>OZ012739.1:17552395-18280588 GCA_963859935.3 Lathyrus sativus | reverse complement strand
AATAGATGATTATGAAATGAGTTTTTTTGTGGTTAATATTATTAAAGATCAAATTTAACAAATTTTATTAAAATAAAATAGTTTGTCACTAATTAATAAATAAGTATTAATAAATTATAAAAGGTTTTCTTATTTTTAATAATATATAAAGAAAAGAGAGATGATTAAAAAAGATTAATTGGTTGAATGAAAAGTTATTAGTTGTTTTAAGAAAAGGGCCTTTTAAAATTATGATAGGATGAATTATTCATTTAAGATAAGAGGGTTTTTTATTTAGAACAAAAGAATTATTGAATTGACAAAATAAGTAAATTAATAATATTATTGAGAATGTTAATTATAAAAGTTGGTTTTAGTTAAATTTAATTATATAAAATAGTTAATTAATTAATTAGACTTAAAGAGTAATTATTAGGTTAATTTGGTTGATTAATTTAAAAAAGTTATTATCATATTAATTTAAAAACAAATTATTAGTTTAAAATATGACTAATCACGATTAATTGGGTTAATTAAGGGGAAGACGGTTCTGGTGTGACGCAGGCGTATGGATTATGATGGGTGTGCGGGCGTGAATCGTCAGATCAAATCCATTGGAGATCTGAGGGTGAAGTGTGTGTGGGTTCACGGTAACTACCGTGGGTGTATATACATGTTACAGTATGTGAAACAAATTAGCAGAAATGGAGAATCAAACCCTAAATCCTCTATCCGGTCTCCCTCTCCGCCGCTCTCTCTCTCTCTCTCTCTCTCTCTCTCTCTCTCTCTCTCTCTCTCTCTCTTCGTTCTTCTCACTTTCTCCATCTTCTCACTTTCTTTCCCCTTCCCGTTTTACTCCTTCAACCTTCTTAACCCCGATCCTCTTCTTTCTCTTAAACCTGGAACACAAACAAAACAAGATCAAAAATTTCAATAAATTTGACACGAAGCGGAAGGGTTACCACGAGTTGGACGACAGAGATGCAAGATGACAAGGCGATGGTGGTTTTCGTCTCATCAGCTCCAATGATTTCCGGCGACGGTGAATGGGTCTCGCGGTGGATTCTGAGGAAGGAAGTGGAGGCTCGATCTGGTGGTGAAAGTTGTGTCGCGACTTGAGGGTGATGGCGATGATTTGTGAAGGTGGTTGACGGCAATGGCGATGATTTCCCTTTTTTACAAACTGTTTAGGGTTTTCAAATTGTGGAATTTTAGGGATTATTTGTGAATCGTTATGAATTGTGAGTTATGTGTTGAGTTTTTTCTTCTTGAATTTATGTGTGGATGACCTCCCTTTATAGCTTAATTTCTCAAATGCATTGAAACGAAAATGAAAACTTTCCATCTTCGGCTGATTCTTGTCTATGATTGTTTTGGAAATACTTCATTGCCCTGATTAACTCGGATTCTAATGACCTGGCAGGTTGGAAAATTGGTGCTTGAGTTTATTTTTGGAAGTTGGTGATTTGCGTTGGTTTACTCGCAAGAGAAAAGAGAACTGTTGTTCGACAAGCTTCTAAGCCTCCCATTTGGTTTTGTCTAACATGTTTTTCACGAGTGTCTTCCAAGCTGTTGTTTTTTTTGGCTATTAATTTGTCTGGTAAAGGCTGACGTAAACTGAGATGCGAATTTGCAGGAATTCCTTCGGCAATAGCGGGTGAATTAAATTGTCCTTCAAATTAGTTGGAAGGCTGGACATGTTTTGGATATTATTGTGATGATACTTATGCAAAGTTTGTTATGCAGGTTGTTACTGAAGACTCGGCCGAGATGGATGCACTGATGAGTTGGATGCTCTGATGAGGACTCGGTCGAGATGCTGGCGTTGCTGTGCATCGAATTGTCATTTTGAGGAGCATACTTCTTCCAAATTTGGATCTTAATGCACTGGAAAATACTATAGGTGAATTCGATAGACTGTCCATGTTGGTATTTCTTGGAGTATTCGAATCTGTATGTATCTGTGCCAAACTCGGGAGAAATTCCTGTAGCCTGGCTTTTTTGTTCTAGTCCATGATTATCTTTTCCTGGTAATGTGTCAATCCTTAATGCCAAAGCTTTTATGACCTCTTTTGCTGCAGGTTAGTTCAAGGCATGTGCATAAGTCCAATCACCTCCCCGTTACCGCTGCTAAATGGGATAAACTTAAGTGTTGCTGTGATCATGAAGAATGTTGCTGGCTCTGTTTTTATGCATGGAATTCCAACGGTACCGCCAAATTTGAAGAAACAGGAAGCTGTCAAAAGGGGAATGCCTTTCAATCCGCTTTTACAATTTATTGGGAGTTCAAACACCTCCACGCTCGGTGTAGTCAACCTCATGGCTAGATAGTCCTGGCTGTTGACATAATTCACAGGGCGGGAGAAAATAATTCCTTTCTTTTCACAATGCGGTAACCTTCTTCTCATCTCGAAATATCAGTGAGCAAATACTAATTCTCATAAGCGATGTCGCATAACGTCCCTATTTTTCTCATTGTATCAAATTCTTGTGGTTGCTCTGAATGTGAGTTTTTGTGCGTGTTGTTCTGAATTCTTGTGTTGTAAACAGGTTGTAATGTCGGCGTTGCGTAAACTGACGGCAGGGTGTTTGATTCCCCTTATATCTATCTGAAGTGACGAAACCGTCTTCCCACGTGATCCTTTCGTGATTCATTTTGCTGTGAATGCTTAGGAGAGAATAGCCTGAAAATTCCTTCATGTTATGAGCTCTGTTGTGATTTTATCATGTTTTTCTACCCCTTCTCTTAATGTGTGTATCGTGTGGTGATGTTGTTGTTTGTGTTTGCAGATGATGCTGACGGTTGATGTTCTGCTGCTGCTTGCCGTGAGGAGTTCGAGTGCTGATGATACTACTGCTGTTTGCGTTTTTCTCATGTGTACTTGATACAGGTGGCAGATTCCGTCTTACTAGAAGAAAAAAAAATGGCAGCATATCTGGGGTAATCATGTCTCACGATGTTAAACTTGTTCTCGAATCTATAACCGTATAACTGTTCAATGATTATCTTCTACTTTTGTCTCAGATCAACGGAGAGGAGCAACTCAATTGCGTAAGCGGCTTCTCGGTCAATTTATGTTCAACAAAACTTGTGTTGCAATATCAACTAGAATGTGCCTCCATTGGGTCAATTATTCTAACGTCGAAATCACATCAATGGTATACATGGAGCTTTGTATGTAATTTCTTGTTCCTGCTCAGAAATCTTTCTTAATTTAATTTACAGAGGGATACATATGCCGACAACCAAGTGATGGATGATAAAAGCCTAGGCCAGTGGTTGCGAGAGATTTGATGAAGGAAGAAAAGGTCATGGCAAGCGATGAGCTCACACAAATACGAATACACCAACGACTGATGTAGCAAGAGTACTGTGGCCGGCACTTGTGGTGGAAACCCGAAATCCCGGTTGAGCTTTCAACGCATTCTAAATTTCAACAGGCCTCGATAAATTAATTCAAAAGTCAATCCCAAGTCAGTTGAATGGAGCAACACTCTGTGTTGCTACTTCTTCACATCAATTATGTCGGGCTTCATTGGATTGTGTTGGTCGTAACTAAAACCTGATACATTGATTTTTGAATTCTTGTAGGGAGGGAAAGCTTGTAGTGGTTCTTAGCTGGATGACGATGAAGTCTCTCTTACAAGATGTGTTCAAAATGGAGTTTTCATGCTTGCAAGGTTTCCGAAACACACTTACTATAGTTCAGCTGCCGGTGAGTTTTCCGCCTCTGTACTGCATATTCGTAACTTACCGTCAACATGTGTGGTTATATTGTCTTGGAGGATTCCAATATAGCAAACCAATTCTCACTTTCAATTAATTTTGGAGCAGGTGTGACGAGCGTGAACTTCTCATAATGCGAAAGTTGGCCGCGGAATCCAAAAGAAGTTACAGGGGAAAAACATGCTAAAAGTCTACAACTTTCCTGTCAAGGATTTAGGATTTACTTTCAGCTATTGCTTTTACCTCGCTTAATCTAGGCCAAGTCTCCCTCATCATTTGGCTTCCCAACTTCAGTTCTTCCAATGTAAACATGATGCCCGATTGTTGTATGATATCTTCAAATTAGTAGTCTTGTAAAACTCTTTGACTGGTGATGAATGAATATAAATTTGGTGTGCTTGAACAAATCCTGCATTCTTAGCTCTCATTTGAATTAGTCTTTATCATTTTCACCTTAAATTTATGAGAAAAATGAACTAGTGTGTTTGATCCTCCTGTTGGGATTAATTGACTGGTATTGTGAAATGTTCTGGAAATTCGCTTTTATTGTATACTTTTTCGCGGATGGAGTTTGCTTGAGAAGTGCTCTCGTATGGTGACACAAAATTCGAAAGGGGCCGAAAACTTTAAATCTTCCTGGGTAATGACGTGGTCTTGAAATTGATATTTAAAAAAAGGATTTATGAACACGACCTGAATCTTGAAATCAATTTGGATCATGATTTTTGAAATTAGATAGCTCCCTTCTTGAAAGTGTTATCATGACAAATCTTCAAACTTGGACGCTTGTGGTAACTGCATCGAGATCATGCTACTAAACCAAAATTTCCAAGCTCGAAACTATAGAAACTCTCAACAATGACAAAGCTTCTTCAAAGAATGATATTCCTAGGATAACAATGTATTGCAACCAAACTTGAAGTTCTACAGCCCCAACTCATACTGTCAAATTCTCATACTCAACATCAAGTGGAAAATGAACCCTGATTCTTTGGGGTATACTCTGAAGCTCCTGAGAAAAGCTGAGGCAAATAACCATTAGAAAACCTTTGGGCTTTTTGAATTATGATCGAGTGGTCACGTCTCAAAGTACTTTAATGAGAGAATGAAAAATATCTCTACTTGGAGCAAGAATTCATGCGCAGGCTTGTTAGACATAATAAACACACGTATAAAAAAAATAAAAAATAAAAATAAAAAAAAACACGTAGAAAAGAGCGAAGGAGGTGGGATCTTAAGGTCAAAAATTAGGGTGTGACACATACACAACTCCCGTCAAACCATGAAGTTATCCTTGTCGATACTAGAGTTCGATCCAAATACTAGATATTCAAATTATTGTAAATATCATATACACAAACTGATATATGTTACTGATTTAAACAAGTGATTTAAATTGTTATCAATTTCATATATTCAATTTGATCTATGTTATTGATTCAAACTATATCAAAATATAATTCCTACTTAATCGTAGTACAATCGATATTAGTTAGATACATGTCGAAGAAAACAATTTTGCTTATAAAACATGAGTGGAAATCACAGTTACTTATGACGGTGCTCCTATTGGATTTAGTAGGTTTGTCTTATGTAGTTATTTTAATTTGTTGGTAAATGAATTTTTACAGTGTGGATTTAATTTATTTTTATGACTGTAACCAGCTACGGATTGTTAACACAGATTTTGGTATTCTAGTTGCAACTTGGTGGATATGATTAAGACAGAAAGAGTTTCTTTGAAGAAGATTAAATATCTGGCTTTGGATGAGGTTGATCGAATACTGGACATGTATTTTCATAATCAAATTTTTGTAATATTATTTAGAAGAGGTGCATGCCTCCTCCGGGTGCTTGATAGACATTGCATTTCGTTGACTACAGCTGCAGTGACTTTCACTTGCATTTCTTGACCACTCATAGATTTTGGTTTATTTAAATGTGCATTTTTTTGACACATTATATATTGGCGGTTACAAATGGAAAACTTACAAAATAAATATACAAATAAATATGCAATTGATCGGGGTAGCATTGCAAAGGAGCACCAACTAAAGTTACTGTGAAATGAATAACATTGTTATATACTTAGTTTCAACTCTTGCCATTATCAACATAATGTCATTATAACCCCAGGAAATTGATTAGTGTTTTGAAATTTCATGGCCATTTATAATATTGATAACATGAAGAATTAGACTGATTGGATTCTACAACTTCAAAGACAAATTTGAATATTTACTCAAATTTTTGCAAAAAAATACTAGTTGTCATATCGGAAAAAAATGTGTAAATACATATGACGTTATTTTAGGCAGAGGTTAGAGCTGCATTGGACTTTGTGCATTATTATTATAAAAGCACTACTTCAGAGTGAGTCAAGTATAATTGGAAGATAACTCATAATAATGACAAAACAAATACTTACAATCAATAATTTCCATACAACGTACACACATTAATGTGCATGACCTAATTTCTCAATATTCATAGGAAAACATACACCCCTTCCACCAAAACATTTATCCGTAAATATTTCATTTACAACTTCAGTGCTATGGGCAAAATCGTAAAAATAACATTCTTTTCGATTTCCACAAGGTTTTCCTCTTTCTCCAACACATGAATCCCAAATATTTGTTAACCCTAAACATTAAAAATAAAAAAATGTAATTGTTACGAAATATTAAAAAACGTGTGACAATGTTTTTACTAGAAAAAATAATTATTTATTAACTCACCAAAATTTTCAGGAGAATTTTGTATTTTCATGAATAAGTTGAAACTGTCCAAAATAGTGAATATTGATCCTGAGAGTTTGGCTTTCAATTTCAACTCTTGAAGTTGTTAGATAATTCTTCAAGGTCGAATGGATCCAGACTGAATCGTGAACGAAAACACTTTCCTTAAAAGTATTTCAAGCACACTCTCAAATTGTCTTAGAGTTGGAACGGCCTGAATACCCAGGATAAGTCAGCCTTTTCTCGAAACTGCACAAGACTGGTGAAGATTCGAATGCAAGGAAAACGTATGGAATTATATAGAATAGGATATCAAATTTTTTGGAGTATTTGATTTCGAAGTAACAAGCATATATTTATAGCCATGCATGTGTCGTTTCGGAAGTTTGCAACTCTTCATGAAACAAAACTTTCTAATGAGCATTTGCAATGGTTCAAATAAACTTCGAATTCAAACTCAAAATTCAAACTCTAGGCAACGAATAAAATCTGGAGCAATAACTAAAACAAATTCGCAGTATCCCGGCCGAAGGCCGGAGCGCCACCGGCGCCGCCTTATTAACGCTACGAATAGCCCGATTGCTCCGATGCGTCGTGCCTAAGTGCTCAAGTGCCGTCTACAAGCCGCCACTAGAGCCTCTACGCCCACACCCTCGGATCCGGTTCCGGAGCCGGAGCCGGTGTCGCCGGTGGAGACACCGGCGAGGGGTGTTTTGTTTGAGACAAGTGACATAAGGCTTGGGACCACCACATATGACTATGTGGCACTTTATCCTCTTTGGCTCCTTTGGAAAGTACATTATTCCAAGGGTCTTATAAATGCTATTTAATTTTACTCCACTTGCAATGTGGGACTTATTTGAAGCATTTATTGCCAATTAACTATATCACTCACAATGTCATTTTGGAACAACTTAATGGAAATAAATATTCATTATTTCCAACAATCCCCCACTTGTTCTAATAATGACAAAATAATAATTCCAGAAATGAGACATAGGAAGTGTTAATACAGTTAAGTATCTTTCGATTTTAAACTTAACCTTAGTTAGGATAACACAAAGTTTAATCGGAATATTAGGTAGCAATGCTTTTAAACCATGAATCCATATGAATAGACCGGTGTTACCTTACACACACTCCTTAAAGATTCTTCCTCTGCATAACTCGCTTAGCACTTATTTATGGCCATGTGCTATCCTGTTTCGTGAATTTTTTTATGAGAGAAACTCCAACTCTCACTTTGAGACGGCACCATCTCAGAATTCACATAGGTGAAATTCATATTGTATCTGTTTCCAATAGATACATACCCTCGGTATTGAACTTCATTAAGAGTTTAAAATAAAAACTCAACCCTCATTTCCAAGGTCAACATAATTACGAAATGTTAGACAATTATCCAAATCAACGACTTGTTATTACCCATTGAAAATCTTAAAGTTAATGTTCTGTTAACTTAAGATTGGGTTGTCGCCGTTGTCGGAACTCTTACTCAAGGAGTTTCAACCCCATACCTCTCGAGGTTGTTTTTACTAAGTCTCTGGCCAGTGGCTTAGTAAACGGATCAGCCAAATTATAGCTTGTTCGTATAAACGTGAGTGAAATGATTCCATCCTTAATCAGTTTTCTCACGAACGAATGTCTAAGTCCTATATGCCTAGACTTTCCATTATACACTTCGCTAAATGCTCTTGCCAAAGTGGCCTGACTATCGCAGTGTATCATCACTTTTGAAACATTGTCTTTAGCCAATGGAACTTCCAAAAGAAGATCCCTCAACCACTCTGCTTCTTGACTAGCAGAAGCGAGAGCCACGAACTCTGATTCCATGGTCGAAAGAGTGATGCATGTTTGTTTCTTGCTCTTCCAAGAAATTGCTCCTCCAGCTAGTGTAAATATCCACCCAGTTGTAGATTTATGATCTCCTACATTAGAGATCCAACTCGCATCGGTATATCCTTCTAATATAGCAGAAAACCTACCATAATGAAGGCCAAGATCTTTGGTTTTCAACAAATAACCAAATATCCTCGTGATTGCCTTCCAATGTTCATTACTTGGATTACTAGTAAATCTACTCATTTTACTAACTGCAAACGATATATCAGGTCTGGTACATTGCATTAAGTACATAAGACATCCAATCGCACTTGCATATTCTAATTGAGCCACTGCTCTTCCATCATTCTTTTCAAGTTTGATTACATGATCAAATGGAGTAGTTACTTCCTTGAATTTCAGGTGTTTGAACTTATCAAGCATTTTCTCAATATAATGTGTTTGATTAAGTTCATAACCCCCACTATTTCGCTTAACTTTTATTCCTAAAATTGTGTCAACAAGTCCAAGATCTTTCATCTTGAAGGTGGAAGTTAGAAACCTTTTTGTTTCTAAAATTCCATTAAGTTTATTGCTAATTATTAGCATGTCATCAACATAAAGACACAAAAATATTACAGTGTTATTATACACTTTTGTATATAAACACTTGTCACAAGAATTAGGAATAAATCCATTTGACATTATCGTAGAGTCAAACTTTTGATGCCATTGTTTTGGTGCTTGTTTTAAGCCATATAGAGATTTGACAAGTTTGCACACCTTTTGTTCATTTCCAGGAAGGACGTATCCTTCTGGTTGTTCCATGTAGATTTCCTCATCGAGATCTCCGTTTAGGAACGCTGTTTTAACATCCATTTGATGAACAATCAGATCATTCAAAGATGCTAAAGCAAATAACAACCTTATAGTGGTTGTTCTTGCTACAGGTGCATAAGTGTCAAAATAATCTATACCTTCCTTTTGTCTAAATCCTTTTGTCACTAATCTTGCTTTATAAGTGTTTAATGTACCATCACTATGATATTTCTTTTTAAACACCCACTTGCATCCAATGGGTCTTGATTCCTTTGGTAAATCAACAAGTTCCCAAGTGTGGTTGGACATAATTGAATCCATTTCATCTCGGATAGCATCTTTCCAAAAAGAGGAGTCTCTTGAAACTATTGCTTCCTTATAAGTTTTAGGATCTTCCCCTACTTGAAGTATTACCGGAATGTTTTTTTATAAACTTTGTACTATTCCCTTCAACCAGATAAAATGAAATGGATTGAGAATCAATTTCGTCTGGTCCTAGGTTCTTTATTTTCCGGACTCTTTTGCTTATCCTAGGTTCGGGTTGTGATTCAATGATTCGAGATGTGCCTTCAGGTTGTATTTCTATAATCCGAGAAGAGTCTTCTTCACAAGATTCTTTATTCTTAGTGATAAGATTTTCAAAGAATTCTACATCCCGGGATTTAACAATAATATTAGACTCTAAATTTAAAAGTCTATATGCTTTGCTATTTTGCGCATATCCTACAAAGGCACATCTTATCCCTCGAGGACCCAACTTGGTTCTTTTAGGATCCATGTTTTTTGTAGTATGCCACACACCCCCACACCTTAAAATAGCCAATATTAGGTGTCATGCCCTTCCATACCTCATATGGAGAAATTCCAGTTTTCTTTAAAGGAATTCTATTTATTATGTGACAAGCGGATAATAAGGCTTCGCCCAACAAATTGAAAGGTAGTTCAGAATGCACTAACATGGCATTCATCATTTCTTGATATGTTCGATTCTTTCTTTTGGCTATGCCATTTTGTTGTGGTGTTCTAGGCGCCGAGCATTCATGTATTATACCGTGTTCTTCACAAAATGCATCAAATTCAGTAGAAAAGTATTCACCGCCCCTATCACTCCTAAACACTTTTATACTTCTACTTAATTGATTTTCCACTTCTGCTTTATAAATCTTAAAGGCATTAAAAGCTTCATCTTTATGCTTTAAGAGATATACATATGTGTATCTGGAACAATCATCAATAAATGTAATGAAATATCTATTTCCCCCACGGGTCAACATGCCATTAAATTCGCACAAGTCTGAATGTACAAGATCAAGCAGATTTGTATTTCTTTCAACACTTTTGAAAGGTTTCTTAATCATCTTTGATTTAACACATAATTCACATTTATTGAAATCATTGATATTACATGATATCAAGCCAAATTTAATTAGTCTCTTCATTAAACTAATACTAATATGTGCTAATCTATTGTGCCATAAAGTAACTGAATCAAGCATGTAAGCAGAATTAGAAATTTCATTAATCATATTATCGGTAATACATAGTTTGACCATTCCTTCAGCGGAATATCCTTTTCCAACAAATACACCATTACGGGTCAAAATAAGTTTGCCCGATTCATGCACAGATTTAATACCCGGTTTTCCCAATAAATCCCCACTAACAAGAATCCTATTCATGTCTGGGACATGAAGCACATTGACAAGAGTAACTTTCTTTCCAGAAGTGAAGTTGAGTTCGACCGTTCCGGTTCCAACAACTTTAGATCGTACTTCATTTCCCATTTGGACTTCTTATCCATCATTTGTCTCAGAATATGTTTTGAATGCAGCCCTGTCATATGAGACATGAACCGTGGCACATGTATCATACCACCAGCCTTGGACTTTGCCTTTGATTGCCATAATTTCGCTCACAGTAGCAATTATATCATCATTAGCATTAACTGCATTGATCTCCTTTTTTGATTTATTTTGCCTGCAATCTCGAGCATAGTGTCCAGGTTTTCCACATACAAAGCATCCACTTTTCGGACCCTTCGGACCACCAAAATTCTTGAACTTGGTATGTTCCCTTTTTCGTGCGAGATGACTTTTCTTGACATCATGTTTTTTCTTTTCCTTGTTGGTCACAGCATTGGCTTTGAAAAGTCCCGCAGATTCTGATTTTTCCCTCTCCTTCGATTCCTCCTCGATTCGAAGATGTTTCTGGATTTTCTCCAAGGAAAAATCATCAGAACTGTGCAACAATTTCTTTTTATAGCCTTTCCATGAAGTTGGTAACTTAGCGATGATTACACCAACTTGAAAAGTTTCAGGAATGTCTATTTTCACCGCTTTGATTTTGTTCACCAGGACTTGCAATTCGTGCACTTGGGGAAGTATGGGCTTAGAATCTATAAATTTAAAATCAAAGTATTTGGAAATTAAGAACTTCTTCGTACCTTCTTCTTCGGCTTTGAATTTAAACTCCAGCGAATTCCATATGTCTCTAGCCGACGGATTGTCCGTGTATAGGTCGTATAGGTGGTCAGACAGCGTGTTCAGAATATGTCCTCGGCATAGCAATTCGTCCTCCTTTCGCAGCATTCGCTCCTTCTTGAGTTGGTCAGCATCATCTTCAGTTGGTTCTAGAATTGGTGTTAGATCAGGATTCAAGACATAGTGAACCTTGAGTGCAGTAAGCAGGAATGTCATCTTGTCTTGCCATCTGGTAAAGTTGTTTCCATCGAAGCGATCCAATTTGACAAGATCCTGATTCATAACTTTGATGCTTGAAACAGCAGCGTCGGAATCCATGATACAAATACTTTTAAGATTGTTAGATAATTCTTCAAGGTCGAATGGGTCCAGACTGAATCGTGAACGAAAACACTTTCCTTAAAAGTATTTCAAGCACACTCTCAAATTGTCTTAGAGTTGGAACGGCCTGAATACCCAGGATAAGTCAGCCTTTTCTCGAAACTGCACAAGACTGGTGAAGATTCGAATGCAAGGAAAACGTATGGAATTATATAGAATAGGATATCAGATTTTTTGGAGTATTTGATTTCGAAGTAACAAGCATATATTTGTAGCCATGCATGTGTCGTTTCGGTAGTTTGCAACTCTTCATGAAACAACACTTTCTAATGAGCATTTGCAATGGTTCAAATAAACTTCGAATTCAAACTCAAAATTCAAACTCTAGGCAACGAATAAAATCTGGAGCGATAACTAAAACAAATTCGCAGTATCCCGGCAGAAGGCCGGTCCGCCCGCCGGAGGCGGCCGGAGCGCCACCGGCGCCGCCTCATTAACGCCGCGAATAGCCCGATTGCTCTGATGCGTCGTGCCTAAGTGCTCAAGTACCGTCTACAAGCCGCCACTAGCGCCTCTACGCCCACGCCCTCGGATCCGGTTCCGGAGTCGGAGCTGGTGTCGCTGGTGGCGACACCGGCGAGGGGTGTTTTGTATGAGACAAGTGACATAAGGCTTGGGACCACCACATATGACTATGTGGCACTTTATCCTCTTTGGCTCCTTTGGAAAGTACATTGTTCCAAGGGTCTTATAAATGCTATTTAATTTTACTCCACTTCCAATGTGGGACTTATTTGAAGCAATTATTGCCAATTAACTATATCACTCACATTGTCATTTTGGAACAACTTAATGGAAATAAATATTCATTATTTCCAACAGAAGCTTTCTTGGAAGCTTGTTTGTGAAGAGCTTAACTACTTGATTAATAACTTCATTGCAATCTTGTGTATGTGGTTCTTTTAATGAGAAAAGATGGGATACAACCTATTGAACCAACGCCAATTATCATAAATTTTCTTCCACCTAGATCATAAATTTTCTGTAGAAAAAAATAATTAATGAAAAATTGATTATTAATTTTTTTATAGTGTTCAGTTGTTATAAAATATAAAAAATAGAGATCCATTATGGTTCAAATTTGTTGTATTCTCGTATTCCAACATTTTTTTAGTTGTTTAATCAAGATCAAACAATTTGAATATAAGTATTATTTTTAATTTATGTTAAATAAAAATATTTAACTTAGAATTTTAACCGTTTAATCTTAATTTATAATTTAGGGTTTACAAATGAAAAATATCAAATGTGTGAATGCGTGAATGCGTTAAATTAATGATTGCAAGGGAATTGGTTCGAAAGTTGAAATTTTTTGTTAAAGTTAACTCATCAAATATATTTTGACCCAAGTTGATTGATAAGGTAATCCGCAGATTCTTTTAGATTAACCATTTTGTTTTTTTCCACTTCTTGTTTAAAATAATTAAGAAGGTAATCATTTTAACCAGTTGATAAAAGAAATATAGATTTTGATAAGTACTTTCTCAAATTTGTTTTGCTCTGAAAGTTTCTTGGAAGATCATTCGATTTGTTTCTCCAATGACAAGTGATCGTACCTGACCAGAAGGAGAACAATGACCTGCCACGCGTCGTTAATCTGCTAGCTGCTCACAGGGAATATGGATGAAGAGGGGGTGTACCTGCAAGACACTCTGATGCCAAAGTGAGTAATGGACCAGAGTGGGAGCAAATACAGAAAAGAGGTTAAGAAGAGAATATCTGACCCTCTTGTGAAAGAGGGTATTTATATAGAGACCCCAGCGCAGGGCCAACGGTCACTTGTGTTGGGATGGATTGCCAGGCCTAACCCAAGTGACTGTTAGGGCTTACGTGATGTAGTGTAGACCAGCACGTGGTCTTCGCCCTAGTTCAACCGTCCTGCGATCTTCGGAAGGTGGGTTGACCAGCTCTTTCGGAGGTGGGTAGTTGAATGATGACATGTCCCCGCGGAGGGGCCACGGGGAGAACGTGTGGAGGACACGTTGTTCTGCCCGACGGAGGGAGCGTCCTGGTCAACGGGAACACATGTGCTCGATATAGGGCAATTTGAGCCCGTTTGGTCCTTCCCCGTATATCTTTGGACTGGGCTTGTCCGGTCAAGCCTGGGCCCAGCCCAGAACAGGATCCCCCCAAGTCGTAGCTCCAAAATGAAGGAGCGAGGACTTGAAGGTGCCGCGCCGAGGAAGGAGAAGGCGCTGGGAGGCTCTTTGAGGTTCCGATGTGTCGGGGCGAGGAGCGCGAGGGGGAACTTTATCGGTCTGGACATTGCAAGGACACCGAAGTGTAGGCGTCTTAATCTTGTCGGGCCTTCGTATCGAGGAGGTGTCCTCGTCTTCCAGCGCTTGCGGGGAGGACGAAGGGACGCGACTGTTTATTAATGCCACATGTCGAACGTTCAAAGGGCCACGCGGGTCGGCTACCCTAGGGTACTCGAGTGCCTATGGACACTTCGAGTCCCGTGCTAAGGGTATAAGTAGGCCGGCCCCTGCCCATTTACCATTTTTCGTTTCCACTCTCTTCCATACGTGACGATTGAATTGCTTGCATCTATTCGGTAGCAGCGTCGCAACCGCCGCCGCGTACTCCACCGTCACATTTAATTCAGTAAGTTCCTTTTTCCCCATATTTTCCATGTTTTACACTTTAACGCTGGTGTCGGGGCGTGATGAACGCCCCGAGGAGGGAGAGGGCCCTCCGCCTCATTCAGCGGTGGTTTTTAAGGTTTAGGATGAGGATCTCGAGGACGTTCTAGGGGGTAGAGTGAACGCCCCGGGGACAGGCATTGGTTTTAGACGGGCCTCCCGGGGATGCACGATAGAATTACATGCACGCCTAGAGGGCAATGAGGGATGTTGGATGAATCCCCCGGGGAGAGATGCCTAGGGAGCCTCCGCTGCCATCAGGGCTGCTGTCCTTGTCGCCCTTTCACTAAACCTACGGTGGAAGGGTGAATTTAAACTCGGACATCAAATTCATCGTTTCCTTCTGCTTTTCAGGTGGATATGACTTCGTGGGTCCCGGGGACCATGGACGTTGATATGGAGCCCGAGGCTCCGACTGCCGAAGTACGTGTACGGCCGATCGAAGAATGGGTAGCTGAAGAGCCGCTGAGCATGCCTTCGTATTTCTTCGACGAGGAGACCGGTACTTTCGCGGCCGTCGAGGAAAGGTGCGCGGATACACCTATAGGATGTCGGGTATATCGTCCCCACGAGCATCACCATATCTGCTCGAGATATGGGAAAATGTGGTTCCTTATGTACGAGTTCTGTTTTTGGGAGGCCGGTCTCAGGTTTCCCTTCACAGGTTTCCAGTTGGTGGTGCTCGACTGGTTGAGGTTAGCTCCCTCACAACTGCATCCCAGTGCGATGGCTTTCATCCAGGCGTACGAGCTCGTTTGCAGGCATCTGAAAGTCGTGGATACCTTATCGCTTTTCTTTCGGATCTTCCATCTACAAAGGCAAATGATCGATGGTCGACACAGATGGGTTTAGTTAAAGCAACCGAGAAAGCTTTTCCGTACTTATATGGATTTCATCCAGGATTTTAAGGCACGCTTCTTCGTCGTTCGGCCAGTATCTCACGCGGCGTGTGCTTTGTTGTTTCAGCGAGAAGAACGAGTAGTGGACGGGCAACACGAGGACATTATGGTGTTGAGGGTGCCCCTAGAATGGACGGAGGAACATTTTACGATGGGCATGGACCAGTACATAGTGCGGGCAGGAACCCTGGACGAGGAGGATTTGGCGGGCTACCAAAAGATAGTATCCTTTGTAAATAGCTTACCCCTGTCTCGATTGGTGACGCCCGATGGTAACTACATCCTCGACGGCTAGGGGCGTATTTTTCAGCGGAAGAGGTTGATTAACACGAAAGCTCTGCTTGAGTTTTCGTCTGACGATGAGGCCCTCCGTTTTCTAGGTGGTGGTCGACTTCCTCTGCCCAACGTTACTCTTGTTTTTGTTCGTTTGCTGACTTCTTTATTTTGTTTTTGCAGGGAACATGTCGTCTGTCGAGGAAAGAGTGAGGAAACTGGTGGCCTCTAGAGCCGCAGCCAAAGCTGAGAAGAGCAGGGTCGCCCAGGTGGCCCAGCAGGCTGTAGCAGACAAAGGAGGAAGGGAATCCTCGTCATCGCCACAAAGCAGTCATTCCCCGACGTCTCAAGGGGTTGTAAAGCGGGCCAAGGGCTAGTCGTCGGAGGCCGTCGTCAATCTTATGGGGGGACTAGTCGAGGAGGGATTTCTTATTCCCCCGTGCCACTAGAAGCCCGGGTTCTTTCACGGTGCAACATCACCAGCAGTGCAGGTTGCAAAAGCGAAAACGATCCTCGGGTCGGATCAGGCTACACAAAGGCAGGTGCTGACTAAGGACCTAGCTGTCATGATGCAGGTCTTTTGCACGGCTCTGGTCCTCAGTAATGAGGGTTGCTCCTCTGTCGAGCTGGCCAAGCTGCAGGGTGACCTTACCTTTGCTTAATCGAGGCTGACGAAGCTGGCCACGGAGCTGGAACAGAGCCACAGGGAAGCAGCTGCGCAGCGCAAGAGGGGAGTCGAGGCCGAGGAGAAACTGAAGACCGCTGAGGAGGAGCTACAGAAGCTGAAAACCTGTGTCGGGGAGCTGCAAGACTCGCTTCGTCCCTTCGAGAGTGAGACGCACGAGGAGAGGCTTTTGGTTACCCACGCAGATCTGTTGGGGGGGGGGGATTCGGGAGCTGGAACATGATTGCCTGGAGGCGGTCGAGGTCGGGTTCTCTGGTGCCGTGGACCAACTCAGGGTGGTGAACCCTAAGGTCAGCTTGGTCGTTGACGGGATCGGGCCCTTCCACCAGATCATCGATGGACGGGTGGTCTCCCCTGGTCTTGAAGATGTTGATGATGCCACTCCTACCGACGAGCACGAGGTGGATGGTTCTGAGGATGTGTAGATGTTTCCCGGGCCTGCGTGCTCGTAGTTTCTGGGCCTGCGCGCCAACATTTTTTTGTTTTTTGCTAAGTACTTTTGTCGTGCTTGCGTGCCCTTTTGTGATGTAATTGAACATTGGGTTGGTGTCCCTCTTTATAATGCAGTATTTTCGTTAAGTGTGTGCTCGTTTATGTTTGCATGTTTGCATGCTTGTTTTATTTTTGCATGTTTGTATGCTCGTAATGTATGTTTATTACGCTTATTTTGTATGATTGTTGGGAGTGTCAGCTCCACAATTGTTGAGTCCAGTAGTGTAGGGAACTGGTTGGTTGACCGATGTGGTTACCTGGTTGGTTACGGAGGTGGACCGCAATTGGGGACCTACTCCCACGGTGTGAACGTCCCATCGTGAGCTAGGTGTTCTGCCAATCTTGGTACTGCGGTGGGGACTCTCGATAGAGGGGTCTCCGTCGAGCAGAGCATTCTGCCTACACACACAAAGAGCAGATGCTTGCTATCTTATTGCTTTACGAGGAGACGCGATCGTACCGTGTCGCGCTCCTGAGGTCACGAGGAGTTTCCTTGCGGGTAGTGTTTAACTGTAGTATTTCTTTAGCTTTTCAGCGTTCCATGGTCGAGCTATTTTGTCCACGTGTAAGTTCTCGAGGTAGTAGGCCCCATGCTCCGCCTTGTCCTGGACACGATAGGGGCCTTCCTAATTCGCGGCGAGTTTTCCTTCGTGTGAGTCCTTTTGGTTTCTTCGCAAGACCAGGTCGCCGACCTAGAATTTGCGTTTTAGGACATTGTTGTCGTAGTGAAGGGCGTTTTTTTTGTTTTAGTGCGGCTTCGCGGAGAGCTTCTCCCGATCGAATCTCTTCTAGGTCGAGTTCCTCCCGGAGAGCCCCGTCGTTGGTTTCCTTCCCGAGGGGGCCTCGATCCTTCTGGATGGCTCTCTTATTTCCACCGGGATTACTGCCTCCTTTCCATACGTGAGTCAGAATGGGGTTTCCCTTGTGGTTGAATGAGGCGTTGTTCGGTAGGCCCAAAGCATGTTGTGGAGCTCCTCGACCCATCCTTTCTTGGCGTCTCCGAGTCTTCGTTTCAGTCCTCGGAGGATCACTCTGTTCGCGGCCTCGGCTTGGCCGTCCGTTTGTGGATGCTCGACCAAAGTGAAATGGTCCCGAGTTTGGTGACGAAGTTTCTGTCGGTGAACTGTGTCCCGTAGTCGGTGACTATGGCGAGCGGTACACCGAACCTGGCGAGGATGTTCCTCTTGTAGAAACAGAGTATATTGTGCACTGTGATCTTGGCGAGGGCTTCGGCCTCGATCCATTTGGTGAAGTAGTCGGCTCCCACTATCAGATACTTGTTCTGATAAGAGCCTAGGGTGAACAAACCGAGGATATCCATCCCCCACCAGGCGAATGGCCAAGGGGAGGATAGGGACTTGACGTGTTCCTTCGTGTCCTCCTGTATCATCGGCCAGTAGTACCCAACCCGTAAGGCTTTCCTCGCCAAGGACCTTCCTCCGAGGTGCTGCGCATTGATGCCTTCGTGAAACTCTTACAGGATTGTCGCATCCTGGGTTTTGTCGACGCATTTGAGGAGGGGGATCGAGAAACCCCTTCAGTACAAATTTGTTGTCGACCAGGACGTACGAGCAGGATCGTCGTTTGACCGTGTTGGTCTCCTTAGCATCGTCGGGGAGGCGCCCCGTACTGAGGTAGGCATGTGTAGGAGTCGTCCAACAATTGGCGCCCCCGATGGCATTGACGTCAAGCAGCGCTTTCGCCCTCTCTGTGCTTGGTTGCATGAGGATCTCCTAGACGACGGATTTGTGGCCGCCTTTATTTTTGGTGCTCACCAACTTTAAGAGGATGTCTGCCCGGGAGTTCTGCTCGCGAGGTACGTGCTGCACTTCCGCGGAGTCGAAACTCTTCATCCGTTCCCGTATGAGGCTTAAGTACTCCGTTAGGTTGTCGTTCTTTTCCTGGTATTCACCTCAGACTTACGTGGCAATGAGCTGGGAGTCCGTGAAGATTTTGATCTCCTTGGCTCCGAGGTCTTCTGCTAGGCTGAGTCCGGCCAAGAAGGCTTCGTATTCTGCCTGATTGTTGGGTTTTGGGAAGGCTAACGTTAAGGAGACTTCCACGATAGTGCCCTCCTCATTTTCGAGGATGATGCCCGCGCCGCTTCCCAAGGGGATTGAGGCACCATCGACGAAGATGGTACACTTGTGGGCTCCCGGGGTTGATTTTGTTGTGGGCATCATCTTGGTGACCAAGTCGGCCAGAACTTGGGCCTTGAGGGCTTTTCTGCATTCATAGACGATGTCGAACTCAGAGAGTTCTAGCGACCATTTCAGCATGCGCCCGACCATGTCAGGTCGACCGATCAGCTTCTTGATAGGCTACTCGGTTCTGACCACGATGGTATGGGCCAGGAAATAGTGCTTGAGCCGCCTGGCCGCATTGATGAGGACCAGGGCGACTTTCTCAATCTGTTGATATCTCACTTCCGGACCGTGGAGGGCTTTGCTCGTGAAGTAGATCGGTTTCTGCCCGTCAGGGTTTTCCCGGATCAACATGGCGCTCACGACCTCGTTTGACACTGTCGGATACAAGTAGAGGGTTTCCCCGGCCTTGAGCCTCGTGTTGCACCCCAAAATTTGACCAATGTTTCTTTACTTAGCTTATGTTTCATTTCATTCACATTAGCATTATCATTTGCATTTCATTGACATATGTGTAGGAGATCAAGAGATATGACTACCAATCAAGAGCTATGAAGCTAGCTAGAAAGGTTATTCAAGTGTTCAAGGGTTGATATCCTTGTCAGAGAAGTGAAAAGATCCTCAGAGAGATTGGTTGAAACCAAGGTTGTGTGCCTCCTAACTTAAGAGTTGTGGGAAGCTCATCAGATGATTCTGAAGCCAAGAATGTGGACTTGAAGCCTTGAGAGAGCTTATGAGATGTCTTGAAAGCCATCATGAATCCTAGAGAGGTCATGGTGCTAGTTTAAGAAGACTCATCCATGAGTGGTGTAATTAGGGTTTGACTGGGTCAACCCTAGGTCAACTGATGATTTGGAGAAGGTTGAGACCTAACTCAGAGAGCCATGTGATCATGGAGTGACACATTGAGATGTCATAAGGATGATTCCAAGGTCAACTCATCATGATTGAAGAGTTTGAGAAGTTTCAAGCTAGGGTTTCTAGGGCTTGACAGTGTAAAATCCCCTAGTTTGACCCCTATCTTCAAGGCAGTTTAGCTCAAGATGTGATTGTCATCTCATCTTACCCCCAACATGAGTGTTGTAGAGCTTGTTCCTAGATTTAATTTTAGTACTAGAAGTCCTTGATAGGATTTGTAGAGCTCAAGTTATGACTTTGACAAGTTACAGGTCATCTGAGGTATGTGAATCTGGGGCCTTGAAAGTCACCCAACTTGCATCAAACGTTTATCCAAGAAGGATGATTCCTATGAACTTTTGGTCAACATGAATGTTGTTCCTTATCTTCTTAGCTTTCTAGAGAATACTATAAGTCCTTGATAGGATTTGTAGAACTCAAGTTATGACTTTGATAAGTCAAGGGCATTTTGGTCATTTGGAGATTAT
This sequence comes from Lathyrus sativus, assembly GCA_963859935.3. Taxonomy (NCBI): domain Eukaryota; kingdom Viridiplantae; phylum Streptophyta; class Magnoliopsida; order Fabales; family Fabaceae; genus Lathyrus; species Lathyrus sativus. The sequence goes on along the minus strand of OZ012739.1, from coordinate 18,260,120 downwards.
AGGTCATTTCAAGCATAAGGCCATAACTCCTATTTCCAAGCTTCAAATGAAAAAATCTTAAACATAAAACATTCTTAAAATGATGTTTTAAGGCTAGTAAGGAGGTCATGAGATGTTGAAAAGGCTTGTAGCTCAAAGTGGCAAAAATGACCTAAAATGAAGGCATAAGTTAAATAAGTCAAAGTTGGAAATTGATATTTTCAACCTACACATCCAAACCATGGCATGTAATATATCATTTTGACTCTAGAAAACATTTTAAAGACAATGGTTTAGCCACATTTTTTATTTGAGGTCTAAATCATGGACTTCCTTTGGAAAATGGTTACTTGCATATTAAGCAACATTTGCAAAACTTAGAATTGAGGCATGGGCAAGGAACTTGGCAAGCTAAACCCTTCCAAATTGTCACTAGGGTAGAAATTGAAGGAGATTGAGATGAATTTCAAGCTGCAAACAGAATTGAGCATGGCATGGTAAGTGATTCAAAATCTCATGACATGAGATGTGTAAAATCTCATTGGAAGGGTCTAGAGGGTTCTAGATCATCCAAACTTCATCTATATATTGAATAGAATACATCCATGGCAAGGGTTGGTGATCGTTGAAGGTTTGAGCATAGTTTGGAATTGAGTTTTCATAGATTGCAATTGAAATCGGTTTCATCAATTTCCTCCATTTCCTTCCATTTTCTTGATTGATTCTTCTTCCCTGAGTATCAAGGATTGATTCCAGATCATTTCCAAGAAGAATTGGTGGCTAGATCGTGTGGGAGCAAGGGGTTTTCAGCACCTGCAACTCTTCATCGTGTTTCAAGATTGAAGCACTTTCCATTGAATCTTTTGCATACAGAAGCAAGGAGGAGGTTCAGTGATCGTGTCCAGAAGATTTGAGAGCTTGAAGTGAAGATTTTGTGCATCTTTCATTCAAGAATTTCCAGGTTTGTAACCTTCTTCCCCTAGCTTGATGTAGGTAGAATTAGGTTGAATTAGGGTGTTAGATTAGTTGTAGAATGGCCTAGGATGGTTTTCAGATGGTTAATTGTTGAATTAGAGACAAAATAGGAAGATCACCATTTTCGGTTGAGATTGGGAGATGATGATTCTTGGGGTTTCAGAAGAAACTAATGGCATGATTGAGTTCGTGGCAAGATTTGGAGTATGTTTCATGTTTTGACCATTTGCATTGGAGGCTCCTAGAGTGAACTAGGGTTGGGGAAGACGACCGGAGCTCCACCGGTGGTGGCCGGAGCTGGGCGCGAAGCTCAGGGCTTTGAATTGGAGAAGATGAAGTTCTCACCATTAGATCAGGTTTTGACCATTGACTGGGAGAAGATCCAACGGATGTGTTTTAATTCTGGCTTGTGAAGAGTTTCTGATGAAACGATGCGTTTCATTTATTCAAGCGTTTGGGCTTAGTAATCTGAGTGTTATCCACACCCCCAGCAAGCCCAACCCAGAATTTTAACTGAAAATGATTTCTATTTGCACCGTGTCTTTATTCATTTTTGGTGGATTTCATTATTTTTTCATTTAATTCATGATTCTTGGAAAATTCATAACTAATTGAATATTAATCCAATTCAACCCATTCTTTTTGAATATTACTCATGATTGAGTCTATTATTTTTTAGAAAAAGAATATTTTCTTTTCATTTAATTTCTGATTTAATTGGAATTTTGTATTTTAATTGACATTAAAATGTTTATGTTTGATGCATATTTTTGTAGAATTTTGTGTGATCTCATAGTGATGATTCTTGGCCTAATTTTTTGTGTGTGATTAGGTTAGATGTGTATGATACCATAGTAATTTTCTAACATTTTTGTGATGATAATAGGTATGCTTTCTAGATTGATATATAGATGCTTCCTTTTTAGGGTTTTAGGTTGATACCTTAGAATGTAGATTTTAGTTCTAGGTCCAATTTGATGATTTGATCTTTGAAACTAATGTGATAGAGTCATGATTGACCTAGGTTCCCATAGTAATTTTTGTAGGATTTTACAATTGATTCTAGTATTTTAGTTAGGACTAACTTTAGTGATAGGTTTTAGGTGATCCTAATTTACTAATTCAATTAGTTTAACTCATTTAGTTCCCTTAGATTAGGGTTTGTGCTTGGTTTGCCTTTGGTTGAGATTGAAGACAAGTTGAAGACAAGAGGAGGATGCTTGAAGTGGCTTGAAGTTGCTTGGAGCTTTGGATTTCTTGGTGCCTGAAGGTGTTTGATGAAGATTAGGAGATAGGACATAGGGAGAGCCTTGTAGTTAGAATGATTTCTTTCACAAACATGGAAAGCCTCTTGTGCTTCCATTCTTCCCAATGACTAAAAGTCCTTCTCAGATATTCACATCCCTCCTTTGGAAGGATGAGTGGCTTTATCTGGGAAGTAGAACTTTGAGGGAACTAGTCTCTCATAATGATGAACCCTTGCAGGCTTCCTTTGGTTGTCAGTAAGTTGTTTATCATTTCCTCTCACTCTGTTAAATCAATTATCTTCTGGTTTGAGTATCTTGAAAGATGTTGGGCTTGAGTTTGAAGATGAGGACTTCATTGAAGAGTGTGGTAGAGGATGATTCCTTGAGCATTGCCATTGTAGCTGAAGCTTGAAGAGCAAGAAGAACAAGTTGATACTTGAAGATTCAATGGAGATTAAGTGAAGAGCTGAGGCTTGAGCAAGAATTGAAGGATGAAGTTGGTACTTCCAGATGATTAAAGACTACTCTGAGAAGCTGAAGCTTGTAGGAAGAGAAGACCAAGTTGAGACTGGTAAAGCAAAGAGAGTTGAGGCTTGAAGACTAAGTTGATACTTATGAAGAGGATTCAATTGAGATTGAGTGTAGAGCTGAAGCTTGAGGAATAAAAGATGAGTTGATCTTCACATTGATGCATTGAGAGCCTGAAGGAATCAAGTTGATACTTGTAGTTAGAAGTGAAGCCTGAAGGTGGAATTGACTGAAGAGATGAAGCTTGAAGAAGAAGGTTAAGTTGAAACTTATGTTGAAGGGTTGAAACCTGGGGAAGCATATTGATATTTGTCATGAAAGATGATATCCTTGAAGGGTGATTGAAGTCTGAAGACTGAATTGCTGTTAGAAGAGCTGAGGCTTGGAATTGAGAGAGAGTCGTTGATCTGCTTTCTTTCTTGTCTGTTTTCTTTTCTGTGCTGATGTGCCTTGTTTGACTTGCTTGATGCATTAGAATAAGTCCATGACTAGACTGACTATAAGCTAGGAGCATGATTACACTAGACGTTGAGTTGCTCCCTCTGCTTGTATTTTTACTGTATGGCTTTGCTTGCGGGTATTCGGTAGAGCCCAGCTCCCTTGCCCATGTGGTTTATTCTGCTTGAGGGCATGATTTCACTTTCTTCTGTACGATTGCAGTCATTTATATTTTGCTTGATAACACTTTATTTCCTCTGTATGATTGCAGTTATTCATATCTGGCTTGAGGTTGAGATGAGCTTGTGGAGGTTGTTACCCCACACATATTTCCTCCCTCACTTGCATTGCATGCATTTTACAGTTGTTTACTGTTTACTGTTTACTGTTTAAGCTGATGCTTTACCTGTTTCTGTTTATCATTGACATGATCCCTTAGGACTCTCACTCCCTTTGATAAGGAAGTGATGATTAAAACTTTAGGTTGAAACCTATGCATGATAACTTCTAGGAGTTCCCTGTCTCAAACTTCAACCATAGGATGAATCCATGGCATGACAACAGTAGGAATTGATAGTCTCCCCTTAGTTGAGCCTGTTCTCTTCTCATCTCAAAACAGCTTAAGATACAGTAATCATGAATGATTTCTTTCGTACGTTACGAGCCTTAAGCTATCTGAGAAAGGATTGTGGGAGAGTTTCTTTTCCACAGTCTGGATGTTTAGTATGGCACCCTTTGGGTGACATGCGACGCATTCACTCTCAGGTCATAGTCTCTAGTGCGATTGAAATTGCAAACACAATAAAAAACACTTCTTTCGTAAAAGACAGAAAACAAACTTCAAACCTTTTTTCCCCGTGGGCCCATAATCTCAAGGAAGCTTTTCTGAAGAAAAGAGTGTCGTTAAACTTCAGCGCCAATGCAAACAGGCTTTGTCCCTAACTGCTGGAACTGCTGTTTAACCCTACTCGATAAAACAGATGAATCTGAATCCCCGTAATCCGTAGTATCCCGAACTACGTAAGCTCTGATCTCTCATACCTGTTGAGAGTACGTAGGCACAATACTGACGTGTTGGCGAGCCACCTTCCCTGAAACCCGTAGTAGGTCGAACTACGTTGACTCTGATTTCTCATTCTCTGATGAGAATACGTAGGCATAAAGCGCGACGCTTTGCTGAGTCATTTTCTTTTCTGTTTAAGCCAGCCTTGATAGGTAGATAGATAAAACCAACTCGTCTAGTAAACACAACAAGCGTGGATCCCATCAAGTACGACGGACGTGAGGGGTGCTAATACCTTCCCATTGCGTAACCGACTCCCGAACCCAAACAACGGTTGCGATGACCTTGTCTTATACCTATTCGTCAGGTTTTTTCGATTGTTTCCTTTCCCGTTCTGAGGGATAAATAACAAAAGGTGGCGAATCTTCTATTTTGCCGGCACCTTATTTTCGCGGAAGCGACAGCTGGCGACTCTGCTGGGGACTTGATAGTTTCCTGGGATCCAACGTCCCGTATGCGAGTCAGTTTGGGGATCCGGCGTCCCCTGCGAGAGTCAATCCTAGCGCTTGTATGATTACTTGTTGGGTTGTTTTTATTTATCGCACTTTATTTCCCGCATTTTAATTTCAGTATGTTATGATTATCTGTGCTGTTATGGGAAGGGCATTCTGATGAGTGAGAAGCCAGACCCAAGCTTGAGTGAACATAGCATTAGTTGTGGAAATTAGTGGGCGCGTGCTTGCTTGGCAGGCACTAGTGTCTCATGAAATCCACGCTCAGACGAGGTTCTCCCGGTTGGCTTCTTTTTCAACCCGTTGGGTTGAGGGGGTTGTTGGTTTGGAGGATTGTCATTCAGCCGAGTGAGGCCGCTTCATGAGCTGGTGATGCCACACCTTCTGGGTATCTTACCACCCCTCTTGAATGTCTGTGACGCTGATGAACGCATAGGATGCCAACTTGAGTCAGTTTAGGTCCATACCTGTGAGCAGGGTTGGGTTTATTGCAGGAAACTTTGACCTTCAGACTACCTGGTTTTCTTGATAGTGAATCAGTTTTGTTGGTACCAGAGGTTCTCATCAGCAGATGTATGTTTGTTCTTGACAGAGCAGAGCTTCTGTCCTGTATCAGAGGACCTTATATTCAGATGAGTATTTGTTCTTGATAGAGCAGGTTTATGGTTAGGGTCTGAGGATCTCATCAGCATATGTATGGTTGTTCTTGACAGAGCAGAGTTTTATTAGATGTTTGCTCTTGACAGAGCAGAGTTAGGGTCCTGTATCGGGGGTCCTTATTATCAGATGTGTGTTCTTGATAGAGCAGAGCTTCGGTCCTGTATCAGAGGACCTTATATTCAGATGAGTATTTGTTCTTGATAGAGCAGGTTTATGGTTAGGGTCTGAGGATCTCATCAGCATATGTATGGTTGTTCTTGACAGAGCAGAGTTTTATCAGATGTTTGCTCTTGACAGAGCAGAGTTAGGGTCATGTATCGGGGGTCTTTATTATCAGATGTGTGTTCTTGACAGAGCAGAATTTTGGTCCTGTATCAGAGGTCCTTATTATCAGATGTGTGTTCTTGACAGAGCAGATTTGTGGTCCGATACCAGGGTTTTCTTCTTATCACTGATAGTGGTTGTTCTTGACAGAGCAGCGTCGTGGTTTTGTTGATACAGAACCTCCACAGCACAGTTGCCTTGATCTCCTGCTGCATGATTGCATTTTACATTGCTTTGCATATTCATTTGCATTTCATTAACGTGTGTCTGTGTTGCAGGTTCCGTTTTCCCCGATTCAGGATTTCTTGCCTCTTATTGTACTGTTATGGGTTCTCTGAGGAAGACCGTCGCCTACAGGCTCCCGGCCCATGATGTGGTTTTGCTGACTGGTTTGATTGCTTTAGCAGATGATTCTGTGAGAGATAAGTTCAGAAAGTCTTACGGCAAATTGCTCAGTTTGGTTCGTAAACCTTCTGCGTTCGAGTTGAATGGGTTGCACGCTCTGCTGCAGTTCTACGATCCTCCGTTGAGATGCTTCACTTTCTGGGATTTTGTTCTCGCACCCACGCTAGAGGAATATGCTGATTTGTTAGGTGTGCCTATCAAGAGGCAGATGCCTTTTGTTCATATGGATGTTGAGCCTGATCTGGCTAGTCTAGCTCTTTCACTTCATCTGGATGCCTCCGAGTTAGTATTGTCTAGTTGGAACAAGGTTCCTGGTTTCTCCTTGCAGTTCTTAGTGGGAAAGGCTCAGCAGTGCGCCAAAGACGGATGTTGGGTCGTGTTCAACGCCATTCTTGCTCTGTGCATATATGGCATCATTCTGTTCCCCAATATGCCCGACTTTGTGGACTTCGACGCCTTCCACATCTTTGCATCAGGGAATCCAGTCCCTACCTTGATAGGAGATGTCTACCATTCCATCCACTACAAAAACGAGAACAGAAGAGGCAAGAATGTCTCGTGCTGTGTGCCCCTACTCTACAGATGGCTTGATAGTCACCTACCCAAGAAGGGTCCCTTTGCTTCGTCTGCAGCCACAACTGAGTGGTCCGAGCGTTTGATGAGTCTATCTGCGGAGGATATTGACTGGTTTGACAGAGATAGGTTGGGTACCGAGATTATCTTTAGCTGCAGCGGGTTTCCGAACGTGCCTCTGATAGGCAGGAAGGGTTGCATAAACTATAATCCGTCTTTGCTGGTCCGACAATTTGCGTACGCTTTGAGAACTCCGCCGAAGGATGAAGAGGTGCAGGAATCTCTGTACCTCACTGGTCTTCTAGAGGGGGATCTGTTATCTAAGCTTCAGCACGCTTGGAATGACATCAGTAAGAGGGGAAAACCATTTCTAGGGAGAAGCAATAATCAAGCCTACCCTCCGTATGTGGCGTGGATCAGAGCCAAAGCAGATGCTATAGGGATGTCGTTTCTTCCTGCCAAGCCAGAAAGCCCTCCAATGATTGAAGAGCCTACTACCGTGCCCATTCAGCAGCATAATCAGGTGTTAGCTGAGCGAGATGAATTGAAGAGGGCAAACGAAGAACTGGAGAAAGAATTGACTCAGCTCAGAAGCGAGAGAAACGAAGTCGTTCATTCCTTCAAAAGGCAGACAGAGCTGGTGAACCAGCTGGGGACAGGCTTGACTAAGCAGATAGCCGAGCGTGAACGCATGGGTCAAGACTTCAAAGCTGTCAACGACGTACTGGCTACGAAGAAGCAGCACTTGGACGAAGCGTATCGGAGGATATCCAAGTTCAACCAGCACTGGAAAGCCTCCCTAGCCACCAGGAAAGAGCGGGAAGATAAGCTGATGCAACAGATTTCCAAGATGAAAGCCCAGGTGAAGGCTAATGAGAAGAGGTTTGATGAAGAAACCGCTCACAGATACGCCGCTGAAGGCCAGCTCAACAGGGCTCTCGCTAACCTGAAGGAGTGCAAACTGACGTTTGAATCCAAGAAGCGGAAGTTAGAAGATTGTTTCGGCGAAGGAGCATGGGAAGATTCGATCGAAGGTCTTCAATACACCATTGTACAGAGGGAGTTACTCGTCGAAGGGTTACTCACTCGTCTTGATCATCCAGAAACAAAGGAGTTGTTAGAAGAGTTTCGCGCCCGTGGCCGTACTTGACTATATTTGTATTCCTTTTGTTTTGATCGTTGTTGTATGCTGACCATCACCAGGCTTGTTGGCTGAGGTCACGCTGTTGATTCATCTTGTACTCACTGATGTTGTGTACTGCCTTGATGGGCTTTCTTTATATATGAGATGTTATTTCCATGATTGGACTCAGACTTCTTATTATCAGCACTGGCACTCAGGCACTAGAATCGGGGGAGATCTCCCTAACGCACAGACACACGTTTGCATTTGCATGAAGCATTTGCATAGCGAGCACTTTGTCGTTTTTTCCTAACCCTTTTGTGTTTTCAGGTTGTTTCAGGTGGTTCTAGGATTGATCAGAGACCTATTCACCGCTATCCGACCAGAGCTAATCAAACCAGGATCATGGAGCAAGTGCAAACTGATGTTCAGGAACTCCGCGAAAGAATGGATCGCTTCATGGAGCTCATGCAAGCGGTCGCCAATGGCCAGGATCAGCTCAGAACCTTGGTTCAGCCCCTGATTTCAAGGGTCGATAGTAATGGCATGCTTCATGGGGGGGACTGTGCCTACTCCTCCACCAATTGAAACTCCGCAGAATGGCATCCCCGTGACCGGGGGGAACGGCAGTGCCAACGGCAATGGGATAGCTAACATGGGACTCAATACGACGGGCGTCGGTAATGGGAGTCTGGAAGCTAACGTCAATGTTGGGCTGGGCAATGGCAATGCAGCTGTTGGGAATCTGTTTGGGCTTCAGCCATGGCTAGAGGATCGTCAGGACGATGTGTTCTCTCAGAGAGGTGCTGAAGGAGAACTGAATGCTGAAGCGTGTCTAAGGTTCAAAGCACTCGAGGATAAGATGAGAAATATCGAGAATCAGAACACCCTGGGCGTTGATATGTCCAAGTTAGGACTAATTGCTGATTTTAAGGTGCCTCCCAAGTTCAAGGTGCCTGACTTTGAAAAGTATAAGGGCACCACTTGCCCTCGCGTCCACCTGAGATCGTATTACAGGAAAATGTCCGCCCATTCTGAGGACGAGAAGTTGCTGATGCACTTCTTTCAAGACAGTCTTTCAGGGCCATCCCTCGAGTGGTACATGAGTTTGGAGCCTACCAGTGTGCGCACGTGGAAGGACCTTGTTGAAGCATTTGTGCACCACTACCAATACAATAGCGACTTGGCCCCGAAACGAGTCCAGCTGCAGAATCTGTCGCAAAGGAACAATGAAGGGTTTAAGGAATACGCCCAGCGGTGGCGTGAATTGGCAGCCCGGGTTCAGCCGCCGATGGTTGAGCGCGAGCTTGTGCAGATGTTTGTAGCCACCCTCCCAGGGGTTTACTATGAGAAGTTGGTCAGCGGCATGTTTGGAACATTCTCAAATCTCATTATCACGGGTGAGCACATCAAAAATGGGATCAAGCTTGGGAAAATTCAAGGTGAGTCATCCTCAGCTGGAGGAGGCGGAAAGAAACCTTATGCTGGCAAAAGACGGGAAGGAGAAGCGAGCGTCGTGACCAACGCTCGAAGGAAGGGTAAAGGCCCTCACCAGCAGGTGGCCAGCATAACCATCCCAGCTGTCGCTTGCGCGAAAATAAGGTGCCGGCATGACAGAAGAGTCGCCACCTTTCGTTATTTATCCCTCAGAGCGGGAAAGGAAACGATCGGAAAAACCTGACGAAAAAGGGTAAGACAAGGTCATCGCAACCATTGTCTGGGTTCGGGAGTCGGTTACGCAAGGGGAAGGTATTAGCACCCCTCACGTCCGTCGTACTCGACGGGATCCTCGCTTGTTTGTTTACTTGGACGGGTTGGTTATAATCTATCTACCTATCAAGGCTGGCTGAAAAAAAGAAAAGAAAAATGACTCGGCAAAGCGTCGCACTTTATGCCTACGTATTCTCATCAGAGAATGAGAAATCAGAGTCAACGTAGTTCGGCTTACTACGGGTTACGGGGGAAAGGTTGCTCGCTAGGATATCGCATCCTATGCCTACGTACTTTCATCTGGTATGAAAGATCAGAGCAAACGTAGTTCGGGAAACTACGGGATAAAACTCAACTAGGAGGGAGACTATTAAGTCCTACTGTTATCATGCCATGGATTCATCCTATGGTTGAGGTTTGAAGCAGGGAACTCCTAGACGTTGTCATGCATAGGTTTCAACCTAAAAGTCTATCATCAAATCCTTATCAAAGGAAATGAGAGCCCTAAGGGATCATGTCAATGATACACCAAAACAGACAAAGCATCAGCTTAACAGTAAAATGCATGCAATGCAAGTGAGGGAGGAAATGTGTGTGGGGCTTCAGCCTCCACAAGCTCGTCTCGACCTCAAGCCAGTCATGAAATAACAGTAATCATACTGAAAATAAACAACATGCTATCAAGCAATATGCAGATAAAAGAAATGAAGTGCCAACAGGCAAACAAAACGCAAGCTTGAGAAAGAAAGAATCTACTCTCTAATCCTAACCCTAATCACAGGATTTGAATCAAATCTAAACAAAGCCCTAAAGCAAAACCTAACCAAAAGAAATCAATCCCAGTCTTCAAGCTTCAGAACAAGCTTACCAAAGAAAGGGAGCTAAGCAATCAGACTCATAGTGTCTTCCTCAGGAAAGCACTAAGAGGTGTATACTCAGGAGTCATACCCTATGTGGCTCAACCACTGTGATCAGTTTACATTCCTCCTCAGGAGAAATTAAACTCACAAGCAGGCTCCAACATCACTGGATATTTAGGAAATCCTATCTGAACTAGTGGAGCTAAGTGAATAGACCCATAGGACCCTCCTCAGGAAAGTACTAGGAGGCTTCCACTTAGGAGTTGTATCCTATGTGGCTCAACAACTGTGATCAGTTTACATTCCTCCTCAGGAGAAATTAAACTCACAAGTTGGCTCCAACATCATTGGATACTTGAGAAATCCTAGACAGACTAATGGAACTAAGTGAATAGACCCATAGGACCTTCCTCAGGAAAGTACTAGGAGGCTTTCACTTAGGAATTGTATCCCATGTGGCTCAACAACATGTGATCAGTTTACATTCCTCCTCGGGAGAAATTAAACTCACAAGTTGGCTCCAACATCATTGGATACTTAAGAAAGAGGTGAGAAGAAAGAATGAAAGTCATTCATAGTGCCTTCCTCAGGAAAGTACCATGAACTTCCTTTAAACTTCAGGATCTCAAACCTCACAGACAGGGGACAAGACAAGCTCTGGGTCTCTGAATCTTGGTCTACAATCTTCACTTCATGATGCTCTCCATCAAGATCTTCAAGGCAACACAAGCCCCTCAACAAATTCCCCAAAACAAACCCCAGAGATGAACAGATAACCCACTGAACAGACCAAATCATCAGGCAACTTCAGAAAATACCTAAAAATGCTAAACCAATGGGGAAAAATCTAACAATTATTCACAAGGGTCCTCAACACCTACTCATAACATCTACATAGGCCTCTACCTAAAAATCAGGACAAAACTCAATCAAAGAAAGGAATTCATCACCTAAACACAATCTAAACCCTAATTAGGATACCCTAAATCTACCCTAATTAAACTAATCAAAATTAATTCTAAAAAATCTAGAAAAAATCCTATGGGGAACTATGATTCATCATCTAATTGCACAAAAAAGAATGGATTAAAAACCCTAAGGGAAGGTCCTAAAACAATTCCTACAAAATCATGATTCAAAACTAAACATTATAAAAGCTATTTTAAAAGAAAAATCTATTAAAATACTAAACTTAAAAATAAAATCCCACTTTTATTTTTATAATTTTCTACACATTTTGATCTAATCATAGAAAAAAGAAGAATTAAAAAAGAGTCATTTTCCATTTTTTAATGAATTTTCAAAGACAGAAAAATATTGAAAGAAAATTAAAACAATTAAATGAATTAAAGGGAGGGGGGTGGTGTATACAGTAGATGCTTAATGTGTTAAACGCGCTGGGCTTTTCAGCTGGGGGTGCGCGTAGCACCTGGGGTTAAGCCCAATAACCCCTCAGAATTTAATTAAAAACAAAAGAAAAAAAAAAGGGACTACGCGGTGCAACTAGCAATATCTTCAACGCGCTCTGGATGGGCCTCGTTACGAGGGGTGCGAAAAGCAAAGGCCCACTCCCCCCACTTAAATGAAACGCAGCGCTTAAGGGGGGAGGGAAAGTCTCACCAAACTCATCTTTCAATCTCGGCCGTGAGATCATCCCAAGAGTCCATGGTCAACATGCCTTTGGACGGTGGAGATTATCTCTTCTCCAAATGGTTATGAAACTTAGGGTTTACCTCCATTAAAATACCATGCACACACATACTTCCACCATGCGGTTCTCCTTCCACACTCAACGAAATCACACGATTCAAACACCAAAGTCACTCCAAATCTTCCCCTCTACACGACTATACCATTGGATCGTATTGAAACTCCCTCTACCATGAAAACCGCGCGCAACAAGCTCTTGAAGCCATGAAATGCTCTGAAACTTTTTCTCATAATTCTCACTAAAACCTATATGAATCTACTCTACATCTAATGGTGATAATCCTGAACCAAATACCTAAGCTTCTAACGCCCTAATCATGGAGTTCTATGCCAATCAAGATTCGAGCACCTGCACTAAGTTGTCTCTAAACAGCACCAAAGTTATCTAAACTAATCTCCTAACATCCTAGACCAAGATTATGCTAATGAATCTACACGAATCTACTTAAATTAAGCAAGTGGAAGCAAAATGCACCTTGAGCAAAATGTGATGGATGATGAGGAATCTCTTGGATCTTGATCTTGTGAGGCTTGGATCTTGCTCTCCTTTTGCTCTAGATGATTCTGTATGCACGAGTTTGGAAGGAGAATGCTTGTGGAGGATGAAAATCAAAGTTGCTTGAAATTGAAGAAAGCTCTTTAATGGCAATGTACCTCTCTCTTTCTCCTCTGACTTGACTCTCTATCACCAACCTTTAACACTTTCTGATGCATTCTTTATATAACAATTGATGGAAGCTTGTGGAATCATCTAGAAGGATCTAGAAAAGTCATGAACTTCTCCTTGAATGAGAAGTTGAAAATATCATATCCCTTGCCTTATCCCTTGTAATCTCATGCCAAATTGTCTTAACATGAGATATTGGATGTTAATGAATGAAAGCAGCCCTTACATTTCACTTATGTAGGGTTGCAAAGTTGCCTTCTTATGCAAGTAATAAATTTCCAAAGGAAGTCCATTTTTGGAGCCTTAAATGAAAAATCTATTTAAACCAAAGTTCTTAAAATGGTTTTTCCAATCAAAATGATATATTGGATGACCTATTTTGGATTTGTGAATCTCCCAAATCACTTTTCAATTTCAACTTTTCAAAGTTATAAGCCATTTTTAGTTCATTTTGGACCAATCATGTAATCTCATGCTATGAGCTTTTCCCACAATTTGTGACCTTCTTTCTAGACTTAAAATCACATTTTGAGCAACTTTCATGTTTTGAGTTTTTCCATTTGAGGCTTGGAAATAGGAGTTTTAGGCATTGGCTAAAATGACCTATAACTGACAAATGACCAAAATACCCCTGTCTTGTTCAAACCATAAGTTGAGTTCCACAAATCCAATCAAGGACTTCTACCACTCAAATTAAAGCTAAGAGGATGCTCTTCAACATTCATGTTGACCAAGAATCCATAGGAATCCTCCTACTAGGGCAAAAGTTGTCTGCAAGTTGGGTGACTTTCAAGGACCCAGATTCACATACCTCTGCTGACCTGTAATTTGTCAAAACCATAACTTGAGCTCTGTAACTCCTATCAAGGACTTCCACCACTCAAATTAAAGCTTAGAACAAGCTCTACAACATTCATGTTGTGGGGAAGATGAGATATCAATCACATCTAGAGCTAAAACTGCCTGGAAAATAGGGATCAAACTAGGGTTTTCTCACTGACAATCCTCAGAAACCCTAACTCAAAACTTCTCAAACTCCTCAATCATGATGAGTTGGTCTAGGAATCATCTTTATAACATCTCTATGCATCATTCCATGATCTCATGGCCCTTGGATTAGTCTCAACCTTTTCCAAATCTTCAGTTATCCTAGGGTTGACCCAGTCAAAACCCTAATTCTACCGTTCATGGTTGAATCCTCTGAACTCTTGCATAATGACTTCTCTGGGCTTCATGATGGCTATCAAGACATCTCATAAGCTTTCTCAAAACATCAAGTTCATTCTCAAAGTCTCAGAATCATCTGAGGAGCACCCACAACCCTCAAGTTAGGAGGCACACAACCCTGGTTTCAACCCACTTCTCTGGGGATCTCTTGAACTTTCTGATGAAGGTATCCACTTTCCAAACACTCAATGGGAAAATAAATGTTGGTCAAATTTTGGGGTGCAACAGCTGCCCCTATTCAAACGGCTTGAACCTGACTGGGTGAGAAGCGAACGGCTCTCAACCAATCAAGGTACGAGACGGTTGAATATCGGTAAACCCGAAAATTTGCCAACTGCACGACCACATGATACTCTTGTGGAGAACAAACCTTTGAATACTGCAACACTAGCTGCTCGACCACTAGCTGGAGACATATCGACCTGACATCACCGTCAGTTATCCACATTAAATTCTTCTGACGTTGCCTTCAGACAACCACAACACCCAACCTCGCCGCTGGAGAACTGAATCTTCTAACATACCCAACATTGCTGCTGGAAAACTGAACCTGACATCGCCGTCGGAAGCAAACATCGCTCTGAGAGACACTCGACATCGCCGTCGTACCAACATCATCTCTGCTGGGGATTTAAGGAGTCTGACATTGCCGTCAAACGAACATCCAACCTCGCTGCCGGACAAATGATGATCTTAAACATCTCTGACCTGGGGTTCACCCCTGGTAAATGGAACAAAAAGTACACTTGCATACCTGAAGCTACTCTGCTGGGGGTGAGAGACTCAACCGAGCACACTCTGATCTGGGGTTCACCCTCAGAACCATGACGAACATCGGAATACTGCTGCACACTGCCTGCCGTAGAACTTCAACATTAAATCTATATGAAACCCTGGCCCCTGGCCACTCTGCAGGAGGTATCTTCGACTTCAGTCTGAAGAAAATGATCCTTGGCCTTCAAGGATACATGGATCTGCCTTCAGGCAACTCCACCTCTGCTATAGAGTATCCGTGACTTCAGTCAGGGATATACTTCGGCCTTCAGTCCGAAAAACGAATCCTAGGTCCTTCATGACCTTGGGGGATAACCTTGCCCTTAGGCACCTTCGCTTCAGCTTAAGAAATCTGTGACTTCAGTCAGAGAAATGGTATCCTGAGCCATTCATGACTCTACGGGGATTCAAACACTTTGCCTTCAGGCGAAACTCCGCTTCAGCTGGAGAAACATCTTCGACTTCAGTCAGAAGAAACACTATTCACTTGATCGCCATCAATCATCTCCTCAGGACAACTAACTTGGTCTTCAGACTCACACGAATCACTCTGTTGTATCTACAACCCTGGAACCTTATCTTCAGCCCTTCGTTGACTCATCAATCCGGAAATCTGAACTCACAGGAATCTTCTGCTATCGCCTTCTGGCGCTTATGAAATCCATCTTCAGATTAGACATCATTGCTGGAGCAGACATATCACGCTGCTGAGGACTTCAAGAATCATCTTGAACAAACAGATTCGTCGGGTATCTTCAAGAATCGTCCTGAACTAATAACCTTTCTGGAGCAAACATTCTGTTGGGTATTCCAGGAATCTTCCTGGGCAACTCTTACTGGGGACGCTTTTGGGGAGCTCAAGAATCGTCCTGAGCGAACAACTCGGGAAGCTGTACTGAGGTCTTAAGAATCGTCTTAAGCAAATGGCCCTGCTGAGGGATTTGAGAATCATCTCGAACTGAAGACTTTGCTGGGGATCTCAAAAATCATCTTGAGCGAGCGACCGCGGGGATTACACCGGGGTCTTTAGAATCATCTAAGGAAACAACCTTGCTGGGGAGAACATCAAGAATCGTCCTGAGCAACCGGTCTTTCGGTAGTACACCTGTACAATAAGGATGATAATGACCTAGATCATGCTTATGATGCGTATGCTTTTGCGCTACGCCCCACACAGTGGGAATGATATGCGTTTATGCTAAATGCCATGCAGTCATGCACAATGCCATGCAATCATGCACAATGATGCGATCCCATCAGCAAAATAAATGCCGAAGGGGGAAATCCTCCTGTCAAGGAGAAAGAACCACTCAGGTAGAGGAATCATCCTGCTGAGGAGAACGTGAACACGCCAATATCAATCAGGCTCTGTCTGGGAAATCGATCTTCCGCGAACTGCTGCAGGGGAACAACTTCAGCTGACTGCGGCAGGGGATGAAGCTCTACGAGAACTTGGATCTGCTGATATCAATTGCGAGAATGAACTGTGCGGCCGTCTCGGCTACTCTTCTGGGGGTGATCACTCTGCGGGGAACCAACTTCAGCTGTTCAATACTCCGCTGGGGAAAAACCAATCATGATCCGATCAACTTCCAAGGATTCGGCCCTTCTGGATATCTGCACACTTGGCTGAGGAAGGAGAAGTCATTCTGCTTCACTGGAGAGAGTGCGACTCACGGGGAAATACAGCATCGGCTGCTTAGTGTTCTGCTGGGGAAAATTGATCATGATCTGATCAACTTCCAAGGATTCTGCTTTTCTGCGGACTCGGCCAGGGAGAGAAATCATTCTACTTCGCTGGAGAGTACGACTCTGATGGGGAATTTCAATTCCACTGGGGAAGAAAGAATCATCTGACTTCGGGGGAGAGTACAACTCTGCAAGGGAATACAACATCAGCTGTTCCAACACTCTACGGGGGAAGAGGGAATCATCGAATCTTCAGGAGAGAGCCTGACTCTGGTGAGGAATCTCAATTCCGCTGGAGACTTCAGTCTGGCACCATCAGTTACTGCATACTTCGGTATACGACTAGCTTCCTACGAGACCTGCACTTGTGACCCGGTGCGGGGGGGCACCTGCTTCGGTGACCTTACTGGGGAAAACACGAGCTTCGGCACCCGAACACTTCTCTGAAATCTGCACTTGTGACCCGGTGCTGGGGAGAGACGACATCATTCTTCGGTGCTTGACTCAGCTGATGAGGTGACATTCCTTCAGGATGCGCTTGCTTGGGGAAGAGAATCTCCTCTACCTGGGGAAGACATATCAATGCTCACTATTCTGATTCTGATTCTGCGGAGGAGAGACTACTGAACTCTGCTGAAGAAGGAGGACTCATCCTGCTTCGGGGATACGCACGGCACATCTTCTGGCGAGGTGCTACACCTGCAACAACACAAACAAACAGACAAGATACCCTCCTCAAAGGGGCCTATCCAGGTTATTATCTCGTGACGATGTTCAGTTAGTTAATTTTTTCAACAATCAATGGGCTTAGGCCCGCAAGTTTATGTATGCGCATTTTATCAAAAAACACATCGGCGTTATCATTCGCAAACAAAACAGATAAATGCTAAATAGACAAGTAGAATTGCTGAATAATGTGCATTTTATTGATGATGAACCCCTGAATGGGCAAAAATGTTTTACAACAGAGGCAAGCTCCTGGAATGAGGAAGCCGCGCAAAAAGAAAACATAAATATACATCAGTATATACAAATGTCGGCAATCGAGGCGTAGACGAACACCATGAGTTGATCCCTCTAAGACCCACTCGACTTCGATACTTCTCCGATGCTTCAGCTTTGGAAGAGATTGATTCAGATGAGCGGCCCTCAGGTCTTCCGAACCACTAAACAATGAAAGTCCATACGCGGAACGCAGTCATTTGCTTATTTAAATCCCTAACTTTTGCGTGAACCGCCCTTTCGGGTTTTCAGTTCACCGGGATACCCTTTTTTGCCGAAGCCGCCCAGTGTAGGTTTTCGACTTCGCGGGTGTACATTTTTCAATATATCCCTAATTTTTGCCCGAACCTTTTATTCTGTTTTTGGTTCGCCGGGATGCCCCTTTTTTGCCTGGACTCTTTCTTTTTTGTCCAGCGGGTCGCTTTCAAGCAAAGTATTTTTTAACTGCGTCCGCGTTCACCGGGGACGCAAAATCTTCACCATCCATCGTGGATAACAACAAAGCTCCTCCCGAGAAGACCTTGCTGACGACATACGGCCCTTCGTAATTCGGAGTCCACTTGCCCCGGTGATCGGAGTGTGGCGGAAGAATCTTCTTCAGGACGAGATCACCCGTCTGAAAGCTTCGAGGACGCACCTTCTTATCATAAGCTTTCTTCATTCGGCTTTGGTACAGGCGACCAAATGCAATCGATGCTAACCTCTTCTCGTCCATCAGGCTGAGTTGGTTCAGGCGATTCGTAACCCATTCTGCCTCATCAAGTTTCACATCAACCAAAACTCGCAAAGAGGGAATCTCCACTTCTAGCGGTAGGACAGCTTCCATACCGTACACCAAGGAGAAAGGAGTTGCCCCGGTCGACGTACGCACCGTAGTACGATAACCGTGCAAGGCAAACGGCAGCATCTCGTGCCAATCTTTATACGTCACAACCATCTTCTGAACAATCTTCTTGATGTTCTTATTGGCCGCTTCAACAGCGCCGTTCATCTTCGGCCGATAAGGAGATGAGTTGTGGTGTTCAATCTTGAAGCTCTGGCACAGCTCCTTCATCATCTTATTATTCAAATTCGAACCATTATCAGTAATGATCCGCTCGGGAATCCCATAGCGACAGATGATGTCCCTCTTTATGAACTTAGCTACCACCTGCTTGGTCACATTAGCGTACGAGGCTGCCTCCACCCATTTGGTGAAGTAGTCGATAGCTACCAGAATAAAACGATGACCATTGGATGCGGTGGGCTCGATCTTGCCTATCATGTCAATGCCCCACATGGAGAACGGCCAAGGGGAGGACATGACATTCAATGGGCACGGCGGCACATGAACTTTATCAGCATAAATCTGGCATTTGTGACATTTCTTCGCGAATCTGAAGCAATCCGACTCCATAGTCAACCAGTAATATCCTGCTCTCAGGATCTTTTTCGTCATGGCATGCCCGCCGGCGTGCGTACCAAATGTGCCCTCATGGACTTCTTCCATGAGCATACTTGCTTCCTTCTCATCTACACATCTGAGTAGCACGAGATCGTGGTTTCTCTTATACAGCACTCCATCAGGGTTGAGGTAAAAGTTTCCAGATAGCCTCCTCAGAGTCTTCTTATCCTGGGTTGACGCACCCGCAGGATACTCCTTAGTCATAAGGAAGGTATGGATGTCGTGGAACCATGGCTTGCCGTCAGTGGCATCCTCGATTGCGAACACATATGCTGGTCTGTCAAGACGCGAAAGTACAATACTTGGAGCTTCATTCCAAAGATTGACCTTATACATTGAAGCCAGGGTGGCTAAAGCATCAGCCATTTGATTTTCAGCCCGGGGTACATGATGAAGTTCTACTCGGTCGAAGAACGGAAGCAGCCTTCTGGCATAATTCATGTACGGCACCAGATTCGGTTGACGAGTTTCCCACTCCCCTTTGATCTGATTGATTACAAGCGCTGAGTCACCATATATGTCTAGATTCTTGATTCTCAAATCAATTGCCTCTTCTAGACCCATAATACATGCTTCGTACTCGGCTTCATTGTTGGTAACTGAAAACGTCAGTCTTGCAGTAAACGGGATGTGGGATCCGTGGGGAGTCGTGATGATAGCCCCGATACCACTTCCATAGGAATTAACCGCTCCGTCGAATATCAACTTCCACTGAGACTTCCTATCCGGCCCCTCATCGGGCAATGGCTCCTCGCAATCCTTCGCTTTGAGAAACATAATGTCCTCGTCAGGGAATTCGAACTTCATCGGCTGATAGTCTTCGATTGGCTGTTCGGCAAGGTAATCAGACAATACGCTTCCCTTAATGGCTTTCTGAGAGACGTACTGAATATCATATTCCGTTAACACCATCTGCCATCTGGCAATCCTGCCCGAAAGAGCCTGCTTCTCGAAGACGTACTTGATCGGATCCATCTTCGAAATCAGCATAGTGGTGTGATTG
Organism: Lathyrus sativus; assembly: GCA_963859935.3. Lineage (NCBI taxonomy): Eukaryota > Viridiplantae > Streptophyta > Magnoliopsida > Fabales > Fabaceae > Lathyrus > Lathyrus sativus. The sequence goes on along the minus strand of OZ012739.1, from coordinate 18,240,267 downwards.
AGCATATACTGTCGTAGACGTTTGGCAGCCCAAGCTAATGCACAACACGTCTTCTCCAGCATCGAGTATCGAGATTCACACTCAGTGAACTTTTTACTCAAATAATAAATGGCATGCTCCTTTCTGCCCGTCTCGTCGTGTTGACCGAGAACGCACCCCATACTATTCTCCAGAACTGTCAAGTACATGATTAATGGCCGTCCAGCCACTGGGGGTATCAAGATTGGAGGTTCTTGAAGATACTGCTTTATCTTATCGAATGCCTTCTGGCAATCCTCATTCCAAGTAATCGCCTGATTTTTCTTTAACAACTTGAACATCGGTTCACAAGTGGCCGTGAGCTGAGAGATAAACCTTGCAATGTAGTTTATTCGGCCCAAGAAACCACGAACTTCTTTTTCTGTTTTCGGCGCTGGCATTTCTTGGATAGCTTTTATTTTCGCAGGATCGACTTCAATACCTCGTTCACTAACGATAAACCCCAATAACTTTCCGGACCGCACTCCGAAAGTGCACTTGTTAGGATTCAGCCTCAGCTTGAACTTCCTAAGCCTTTCGAACAGCTTCAGCAAATTGACCAGATGCTCATCCTCCGTTTGGGACTTTGCAATCATGTCATCAACATAGACCTCGATCTCATGATGAATCATATCATGAAACAAAGTTACCATTGCTCGCTGGTAAGTGGCCCCTGCGTTCTTCAGACCGAAGGGCATTACCTTGTAGCAAAACGTGCCCCAGGGGGTAATAAACGTCGTTTTCTCCATGTCCTCCGGCGCCATCTTAATCTGATTGTAACCGGAGAAGCCATCCATGAACGAAAACACGGAAAACTGGGCTGTATTGTCGACCAACACATCGATATGAGGCAACGGGAAATCATCCTTAGGGCTCGCCCTATTCAAATCCCGATAATCGACGCATATACGTACCTTACCGTCCTTCTTCGGTACAGGCACTATGTTGGTGACCCACGGAGGGTAAGTGGTAACGGCTAGAAATCCTGCGTCCAACTGCTTCTGGACTTCTTCTTTGATTTTTACAGCCATGTCTGGTCTCGTCCTCCTGAGCTTCTGCTTGACTGGAGGGCAATCTTCTCGCAACGGCAAGCGATGAACCACGATATCTGTGTCAAGTCCGGGCATATCCTCATATGACCAAGCAAAGACGTCACTATACTCTCGAAGCATCTCGACCAGTCTATGCTTGACATCATTCTGCAGCGCAGCCCCTACTCTGACATTCCTGATAAGCTCCTCAGAACCCAGATTTATGATCTTAATATCCTCTTCATGAGGCAGAATAACCTTCTCTTCTTGTCTCAACAAGCGGGCCAACTCTTCCGGAAGGTCTTCGTCTTCATCAATCTCATCCTCGGCTTGATAGATCGGGCAATCAAAGTCGTAGTGAGCCGTAGAGGGTCCAGAGTCGATGTCATCTGTTACGTGGATCCTGCAATAACAAGGGTTAAGTTTAAAGCAAGAATATGCAGGTTAGCACGAACCTCGTTGCCATTTTGCTGTTTTTCGAAACAAACATAAAATATGAATAACAGAGAACACAATATTTGATTACGAAGAAAACGCCTTTTATTCATTAACAAAATGCATACACATAATCCAACAAGGCCCTGACAGTAAAACCACTATGCCCCGGGCAGGACATAGGGTTGTACAAAGATTGTAAAAAGCAAATCATTACTCTTCACTTGTCAGCTCGATAATCTCCTTGATGGTCCAATTGTGAAGGTGCTCGCCTGGCCTGCTCGGTTGAATCCAAGCGTCAAGATCACAATCACTGTCCCCGCTGTCCTCCGACGTAGCGTTGATACTCTCGAAGATTACTCCTCCCTTGGTGAATAGGATCGGCCCTTTCCCACGAGACGAACTGCCAGAAGAAGATGAAGCTTCAGCTTCCGGAGAATATCCCAATCCAAACTTATCCTGTTTGAATGGTATATCCAAGACATGCCCCCAGCCTGGGGTGGAACCAGCTTCGACAACAGCCCGAGCTTCCTTAAACGAAGAGAGGTTCACCTCTTGCTTCTCTGCAACAACGGGAGCTACCTCCTTCACCCTGACGGTTTCAAAAGCTTGGCAAAGAGTCTCATGGATCTCACCATCCATTTCGACATATTTGAAGGACGACAGGTGGCTTACCATGATGTCCTCCTCTCCACAGACAGTCACTATGCTGCCCCCAACAGCATATTTAAGCTTCTGATGCAGCGTAGACGTTACGGCACCAGCAGAATGAATCCACGGCCGACCTAAGAGACAACTATAGGCGGGCATGATATCCATGATATAGAACACTGCATTAAACGTCTCTGGACCAACTTGAATTGGCAGGGTCAACTCTCCAAAGACGTGGCGCTTGGTTCCGTCAAAGGCCTTCACGACCAGATCACTGGGCGTGCACAGCAGTCCCCGGGTATCCAACTTCATCAGTGCCTTCTTCGGAAGCACGTTAAGCGAGGAACCCGTATCCACGAGGACATGTGACATAATCGTGCCTCTGCACTCTATCGAGACGTGCAAGGCATTGTTGTGATCTCTTCCCTTGGGCGTCAGCTCCAGATCTGTAAAACCCAGCCCATTACCAGCATTGACATGGGCTACTACTTCCTCGAGTTGATTAACTGATATCTCCTGCGGCACGTATGCAGCATTCAATACTTTCAGCAACGCGTTGCGGTGCGCTTCAGAACACAGCAACAGGTTAAGAATCGAGATCTTCGACGGAGTCTGGTGAAGATGATCTACAATCTTGTAGTCACTTTTCCTGATTAGTCGCATGAACTCTTCTGCATCTTTAACCAACAAGTCTTTCTCTGCCCCCGCAGGAACCTCTTCAATAGCTTTACCTTTACCCTTGTCCACAGCGTCAGCCCGGACTACCTTCTCTGCTGCGACCTCTGCCGGCGCGAATACTCTACCACTTCTGGTGATACCACTGGCTTCAGCAAGATTCTGCGCAGTCGATCCGGATGACTCAAGCTCTATCTTCTGACCGTTACAATACACTTCGGCGCCATAATGCCATGGCACAGCATTGGTACTCTCGAACGGGATTGGTCCGGCCCTGGTGATGGTGATAGTAGGCGGACGAGGTGCAGAAATAGTGATAGGGTGGCGAGGAATGGTAATAGTAGCAACTTCGTCCGCCTGCTTCAGCATGACTTCCCCTGACGCATTCTCAACGCTTCGACTAAACTGCAAAATACCCTCGGTCATCAGACTTTGGATACCTTCGATCAACTGCTCACACCCATCAGGAAGTGTAGCACAAGCCATGCAAAACTCTCCACATCCGGGAAAGAAGCCTTTCTTTAGCAACTTAGCTTTAACAAAACTCAACGGCGTCTTCAAATCTCTGACATCAGTCAGCAAGTCTGAATTCTCTTCAGTGATAACAGCATTTACTCCGCCCCCCTTATGATGAGGCATTGGATTCTTGGTGACGTTGGGCACGCTGTCAGAAAAGTTGATCACCTTGGCGTCGACCAAGTCCTGGACTTTGTGCTTAAAAGCTTTGCAATTCTCAACTGTATGGCCAGGTGCCCCAGAATGAAATTCACAAGTAGCGTTAGCATCATACCCCGGTGGTGGTGCCCCTGTCAAGGGAGCCAATGTCCTTTTCTGAACTAATTGGAGTTGAAGCAGCGTCTGCAGAAGCTGTGCATATGACATAGGAGGAGTTTCCAAATGACGGTTTGCGAGGGGACCCCGATTCTGATATCTCTTATATCCCGGGTTATTCTGTTGCTGAGGCTGCTGCTGCGGCTGCGGGGGTGCAGCTGGGATGTTTATGCTAGCGATCTGAGACTGAGGGCCCTTGCCCTTTCTCCTAGCATTAGTGACAGCACTGGCATCGCCCTCTCGGCGCTTGCCAGTATAGGGTTTCTTGCTAGCTCCTCCAGATGAGGACGATTCGCCCTGAATCTTTCCGATCTTTATACCATTTTCAACATGCTCGCCCAAAGTGATAAGAGCCGAGAATGTTCCGGACATGCCACTAATCAGCTTCTCATAATAGACTCCGGGAAGGGTAGCCACGAACATTTGTACCAACTCACGCTCAACCATCGGCGGTTGAACCCGAGCAGCCAATTCACGCCACCGCTGGGCGTACTCTTTGAAGCTTTCATTGCTCCGCTGCGAGAGATTCTGGAGCTGAACTCGGTTGGGAGCCAAGTCGCTATTATATTGATAGTGGAGAACAAACGCTTCAGCGAGATCTTTCCACGTTCGCACAGCAGCGGGTTCCAAACCCATATACCATTCAAGCGATGGGCCAGAAAGACTATCCTGAAAGAAGTGCATCAGCAACTTCTCATCATCAGAATAAGCGGACATCTTTCTGTAATAAGATCGGAGGTGAACACGGGGACAAGTAGTGCCCCTATACTTCTCAAAGATAGGCACCTTAAACTTGTGAGGTACTTTAAAGTCAGCGATCAACCCGAGTTTGGACATGTCAACGCCCAATGTGTTCTGATTTTCTATATCTCTCATTTTGTCTTCCAGCGCCTTGAACCTGAGTCGAGCCTCAGCAGTCAACTCAGCCTCTACACCTCTCTGAGAGAAAATGTCGTCCTGATGGTCCTCCAGCCACGGTTGAGGCACCACCATATTTCCTGCACCAACATTGCCGTTGACCGGCCCCACGGTAACATTGGCTCCCAAACCACCATTGACGGCGCCCGCCGCGTTAAGTCCGAGATTAGTCATAAGATTGCCGTTAGCACTACCGTTGCCCCCGGCAGCAGGAACAACGTTCTGTGGAGTATCCCCTTGAGGAGGAGTAGGTACGGCCCCGCCGTGAAGTATTCCATTACTGTCAACCCTGGAGATGAGAGGTTGAACCAAAGTACGAAGCTGATCTTGCCCATTCGCAACTACTTGCATCAGCTCCATAAAACGATCCATCCTTTCACGAAGCTCCTGAACATCTGACTGTACTTGGTCCATGATTCTCGTTTGATTGGCGCGAGTTGAGTAGCGGTGGATGAATCTTTGATCAATCCTGGAGATCGAAAGCAGCTCGGAACCTGAGTACCTGAAAAACCTGTCAAGATCAAAGGTTAGGAAAAGCAACAGAATGTATGTCATGCAAGAATGCTTCATGCAAATGCATGCGTGTGTCTGTGTGCTTGAGAGATTTCCCCCGATCCTGGCACCTGTTGGCAATAATAAGGAGAGGAATCCAGGCCCAATCATGGAAACAGTAACCTCTACTAACAATAGTCAGATTTGACATATCAAGGACCGAGAACTCATACGCAACAGCCTTTCTGAGAACGGCTGCAGTAACACAATGAGAGATCTTGGATCGGGGAAACGGTACCTGTCACAGACACACGCTAATGGAATGATTATGCAAGCTAATGCAAAATGCAGGTATGCAACAATATATCCAGGTGGCTGCTGTGGAGATTCGATGTCAACAATCACTGATGAGAAGGAAACCCCGGTGTAAAACCACTGATCTGATCTGTTGTGAATAACCATCTGATGGGATCGAGATCAGCACTCTGCCCTGACAAGAACGAAGGCCTGATAATAAAGACCCCGGATGCAAGATCAAGGAATATCTGTTGATGAAGTCTTCAGACCCCAAATCAAAAATCTGCCCTCTCAAGAACAAATACACAGCTGCTGATGAGATTTTCAAACCCCACTCAAAATCTGCCCTATCGAGAACAAAATAACAACTGCTGACGAGATCCTCAGACCCCACTCAAAAATCTGCTCCGTCCAGAACAAACCTCTGATAATAATACACTGATCAAAGCCTGCTCTATCAGGAACAGACAAACACCCGATGATAAGATCCTCTGATCAAACCCTTGCTCTATCAAGAACATATCTGCAACTGAGAACCCAACATAACTGATTCACTGTCAAGAAAACCAGGTAGTCTGGAGGTCAAAGTTTCCTGCAATATCCCAACCCCACTCACAGGTATGATGGACCTAATCCACGGACAAAGGTACGGCATCCTATGCGGTTGTCAGCGTCACAGACATTCATGAGTGACAATACGATTCCCAGAAGGAGTGGCATCGTCAAGTCATGAAGAGGCCTCTCTTAGCTGACTTCCAAATGATCGGTCCCCAGAGTCGACAATCCTCACGTCTGGACTCCCCTCAGATCCTCAGGACCGGAAAGGAGCACCTCTGCAAGAATCTCGTCTGAGCGCAGATTTTCGTAGGGAACTGTGCCTGCTCAGCAGACAGGTTCGTCTACTACTTCTCCGCAACTATATCTAGGTGTGTACTCAAGCCCAGGTCCGGCTTTTCACTCACAGTAACATCCCTCTCCCACAGCAGCACAGATAATCATATCGAACTGGAAATAAAATGCGAGAAATAAAATGCGGGAAATAAAGATGCGATAAATAAACACAACCCAACAAGCAAACACACAAACGATAGGATTGACTCGCGTAGGGGATGGGAGACGGTCCCAGCATAAGGGATAGGATGAGTCCCTAGATGCTATGAGGTCCCCAGCAGAGTCGCCAGCTGTCGCTTGCGCGAAAATAAGGTGCCGGCATGACAGAAGAGTCGCCACCTTTCGTTATTTATCCCTCAGAGCGGGAAAGGAAACGATCGGAAAAACCTGACGAAAAAGGGTAAGACAAGGTCATCGCAACCATTGTCTGGGTTCGGGAGTCGGTTACGCAAGGGGAAGGTATTAGCACCCCTCACGTCCGTCGTACTCGACGGGATCCTCGCTTGTTTGTTTACTTGGACGGGTTGGTTATAATCTATCTACCTATCAAGGCTGGCTGAAAAAAAGAAAAGAAAAATGACTCGGCAAAGCGTCGCACTTTATGCCTACGTATTCTCATCAGAGAATGAGAAATCAGAGTCAACGTAGTTCGGCTTACTACGGGTTACGGGGGAAAGGTTGCTCGCTAGGATATCGCATCCTATGCCTACGTACTTTCATCTGGTATGAAAGATCAGAGCAAACGTAGTTCGGGAAACTACGGGATAAAACTCAACTAGGAGGGAGACTATTAAGTCCTACTGTTATCATGCCATGGATTCATCCTATGGTTGAGGTTTGAAGCAGGGAACTCCTAGACGTTGTCATGCATAGGTTTCAACCTAAAAGTCTATCATCAAATCCTTATCAAAGGAAATGAGAGCCCTAAGGGATCATGTCAATGATACACCAAAACAGACAAAGCATCAGCTTAACAGTAAAATGCATGCAATGCAAGTGAGGGAGGAAATGTGTGTGGGGCTTCAGCCTCCACAAGCTCGTCTCGACCTCAAGCCAGTCATGAAATAACAGTAATCATACTGAAAATAAACAACATGCTATCAAGCAATATGCAGATAAAAGAAATGAAGTGCCAACAGGCAAACAAAACGCAAGCTTGAGAAAGAAAGAATCTACTCTCTAATCCTAACCCTAATCACAGGATCTGAATCAAATCTAAACAAAGCCCTAAAGCAAAACCTAACCAAAAGAAATCAATCCCAGTCTTCAAGCTTCAGAACAAGCTTACCAAAGAAAGGGAGCTAAGCAATCAGACTCATAGTGTCTTCCTCAGGAAAGCACTAAGAGGTGTATACTCAGGAGTCATACCCTATGTGGCTCAACCACTGTGATCAGTTTACATTCCTCCTCAGGAGAAATTAAACTCACAAGCAGGCTCCAACATCACTGGATATTTAGGAAATCCTATCTGAACTAGTGGAGCTAAGTGAATAGACCCATAGGACCCTCCTCAGGAAAGTACTAGGAGGCTTCCACTTAGGAGTTGTATCCTATGTGGCTCAACAACTGTGATCAGTTTACATTCCTCCTCAGGAGAAATTAAACTCACAAGTTGGCTCCAACATCATTGGATACTTGAGAAATCCTAGACAGACTAATGGAACTAAGTGAATAGACCCATAGGACCTTCCTCAGGAAAGTACTAGGAGGCTTTCACTTAGGAATTGTATCCCATGTGGCTCAACAACATGTGATCAGTTTACATTCCTCCTCGGGAGAAATTAAACTCACAAGTTGGCTCCAACATCATTGGATACTTAAGAAAGAGGTGAGAAGAAAGAATGAAAGTCATTCATAGTGCCTTCCTCAGGAAAGTACCATGAACTTCCTTCAAACTTCAGGATCTCAAACCTCACAGACAGGGGACAAGACAAGCTCTGGGTCTCTGAATCTTGGTCTACAATCTTCACTTCATGATGCTCTCCATCAAGATCTTCAAGGCAACACAAGCCCCTCAACAAATTCCCCAAAACAAACCCCAGAGATGAACAGATAACCCACTGAACAGACCAAATCATCAGGCAACTTCAGAAAATACCTAAAAATGCTAAACCAATGGGGAAAAATCTAACAATTATTCACAAGGGTCCTCAACACCTACTCATAACATCTACATAGGCCTCTACCTAAAAATCAGGACAAAACTCAATCAAAGAAAGGAATTAATCACCTAAACACAATCTAAACCCTAATTAGGATACCCTAAATCTACCCTAATTAAACTAATCAAAATTAATTCTAAAAAATCTAGAAAAAATCCTATGGGGAACTATGATTCATCATCTAATTGCACAAAAAAGAATGGATTAAAAACACTAAGGGAAGGTCCTAAAACAATTCCTACAAAATCATGATTCAAAACTAAACATTATAAAAGCTATTTTAAAAGAAAAATCTATTAAAATACTAAACTTAAACATAAAATCCCACTTTTATTTTTATAATTTTCTACACATTTTGATCTAATCATAGAAAAAAGAAGAATTAAAAAAGAGTCATTTTCCATTTTTTAATGAATTTTCAAAGACAGAAAAATATTGAAAGAAAATTAAAACAATTAAATGAATTAAAGGGAGGGGGGTGGTGTATACAGTAGATGCTTAATGTGTTAAACGCGCTGGGCTTTTCAGCTGGGGGTGCGCGTAGCACCTGGGGTTAAGCCCAATAACCCCTCAGAATTTAATTAAAAACAAAAAAACAAAAAAAGGGACTACGCGGTGCAACTAGCAATATCTTCAACGCGCTCTGGATGGGCCTCGTTACGAGGGGGTGCGAAAAGCAAAGGCCCACTCCCCCCACTTAAATGAAACGCAGCGCTTAAGGGGGGAGGGAAAGTCTCACCAAACTCATCTTTCAATCTCGGCCGTGAGATCATCCCAAGAGTCCATGGTCAACATGCCTTTGGACGGTGGAGATTATCTCTTCTCCAAATGGTTATGAAACTTAGGGTTTACCTCCATTAAAATACCATGCACACACATACTTCCACCATGCGGTTCTCCTTCCACACTCAACGAAATCACACGATTCAAACACCAAAGTCACTCCAAATCTTCCCCTCTACACGACTATACCATTGGATCGTATTGAAACTCCCTCTACCATGAAAACCGCGCGCAACAAGCTCTTGAAGCCATGAAATGCTCTGAAACTTTTTCTCATAATTCTCACTAAAACCTATATGAATCTACTCTACATCTAATGGTGATAATCCTGAACCAAATACCTAAGCTTCTAACGCCCTAATCATGGAGTTCTATGCCAATCAATATTCGAGCACCTGCACTAAGTTGTCTCTAAACAGCACCAAAGTTATCTAAACTAATCTCCTAACATCCTAGACCAAGATTATGCTAATGAATCTACACGAATCTACTTAAATTAAGCAAGTGGAAGCAAAATGCACCTTGAGCAAAATGTGATGGATGATGAGGAATCTCTTGGATCTTGATCTTGTGAGGCTTGGATCTTGCTCTCCTTTTGCTCTAGATGATTCTGTATGCACGAGTTTGGAAGGAGAATGCTTGTGGAGGATAAAAATCAAAGTTGCTTGAAATTGAAGAAAGCTCTTTAATGGCAATGTACCTCTCTCTTTCTCCTCTGACTTGACTCTCTATCACCAACCTTTAACACTTTCTGATGCATTCTTTATATAACAATTGATGGAAGCTTGTGGAATCATCTAGAAGGATCTAGAAAAGTCATGAACTTCTCCTTGAATGAGAAGTTGAAAATATCATATCCCTTGCCTTATCCCTTGTAATCTCATGCCAAATTGTCTTAACATGAGATATTGGATGTTAATGAATGAAAGCAGCCCTTACATTTCACTTATGTAGGGTTGCAAAGTTGCCTTCTTATGCAAGTAATAAATTTCCAAAGGAAGTCCATTTTTGGAGCCTTAAATGAAAAATCTATTTAAACCAAAGTTCTTAAAATGGTTTTTCCAATCAAAATGATATATTGGATGACCTATTTTGGATTTGTGGATCTCCCAAATCACTTTTCAATTTCAACTTTTCAAAGTTATAAGCCATTTTTAGTTCATTTTGGACCAATCATGTAATCTCATGCTATGAGCTTTTCCCACAATTTGTGACCTTCTTTCTAGACTTAAAATCACATTTTGAGCAACTTTCATGTTTTGAGTTTTTCCATTTGAGGCTTGGAAATAGGAGTTTTAGGCATTGGCTAAAATGACCTATAACTGACAAATGACCAAAATACCCCTGTCTTGTTCAAACCATAAGTTGAGTTCCACAAATCCAATCAAGGACTTATACCACTCAAATTAAAGCTAAGAGGATGCTCTTCAACATTCATGTTGACCAAGAATCCATAGGAATCCTCCTACTAGGGCAAAAGTTGTCTGCAAGTTGGGTGACTTTCAAGGACCCAGATTCACATACCTCTGCTGACCTGTAATTTGTCAAAACCATAACTTGAGCTCTGTAACTCCTATCAAGGACTTCCACCACTCAAATTAAAGCTTAGAACAAGCTCTACAACATTCATGTTGTGGGGAAGATGAGATATCAATCACATCTAGAGCTAAAACTGCCTGGAAAATAGGGATCAAACTAGGGTTTTCTCACTGACAATCCTCAGAAACCCTAACTCAAAACTTCTCAAACTCCTCAATCATGATGAGTTGGTCTAGGAATCATCTTTATAACATCTCTATGCATCATTCCATGATCTCATGGCCCTTGGATTAGTCTCAACCTTTTCCAAATCTTCAGTTATCCTAGGGTTGACCCAGTCAAAACCCTAATTCTACCGTTCATGGTTGAATCCTCTGAACTCTTGCATAATGACTTCTCTGGGCTTCATGATGGCTATCAAGACATCTCATAAGCTTTCTCAAAACATCAAGTTCATTCTCAAAGTCTCAGAATCATCTGAGGAGCACCCACAACCCTCAAGTTAGGAGGCACACAACCCTGGTTTCAACCCACTTCTCTGGGGATCTCTTGAACTTTCTGATGAAGGTATCCACTTTCCAAACACTCAATGGGAAAATAAATGTTGGTCAAATTTTGGGGTGCAACACCAGCAGTTCAGCAGCCACAGCAGCAACAGCAGCAACCGAATGAACAAGGGTACAGAAAGTATCAGAATCAGGCACCTCTATCGAGTCGTCACCTCGAGACACCACCCATGTCGTACGCGCAACTATTGCAGACTTTGCTTCAGCTACAGTTGATCCAGAAGAGAATGCTGGCTCCCTTGACAGGGGCACCTCCGCCAGGGTACAACGCGAATGCAACTTGTGAGTTTCACTCAGGGGCACCAGGCCACACAATAGAGAATTGCAAAGCCTTCAAGCACAAGGTGCAGGACATGGTGGATGCCAAGATCATCAACTTCTCGGATAATGTGCCAAATGTCACGAAGAACCCTATGCCGAATCATAGGGGAAGTGGAGTAAACGCCATTATCGAAGACGAGAGTTCGGATTTGTTGACTGACGTCAGAGATCAGAAGACGCCGCTTAGCTTCGTTAAAGCTAAGTTGATGAAAAGGGGTTTCTTTCCAGGTTGCGGAGAGCTATGTATGGGTTGTGCGACACGTTCTGATGGATGTGAACAGTTGGTAGAAGGAATTCAAAGTCTGATGACTGAAGGGATTTTACAGTTTAGCCGGAGGGCCGAATGTGGATCAGGTGAGGTAGTGCTGAAGCAAGATGATGAGGTCTCCACCATCACCATCCCTCGCTAGACGATAACTATTTCTGCGCCCAGGCCGCCCATAATTACTATCACCAAAGCTGGGCCGATACCCTTCGAAAGCACTAATGTTGTCCCGTGGCATTATGGGGCTGGAGTCTACTGCAACGGACAGAAGTTGGAGCTAGAACCGTTTGGGTCGACTGTGGAGAACCTTGCGGGAATCAGTGGTATTACTCGCAGCGGAAGAGTGTTTGCACCACCAGAGGTCGTGGCGGATAAAGCGGTCAGAGCTGACGCAACTGATAAAGGTAAAAGTAAAGTCGTTGAAGAAATCCCTCGTGGGGTAGAAAAAGACTTACTTGTTAAAGATGCTGAGGAGTTCATGCGGTTGATTAAAAAGAGTGACTACAAGATTGTGGATCATCTCCATCAGACACCCTCGAAGATTTCCATCCTGAACTTGTTGCTGTGTTCTGAAGCACACCGCAACGCGCTGCTGAAGGTGTTGAATGCCGCATATGTACCGCAGGAAATATCGGTAAATCAGCTAGAAGAGGTCGTAGCCCACGTAAATGCTGGAAATGGGCTAGGGTTCACTGACTTAGAGCTGACGTCGAAGGGAAGGAACCACAATAGCGCTCTGCACATCTCGATAGAGTGTAGGGGCACAATTATGTCACACGTGTTGGTGGACACGGGTTCGTCTCTTAATGTTCTTCCGAAGAAGGCATTAATGAAGTTGGATACTCGTGGAGTGATTTGCACACCCAGTGATCTGGTTGTGAAGGCGTTCGATGGGACTAAACGCCATGTTTTCGGGGAGGTGACCCTGCCAATTCAAGTCGGGCCGGAAACGTTCGACGCGGTCTTTTATATTATGGACATCATGCCTGCCTACAGCTGTCTCTTGAGCCGGCCGTGGATCCATGTTGCTGGTGTCGTGACCTCCACGTTGCACCAGAAACTCAAATATGCTGTCGGGGGTAGCATCGTAACTGTTTGTGGCAAGGAAGACATAATGGTGAGCCATTTGTCGTCCTTTAAGTATGTTGAGATGGATGGAGAAATCCATGAGACCCTATGCCAAGCGTTCGAAGCTGTTAAAGTCAAGGACGTAGCTCCTGTAGTCACTGAAAAGCCAGAGATGACTCTCTCCTCATTCAAGGAAGCTCGGGCCGTTGTCCAAGCCGGGTCTACCCCAGGCTAGGGGCGAATTTTGGAGATACCTAACAAGCAAGACAAGTTTGGGTTGGGATATTCTCCTGGAGCTGAAGCTTCTTCTTCTAGCAGTGCGTCGTGAGGTAAGGGGCCGATCCAGTTTACCAGTGGCGGAGTGATTTTCGAAAGCATCAACGCAGTGTCTGAAGACAGCGGAGATAACGACTATGACCTCAACTCTTGGATCCAGCCAAGCAAGCCAGGCGAGGGCCTCAACAATTGGTTCGTCAAGGATATCATCCAGATGACAAGCGAAGAGTAATGATTTACTTTTTCCAATCATTGTACAACCCTATGTCCTACCCGGAGCATAGTGATTTTATTGTCAGGGCCTTGTTGGATTATGTACATGCATTTTGTTAATAAATCAAAGGCGTTTTCTTCGTATTCAAATATTGTGATCTTTGTTATTCTTGTTTTATATTTGTTTTGAAAAACAATAAAATGGCAATGGGGTTTGTGCTAACCTGCGCATCCTTGTTTTAAACTTAACCCTTGTTATTGCAGGATCCACATAACAGATGACATCGACTCTGGACCTTCTACGACTCACTTCGACCTCGATTACCCGATCTATCAAGCCAAAGAAGAGATTGATGAAGATGAAGACCTTCCTGAAGAGTTGGCCCGCTTGTTGAAACAAGAGGAGAAAATTATTCTGCCTCATGAAGAGGAGATTGAGATCGTGAATCTGGGTTCTGAAGAACTCGTCAGAAACGTCAGGATAGGGGCTGCATTGCGGAGTGATGTCAAGCAAAGATTGGTCGAGATGCTAAGAGAGTATAGTGACGTCTTTGCTTGGTCATACGAAGATATGCCCGGACTCGACACTGACATCGTGGTCCACCACTTGCCGTTGCGAGAAGACTGTCCACCCGTTAAGCAGAAGCTTAGGAGGACACGACCGAATATGGCCGTTAAGATCAAAGAAGAAGTGCAGAAGCAGCTTGATGCTGGCTTCTTATCGGTCACTACTTACCCTCTGTGGGTCACCAACATAGTGCCTGTATCGAAGAAGGACGGTATGGTACGAATGTGCGTCAATTATCGGGATTTGAATAGGGCGAGCCCTAAAGATGATTTCCCGCTGCCTCATATTGATGTGTTGGTCGACAATACAGCCCAGTTCTCTGTGTTTTCGTTCATGGATGGCTTCTCCAGTTACAATCAGATCAAGATGGCACCGGAGGACATGGAGAAAACGACGTTTATCACGCCTTAGGGAACATTTTGCTACAAGGTAATGCCTTTCGGTCTGAAGAACGTCGGGGTTGTCGCTACTGCGAAAATCGGCGTCGGCTGAACAGAAGAGTCGCCACCGTACGTTATTTATCCCAAAGGAGGGAAAGGAAACGCTCGAAGTAAACCTACCGCAAAACGGGGAAAGGAATGGTCATCGCAACCAAATTCCTGGATTCGGGAGTCGGTTACGCAAGGGGAAGGTATTAGCACCCCTCACGTCCGTCGTACTCGACGGGATCCACGCTTGTTTTCTGGTACGGATTGTTATTCTATCTATTCTACAGGTCTGGGGGTTAAAAGAAAATAAAATGACTCGGCAAAGTATCGCACTTTATGCCTACGTATTCCCGTCTGGAACGAGAAATCAGAGTCAACGTAGTTCGCCTACCTACGGAAAATGAGGGGAAGGTTGCTCGCTAGGATATCGCATCCTATGCCTACGTACTTTCACACAGCATGAAAGATCAGAGCAAACGTAGTTCGGGCCACGCACGACACAAGTCTGTCTTGATCGTTTTTATCTCCTTCTGAAAAAGGGTTTTTCTGATTACCGGTCCAAGCGGACAAAAATTGACGTTTGATTGGTTCACGTTCTTTTACGGAAGAAGTGTCTTTTATTGGATTTGAAATCTTATTGTGTTTTTCTGTTTGTTTTGAGAAAGAAGAGACAGAACTCTAACCTATGGTTGAAAAGGGAGTCACACTAACCTAATGTTATCATGCATGGGTTAAGACCTAATGTCTATCATGTTCCTCTCTTGCGCAGAGAGAAACAGAGAGCCTAAGGGGATAAATGGAAACAGAAACAATAGATACAATAAAACAGTAGAATATGCATGAATGCAACAATACAAGCGAGGCAAGGGAGTCCCACTCAACCTCGAACCTAGAAAACAATAGGCAAAGTGAAATAACTTCACTTCAACCTAACAGGTTAATTGACAAACAATACAGTCAGGGAAACTCAAACAATACATCAAAGACTTATAAACAGCAAAAATAAACAGCAAATAGCAAACCAGCACAGCAAGCTCCATCATCTTCTATCTTCAAGTCATCTTCAAACATCTACAAGCTTCAAGCAAGCATCAATCTTCATCTTCACAGCCTTCAAGCAAGGTCTCTATCTTCAATCTTTCAGGGCTTTTCTTCAAGTCCCACTCTCCAAGATGAGTAGCAGTTAACAAGATGAATTGGATGTTAAGCAGTCAGTTGCCTACCAAGGGTGGCCTACTGACTGTTAACATGATACAGACAGTTTTCTCTCAAAAGTTCTATCTTTTAAATACATTCACTAATCCTTCCAAAGGAAGGAGGTGGGTATTTAAAAGAGACTTTGAATCATATAGAAAGAATGGAAGCAAACAAGACCTTCCATGTTTGTGAATCAAGTTTCTATTCTAGAGCTCTACCTAGCTCCTAGATCCTATAACCTTCATCAGCTACAAGCAGGCTGAAATCTTCATCAACTCTTGAAATTGATCTTCACTCCTTTTGTCTTCTAGGGGCTTCATCAGCAAAGTCTTCAGCTCAAACCCAAACCCCAAGCAAGCCCAATAACCCACACAATCAAACAATAACCCTAGAAAGGGCACACCATACAATCAATCAAATACAAAAATATACTAAAAATATTAATACAATGGGGAACATTCTAATATTTATTCTAAGGGATCTATTATGCTTACCCTCAATACCCCTATAGTCCCAGGTCCTAATTCAGTCTAAAAACCCAAAAGAAAATTGTTTCAATACACCTATGTTATGTTCAAAACCCTAATTGACTAGCCTAAGAGTTTCTAACTAAACTACCTAAATTGAAGTCCTAGAAAATGTGGTATAAAAACCAGGGGCACCTAATATTCATATCTAGTTGTACTAAAAATAATGGGGTAAAAATCCTAAAGGAAACTCTTAAACTAAATTCAACAATTGGTAGCATCAACTAAAAGAATTAAAAAAAGCAATTAAATGTAAAAATATGCAAAAAAATATGAAAATGAAGTAAAATGACAATTTTATGCTTTCATATTTTTCTTGACAGAAAATAGAAAATGGGAAAAAAAGTCTCATTAAAAAATAGTCATTTTTCATTTTTATATGAATTTTTAAAGTTTGAGGAAATTTGGAGAAATATTAATAAGAGAAATGATGAGGTGGGTGCAGGAAGAAATAAAATGCAGTTGATAAAATGATGGGCCCAAATATGAGGGGTGTAAGGAATAGCGCTTGGGCCCAGTGCAAATCAGAAAAAAACCAATTAAAATCAAAAGAAAAAGAAACCATCAGCGGTGCAAATAGCATGTAATTATAGTTCATTTTCAATTGGGCCTCGCTTAGGGGGTGTGGAAAGCAATGTTTATCAAAGCCCAGACCGGTACATTAAGTGAAATGCCGCGTTTCACTTGGGGCTGATTTCCCTCCATTTCGTTTTGAATTACAACCGTTGGATAGGCTTCCCAGTCAACTGGTCCACGCGCGATCAATGATTTGGATTTCGTCTTCTTCCTTGAGCTTCTAGGGTTTCAGCAAAAAGCCATGAACACATACTCATGCAGGGAACTTCCAGCCTCTCGTTCTCCCTCATCTCTCCATCAAATGGCACGATGTAAAAAGCAATCTTGGCCTACTTTTCACATAGAATACAACCATGCCCTTGGATTTCATTGAAACACCATAAATCCTCCAAACCGAATGGTGTAATTCCATGAATTCAAAACTTCATCAGTTTTTGACCTTCACCAAACTCAGCAATCTTTATATAGAAATGATCCTTATGTTATGCTGATTAAAACCAACCAATTATCGTGCATTATCATCCATTAAATCCCTTATTCTAACTCCATCAAGAATTAACCACTATGGAAGAAACTTCACTAACTGGTCTTAAACTCATCCAAATGAACCACCTAATTGTCTCTAATGGTTTTACAACAAGAATTCATCCTAGCCATGCCTAAATCAGAGTGTGGGAATGATTTTGCTTACCTTGTTTCTTGCAATGGTAGGTGGTGAAAAGCTTCAATCCAAGCCTTGTAAATCCTCAAGAATGGTCCCTAGGTGATGAACAATCCTCTGCTTGCACAAGATTTGATGGAAATGGCTTGTATCTTAAGATCCAATGCCTTTTGCTCCCTTGCAACTTCACTTGGAACTCCTTCAATTCTTCAACAATGGAACCTCAAGCTAGCATGAACATACTCAGGGATGTTTGTAGAGAAGATTTGTGTAGAAAAATGGAAGGGTAATGAAGAGAAAGATGAAGTTTCAATACAATTTGCAAATGGAGAATTTTTGGTTCAATCTCTATTCTCTACCACCATTAACATCAACAATCACCAACCTTTCACCAATGCAGATTGTATTCAATATATAGACTGATTTAGGAAGGCCTAGAACCTCCTAGAACCATCTAGTAGGAACTTGAAGTTTCATGACATGATAACTTGCATTTCACTTCTCACCACATGATATATCATGACAAAAACCCTTGCAACTTGAGTAATTAACTTGAATATCTCCTTACATGAGATTTAGGACAATATACAATGCTTAAACACCTTGTTTATTAAGCTTTTCTTTGTTTTGGTTTGGTACCCCATTATGCAAGCAACCAAATTACAAAGCAACCCTAAGATTCAAACCTCAAATCAAAATTGTGGCTGAACCATTGTTCTTAAAATGTCCTTTGGAGTCAAAATGACCTATCATATGACATGGTTTGGATTTGTAACTTGGATTTTATGATTTTCCATTTCACTTGAATTAACTTATGCCTCATTTTTAGGCCATTTTTATCACCTTTTGATATGAGCCTTTCCAACATCTCACGACCACCCCACTAGCCTTAAAACATCATTCTAAGCAACTTTGATGTTGAAGGTTTTTCCATTTGAAGCTTGGAAGTAGGAGATATGGCCATATGCTTGAAATGACCTATAACTTCCAAATGACCAAAATACCCCTGGCCTGCCAAGATCATAAGTAGAGTTCTACAAATCAGATGAAGGCATACTATACCTTTCTAGAAATCTAAGATCATGAGGAACAACTTTCATGTTGTCCAGAAATCCATTTGAAAGCTCCTTGAGGGGTAAAAGTTGCTTGGAAGTCAAGTAACTTTCACAGACAAATTTCAGAGTCCTCAGATGACCTGTAACTTGCAAGAACCATAACTTGAGTTTTATACATCTCCTAGATGCCTTCCACCACTCAAATTAAAGGTCTTGAGATACTATACAAGTTTCATGTTGGCCAAGGATCCATTTGAGACTTGCATTTTGAATTATCTTGCTTGGAAGTTTTCCCTAAATCAGGGGATTTTACATAGAAACCCTAATTTAGAAACTTCTCTTCTTCTTGATTTCTTTTGATTTCTCCTTGGCACAACACCACATCCATATCCACATGTCAAATGAGGCATCCCACATCTTTCAAACAGGCCTTGATGCCCTTCAATCAAGCATTTGACCTAGGGTTGACCCAGGGTTGACCCAGATGAAACCCTAGTTGACTATCTTCAACTGCAGCTCTTGTAACCACATCAATGATTTGTCTCACTTTCAAAATGACCCTCTAGGTCTTCCATGATTTCAATTCATAGCTCACCACTTCTCTGATGATCTTCACATATCCTCAAGATAGGAGAGAAACCCACTGCTTGGTCCACTGACTTCTCAAGCTTCAATTTCTTTCTGATGACTTGGATAGGCTTGAATTTGAATAAGAATCTCTTGATATGCTCATAGATATAAGAATTGCACTTGGTCCCTTGTTGGATGGCTTGCCCATGCTATGCTATGCAGATGAATTAATTATGTACATGACCTAATATGCAAGTGCTAATGCAATTGAAACATAAAATCAGGTGAAATAAGTTGAGCAAATTTTAGGGTGCAACAACTGCCCCTATTCAAGCGA
Organism: Lathyrus sativus; assembly: GCA_963859935.3. Lineage (NCBI taxonomy): Eukaryota > Viridiplantae > Streptophyta > Magnoliopsida > Fabales > Fabaceae > Lathyrus > Lathyrus sativus. The sequence goes on along the minus strand of OZ012739.1, from coordinate 18,220,916 downwards.
CTTGGACCTGACTGGGTGAAACGCCTGGAGCCTTCAGACATTCGAGGTACAAGACGGTTGAATACTAAGAACCCGGAAATTTGCCAACCGCAGAAATAAACTGCACAACTGTTTGGGGAACATTATCTACAAATCTGATTTCAACATTATCTTGTCAATACTGGAACAAACTTATTGACTTCACTGGGAGAAGTACTTATGTCAACAAAACATGACCCTGCCAACGATACAGGAAAATCACTCTATCATCGTTACAGAAAAATAACACCGTCATCGCTACGGGAAAATTTTGTCATTATTACGGGAAAATGACTCCGCCACCACTGCGGGTACATACTCTGCCAAATACAGGAAAATAACTCCGCCTCTGCTACGGGAAATACTCTGCCGAATACAGGAAAATAACTCCGCCTCCGCTACGGGAAATACTCTGTCGAATACAGGAAAATAACTCCGCCTCCGCTACGGGAAATACTCTGTCAAACACAGGAAAATAACTCCGCCTTTGCTACGGGTAATACTCTGTCAAACACAGGAAAATAACTCCGCCTTTGCTACGGGTAGATACTCTGCCAAATACAGGAAAATAACTCCGCCTTTGCTACGGGTAATACTCTGTCAAACACAGGAAAATAACTCCGCCTTTGCTACGGGTAGATACTCTGTCAAACACAGGAAAATAACTCCGCCTTTGCTACGGGTAGATACTCTGCCAAATACAGGAAAATAACTCCGCCTTTGCTACGGGTAACACTCTGTCAAACACAGGAAAATAACTCCGCCTTTGCTACGGGACGACACTCTGTCAAATACAGGAAAATAACTCTGCCTTTGCTACGGGTAATACTCTGTCAAATACAGGTTTTCTGCCTATCTTTGCAGCAGCTGGCTCCATCAATCATATGGGTAACACAATATGAGTCTAGTCTTCCAATTTTTAGTGCTGGCATAGCAGCAAATCTGAGAAGGACTCTACTGGAGATTTTCTGAATCCACACTGCCAGACAACTTCCAAAAATCGATTCACGAAATCTTTTGATATTGTTATAACAACAATCTTGAAGAAATACTCCGCTGGAGGGGTAAGAGAAACTTAAACAAGCAACTCTGTGGGGAATAATGCCAAAACTGACATGATCATTACATGTCTCACGCCCAGATCTTGACTGTTTGTAATTAATTTGGGCAAGAGCTCACTCCACCTGCAAAGGAAACAACACTTGAAAACAAAATGGTTAACCAACCTGGCTTATGTTTCAAAATGCATATGTTTGACAATGGCGTAATGCTCCATTCGACATGGAAATGCTACGCGTTTTTTTTTATTTGGTGAATGCAAATATGACACTATATGCCGATGCAAATGCAGACTCGAACTTCTGGGATACAGAAAACAGTTTCAGCAAAATAAATGCTGAGGACAACGCCAACTCCTCTGGGGATAACCAGGCGTCACAGAATTATTCCAGCAAAATAAATGTTGGAAGAATGAAGCCAACTTCGCTGAGGACTAGCTGAATGCACCAATCATGATTGGTCTTCTACCGGAGAGTGAACGGGTATCACACGGTATTCCGACAAAATAACTGCCAGGACACACAACCAACTCTGTTGGGGAAGAGTTTTTTTTTTTACCTTCGATTTCCACTGGGAGGAAAGAAAATTACTTGCTGAAAAGAGAGAACTCCGATGGGGACGAAACGACTCTCTTGGGGAAAATCAATTGACTCCGTTGGGGAGAATAAATGACCATACAGGGAAGGGAATCTCTACTGGGAAGAGTGGACTGTCTGGGCACAGCTCACAAGTTGGAAATATTAGTCTTCTGAGGCTAAACCACTCTGCTCGGGATGCACTGTCTGAATACAACCTTCGATCTTGGAATCATCAATTCTGCTGAGAGTAAACGACCCTGCTGGAGGATGTCCTTTGGATAAGCTGCGACTAGCTGGGGAATTTGATCTTTCTTTGGTAAAGAACATTGTCATCTCAGAAGCGCGACCTGCATGGGGATCGAGTCTTTCCGTTACGAGCTTCTGGTCAGTACTGCAATCTTTTGATCATCCACTTCTTATGGTAACAAACCCTGCAACACCACAAACGAGACAAGACAAGTCTATGCAACCAAATCTATTCAGGTTAGCGTTAATGACATCATCTTCAGTTAATTCAAAGTTTTAGCAATTATTGGCAAGGGTCGGCGATGTTATACACTTGCTAGTTTTATTAAACCTTGGCGTCTTTCATGTACAAAACAGTAAAGAACCAGCATCAAATACTGAATAACATGTTTTATTGATTGGGCCCCTAAATGGGCAGAGTTTTGTACACAGGATGTAACTCCTGAAAAGAGGAAGATACACACGACAAATATACAAGTATGCACAAGAATCATAAATACAATGACAAATCAAATTTGCACACATGTCGGCAACGTGATGCAGACGAACATCATGAGCTGATCCTCCTATGACTCGCCTGACTCTAGCGCTTTCCCGGTATTCACACTTCTGGAGAGATTATATCTGATAATCGCCCCCTCAGGTATATTCTCCCGCACCAATGCGCACCGCAGTATCAAATTCGGACCGCAGTCATTTGCTTTTCAAATCCCTAACTTTTGCGTGAACCGCCCTTTACGGGTTTTCAGTTCACCGGGATACCCTTTTTTGCCGAAGCCGCCCAGTGTAGGTTTTCAACTTCGCGGGTGTACATTTTTTCCAATTTTATCCCTAATTTTTGCCTGAACCTTTCATTCTGTTTTTGGTTCGCCAGGATGCCCCATTTTTTCCTGGACTCTCTTTTTTCTGTCCAGCGGGTCAATTTCAAGCAAAGTATTTTTTTACTGCGTCCGAATTCACAGGCGACGTAAAGTCTTCACCGTCCATGGTGGACAACAACAAAGCTCCTCCTGAAAAGACTTTTCTGACAACGTATGGCCCTTCGTAGTTGGGGGTCCACTTGCCCCTGTGATCTGCCTGTGGCGGGAGAATCCTCTTTAGCACAAGGTCGCCTGTCTGAAAGCTCCGAGGGTGTATCTTTTTATCATACGCTTTCTTCATTCGGCTCTGGTACAACCGACCATATGCTAGAGAAGCTAACCTCTTTTCATCCATTAAACTCAGTTGGTTCAACCTGTCTTTCACCCATTCTGCCTCGTCCAGTTGGACATCTCGTAATACCCTCAGGGAAGGAATCTCAACCTCCAGTGGTAGCACTGCTTCCATTCCATATACCAACGAGAACGGGGTTGCCCCAGTTGATGTGCGTACCGTCATACGATAACCGTGCAAAGCAAAAGGTAGCATCTCATGCCAATCCTTATAGGTCACCACCATCTTCTGAACAATCTTCTTTATGTTCTTATTGGCCGCTTCAACAGCGCCATTCATCTTGGGTCGATAAGGAGAAGAGTTGTGATGCTCAATCTTAAAACTCTGACACAACTCCTTCATCATTTTGTTATTTAAGTTCGAACCGTTGTCGGTAATTATCCGCTCGGGGATTCCATATCTGCAAATGATATCTCTCTTGATAAACCTGGCTACCACCTGCTTGGTCACATTTGCATAAGATGCCGCTTCCACCCATTTGGTAAAATAATCGATTGCTACCAGAATGAACCGATGTCCGTTAGAAGTCGTTGGCTCGATCTTTCCAATCATGTCAATTCCCCACATTGAGAATGGCCACGGTGACGACATCACGTTCAGAGGACTCGGAGGCACATGGATCTTATCTGCATAGATCTGGCACTTATGACACTTCTTCGCAAACTTGAAACAATCGGTTTCCATAGTTAGCCAATAATAACCTGCCCGCAGCAACTTCCTCGTCATAGCATGCCCACCAGCATGCGTACCAAATGTACCCTCATGTATTTCCTCCATGAGCAACTTCGCCTCTTTCTCATCTACACAACGTAGTAGCACCAAGTCGTGATTTCTCTTGTATAGGACACCGTCCGGATTCAGATAGAAATTGACCGCCAATCTCCTGAGAGTCTTCTGATCGTGACTGGATGCCCCAGCCGGATACTCTTTGTTTTTCAGGAAATTAAGGATATCAAAATACCAAGGTTTATCATCAGATGCTTCGTCAATGGCAAATACGAAGGCGGGTCTGTCAAGCTGAGAGATAACAATTCTAGGAGCCTCATTCCAGAAGTTGACTTTATACATGGAGGACAATGTGGCCAGGGCGTCAGCCATCTGATTCTCTGCTCGTGGTACATGATGTAACTCAACCTTGTCAAAGAAAGGCAACAATCTCCTCGCGTAATTCATGTATGGTATCAAATTAGGCTGACGTATCTCCCACTCTCCTTTTATTTGATTCACCACCAGAGCTGAGTCTCCGTATACATCCAGATTTTTGATTCGTAAATCAATGGCTTCTTCAAGCCCCATGATACAAGCTTCGTATTCGGCTTCGTTATTGGTAACTGGAAAGGTTAATCGAGCAGTAAATGGGATGTGCGACCCATGTGGAGTAGTGATGATTGCCCCTATTCCGCTGCCATAGGAGTTTACAGCTCCGTCAAAGATCAACTGCCACTTTGAACCCAACTCTGGTCCTTCATCCGACAATGGTTCTTCACAATCTTTCATCTTCAGGTACATGATATCCTCGTCAGGAAAATCAAACCTCATCGATTGGTAGTCTTCAATAGGCTGCTCTGCCAAGTATTCAGATAATACACTCCCCTTTATAGCCTTCTGTGAGACATACTGGATGTCGTATTCGGTCAAAACCATCTGCCAACGGGCAATTCTCCCCGATAATGCCTGCTTTTCAAATACGTATTTGATAGGATCCATCTTCGAGATGAGCATGGTTGTATGGTTCAGCATGTATTGCCTCAAACGCTTGGCGGCCCAGGCTAGCGCGCAACAAGTTTTTTCGAGCATTGAGTATCGAGATTCACATTCAGTAAACTTCTTACTCAAGTAGTATATTGCATGCTCTTTTCTTCCTGTCTCGTTGTGTTGACCGAGAACACAACCCATACTTCCCTCAAGAACTGTCAAATACATAATCAAGGGTTTCCCTGCCACTAGAGGTATCAAAATGGGAGGCTCCTGCAAATACTGTTTTATTTTATCGAACGCCTTTTGACAATTTTCATTCCATGTTACAGCCTGGTCTTTTTTCAACAGCTTGAACAACGGCTCACACGTAGATGTCAGGTGAGATATGAACCTGGCAATGTAGTTCAGTCTCCCTAAAAATCCTCGTACTTCTTTTTCTGTTTTAGGCGTCGGCATCTCTTGTATTGCTTTTATTTTTGCAGGATCAACCTCTATTCCTTTTTCGCTCACGATAAACCCCAGCAGTTTACCCGACCTCACCCCGAAGGTGCACTTGTTAGGGTTCAGTCTCAGCCTGAACTTCCTAAGCCTTTTGAATAGCTTCAGCAGATTCACCAAATGTCCTTCCTCCGTCTGGGATTTGGCAATCATATCATCGACATAAACCTCGATCTCCTTATGCATCATGTCATGAAAAAGAGTCGTCATTGCACGCTGATACGTTGCCCCAGCATTCTTTAATCCGAAGGGCATCACTTTGTAACAAAATGTTCCCCAAGGTGTGATGAAGGTAGTCTTCTCCATGTCTTCTGGCGCCATCTTAATCTGATTATAGCTCGAGAAGCCATCCATGAAGGAGAATACGGAGAATTGAGCAGTGTTGTCAACCAGCACATCAATGTGAGGAAGCGAAAAATCATGTTTCGGGCTCGCTTTATTCAAATCACGGTAATCTACGCACATTCTCACTTTACCGTCTTTCTTTGGCACTGGTACAATATTAGCGACCCATGAGGGATATTTTGTAACAGCTAGGAAACCAGCATCCCACTGCTTTTGGACCTCCTCCTTAATTTTCACTGCCATATCAGGTCTAGTTCTGCGAAGCTTCTGCTTAACCGGCGGGAATTCTTCTTTTAGCGGCAGACGGTGCACAACCATATCCGTATCCAGCCCAGGCATGTCTTCATACGACCAAGCGAACACATCACTGTACTCTCTGAGCATTTCAACCAGTCTTCGCTTGGCGTCACTCTGCAGCGCGGCTCCTATACGGATGTTCCTTTCAACCCCTTCCGACCCCAGGTTAATAATTTCAATGACCTCCTCATGAGGCAGAATGATTCGCTCTTCTTGCTTTACCAACCAAGACAACTCTTCGGGAACGTCGCCATCTTCAACACTCTCTTCTTCGGCCTGAAATACCGGGTGCTCAAAGTCGAAATGAGTCATAGGCGGTTCAATGATGTCATCTGAAAATATTATCCTGCAAAAGGAATGGTTAAATGCTTCAAAATGCGTATAAAGCGAATAACCACGTTGCCATTTTATTGTAAAACACAAAAACAGGAACAACAGAGATCGCAATATTTGTACATGAAAAAAACGCCTTTTATTTAATGATTAAACAACGCAATGTACATAACAGCACAGCCCTAAGCAAAATCACGATGCCCCGGGTAAGACACCGGATTGTTCAACAATTAAGAAAACAAAGTATTACTGTTTGGTAGTCACAGGAACAATCTCCTGAATAGACCAATTGCATAATCCTTGTCCTGGCACGCTCGGCTGAATCCAGGCGTCCATGTCGCAGTCACTGTCTCCTTCTTCGGAATCGGAAACAGCGTTGATGGCCTTGTGATACACTCCGCTAGCCGTGATTGTTATTGGTCCTTTGAAACGGGGTGCCCTAGCAGCAGGTGTTGATGACGACTTTGATATCCCAGCCCAAATCTGTCCATCTTCACGGGAATATCCAGAACCTTGCCCCAGCCTCTTGTCTCACCAGTCTTCACTAAAGCCTGAGCCTCCTTGTATGACGAGACGGCCACCTCTGACGCTTTACTCGGCCCTGGAACTTTGTCTTTGATGCGCAACCCTTCAAAGGCTTGATAGGGTGTTTCATGAATCTCGCCGTCGACTTCTACATACTTGAATGATGACAGATGGCTAACCAATATATCTTCTTCTCCACAGACCGTGACCACATTGTCCCCTACCATGTATTTCAGTTTTTGGTGCAAGGTAGATGTGACTGCCCCAGCACCATGGATCTATGGTCGTCCGAGAAGGCAGCTGTATGCTGGCTGGATGTCCATAATGTAAAATTCAGTTTCGAAAACCTCCGGCCCCACCTGTAGAGGTAACGTTATGGATCCAAAGACTGTCCTTCGTGTACCATCAAATGCCCTGACCACCAAGTCACTAGGCGTACAAATGATTCCCCTGATGTCCAATTTCATCATTGCTTTCTTTGGCAGCACGTTCAAGGAAGATCCGGTATCTACCAGTACATGGGACATGACCGAGCCCCTACACTCAACTGAGACGTGCAACGCCATGTTATGCTCTCTCCCCTTCGGGGTCAAATCAAAGTCTGTAAATCCCAAGCTATGGCCTACGTTCACGTGTGCCAATACCCCCTCCAATTGATTCACAGAAACATCTTGGGGTACGAAGGACGTATCCAGAACTTTCAACAATGCATTCCTATGAGCTTCGGAACACAATAGCAACGACAGTATGGATATCTTCGATGGCGTCTGTTGAAGGTGCTCAACAATCTTATAATCACTCTTACGAATAAGGTGCATAAACTCTTCTACATCTTTCAACGACGTTTCTTTTTCGTTCCTCTGCACAGGGACATTCTCATTCATCTTTCCTTTTCCTTTCGCCAGTCGTTCAGCCTCTACCTCAGGCGATATAAAAATTCTGCCACTTCTCGTCATCCCTCCGGTCCCGACGACGTTGTCTACAACCTCAACTGGTTGTTTACTAATATCAATTTTCACCCCATCACAGTATGCTTCCAACCCATAGGTCCAGGGTACTTCCTTAGTGCTCTCATAAGGGATTGGTCCTGCCTTGGTGATAGTGATCGGCGGTCGTCTGGCTGGCGCTGTTATAGTTATTATTTTGCGGGGAATTGTCACGGTAGCTACGTCACTTCGCTCATCCGCTAATACCTCTGCCGGTTCCTCAACTGCCGTTCTGTCGAATTGTAACGTGCCTTCATCTATCAAGGTCTGAATACCCTTCTTCAATTCAGCACAACCCCCAGTTTGGGTCCAACACTCTAAACAAAACTCATCGCAGCCCGGATACACACCTCCTTTCAATAACCTGCTCTTTATCTCACACAACGGTGTTTTTAGGTCATCAACATTCATGATCAAGTTCAAACCCTCCTCAGTTAAAATGGCATTTGCCCCATGATTGGGCATGGGCTTTTGTACTATGTTCGGACCCGCTTGTCCAAAATTGATGGCCTTACTATCCAACAGATCCTGTACCACATGCTTGAACGCGTGGCAACTCTCTATGTCATGGCCAGGAGCCCCGGAGTGGAACTCACAGTGCTTGTTCGCGTCAAAGCCGTACGGAGGAGTGCCTGTTACTGGCGCCATAGTCCTCTTTTCCACCAAGTTCAAACCCAGTAACGTCTGTAGCAATTCTGCATACGTTGAAGGAGGCGTTTCAAACACCCTCCTTGGTTTGCCCCCCTGAATTCTGCGCTGGGCAGGATGTGCCCCTTGTTGTGGTTGCTGCTGCTGTGGTGGTACTGGTTGTTGCTGAAATGGAATTGTGACACTTGCCACCTGCTGCGGATGATTGTACTGATTCCGACCTCTGCCACGGCCTCGGCCTCGACCCCCGAATACTGCACTTGCATCACCTTGACGACGCCCACCGAAAGCCCTTCTGTTACTGCCAGCTGAAGTGGATTCCTCATCTTGGAATCTTCCCATTTTAATATTGCTTTCAATTTTCTCACCCATCAAGATTAAGTCTGAGAAACTGCCCAAGGAAGTATGAAACAGCTTGTCATAAAACATACCAGTAAATGTTCCTATGAACATATCATTCATTTCTTTGTCATCCAAAGGGGGATGAACTCGTGCAGCCATGTCGCGCCACCTTTGCGCGTATTCTTTGAAGCTCTCGTCTTTCTTCTGGGACAACCCCTGTAACTGGACCCGGTTAGGTGCCAAGTCACTATTGTACTTATAATGAGCCACAAACGCTTCAGCCAGTTGCTTCCATGTCTTTATCTGAGTTGGCTCCAACCCCATGTACCACTCAAGGGAAGGACCAGACAAGCTGTCTTGAAAGAAATGCATCAGCATCCTCTCATCGTTTGAATAAGCCGACATCCTTCTATAGTATGACCGCACATGCACCTTTGGACAGGTATCCCCCTTATATTTGTCGAATGTGGGAGCTTTGAATTTTAGCGGTACCCTCATACCAGGCACCAGACCCATTGTGGTCATATCTAAACCAACAACACTTTGATTCACGACCCCTTTCATCTGCTCCTCGAGCATCTTGATTCTCTGAGAATCATCCATATGACCTTCAAAACCACCACTAGAGAAAGCATCTTCTTGCTGATCTTCTAGCCAATCACCGTTCCCATTTCTGTATCCATCGTACCCGTTGTTACGACCAAATCTAGTTTGATTCATTACAGGGCCCCGCCCCCTGTTACCATACCCCGGAGTGACTCCGGCAGGTCCAAAAGACATTATCCCAGCACCATTTCCATTGCCGAATCTGCCATAACCCTGATTGGTAATACCAAATCCATCCTGTCCGAAGCCCTGAGCGTTGAAGCCGTACTTCCCAGCATGATCAAACCCCTGGTCGTTAAAGCCAAATCCGTTGTTACCGAAGCCATTACCTCCAATATTATCACCACCCAGATTGACATCTCCGAACCCAACGTTGTTGACGACTGTCTCATTACCGATTCCTGCGTTACCGTTCCCGGCGACAGCGCCGTTGTTCACATTGACAGCAGGTATGTTCACCACAGGTGGAGCTACCGGTGTAGGAGTACCATCCCCGTGAATAGTGTCAACTCGCACAGAATTATGGTCTTCGTTTCCGTGCCCAGCATTTCTCATCAGCAAAGGCTGCATAAAAGCTTGCAAGTTCTCCTGGCCTTTCACAATGGTCTCCATTGTCTGCATGAATAGCGCCAGCTTCTCACGCATGTCCTGCATTTCATTCTGCATCTGATCCATAACTCTTCTGCAGTTGGTACGAGTGGAGTATCGGTGCGGGCGTTGACTTTCAATCCTAAAAAGACCTGGACGGTGCAGGAAATGAGATACAGTTTAATAATCACCTGTAATGCAATATGAATGTGAATGCAATGCAATATGTGTCTGTGCATTAGGGGATATCACTCCCCGATTCTAGTGCGAATGTGCCAGTGTGGTGACAGTGATAGCAATACGAAGTTCGGAGCCGAATCATAGAAAACACCTCATATATTGCAAAGAAACCCATCAAATCAGGAATACAATATCAATGAGTGTACAATAAGAAGGCATGACCTCAACCAACAATCCTGGTGATGGTCAGCACAATGCAAATAAAGCATACACATTAATACATGAAACGGTCAGGTGCTCCCATATGCCTGGTACTCCTCTAATAACCTCTTAGTCTCTGGATGACTTGGTCGGGTAAGCAGACCCTCAACAAGTAGATCTCTTCGCTTGAGAACACGTCGTAAATCACCAGCGGATTCCTCCCATGCCCCTTCTCCGAAGCGATCCTCTAGCTTCCGTTTCTGAGCCACAACCTCTTTCTTGCCTTCGATGGCCTTGTTCAATGCGTTCTGTAGACTATATCTTGCCATCACCTCCTCTTCATACTTTTTATTGCTAGCCTTCAACTGTTCTTCGAGTTCAGAAATTTGCTGCTTCAATTTGTCTTCCCTCTTCTTGTTGTTGGTTAGCGTACCATTCCACGTTTTGTTGCAAGAAGAGATTTCCCGGTGGGCGGCATCGAGTGCTTTCTTCTTGGACTCCAACATATCATGAGAGCTTCTGAATTCTTTCCCCAGGCGTTCCCGCTTCTTTTTCTCTTCGGTCAGTTCAGCACCTAGCCTATTTACCAACTCCGTCTGCTGTTGAAAAGAATGCACACCCTTGTTCTTCTCACTACGCATCTGAGCCAGTTCCTTTTCTAACTCTTCATTAGCCAACATCAATGCTTCCTTCTCTTTTACAACTCACTCGTAGACCTCCATAGTAACATTGGTTGGTTCCTCTACTGGAATATGAACATGGACTGGTGCAGTTGGAAACGGCATCAGCAACTGTTTTGCTCTCTCTTGTATCCAAGCTTTGTATGGTACATAAGCCTGACAATCATTCTTCCCCAATAGTGGTTTCCCTCTTCTGTTGATACGCATCCAAGCATGCTGAAGCTTGGCTAGTAACTCTCCATTCAAGTCACCGGTGAAGTACAGAGATTCCTGTACTTCTTCCTCCCTAGGTGGGTTCTTCAATGCGTATCCAAACTGGCGAACAAACAGAGATGGATTATAATTGATGCACCCTTTTCTTCCTATCAAAGGAACATTAGGATACCCAGCGCAACTGAAAATAAGCTCAGAACCCAGCAAGTCTCGATCAAACCACTCAATGTCTTCGGAAGATAGTCTCATCAGACGCTCTGGCCAGTCAGCTGTAGTTGCACCATCTACAAAAGGTCCCTTTAGGGGGAGATGGCTCTTAAACCACATGTTCAACAGCGGCGCACAACAGTAAACAGTCTTTCCTCTCCCATTTTCATTTTTGTAGTGCAATGAATGATAGAGATCTCCAATCAAGGTGGGTACAGGGTTGCCAGCAGCAAACAGATGAAAGGCGTCAAAGTCCACAAAATTGGGTAAATTGGGAAACAGCACTATTCCGTAGATGCACAGAGCCAAAATAGCATTAAAGACTATCCAGCATCCGCTCTTGGCATATTCTTGGGCTTTGCCAACCAGAAAACCGAGGGAGAAGCCTGGAACCCCGAGCCAAGAAGTCACTAATAGTTCAGAAGCGTTCATGTGTAAAGCCTTTGCTAAGTCCTCCAGCTTGGGCTTAGCGTCAGAATGGATGAAAGGAACCTTATTTTGCACCGGCAGCTCGATAAACTCTGCGTACTCTTCCATGGTAGGCCCCAAAATAAAGTCAGCAAATGTGAAATATCTTAAGGCAGGGTCATAGAATTGCATCAATGTATACAGCCCATTTAGCTCAACAGTAGTTGGCTTGCAAACCAGTCTCAACAGTCTTCCATAACTCATCCTGAAACTTCTCCTGACCTCCTCATCAGCAAGGGAAATCAGACCAAGTAGGGGAGTAACGTCAGGGGTAGGTAACTTGTACGCAACTGTCCTTCTCAAACCATCCATGACCAATAAACAGAAGTCCGGACACTAGAATCAGGGAATATGCAAATGCACCTGCAGCACAGACACACGTTAATGGAATGCACATGATAATGGTTATGCGAACAATGCAATGCAAATAGATGCAACAGGGACCAAATGTCATGGCTGAGAAGCCTGAACCACATCATAGGTCTCAGATAGACCATCCAAAATTCCTCAAACCCTGGTCTTAGACAGACCCAATACAAAGCTCCAACTGTGGTCTCTGATAGACCCCATAACATAACTCCAACTGGTCTCTGATAGACCCCTCAACTGTCCATAAATACCCTGAATCTCAAATCAAGAAACAAACCGGTATCTGAAGGTCTAGTTACCTGCGTAGCCCCAAACCCTCTCACAGGTAGGTATCCTAGTAACTGACAATGGTATGGCATCCTATGCGGTCGTCGGCGTCACAGACTTTCAGGGTTGATGATACGATTCCCAGAAGGAGTGGCATCATCAAATCCTGAAGAGGCCTCACTTAGCCAACTTCTAATTGATCGGTCCCCGGAGTCGACAATTCAACTAACCAACAACCCCTTCGACCCAAAGGGTAGAAAAAGAAGTCAACCAGAAGAACCTCGTCCGAGTGTGGATTTTACGGGACACTAATGCAAGCAAAGTCGGCACGCGCCCACTACTTTCCACTCTAATTCTAAGTGCACTCAAGCCCAGGTCCGACGTATCTCTCAATCATAGAACACCCGTCACACCCCCATACAGCAATAATAACAATAATATAATGCTGAAAGTAAAATACAGAAAAAATAAATCCATACAAAATCCTCGACGGGAAAACAAGCGTTAGGATTGACTCGCTTAAGGGACGTTGGATCCCAAATGCATAAGGAACTATCGCAGTCCTTAGCAGCCAGGGGACGTTGGATCCCCAGCAGAGTCGCCAGCTGTCGCTACTGCGAAAATCGGCGCCGGCTGAACAGAAGAGTCGCCACCGTGTGTTATTTATCCCAAAGGAGGGAAAGGAAACGCTCGAAGTAAACCTACCGCAAAACGGGGAAAGGAATGGTCATCGCAACCAAATTCCTGGATTCAGGAGTCGGTTACGCAAGGGGAAGGTATTAGCACCCCTCACGTCCGTCGTACTCGACGGAATCCACACTTGTTTTCTGGTACGGATTGTTATTCTATCTATTCTACAGGTCTGGGGGTTAAAAGAAAATAAAATGACTCGGCAAAGTATCGCATTTTATGCCTACGTACTCCCGTCTAGAACGAGAAATCAGAGTCAACGTAGTTCGCCTACCTACGGAAAATGAGGGGAAGGTTGCTCGCTAGGATATCGCATCCTATGCCTACGTACTTTCACACAGCATGAAAGATCAGAGCAAACGTAGTTCGGGCCACGCACGACACAAGTCTGTCTTGATCGTTTTTATCTCCTTCTGAAAAAGGGTTTTTCTGATTACCGGTCTAAGCGGACAAAAATTGACGTTTGATTGGTTCACGTTCTTTTACGGAAGAAGTGTCTTTTATTGGATTTGAAATCTTATTGTGTTTTTCTGTTTGTTTTGAGAAAGAAGAGACAAAACTCTAACCTATGGTTGAAAAGGGAGTCACACTAACCTAATGTTATCATGCATGGGTTAAGACCTAATGTCTATCATGTTCCTCTCTTGCGCAGAGAGAAACAGAGAGCCTAAGGGGATAAACGGAAACAGAAACAACAAATACAATAAAACAGTAGAATATGCATGAATGCAACAATACAAGCGAGGCAAGGGAGTCCCACTCAACCTCGAACCTAGAAAACAATAGGCAAAGTGAAATAACTTCACTTCAACCTAACAGGTTAATTGACAAACAATACAGTCAGGGAAACTCAAACAATACATCAAAGACTTATAAACAACAAAAATAAACAGCAAACAGCAACCCAGCACAGCAAGCTCCATCATCTTCTATCTTCAAGTCATCTTCAAACATCTACAAGCTTCAAGCAAGCATCAATCTTCATCTTCACAGCCTTCAAGCAAGGTCTCTATCTTGAATCTTTCAGGGCTTTTCTTCAAGTCCCACTCTCCAAGATGAGTAGCAGTTGGTGCACCCTAAAATTTGACCAACCGGTTCTCCTATCTGGTTCGTGGTTTAATTCATATTCGCATATCAAATGCATGACATTTGTACACAGACAGAGGATGTCAGGGTTACAGCTTGGTTTTCATCTGCCGGGCGTTTCAGACCAGTACAGATAATCGGAGTTTCATTTTTGGGAAATTGTGCGCTTCTCGGTGTTTTCAGCTTACATTGTGGTTTTTTAGGATATTCTGATGCCCGGGGTTTACCGTTTATTCCAGTATGGTCTCGCGTTCCTTTTATCGGAGTTGTTTGCTTTAGTAGCACCTTTTAGGATTTTATAGAATTTTCTAGATATTAATTGGGGTTTTTTAGAATATTGTTTTTAGAGGTATTATTAGGATATTAATAATGTTTTTAATGAATTTTTAGATATACTGGGTTTTTCGTTTAGATATTCCTTTAGGTTAATATAGATTTAAATAATTTCTTTAATTAGATTTTTTTAGAATTAATAATTGTTAGACTTTTACTTTAGATTTAATTTCTTTCTAGATATTGTTTAGTCTTAATTAGAAGTAATTGTTTAGGTGTTAATTAGTTAAATCAGATTTTAATTCATGTTGATTGAGGCTTAATTGTCAACTGAGTCCATTAATCAGGTCATTAATATCCATTTAGCTTAATCAGTTCATTAGTCCATTAATCACATTTTAAATTCATTGAGTCTGTGTTAATCACATTTAGTCCTTGGTCTTAATCAGAATGTAATGGGCCAATTATCCATTTCGTGGGGCCCAAACTCGTGCCAAGTGTCCTATAAAGAGGGGCCCCACGCGTCCTTCTCTCTCTTCCACGTTCTCCGCCATCTCACCGTTTTTTTCCATCTCTCTCAGCCAGCACACGATCCCACTACCTCCTCTCTCTCACACGCGTCTCTCCCACACCCTCCTTCAGTGCCACGCGTCCACTCCAGGTTTCGCCACCACCATCAGTCATCGCATGCTCGCCACTTGGTTCCTACGGCCGATCTCACCGGAAATTCAATCGCCGACCATGAAAACTCCGTAGAACTTCACCGGTGAAATCACACGGTGGTTCCTACGGCCGATCTCACCGGAAATCACGTTCTCTCCAAAATCTTCATCTAAACGCATCTCCGTTCATCGCAGCTCGCCGAAAAATTCATCAGGATCGTCTTTTTTTCCCCAAATTATTGCAAATCGCCAGGAATCTTCATCTTGCTCATCACGATCTTCACATAGATCTTCTCCACCGGAAACTTCAAAGATCTCCAGAAATTCATCAAGCTTCAAGATCTTCAACGATCTTCGTTGATTCTCATCCACACGTTCTCCAGCAACTTCTTCAGAGTTCATACGTTTTCTGAGATTCGTCCGTTCTTCGATCTCCTCCAGGCGTTCTCCCAGCAAGTTCAAGATTTCTTCGTAGCAACCCTCAAGAATCTTCAAGATTCCCAGAAAGAGCTTTAAGATCTTCATGCGCGTCCCCAGATATTCAAGGATCTTCACGATTTTTAGAGATCCTCAAGAACCTTCATCAAGACTCCTTTGCGTAACGTCTTGAGATCATCAAGTTTTCTTCAGCAAGCCTCATGAACTTCACGATCTGTTCGTGTTCCATATCCAGGTACATCTTCATTTGATTCTGGTTGCGTTCTTTCTTCTGATTGCTGGGATTTTTTTGATTTCGTCTTGATTCAAATAGAATCTAGGTTGAGTATAGGACTGAAATAAAAAGGTTGGTGAGGTGTAGATTAGGGTTTAGTTTCAGATTTTTGTGAGAGATTGAGTGAGGTTTGAGAGAAATTCAGAGAGAGATTTGGGAGAGCTGCGCTAGGGTTTAGTTGCATGAACAGTGACTGAGATTTGGGACAGGAGAGATGCTTTTGTTTGCTGACGTTGGGTTGGATTTAGACGGGCTAGGCCTAACATGTTATTACTAAGACTATCCCCATTCTACTCATTTCACCCCCCTGACCGTGAAAGTGCTGAAAGATTTGGCACTGGGCTTAGTAAGCATTTGATACGCGCACCCCCTTTTCTGGCCCAGTCTGAATTACAACTGGATATTTTTGCTATTTGACACGCTCCTTTATTCATTTTCTTTTATTTTCTTTTTATTTTTCTCATTTTGTACATGTTAGAAAATAATTCATGAAAAATAGTAGGATTATCCAATTAATTCCCTTATTTTTTCTATAGGTTCATAGTTCAATTTAGGATTTTATGGTGCAAAAAATATTAATTTGATCATGCATTTTCATTTTTATTGCATTTTTTTGCATTTTAATTGGTTTTGAATATTGATTTGTGATGTGTCTGCCTTGCTGATTTTATTTCTCTCACTTGGTATTGAATCTTGCTTTTCTTTTTTAGTATGTTATACTAGACTAATGCATGCTCCCCATAGATTTTTCATAGAATTTTTGGATGTTGTTTGCTTCTGTTTTAGGGTAGATGATTAGGGACTTCCACTATTGATGGTTAACCTTGACCCTTTGCATGTTAGGAATTGTTTAGTAGCCTTAGAAGTTGACTTAGGATTGGATGTTTGATCTTGAGATCATAGAAACATGTAGGTTTCCCCTAGATTTTTGGTGGATTTTTAGAATTTTTTTGCTATTTTTGCTTGAGCTTGTGAATAGGAGAAGTTTGAGAACTTCTAGCCTTGGAGTTCAACTTTGGTTGAACTTCAAGAGTAGTTTCTTGTGGTTTGGGTGCTTGGGGTTTCTTCTTGAAGATGTGGGGGGCTTAATGAAGACTCGATGGAGCTTGCAAGGATGCATGGATTGAAGACCTAGTCTAGGAGCTTGCTCTCTTTCTGTGAGGTTTGAGATCCTGAAGTTTGAGGGAAATTCATGGTACTTTCCTGAGGAAGGCACTATGGATGTCTTTCATTCTTTCTTCTCACCTATTTCTTAAGTATCCAATGATGTTGGAGCCTTCATGTGAGTTTAGTTTCTCCTGAGGAGGAATGTAAACCGTTCACAGTTGTTGAGCCACATGGGATATAATTCCTAAGTGGAAGCCCCCTAGTATTTTCCTGAGGAAGGCACTATGGGTCTGTTCATTTAGTTCCCTTAGTTCATCTAGGTTTTCTCAAGTATCCAGTGATGTTGGAGCCTTCATGTGAGTTTAGTTTCTCCTGAGGAGGAATGTAAACCGTTCACAGTTGTTGAGCCACATGGGATATGATTCCTAAGTGGAAGCCCCCTAGTATTTTCCTGAGGAAGGCACTATGGGTCTGTTCATTTAGTTCCCTTAGTTCATGTAGGTTTCTTAAGTATCCAGTGATGTTGGAGCCTTCATGTGAGTTTAGTTTCTCCTGAGGAGGAATGTAAACCGTTCACAGTTGTTGAGCCACATGGGATATGATTCCTAAGTGGAATCCTCCTAGTACTTTCTTGAGGAAGGCACTATGAGTCTGTCTACTTAGCTCCCTTTCTTTGGTAAGCTTGTCTTGAAGCTTGAAGAATGGGATTGATTTCTCCCTTTAGGTTTTGCTTAGGGGTTTGCTTAGGGCTGTGATTGGGGTTGTGATTAGGGTTTTGCTTAGGGGTTTGCTTAGGGCTGTGATTGGGGTTTTGCTTAGAGTTTTGCTTAGGGGTTTGCTTAGGGCTGTGATTGGGGTTTTGCTTAGGGTCTTGCTTAGGGGTTTGCTTAGGGCTGTGATTGGGGTTTTGCTTAGGGTCTTGCTTAGGGTTTGCTTAGGGCTGTGATTGGGGTTTTGCTTGGGGTCCTGCTCAGGGTTAGTCCTTGCTTTTGGGATAAGAGTTTGTCGGGCTGGTTAGCCTTCTCTTTGTGTTGATTGACTTGTGTGGTGTTGTGCTGCATTAGACTTAGGGGTTCATATAGATATTTCTGAGATAGGTGCATCTTAGAAATAAGCCTGCTTGTGTGCATGAGAAGTTGAGGTGGTCCTCCTTCTGCTTGATTATTATTGAGTGGCTTTGCTTGTTGGTATTTGGTAGAGCTGAGCTCCCTTGCCTCTGTGGTGTGTGGCCTTTGTGCCTTGCTTGTTTGGTTGTTGCATTCATGCATATTTCCAGTATGTCTTTACTTTGCAGTGATTCCTGTTTGCTGTTTAGTGCTTTTGCCATGATCCCTTAGGAGCTCTAACTTCTCTGTTGTGGAGGAGTTATGATAGACCTTAGGCGGGTTAACCAGGCATGATAACATTAGGTAGATTCCCCTTTTCAACCATAGTTTTAGGGTGTCTCTTTCCTTTCTCAAAACAACAGAAAAACACTTAATAAGGGATAAAACAAAAGTGAATTCATTTCTTCCGTCAAAAGATTTGAGCAAACATCAAAACCTTTTGTCCTCTTGGACTGTGAAAACCCTTGGTTAAGGTGCATTTTCCCAATAAAAAACACTTGAACAGCTTGTGTCGTGCGTAGCCCGAACTACGTTTGCTCTGATCTTCCATGCCGTGTGGAAGTACGTAGGCACAGGACGCGATGTCCTGGCGAGCAACCTTCCCCCCCGTCTAGATGTAGGTAGTCGAACTACGTTGACTCTGACTTTCCCATTGCACGAGGGAGTACGTAGGCCCAGAACAGCTTATGTTCTGTCGAGTCCTGTCCTTTTCTTTTCTTTTCAGACTGACCACTAGCGTAGATAGATAAACACACCCTTTTCCTTATAAACACCAAGCGTGGATCCCGTCGAGTACGACGGACGTGAGGGGTGCTAATACCTTCCCCTTGCGTAACCGACTCCCGAACCCAGGTTTTGGTTGCGATGACCATACCTTTCCCGTTTTTGCGAGGTTTACTTCGAGCGTTTCCTTTCCCTCCTGTGGGATAAATAACGCACGGTGGAGACTCTTTTGTCAATCCGGCGCCGATTTTCGCAGTAGCGACAGCTGGCGAATCTGCTGGGGACGATGTAGCATCTAGGGACTTTTCCCATCCCTTATGCTGGGACCGTTTCCCATCCCCTACGCGAGTCAATCCTAGCGCTTGGGTGTTTATCTGTTGGGTGTTATACATATGTGTTTTATCTTTCCGCACTTTACTTTTCCGTACCTTTACCTTTCCGCATTTACTTTCAGCACTATATTATTGTGATTATTGCTGTGGGAGAGGGAGGTTACTATGAGTGAGAAGCCGGACCTGGGCTTGAGTATGCACCTAGACATAGTTGTGGAGAGTAGTAGACGAACCTGTTTGCTAAGCAGACACAGTTCCCTACGAAATTTGCGCTCAGACGAGGTTCTCTCCGAGGTGCTCCTTTCCGATCCTGAGGATCTGAGGGGAGTCCAGACGCGAGGATTGTCGACTCTGGGGACCGATCAATTGGAAGTCAGCTAAGTGAGGCCTCTTCATGACTTGATGATGCCACTCCTTCTGGGAATCGTATCATCACTCATGAAAGTCTGTGACGCTGATGACCGCATAGGATGTCGTACCTTTGTCTGTGGATTAGGTCCATACCTGTGAAGGGGATTGGGTTATTGCAGGAAACTGGCCTTCAGAAACCTTGATTCAGTATTTATCAGATGGTTTTCTTGGCTCGTTAACAGGTGTGTTGTTTGGATCAGATGGATTTCTTGTCTGATGTTGATACTATTATCAGATGGTTTTCTCGTCGGAGACAGAGGTTCAGATGGATTTCTTACCAGGGTATTGGTATTTTGGGTGTCAGATGATAGTCAGTGTCATGAGGTTCTGGTGACTGTGGTGGTTTTCTGTTCTTGACATCACAGAGATGTTCCTCTTCAGGCTACAGCATGGCCTCTGTGTTCACTGATTGCATCATTTATCATACTGCATTATTGCATTACCATTTGCATCCAACTAACGTGTGTGTATTGCAGGTACATATTTTCCCTCCCAGTTCCGGTGGTTGTTTCCTAGCAGACATGGAAGCCATGCAGAGAGTGTTACCCTACAGATTCCCGTCTCCAGATATCAGTCTGTTGTCAGAGTTAATTACCATTGCTGGGAAGAAAGTGATGGGAGATTTCAGGAAGACATATGGGAGGATCCTGACTTATGTTTACCAGCCCTCGGCTTATGAGATCAACGGTATTTACACCCTGTTGCAGTTTTATGATGCTGAGCTCAGGTGTTTCGTATTTCCTGACTTCGTCTTGGCTCCTACCCTGGAGGAGTATTCTGCACTCTTGGATATACCAATTCGCGAGCATATGCCTTTCTATCACACGGACGCTAAGCCTAATCTGGCTGAGTTGTCTGCTATTCTGTACTTAGGAGAGTCCGAGCTGACAGGGAAGATGATTAAGAGAGGAGATATGTGGGGATTTCCGTTGGTTGTTTTGATAGAGAAGGCTCGGGAGTATGCCAAGAAAGGTTGCTGGGTTGTTTTTGATGCCATCCTTGCTGTGTGTGTTTATGGCATTGTTTTGTTCCCAAACCAACCTGATTTTGTTGATGCGGATGCTTTCTATATTCTGGCTGCAAAGAATCCAGTTCCTACCTTGCTGGGAGATATCCACCATTCTACTCACTACAAAAATGAAAAACGGCAAGGAAAGAATGTCTCTTGCTGTGTACCTCTACTGTGTAGGTGGTTTGCTAGTCATATGCCGAAGTCAGGGCCTTTCGTCACTTCTATTGATTCTTTAGGATGGCCCGAGCGCTTGATGGGATTGACTTCAGAGAATGTCGTGTGGGTTAATGAGGAGGTGTTAGGGGTTGATGTCATATACAGATGCGAAGGATTCCCAAATGTCCCTTTGATAGGAAGGAAAGGGTGTGTCAATTACAACCCTTCCTTATTGATCAGGTAGTTTGGATATGCACCTCAGGAAGCACCGAAGCCCGAGGAGATACAGGAATCTCTGTATCTTACTGGGGAAATAGAGGAAGAGATGTTGATCAAGCTTGAGAAAGCATGGAAGAACCTGCATAAGAGAGGAAAGCCTTCATTTAGCAAAGGGGGTACTCGAGTTCTTGGTCCGTATGTGGAATGGATTCGTGAACGAGCTACGAAATTCCTTATGCCTTATCCTGCAGTTCAGCCATTGTATCCTTCTCCGGTGGAGGAGCCCACCACTATAGACATACAGGTATACAAGCAGCTGATGGCAGAGAAAGAAGAGTTAGCAAAGGCTAAAGAAGCTTTAGAGAAAGAGAACGCCCAGCTTCGTCATGAAAAGATTGAAAGAGGATATTCTTCCAAGCAACAGGCTGAAGCTTTGAAACATCTGAAGACTGCTTTATTGGAGTTGACTGAAACCAAGAAGCGTCTGGAGTTAGATGTAGACTCAGTTAGCAGTGTATTGGCTACTAAGAAACAAGAGTTGGAAAGGGCCTACACGAAGTTAGCTAAGTTCAGAGAGCATTGGGACCTTACTATGGCCAAACGCAAAGAACGGGAAGAAGAGCTAAAGATACAGGTTGCCCAGTTGGGAGAACAGGTTAAAGTGAAGACTGAAGAGCTTGAAGAAGAAACATTTCGTCGATACGAGGCCGAACGCAAACTGATTGATGCCATGAAGAATCTGGAAGATTGTCAGCGCAGAGCAGACACCAAGAGGCCCAAACCTGAGGTTGGTGCCCAGAATAAGGCTTGGGAAGATTTTGTAGGAGATATCCAAGGAACGGTCAAGAAAAGGGATTAGTTGATAGAAGGCTTGATTTATCGACCGAATCACCTAGAGACGAAGAAGCTGTTCGAGGATTTCCGCGATCGTACCCGCACTTGACTTCTTTCTTGTACTCTATGTGTTGAGATCACCGCCAGACATGTTGGTTGGGATCCTCCTTTATCATTTCAGTTGTAAGAAACACGGTTGTGTAAGGCTTTGACAAGACTGTTATCCGAATAAATGTATGAGGGTTTTTCTAAATACTGTCTTTATGGTTTCTCTTGTCTCGCCACATCGACACTGGAATTGGAGGGGAAATATCCCCAACGCACACATGCACGTTAGCATTTTTGCATTGTTGTTTGCATAAATCACATTGCATTACAGGTTTGTGATCCATGTTCCTTATCATTCTTCATCCATACATCCAGGTATTTTCAGGATTGCAGAACAACGGGTCCACCGTTACTCTACCAGAACTAATCACAAGAAAGTCATGGACAACATGCACGTTGAAATGCAAGAAATGCGTGACAGGATGGCCATGCTCATGCAAACCATGGAGACCATCGCCAAAGGACAAGAGCAGCTGCAGACTCTGGTTCAACCGTTGGTCGCACGGGCTGAAAACAACGGGACACCACGTGGTGAAAATATTGCTGCTTCTCCCCGAATTGAGAATCGTCAAAGTGCTGATGCTATTCCCGTAACCGGTTTGAATGTTGGAGAAACTGGTCCTGCAGGCGGAGGTGGGAACGCCGGTAATATGAATGCCAATGCAGATACTGCTGGAGTATTTATGGGTAATGTCAACCAGGGTTTCAATGGGGGCGCTGAGAATGTCGGAATGAATGGTAATAATGGTAACCAGGGCTTCAATGGTGTGAACATGGGGTATGGAAACATTGCTGGCACCAAGGCTGGGTTTGGTGACTATGGTTATGGTAATCTTGGATATGGAACTGGTGCGTACAATGCTCAAGAGATGGGCAATCTGAGGTACGACCCCAGGTACTTCCAAACGGGTCCGGGCCGTGAGGCGGAATATGTTGGATACGATGCAGTATCTCGCTGGGAGGATCGTCAGGAGGATGTGTTTTCTGGTCAGAATGAGGGTTATGAAAGAGCTAGGGATGACAACCATCGGATGAGATTGCTAGAAGAGAAAGTGAACGGATTAGCCAGCCAGAATGCTCTTGGGCTGGATATGTCAAATATGGGGCTGGTCCCAGGGCTGAGGGTCCCGCTGAAATTCAAAGCGCTGTCATTTGATAAGTACAAAGGGGATACATGCCCTAGGGTGCATGTGCGCGCGTTTTACAGACGTATGTCCGCGTATTCTGAGGATGAAAAGATACTGATGCACTTCTTCCAGGATAGCCTGTCAGGGCCATCGCTGGAGTGGTACATGAGACCTACTCAGATCAGGAGTTGGAAAGAGCTGGCAGAGGCTTTTGTTCGAAATTATCAATATAATAGTGATCTCGCCCCTAACTGAGTCCAGCTGCAGAGCATGTCTCAAAAGTCTAGCGAGAGCTTTAAGGAATACGCCCAGAGATGGCGAGATCTGGCTGTTAGGGTACACCCTCCAATGGTGGAGCGCGAAATGATGGACATGTTCATAGGAACTTTTTCTGGAATGTACTATGACCGGTTGCTCAATTTTTCGATGAGTACCTTCTCTGAGTTGATCTTGATGGGGGAGCGCATCGAAAACGGGGTGAAGATTGGTAAAATTCAAGTGGGTGAGTCTGCTTCAGCAGGAAGCAATAAGAAGACGTTTGGTGGTAAAAGGCAGGGTGATACCAATGTTGTATACAATGCTCGACGGAGAAATAGAGGTCAGAACTGGCATCAGCAGTCGCAGGTTGCAAGTGTAACCATTCCAGGGCCTTCTCAGCAGCAGAGACAACAACCACAGCAGCAGGCTCAACAGCAGCCAAATAATAATCATCGCAGATTTCAGAACCCGCGACCGAGGAGAGTATTCGAGGTACCGCCGGTATCATATGCAGAACTTCTTCAAGCTTTGTTGAAATTGCAGCTAGTCGAGAAGAGGACCTTAGCACCACCAACCGGCCCGCCACCAGTCGGGTATGATATTAATGAGCATTGTGACTTCCATTCGGGTGCACCAGGGCACAATATTGAAAATTGCCTAGCTTTCAAGCATAAAGTACAGGATTTGCTTGATAGTACGGCTATTAACTTCGGGAAGGACGGTCCCAATATCACGCAACAGCCAATGCCCAAGCATGGTGGGGCTGGGGCCAATGCAATCCTGACAGATGATGAGTTGGACTTGGTTTCGGAAGTGAGCAAGCTGAAAACCCCTTTGAGTTACGTAAAGCAGCGCTTATTGAAAGGAGGTGTCTATCCCGGATGCAGTGAAGAGTGTGCTGACTGTTTGGTTCAACTTGAGGGCTGTGAGAAGTTGAAAAGGGGAGTTCAAGGTTTGATTGATGAAGGAATCCTGCAGTTTGACAGGTCTGTGGGGCGAGAGAAGTCTGTTGAGACAGAATCTGAAAAAGAGCGCAGTGAGGTTGCTACGATCACCATTCCGTTCAAATCATTGACGATTTCGGCATCATCGAAAAGGCCGACCATTACTATTACCAAGGCTAAACCAATCCCTTATGAGAGCACAAAGGCAGTCCCGTGGAGCTACGGTGCTGAAGTGTATTGCAATGGGGAAAAGATTGACTTGAATGATCCGCCAGCGGGATCCGTAGATAACATAGTGGGAGCGGGTGGTATAACCCGGAGCGGGAGAATTTTCACTTCACCTGAGGTCGAGGCAGAGAGGCTCGCCAGGGGTAAGAACAAAGTTGTTGAGGGGGAACCTTCGTGGAGTAAGGAGAAAGAACCGACAATCAAAGATGTGGAAGAATTCATGAGATTGATTCGCAAAAGTGACTACAAGATCGTAGATCACCTGCAGTAGACCCCGTCAAAGATCTCCATATTATCGCTGTTGTTGTGTTTTGAGGCGCATAGAAATGCCCTGTTGAAGGTACTTGAGACATCCTTCGTGCCGCAAGAGATTTCAGTCAATGAGCTGGAGGGGGTTATGGCACATGTTAATGCTGGGCATGGTTTGGGATTCACGGATTTTGACCTAACGCCTAGAGAGCGTGATCACAATAATGCCTTGCACATCTCTATCGAATGCCGGGGCACTATTTTATCCCATGTGCTGGTGGACACTGGATCCTCGTTGAATGTGTTACCAAAGAAAGCCCTGTTGAAATTGGATACCCGTGGGTTGTTGTGCACACCTAGTGATTTGGTGGTGAGGGCCTTTGACGGAACAAGGAGGTCGGTATTCGGGTCAGTAACGTTACCCATCCAGGTAGGTCCGGAGGTGTTTGATACAGTCTTTTACATCATGGACATCCAGCCTGCATATAGCTGTTTGATCGGGAGACCTTGGATTCATGCCGCTGGAGCAGTAACTTCTACACTCCATCAGAAGCTGAAGTATATGGTTGAGGAGAGTATTGTGACGGTGTGTGGTGAAGAGGATATCCTAGTCAGTCATTTGTATTCCTTCAAATACGTGGAGGTAGATGGAGAGATTCATGAAACTTTGTGTTAGGCGTTCGAAGGGGTGAAGGTTAAAGAAGAAGCTCCGGTGAAGAGTGAAGGGCAAGAGGTGGCCGTCTCCTCATACAAAGAAGCCAAGGCGTTGGTGCAAGCAGGAGAGACTCAGAAGTGGGGGCAGGTTCTGGACATACCAGTGAAGCAAGATAGGTATGGCTTGGGGTACCGCCCATCTCCCTCATAGAGTGCGCCTAAGTACAGGGGACCTGTGGTGTTCACGCCCAGAGGGGTTAGCTTTGAAAGGATTAATGTCGTGTCTGATACGGAGGAAGTGGATAGCGACTGCGACATGGACGCATGGATTCGACCCAGCACGCCGGGGCAAAGCCTATGCAACTGGTCCATCCAGGACGTCATCCAAGTCACCAAACAGTAATGCGTTGTTTTTTCAATCATTGTATGATCACATGCCTTGCCCGGGGCATCGTTGACCTCGTCTTAGGGCCTAACTGTTTACCTGTATGTTTGCATGATCAATAAATGACGACGTTTTTTACATTCAAATGTTGTGATCCTTTTCTTTCTGTTTTTTATTTTTCAATAAAATGGCAGCGTGGTTATGTATTTTGCTTGCATATCATTTTGAAGCACTTAACCGTTTCCCTCGCAGGATTCATGAATTTTCAGATGACATCGACCAAAGACTTCCTATGACTCGTTTAGACTTCGAGCATCCGATCTTCCAAGCTGAGGAGGAGATTGTTGAGGATAGTGACTTATCAGAAGAGCTGAGTTGGTTGTTGAAGCAAGAGGAGAGAGTCATTCTACCTCACCAGGAAGAGATTGATATTGTCAATTTAGGGTCTGAAGAATGCGTCAGGAATATCCGTATAGGGGCCGCGTTGCAGGTTGACATCAAGCAAGAGCTTATTGAGATGCTGCGCGAATACAGCGATATATTTGCTTGGTCCTACGAGGACATGCCGGGTTTGGATACCGATATGGTTGTTCATCGTCTGCCGTTGAGGGAAGATTGCCCGCCTGTGAAACAGAAACTCAGAAGGACTCGTCCTGACATGGCTGTGAAGATAAAGGAAGAAGTGCAGAAGCAATGGGATGCTGTGTTCTTGGCTGTCACCACTTATCCCACTTGGGTCGCTAATATCGTGCTTGTGCCAAAGAAAGATGGCAAGGTTCGAATGTGTGTTGATTATAGGGATCTAAACAAAGCGAGCCCGAAAGATGATTTCCCGCTGCCGCATATTGATGTGTTAGTTGACAACACAACTCAGTTTTCAGTATTCTCTTTCATGGATGGATTTTCAGGGTACAACCAGATCAAAATGGCTCCGGAGGATATGGAAAAAACGACCTTTATCACCCCGTGGGGAACCTTCTGTTATAAGGTGATGCCCTTTGGTTTGAAAAATGCTGGGGCAACGTACCAGCGGGCTATGACAACGCTCTTTCACGACGTGATGCACAAAGAGATTGAGGTGTATGTCGATGACATGATTGCCAAGTCTCAAACAGAAGAAGAACATATGGTTAATCTGATGAAGTTGTTCAAGAGGCTGAGGAAGTTCAGGCTGAGGCTGAACCCTAACAAGTGTACCTTCGGAGTAAGGTCCGGGAAGCTACTGGGGTTCATTGTGAGCGAGAAAGGAATCGAGGTCGATCCGGCAAAAATAAAAGCAATACAAGAGATGCCAGCACCGAGAACAGAAAAAGAAGTCCGTGGATTCTTAGGAAGATTGAACTACATTGCCAGGTTCATCTCTCACCTAACGACCACGTGTGAACCTTTGTTCAAACTGTTAAAGAAAGATCAAGCGGTGGTCTGGAACGACAATTGCCAAAGGACATTTGAAAAGATAAAAGAATACTTGCAGGAACCTCCGGTGTTGATACCCCCAGTAGCGGGACGACCACTGATTATGTATCTGACGGTTCTTGAGAACAGCATGGGTTGTGTTCTCGGTCAACATGACGAGACGGGAAGGAAAGAGCATGCAATTTACTACTTGAGTAAAAAGTTCACGGATTGTGAATCTCGATACTCTATGCTCGAAAAGACGTGTTGTGCATTGGCGTGGGCTGCCAAACGTCTAAGACAGTACATGCTGAACCATACCACCATGCTGATATCGATGATGGATCCGATCATGTATGTGTTTGAAAAGCAAGCGCTCTCTGGAAGGATTGCTAGATGGCAAATGGTATTGACAGAATACGATATCCAGTATGTTTCCCAGAAGGCCATTAAGGGAAGTGTTCTGTCCGAATATCTTGCCGAACAGCCGATTGAGGATTATCAGCCTATGAAGTTTGAGTTTCCTGATGAGGACATAATGTACTTGAAGGCTAAAGATTGTGATGAGCCGTTGCCGGATGAGGGTCCTGAGCGGAGTTCCCAGTGGCAATTGATTTTTAATGGGGCTGTCAATTCGTACGGTAGTGGGATTAGGGCAATCATTACAACTCCCCACGGGTCGCACATCCCGTTTACGACCAGATTGACTTTTCCAGTGACGAATAACGAAGCCGAGTACGAAGCTTGTATTATAGGGTTAGAGGAGGCTATCGATCTGAGGATCAAGAATCTGGACGTATATGGGGATTCAACATTGGTTGTGAATCAGATTAAGGGAGAGTGGGAGACACGCCAACCTAATCTGGTACCGTACATGAATTATGCGAGAAGGTTGTTACCTTTCTTTGATAAGGTGGAGTTTCATCATGTACCCCGGACGGAGAATCAAATGGCAGATGCCCTTGCAACATTATCCTCGACGTATAAGGTCCACTACTGGAATGAGGCTCCCAGGATTGTCATATCTCGCCTTGATAGGCCGGCCTTTGTGTTTGCAATTGATGAAGCATCTGACGGTAAACCTTGGTATTTCGACATACAGAATTTCCTGAAGAACAAGGAATATCCGGCTGGGGCATCCAGTCGTGATCAGAAGACTCTAAGGAGATTAGCAGGCAACTTCTATCTGAATCCCGACGGCGTTTTGTATAGAAGGAACCACGATTTGGTACTCCTTCGGTGTGTAGACGAGAAGGAAGCCAATTTACTCATGGAAGAGGTCCATGAAGGAACTTTTGGTACACATGCTGGTGGGCATGCTATGACCCGAAAGTTGTTGCGGGCGGGTGTCGCTACTGCGAAAATCGACGCCGGCTGGACAGAAGAGTCGCCACCGTGCGTTATTTATCCCACGGGAGGGAAAGGAAACGCTCGAAGTAAACCTCGCAAAAAACGGGGAAAAGGTATGGTCATCGCAACCAAAACCTGGGTTCGGGAGTCGGTTACGCAAGGGGAAGGTATTAGCACCCCTCACGTCCGTCGTACTCGACGGGATCCACGCTTGCTTGGGTTGTCTAAAGGATGCAAAACAATCTATCTATGGCTGCTAAATCTAAACAAAAGGGACTTGACTCGATAGAGCGTCGCACTCTATGCCTACGTATTCTCAAGAGAAAGTCAGAGTCAACGTAGTTCGGGACTTCAGGGAAAATGGCTCGCCAAGACCTCGCGTCTTGTGCCTACGTACTTCCACACTGTATGGAAGATCAGAGCTTTACGTAGTTCAGGCTAACTACGGCTAAACAAAACATTCTCACACAACAGTGAGAAAAACAACTGGTTTCAAAGGTCGGGAACCTATGGGCAAAACTATGGCTTGGTCTCAAATGCACTCGGGCAAGAGAGAAAAAGGGTAACAATTAGTCGTCAGCGGGAAAGTCTCGATCGCAAAGCAGCGAGAGAACATAAATTAGTTGTTAGTGTGCTCGCTAGGATATCGCATCCTATGCCTACATATCCTCGTCTGGTACGAGGAATCAGAGCAGCTGTAGTTCGGCTACTATCGGGACCACAGCTCAAATCTCGTTTTATTAATCTCTGAAAAATGATTACAAGGGTAGAATACTGAAATAAAATCTCCTAGGAAATACTATCCTATCCTATTCTGAAAAATCGAATGGAAAATAGCCCCCTAACAAGTGGACTTCTAAACTATCCCTAAAAAGAAAATAAATCCTAAAAAATATTACATCTAATATTTTTTGCTATTTTTCAACTATTTTCTTCTTTTTTCTTTCAAAATATATTCTATTATTTTTCTATGTATTTTTTCACAATATTTTCTCTCCTTTTCAATATATTTTTTTTCTATATTTTCCTCACTATTTTCCTTTTTTTCTCTCTATTTCTTCTCTATTTTTTTTCTATTTCTTTTTTCTTGATATTCTTTTTTCATATTTTTTCAATAGAAAAAACTAAACAATATAATAATAAAATACAAAAAAAGGGAGGGGGGTACACTGCTGTTACAGGGGTGATAAAAGAAAAAAACAAAAACTGGGCCCAACCCATTTGCTGGCCTCAGCCAAAAACGTGGGAGGGGGGTGTGGAGTCGAAACGGGGGTGCGCTGGCAGCAACACGTGGGCCCAAGCCCAGAATCCTTCCACCCAGAGGGGTGCTTGCCAAAAACGGAGGGGTGTATGGATCAAAAAACTGCAGTTGGGCCTGGCCCAATCCTCACGTGGATCACTTCCCTCTCCTTCTCCATTCTCTCTGAAAACAACCAAAACCCTAGACTCTTCCCCTTTCCGCCGCCGCCGCCATCTTCTCGTTCACCTCCGTCCTCGTTATCGTCTCAATCCCCCTAATCCCACAACAATAACTGCAATACAATTCTCACGAAACAAACACAAACCGCTCCATTCCTTGGCCGGAGATCTTGATGGAAGATTGCTGGAGATTGCAGGACGAAGTTCTTCGAAGGTTCGCTCTGGTGATGAAGTTTCTGAAATCTGTTCGAGTGTTGTTGCTGATGAAGATCGTTGCTTGTTCTTGTGGAGCTTCTTTCTGGAAATTCTGGATGAGCGATAATGCAGTTTGTTGTTGAAGATCTTGAAGTTCGTTGATGATGATGACGAACTTTCTGGAGATCGCGATGAACATGAAGGTTAGATGATTGGTGAAGACTGTTGCATGTAGATCTGGATTCACGGCGTTGATGAGCTTGAGGATTCTTTGGATTCTTTGGATGTTTGTGTTATTCTTCTGGAGATGAAAATCGGAGGCGAAATTTGTTGAAGTTCCTTCTGGAAATGTCTATTGGTGAAGATCAGAAACTGGAGAATCACTGATGATTATTGTTGAAGGAGATCTGGAAGATTCTTGAAATTGGTTGGGTGTTGTTCTTCTGGAAATAAGATGAATACGATGGAGTTTGAGATTTTGTGATGATGATGACGAATCTGGAGATGAGGAAGACTGATGGTTGTTGGGGATCGTCGATGGTGGTTTCATGTTGAAGGAGGTCGAAGGTTGAGTTTCTGGGAATGAGATGAAGGTTGATTAGGAGGATGAAGGATAATCGGAGTTCTGGGTTTGTTGGTTCTCCAGCGAAGCTATGGTGGTCGACGGGAGGAGGCAGATGAAGATAGGAGGTTTCTGGGGAAAAGTTAGGTTTCCGGTGAGGGTGCGGTGGCCGCCGGCCATGCATGCCGGCCGGTGGGTGTTCCCGGCGAGGACTGTGATGCGTACACGTGGTGGAGGTAGTGGGGGAGAGAGATGCATGTGGGACGCGTGTCCCACGCGTGGCAGGGTGAGAGAAGAACGGAGGGTGAGGTGGCATGATGTGGTGATGAAGCGTGGGGCCGTCCCCTGTTGAACACATGGCTGCGAAGACTTTATAGTGCTGAGAACTTCTGGGAGCTTCTAGATCAATCTGGAAATTGCTGGGAAATTCTGGACCTTTTGGACATTGCTGGACATATTCTGAACTTGGGCCTGCGAACTGAAATGGGCCCAATACGAAAATAAACCCAAAAACTCAGAAAAAACTGGAATGAGATAAACAAAATTAAAAACTAATACTAATTAACTAAGGCCTAATTAAATCTGAATACTACCCTAATTAATTCTAAAACTCAATTAATCTAATTAACTCCTAAACTAATAATACTCTAAAAATTCTAATAAACTCACTAATAAGACTATATTAAATCTAAAATTCTCTAAAAACTATTAAATCTCTAACAACACCTATATTATTTAAAAATGATTTAAAATCTATTAACAACAAAAATCTATATTACTCTATCTATTTAACTCTATTATTCTAAAAAAATGATTTAAAGCTATTAATATCTACTAAATCCTAAAAATGGATTAAAACTATTAAAACTATTTTAAAAAACTATTTAAATTCTAAAAAATACTAATAATATCCTATATTATTCTAAAAATGAAAAATGCTATTAAATTCTATTAAAAATTCTACAAACTATATTACTCTATATTATTTAAAAATGATCAAAATCTACCTAATATTCTATAAAATGCTAAAAATGATTTAAATCTATTTAAAAAGAATTAAAACTATTAAAAATCCTATTAATCCTAAAAATAGCCAATAAAATCCAGAAAAATCACAATAATTCCCAGAGGAACAAAATAAGCACCGACCGACACATAACACCGCGAGAGCGCACCAAAATAACCGGTAAAAATAAACGGGCACCGAAATATCCCAAAAAATGCGATTCTACCTATTAAAACTGATTAAAAACACCTGAGACGCGAGACGAGAGCTGTGATCCCGATAAAATCAAAACAAATGAGAAATGCACTGTATGCGATATGCAGATGCGAATGCGGTTATGCGTCGAAACATAGGACCAAATACGAGACCCGGTTGGTCAAATTTTAGGGTGCAACAGCGGGGTATTACTGGTTAACGATGGAAACGAACTGTTTCAAGTTCGCCAAGCGGTGTCACAAGTGCCAGATCTATGCTGATAAGATCCATGTGCCACCCAGTCCACTGAATGTTATGGCTTCTCCGTGGCCTTTCTCCATGTGGGGGATTGATATGATTGGCAAGATTGAGCCTACTGCTTCTAATGGGCATCGCTTCATCCTAGTCGCGATCGATTACTTCACCAAGTGGGTAGAAGCAACATCTTATGCCAATGTTACGAAATAGGTGGTGGCCAGATTTATCAAGAGGGATATAATTTGCAGATACGGTATTCCTGAACGGATCATTACTGATAATGGTTCGAACCTGAACAATAAGATGATGAAGGATCTTTGTCGGGAGTTTAAGATCGAGCATCATAATTCATCTCCATACAGACCCAAGATGAATGGCGCTGTTGAAGCGGCCAACAAGAACATAAAGAAGATTGTTCAGAAGATGGTGGTAACGTATAAGGATTGGCATGAGATGTTGCCGTTTGCTTTGCACGGTTATCGCACGACGGTGCGTACATCAACCGGGGCAACTCCATTCTCATTGGTGTATGGCATGGAGGCAGTCTTGCCATTGGAGGTTGAGATACCATCTTTGAGGGTTTTGCTTGATGTTCAGCTTGATGAGGCAGAATGGGTGAGAAATAGATTGAATCAGCTGAGCTTGATAGATGAGAAGAGACTGGTATCGATTGCACATGGTAGGCTGTATCAGAGTCGGATGAAGAAAGCGTTTGACAAGAAGATTCGACCTCGAAGCTTTCAGACGGGTGATCTTGTGCTGAAGAAGATTCTCCCACCGCAATCGGATCACAGGGGCAAATGGACTCCCAATTATGAAGGTCCATACGTCGTGAGAAAGGTCTTCTCCAGAGGAGCCTTATTGTTATCCACCATGGATGGTGAAGACTTTTCGTCCCCTGTGAACTCGGACGCAGTCAAAAAATACTTTGCTTGAAAATTGACCCGCTGGACAGTAAAAAGAGAGTCCAGGCAAAAATGGGGCATCCTGGCGAACCAAAAACAGAATAAACGGTTCGGGCAAAAGTTAGGGATAAAATGGAAAAAATGTACACCCGCGAAGTTGAAAACCTACACTGGGCGGCTTCGGCAAAAAGGGGTATCCCGGTGAATTGAAAACCCGCAAAGGGCGATTCACGCAAAAGTTAGGGATTTGAGAAGCAAATGACTGTGGTCCAAGTTAGATTATCTAGTGGTTTGGGAGAACCTGGGGGGTCGACTATCCAAAGCAATCTCTTCCGAAGACAGAGATCAGGAGAGCGTCAGAGTCCGGCGAGTCATAGGAGGATCAGCTCATGGTGTTCGTCTGTAACACGTTGCCGACATGTGTACAAATTTTATTTTGTATCTTTGTACATTTCTGCATTTTGTTTATGTGTGACTGCCTCTTTTCAGGAGTTGCATCTGATGTACAAATCTTGCCTATTTTCAGGCCTTTATCAATAAAGTGTGTTATTCAGTGTAGTGTGTGACTTTGGTTTTAACTTTTACAGTTTTGTTTGTAGAAAACGCCGATGTTTTGATAAACTTACATGTGTGTAAACAGGCGGGCCTCGGCCGATGATTGTTAAAACCGAAAATTACCTGAATGGTTGTCATGGGTGATTACCAAG
Organism: Lathyrus sativus; assembly: GCA_963859935.3. Classification (NCBI taxonomy): domain Eukaryota; kingdom Viridiplantae; phylum Streptophyta; class Magnoliopsida; order Fabales; family Fabaceae; genus Lathyrus; species Lathyrus sativus. The sequence goes on along the minus strand of OZ012739.1, from coordinate 18,187,084 downwards.
ATGTTTCTTTTGCATAGATTGTCTTGTGTTTGCTTGTTGACTTTTGCAGGTATTCAAAAGCTCGCAAAGTTCCCCGCCAGAGTCCATGGCAGGCTAGTACCCTCTCCAGAGGATGAATGTTGTGTCTTTCCCCAGTGAAGTCGCCCCAGGAAAAATTGAATGTTGTCTCCCCAGGAGAGTGGAGATTGCGTCAAAGGAAAAGATCAATGTATCTTCAGTAGTTCAGAATTGGCTTATCAAGCAGAGCAGAGTCCTCCCCAGCAAAGGTCGAGACGGATATGATTAACTCCCCCAAAGAGTTTCTTGTGTAGTGCGAATTAGAGCACACCGGTCAATCCCCAGCTCAGTGATAGCAGGATGGTTATCCTCAGCGGAGTTAGTTCATCTTTCCAGCATTTATTTTGTTGGAAACGTATCGGTAGTATTCCGGTAATCCCCAGCGGATCCAGTTTGTCTTCATCATTTATTTTGCTGAAGTAACTCTTTGCATAAGCATGCATCATAAGCACTTGCATTTTACACGAATACGTAGCATTTCCATGCAGTATGGAAGCATTACGGCATTATCAAACATGTGCATTTGGAAACGTAAGCAGGATTGATTACCCGTCCAGCTTCAGGTGTATTTTCTCTGTTGATAAGTGAGATCGTGGTTCACGGAGATGTGCATATGTTTGGTTTGCGACACGGGACGCGCAGTGATCGTGTTTCCTCCTGTCAAGAGGGTTGTGGCGCAGGGCACGCAGTGATCGTGTTCATCTTGTTATGGGGATTATATGGGGGGCCAGACACGCAGTGATCGTGTTCGTCATGTCATATTCCCCTAGCAGAGTTTGCTTGGTCAAGCACCTTTTTTCCCCCAGCTGAGTCTTTCTCAGGATGCTGTGGTGTCAGCATTGGAAGATGGTAATGCAGATTTTTGGGTGGTTACCTGTAGTTTCCCCAGCAGAGTTATATTCCCCAGCAGGGTGTTACTTCAACGAGTTACTTGGTTAAGTTCCTCGTAGTCCCTAGCAGGGTATTCGTCAACGAGTTTCTTGGTTAAGTTCCTCGTATTTTCCAACAAAGTTATTCTCGTCAAGGTACTTGGTTAAGTTCCCAATTTCCCCAGCGGAGTGTTTTCAGGATACCTATTGCCAGAATAGGTATTTGACGGCCGTCGTCAGAATTGTCCTCTCAGAGTTGCTTGGTTAAGTTTCTCGTGTCCCCGCAGGGATGCTCGTTCAAGTACGAACGGAAGGTTGATAAGTGAAATCAACATTTTCTCGTTGTTTAGCGTTTGCTCGTTCAGGTACGAACGGAAGGTTGATAAGTGAAATCAACAGTTTCTCGCTTTCAGTTAGCGTTTGCTCGTTCAGGTACGAACGGAAGGTTGATAAGTGAAATCAACATTTTCTCGCTTTTACTTAGCGTTTGCTCGTTCAGGTACGAACGGAAGGTTGATAAGGGGAATCAACAATTTGTCTCGCTGGTTAGTGTCTGCTCGTTCAGGTACGAACGGAAGGTTAGTAAGTGAAATCAACAATTCCTCCCTGGTCAGTGTATGCCCGCTTCTTCGGAATGGGATGGTCCGTGGACAATGTCAGATTATTTCATAAACAGATTGATGGATGAGTATTTAGTTGTCGCTGTGGCAACAGAAATCAGTCACTTAGATTATTCTCCCCCAAAGGGGTTTGCGCAATTTACTTTTGCGGTTGGCAAATTTCTGGGTTCATTTGGTATTAAACCGTCTCGTACCACGATTGTCTGAAGGCCGTTCGCTCCTCAGCCAGTCAGGTCCAAGCCGTTTGAATAGGGGCAGCTGTTGCACCCTAAAATTTGACCAACCGGTTCTCCTATCTGGTTCGTGGTTTAATTCATATTCGCATATCAGATGCATGACATTTGTACACAGACAGAGGATGTCAGGGTTACAGCTTGGTTTTCATCTGCCGGACGTTTCAGACCAGTACAGATAATCGGAGTTTCATTTTTGGGAAATTGTGCGCTTCTCGGTGTTTTCAGCTTACATTGTGGTTTTTTAGGATATTCTGATGCCCGGGGTTTACCGTTTATTCCAGTCTGGTCTCGCGTTCCTTTTATCGGAGTTGTTTGCTTTAGTAGCACCTTTTAGGATTTTATAGAATTTTCTAGATATTAATTGGGGTTTTTTAGAATATTGTTTTTAGAGGTATTATTAGGATATTAATAATGTTTTTAATGAATTTTTAGATATATTGGGTTTTTCGTTTAGATATTCCTTTAGGTAAATATAGATTTAAATAATTTCTTTAATTAGATTTTTTTAGAATTAATAATTGTTAGACTTTTACTTTAGATTTAATTTCTTTCTAGATATTGTTTAGTCTTAATTAGAAGTAATTGTTTAGGTGTTAATTAGTTAAATTAGATTTTAATTCATGTTGATTGAGGCTTAATTGTCAACTGAGTCCATTAATCAGGTCATTAATATCCATTTAGCTTAATCAGTTCATTAGTCCATTAATCACATTTTAAATTCATTGAGTCTGTGTTAATCATGTTTAGTCCTTGGTCTTAATCAGAATGTAATGGGCCAATTATCCATTTCGTGGGGCCCAAACTCGTGCCAAGTGTCCTATAAAGAGGGGCCCCACGCGTCCTTCTCTCTCTTCCACGTTCTCCGCCACCTCACCGTTTTTTCCATCTCTCTCAGCCAGCACACGATCCCACTACCTCCTCTCTCTCACACGCGTCTCTCCCACACCCTCCTTCAGTGCCACGCGTCCACTCCAGGTTTCGCCACCACCATCAGTCATCGCATGCTCGCCACCTAGTTCCTACGGCCGATCTCACCGAAAATCCAATCGCCGGCCATGCAAACTCCGTAGAACTTCACCGGTGAAATCACACGGTGGTTCCTACGGCCGATCTCACCGGAAATCACGTTCTCTCCAGAATCTTCATCCAAACGCATCTCCGTTCACCGCAGCTCGCCGGAAAATTCATCAGGATCGTCTTTTTTTTCCCAGATTATTGCAAATCGCCAGGAATCTTCATCTTGCTCATCACGATCTTCACTTAGATCTTCTCCACCAGAAACTTCAAAGATCTCCAGAAATTCATCAAGCTTCAAGATCTTCAACGATCTTCGTTGATTCTCATCCACACGTTCTCAGCAACTTCTTCAGAGTTCATACGTTTTCTGAGATTCGTCCGTTCTTCGATCTCCTCCAGGCGTTCTCCCAGCAAGTTCAAGATTGCTTCGTAGCAACCCTCAAGAATCTTCAAGATTCCCAGAAAGAGCTTCAAGATCTTCATGCGCGTCCCCAGATCTTCAAGGATCTTCACGATTTTCAGCGATCCTCAAGAACCTTCATCAAGACTCCTTTGCGTAACGTCTTGAGATCAACAAGTTTTCTTCAGCAAGCCTTAGGAACTTCACGATCTGTTCGTGTTCCATATCTAGGTACATCTTCATTTGATTCTGGTTGCATTCTTTCTTCTGATTGCTGGGATTTTTTTGATTTCGTCTTGATTCAAATAGAATCTAGGTTGAGTATAGGACTGAAATAAAAAGGTTGGTGAGGTGTAGATTAGGGTTTAGTTTCAAATTTTTGTTAGAGATTGAGTGAGGTTTGAGAGAAATTCAGAGAGAGATTTGGGACAGGAGAGATGCTTTTGTTTGCTGACGTTGGGTTGGATTTAGACGGGCTAGGCCTAACATGTTATTACTAAGACTATCCCCATTCTACTCATTTCACCCCCCTAACCGTGAAAGTGCTGAAAGATTTGGCACTGGGCTTAGTAAGAATTTGATACGCGCACCCCCTTTTCTGGCCCAGTCTGAATTACAACTGGATATTTTTGCTATTTGACACGCTCCTTTATTCATTTTCTTTTATTTTCTTTTTATTTTTCTCATTTTGTACATGTTAGAAAATAATTCATGAAAAATAGTAGGATTATCCAATTAATTCCCTTCTTTTTTCTATGGGTTCATAGTTCAATTTAGGATTTTATGGTGCAAAAAATATTAATTTGATCATGCATTTTCATTTTTATTGCATTTTTTGCATTTTAATTGGTTTTGAATATTGATTTGTGATGTGTCTGCCTTGCTGATTTTATTTCTCTCACTTGGTATTGAATCTTGCTTTTCTTTTTTAGTATGTTATACTAGACTAATGCATGCTCCCTATAGATTTTTCATAGAATTTTTGGATGTTGTTTGCTTCTGTTTTAGGGTAGATGATTAGGGACTTCCACTATTGATGGTTAACCTTGACCCTTTGCATGTTAGGAATTGTTTAGTAGCCTTAGAAGTTGACTTAGGATTGGATGTTTGATCTTGAGATCATAGAAACATGTAGGTTTCCCCTAGATTTTTGGTGGATTTTTAGAAGTTGTTTTGCTATTTTTGCTTGAGCTTGTGAATAGGAGAAGTTTGAGAACTTCTAGCCTTGGAGTTCAACTTTGGTTGAACTTCAAGAGTAGTTTCTTGTGGTTTGGGTGCTTGGGGTTTCTTCTTGAAGATGTGGGGGGCTTGATGAAGACTAGATGGAGCTTGCAAGGATGCATGGATTGAAGACCTAGTCTAGGAGCTTGCTCTCTTTCTGTGAGGTTTGAGATCCTGAAGTTTGAGGGAAATTCATGGTACTTTCCTGAGGAAGGCACTATGGATGTCTTTCATTATTTCTTCTCACCTCTTTCTTAAGTATCCAATGATGTTGGAGCCTTCATGTGAGTTTAGTTTCTCCTGAGGAGGAATGTAAACCGTTCACAGTTGTTGAGCCACATGGGATATGATTCCTAAGTGGAAGCCCCCTAGTATTTTCCTGAGGAAGGCACTATGGGTCTGTTCATTTAGTTCCCTTAGTTCATCTAGGTTTTCTCAAGTATCCAGTGATGTTGGAGCCTTCATGTGAGTTTAGTTTCTCCTGAGGAGGAATGTAAACCGTTCACAATTGTTGAGCCACATGGGATATGATTCCTAAGTGGAAGCCCCCTAGTATTTTCCTGAGGAAGGCACTATGGGTCTGTTCATTTAGTTCCCTTAGTTCATGTAGGTTTCTTAAGTATCCAGTGATGTTGGAGCCTTCATGTGAGTTTAGTTTCTCCCGAGGAGGAATGTAAACCGTTCACAGTTGTTGAGCCACATGGGATATGATTCCTAAGTGGAATCCTCCTAGTACTTTCCTAAGGAAGGCACTATGAGTCTGTCTACTTAGCTCCCTTTCTTTGGTAAGCTTGTCTTGAAGCTTGAAGAATGGGATTGATTTCTCCCTTTAGGTTTTGCTTTAGGGTTTGCTTAGGGCTGTGATTGGGGTTGTGATTAGGGTTTTGCTTAGGGGTTTGCTTAGGGCTGTGATTGGGGTTTTGCTTAGAGTTTTGCTTATGGGTTTGCTTAAGGCTGTGATTGGGGTTTTGCTTAGGGTCTTGCTTAGGGGTTTGCTTAGGGCTGTGATTGGGGTTTTGCTTAGGGTTTGCTTAGGGCTGTGATTGGGGTTTTGCTTGGGGTCCTGCTCAGGGTTAGTCCTTGCTTTTGGGATAAGAGTTTGTCGGGCTGGTTAGCCTTCTCTTTGTGTTGATTGACTTGTGTGGTGATGTGCTGCATTAGACTTAGGGGTTCATATAGATATTTCTGAGATAGGTGCATCTTAGAAATAAGCCTGCTTGTGTGCATGAGAAGTTGAGGTGGTCCTCCTTCTGCTTGATTGTTATTGAGTGGCTTTGCTTGTTGGTATTTGGTAGAGCTGAGCTCCCTTGCCTCTATGGTGTGTGGCCTTTGTGCCTTGCTTGTTTGGTTGTTGCATTCATGCATATTTCCAGTATGTCTTTACTTTGCAGTGATTCCTGTTTGCTGTTTAGTGCTTTTGCCATGATCCCTTAGGAGCTCTAACTTCTCTGCTGTGGAGGAGTTATGATAGACCTTAGGCGGGTTAACCAGGCATGATAACATTAGGTAGATTCCCCTTTTCAACCATAGTTTTAGGGTGTCTCTTTCCTTTCTCAAAACAACAGAAAAACACTTAATAAGGGATAAAACAAAAGTGAATTCATTTCTTCCGTCAAAAGATTTGAGCAAACATCAAAACCTTTTGTCCTCTTGGACTGTGAAAACCCTTGGTTAAGGTGCATTTTCCCAATAAAAAACACTTGAACAGCTTGTTTCGTGCGTAGCCCGAACTACGTTTGCTTTGATCTTCCATGCCGTGTGGGAGTACGTAGGCACAGGACGCGATGTCCTGGCGAGCAACCTTCCCCTCCGTCTAGACGTAGGTAGTCGAACTACTTTGACTCTGACTTTCCCATTGCACGAGGGAGTACGTAGGCCCAGAACAGCTTATGTTCTATCGAGTCCTGTCCTTTTCTTTTCTTTTCAGACTGACCACTAGCGTAGATAGATAAACACACCCTTTTCCTTATAAACACCAAGCGTGGATCCCGTCGAGTACGACGGACGTGAGGGGTGCTAATACCTTCCCCTTGCGTAACTGACTCCCGAACCCAGGTTTTGGTTGCGATGACCATACCTTTCCTGTTTTTGCGAGGTTTACTTCGAGCATTTCCTCTCCCTCCTGTGAGATAAAAAAACGCACGGTGGCGACTCTTCTGTCAAGCCGGCGCCGATTTTCGCAGTAGCGACAGCAGTTAACAAGATGAATTGGATGTTAAGCAGTCAGTTGCCTACCAAGGGTGGCCTACTGACTGTTAACATGATACAGACAGTTTTCTCTCAAAAGTTCTATCTTTTAAATACATTCACTAATCCTTCCAAAGGAAGGAGGTGGGTATTTAAAAGAGACTTTGAATCATAGAGAAAGAATGGAAGCAAACAAGACCTTCCATGTTTGTGAATCATGTTTCTATTCTAGAGCTCTACCTAGCTCCTAGATCCTATAACCTTCATCAGCTACAAGCAGGCTGCAATCTTCATCAACTCTTGAAATTGATCTTCACTCCTTTTGTCTTCAAGGGGCTTCATCAGCAAAGTCTTCAGCTCAAACCCAAACCCCAAGCAACCCCAATAACCCACACAATCAAACAATAACCCTAGAAAGGGCACACCATACAATCAATCAAATACAAAAATATACTAAAAATATTAATACAATGGGGAACATTCTAATATTTATTCTAAGGGATCTATTATGCTTACCCTCAATACCCCTATAGTCCCAGGTCCTAATTCAGTCTAAAAACCCAAAAGAAAATTGTTTCAATACACCTATGTTATGTTCAAAACCCTAATTGACTAGCCTAAGAGTTTCTAACTAAACTACCTAAAATGAAGTCCTAGAAAATGTGGTATAAAAACCAGGGGCACCTAATATCCATATCTAGTTGTACTAAAAAGAATGGGGTAAAAATCCTAAAGGAAACTCTTAAACTAAATTCAACAATTGGTAGCATCAACTAAAAGAATTAAAAAAAGCAATTAAATGTAAAAATATGCAAAAAATATGAAAATGAAGTAAAATGACAATTTTATGCTTTCATATTTTTCTTGACAGAAAATAGAAAATGGGAAAAAAAGTCTCATTAAAAAATAGTCATTTTTCATTTTTATATGAATTTTTAAAGTTTGAGGAAATTTGGAGAAATATTAATAAGAGAAATGATGAGGTGGGTGCAGGAAGAAATAAAATGCAGTTGATAAAATGATGGGCCCAGATATGAGGGGTGCAAGGAATAGCGCTTGGGCCCAGTGCAAATCAGAAAAAAAACCAATTAAAATCAAAAGAAAAAGAAACCATCAGCGGTGCAAATAGCATGTAATTATAGTTCATTTTCAATTGGGCCTCGCTTAGGGGGGTGTGGAAAGCAATGTTTATCAAAGCCCAGACCGGTACATTAAGTGAAACGCCGCGTTTCACTTGGGGCTGATTTCCCTCCATTTCGTTTTGAATTACAACCGTTGGATAGGCTTCCCAGTCAACTGGTCCACGCGCGATCAATGGTTTAGATTTCGTCTTCTTCCTTGAGCTTCTAGGGTTTCAGCAAAAAGCCATGAACACATACTCATGCAGGGAACTTCCATCCTCTCGTTCTCCCTCATCTCTCCATCAAATGGCACGATGTAAAAAGCAATCTTGGCCTACTTTTCACGTATAATACAACCATGCCCTTGGATTTCATTGAAACACCATAAATCCTCCAAACCGAATGGTGTAATTCCATGAATTCAAAACTTCATCAGTTTTTGACCTTCACCAAACTCAGAAATCTTTATATAGAAATGATCCTTATGTTATGCTGATTAAAACCAACCAATTATCGTGCATTATCATCCATTAAATCCCTTATTCTAACTCCATCAAGAATTAACCACTATGGAAGAAACTTCACTAACTGGTCTTAAACTCATCCAAATGAACCACCAAATTGTCTCTAATGGTTTTACAACAAGAATTCATCCTAGCCATGCCTAAATCAGAGTGTGGGAATGATTTTGCTTACCTTGTTTCTTGAAATGGTAGGTGGTGAAAAGCTTCAATCCAAGCCTTGTAGATCCTCAAGAATGGTCCCTAGGTGATGAACAATCCTCTGCTTGCACAAGATTTGATGGAAATGGCTTGTATCTCAAGATCCAATGCCTTTTGCTCCCTTGCAACTTCACTTGGAACTCCTTCAATTCTTCAACAATGGAACCTCAATCTAGCATGAACATACTCAGGGATGTTTGTAGAGAAGATTTGTGTAGAAAAATGGAAGGGTAATGAAGAGAAAGATGAAGTTTCAATACAATTTGCAAATGGAGAATTTTTGGTTCAATCTCTATTCTCTACCACCATTAACATTAACAATCACCAACCTTTCACCAATGCAGATTGTATTCAATATATATACTGATTTAGAAAGGCCTAGAACCTCCTAGAACCATCTAGTAGGAACTTGAAGTTTCATGACATGATAACTTGCATTTCACTTCTCACCACATGATATATCATGACAAAAACCCTTGCAACTTGAGTAATTAACTTGAATATCTCCTTACATGAGATTTAGGACAATATACAATGCTTAAACACCTTGTTTATTAAGCTTTTCTTTGTTTTGGTTTGGTACCCCATTATGCAAGCAACCAAATTACAAAGCAACCCTAAGATTCAAACCTCAAATCAAAATTGTGGCTGAACCATTGTTCTTAAAATGTCCTTTGGAGTCAAAATGACCTATCATATGACATGGTTTGGATTTGTAACTTGGATTTTATGATTTTCCATTTCACTTGAATTAACTTATGCCTCATTTTTAGGCCATTTTTATCACCTTTTGATATGAGCCTTTCCAACATCTCATGACCACCCCACTAGCCTTAAAACATCATTCTAAGCAACTTTGATGTTCAAGGTTTTTCCATTTGAAGCTTGGAAGTAGGAGATATGGCCATATGCTTGAAATGACCTATAACTTCCAAATGACCAAAATACCCCTGGCCTGCCAAGATCATAAGTAGAGTTCTACAAATCAGATGAAGGCATACTATACCTTTCTAGAAATCTAAGATCATGAGGAACAACTTTCATGTTGGCCAGAAATCCATTTGAAAGCTCCTTGAGGGGTAAAAGTTGCTTGGAAGTCAAGTAACTTTCACAGACAAATTTCAGAGTCCTCAGATGACCTGTAACTTGCAAGAACCATAACTTGAGTTCTATACATCTCCTTGATTCCTTCCACCACTCAAATTAAAGTTCTTGAGATACTCTACAAGTTTCATGTTGGCCAAGGATCCATTTGAGACTTGAATTTTGAATTATCTTGCTTGGAAGTTTGCCCTAAATCAGGGGATTTTACATAGAAACCCTAATTTAGAAACTTCTCTTCTTCTTGATTTCTTTTGATTTCTCCTTGGCACAACACCACATCCATATCCACATGTCAAATGAGGCATCCCACATATTTTAAACAGGCCTTGATGCCCTCAATCAAGCATTTGACCTAGGGTTGACCCAGGGTTGACCCAGATGAAACCCTAGTTGACTGTCTTCAACTGCAGCTCTTGTAACCACATCAATGATTTGTCTCACTTTCAAAATGACCCTATAGGTTTTCCATGATGTCAATTCATAGCTCACCACTTCTCTGATGATCTTCACATATCCTCAAGATAGGAGAGAAACCCACTGCTTGGTCCACTGACTTCTCAAGCTTCAATTTCTTTCTGATGACTTGGATAGGCTTGAATTTGAATAAGAATCTCTTGATATGCTCATAGATATAAGAATTGCACTTGGTCCCTTGTTGGATGGCTTGCCCATGCTATGCTATGCAGATGAATTAATTATGTACATGACCTAATATGCAAGTGCTAATGCAATTGAAACATAAAATCAGGTGAAATAAGTTGAGCAAATTTTAAGGTGCAACAGGGGCCACTTACCAACGAGCAATGGTTACTTTGTTTCATGATATGATTCATCATGAGATTGAAGTCTATGTTGATGATATGATTGCGAAGTCCCAAACGGAGGAGGGGCATCTGGTCAATTTGCTGAAGCTTTTTGAGAGGCTTAGGAAGTTCAGGTTGAGGCTGAATCCTAACAAGTGTACTTTCGGAGTACGGTCCAGAAAGTTACTGGGGTTTATCGTGAGCGAAAGAGGCATCGAGGTTGATCCTGCGAAGATAAAAGCGATACAAGAAATGCCAGTGCCAAAAACAGAAAAAGAAGTTTGTGGTTTCCTGGGCAGAATAAACTACATTGCAAGGTTTATCTCTCAACTCACAGCCACGTGTGAACCGATGTTCAAGCTGTTAAAGAAAGATCAGGCGATTATCTGGAACGAGGATTGCCAGAAGGCATTCGATAAGATAAAACAGTATCTGCAGGAACCTCCAATCTTGATACCCCCAGTGGCTGGACGGCCACTAATCATGTACTTGACAGTTCTTGAGAATAGTATGGGGTGTGTTCTCGGTCAGCACGACGAGACAGGCAGAAAGGAGCATGCCATTTACTACTTGAGTAAAAAGTTCACTGACTGTGAATCTCGCTACTCAATGCTGGAGAAAACGTGTTGTGCACTAGCTTGGGCTGCCAAACGTTTACGACAGTACATGCTCAATCACACCACCATGCTAATTTCGAAGATGGATCCGATCAAGTACGTCTTCGAGAAGCAAGCGCTTTCGGGCAGGATTGCCAGATGGCAAATGGTGTTGACGGAATATGACATTCAGTACGTTTCCCAGAAGGCCATCAAGGGAAGTGTATTTTCTGATTACCTTGCCGAACAGCCGATCGAGGATTACCAGCCGATGAAATTTGAATTCCCTAATGAGGATATCATGTTTCTCAAAGCGAAGGATTGCGATGAACCGTTGCTCGATGAGGGGCCAGATAGGAAATCCCAGTGGAAATTGATATTTGACGGGGCAGTTAATTCTTATGGAAGTGGCATTGGGGCGATCATCACGACTCCCCACGGATCTCACATCCCGTTTACTGCGAGACTGGCGTTTCCAATCACCAATAATGAAGCGGAGTATGAAGCATGCATAATGGGTCTAGAAGAAGCAATTGATTTGAGAATCAAGAACCTAGATGTATATGGTGACTCGGCGTTTGTGATCAACTAGATTAAAGGGGAGTGGGAGACTCGTCAATCGAATTTGATGCCGTACATGAATTATGCCAGAAGGCTGCTGCCGTTCTTTGATCGAGTGGAACTCCATCATGTGCCCAGGGCCGAAAACCAGATGGTTGATGCCTTAGCCACGTTGGCTTCGATGTATAAAGTCAATTTCTGGAATGAAGCTCCAAGAATTGTCCTTTCTCGTCTTGATAGACCTGCATTCGTCTTTGCGATAGAGGAAGCCTCTGACGGAAAGCCATGGTTCCATGACATCCAGACCTTCCTTATGACTAAGGAGTATCCTGCGGGAGCGTCAACCCAGGATAAGAAGACTCTAAGGAGACTGGCTGGAAATTTTTATCTCAATCCTGATGGAGTTTTATATAAGAGAAACCACGATCTCGTGCTACTCAGATGTCTAGATGAGAAAGAGGCGAGTATGCTCATGGAAGAAGTCCATGAAGGCACATTTGGTACGCACGCCGGTAGGCATGCTATGACGAGAAAGATCCTGAGAGCAGGATACTACTGACTGACGATAGAATCGGATTGCTTTAAATTCGCGAAGAGATGTCATAAATGCCAGATTTATGCTGATAAAGTTCATGTGCCGCCGTGCCTGTTAAATGTCATGTCCTCCCCGTGGCCATTCTCCATGTGGGGCATCGACATGATAGCCAAGATCGAGCCTACTGCATCTAACGGTCATCGCTTCATTCTAGTAGCTATCGACTACTTCACCAAGTGGGTGGAGGCAGCCTCATATGCTAATGTGACCAAGCAGGTGGTGGCTAAATTCATAAAGAGGGATATCATCTGTCATTACGGAATTCCCGAGCGGATCATTACTGATAATGGTTCGAATCTGAATAACAAGATGATGAAGGAGCTGTGCCAGAGTTTCAAGATTGAACACCACAACTCATCTCCTTACCGGCCGAAGATGAATGGCGCTGTTGAAGCAGCCAATAAGAACATCAAGAAGATTGTTCAGAAGATGGTTGTGACCTACAAAGATTGGCACGAGATGTTGCCATTTGCATTGCACGGTTATCGTACAACGGTACGTACGTCAACCGGGGCAACTCCTTTCTCCTTAGTGTACGGTATGGAAGTTGTCCTACCGTTAGAAGTGGAGATCCCTTCTTTGCGAGTTTTGGTTGATGTGAAGCTCGACGAGGCAGAATGGATTAAGAACCGACTAAACCAACTCAGCCTGATGGATGAGAAGAGGTTAGCATCGATTGCATATGGTCGTCTGTACCAAAGCCGAATGAAGAAAGCTTATGATAAGAAGGTGCGTCCTAGAAGCTTTCAGACGGGTGATCTCGTCCTGAAGAAGATTCTTCCTCCACACTTCGATCACCGGGGCAAGTGGACTCCCAATTACGAAGGTCCGTACGTCGTCAGCAAGGTCTTCTCGGGAGGAGCTTTGTTGTTATCCACGATGGATGGTGAAGATTTTGCATCCCCGGTGAACGCGGACGCAGTTAAAAAATACTTTGCTTGAAAGCGACCCGCTAGACAGTAAAAAGAGAGTCCAGGCAAAAATAGGGCATCCCGGCGAACCATAAAAAAGGAAAAAGGTTCGGGCAAAAATTAGGGATATAAATTGAAAAAATGTACACCCGCAAAGTCGAAAACCCGGATGGGCGGCTTTGGCAAAAAAGGGTATCCCGGTGAACTGAAAACCCGCAAAGGGCGGTTCACGCAAAAGTTAGGGATTTGAAAAAGCAAATGAATGCATTCCGCGTGTGGACTGTATTTGTTTAGTGGTTCGGAGGACCTGAAGGCCGTTTATCTGAATCAATCTCTTCTGAAGCTGAAGCCTCGGAGAAGTATCGAAGTCGAGTGGGTCATAGAGGGATCAACTCATGGTGTTCGTCTACGCCTCGTTGCCGACATTTGTATATACTGATGTATATTTATGTTTTATTTTTGCGCGGCTTCCTCATTCCAGGAGCTTGCATCTGTTGTAAAACATTTTTACCCATTCAGAGGTTCATTATCAATAAAATGTATACTATTCAGCAATTCTTTTTTGTTTGCGAAAAAGAACGCCGATGTTTTTGACAAAATGCGCATACATAAATTTACTGGCCTAGGCCGCTGATTGTTGAAACAATGAATTACTTAAAAACTGTCACAAGATGATAACCTTGATAGGTCCCTTCGAGAAGGGCATCTTGTCTGTCTTTTTGTGTTGTTGCAGGTGTAGCATGTACCAGACGGTACGCCGTATGCATTCCCCAAGCAGGATGATTCCTCCTTCTCCAGCAAAGTTCAACAGTCCCTCCCCGCGGAGTCTGAACGTGAGATCGTAAGCATTGATATGTTTCCCCGAGCAGAGAAGATTCTCTCCCCAATCAAGTACATCCTGAAGGAATGGCATCTCCCCAGCTGAGTCTTTCACTGAAGTGTGCAGCACTCGATAGTTCAAGACTGAAGTCTCCAGCTGAATCGAGATTCCCCATAGAGTCGTACTCTCCCCTGTAAGCAGGATGATTCCTTCTTCTCCAGCCGAGTTTGCAGTTCCCCAAGAGAGCCGAGTCCTTGGAAAGCAGTTAGGACCATGATTGGTTTTCCCCAGTAGAGTGTTGAATAGCTGATGCTGTGTTTCCCCACCGGAGTCGTTACCTCCGAGAGGGTTTGGCTGCGAAGGCCGTGCAGTTTATTTCTGCGATTGACATCGCTCTCCTCAGCAGGTCCAGGTTCTCGTAGAGCTTCGTTCCCCTGCAGCAATCAACTGAAGTTCGCTTCCCCACAGAGTCCGATTGAGATTGACGTGACCTTTTTGCTCCTCAGCAGGATGATTCCTTCCCCTATCAGAGTGGTTCTTTCTCCTTGACAGGAGGATTCTCCTTTCAGCATTTATTTTGCCGACGGGATCGCAGCATTTTTGCATGACATTTTGCATGAGTGCATAGCATTTCCACCGCGTGGAACATTACGTCATTGTCGATCATATGCATACTAGACATGAGCTAGGTCGTTACCGTTCTTGTTTTGCAGGTGTTCCTCCGCAGAGTCGTTTGATCGAGATGATTCTTGAATTCTCCCCCGACGGAGTCGTTTGCTTAAGATGATTCTTAAAATCCCCGGTGCAGTCGCTACAGTTGCTTGCTCAAGTTGATGCTTAGAGTCCCCGGCAGAGCGTCTGCTTAGGATGATTCTTGAAATCTTCAACAGAGTTATCAGTTCAGGATGATTCTTGAAGTCCCCGCGGAGTTGTTGGTGCGATATGATTCTTGATGTCCTCAGTAGAGTTGAATCACCCAGAAGGATTTCTGGATCCCCGAAGCAGAGTTACTTGATAGTTCTCCCGAATCCCCAGCAGGTTTCTGAACAGTGAAGTTGACACTTCCCTCGAAGACTTGATGATTGAAGTCCAACCGTATTAACGAAGCAGTTCTCTCAGCTGAGGCGGAGTGCCTGATGGTAGAAGTCGGATATCCCCAACTGGTTCATGATTGACCGAGAATTCTGTTCCCGACTTACTGATGAAGTCCGGCTGACGCCTAAAAATTTCTTTGAATGCCCGATGGCATGATCAACGTGATTGTTGACCCGATGAGTCCCAAGGAATCCTGATGCCTGACGGCATGACACTCCATGTATCACCGGTTACCGTGTGACCAATTCTCCAGCTAGTCGCCGTACAGCTAGTATTTCAGTTTTCGAAGATCTGTTCCCAACAGAGTACTGTGTACTTGTGCAGTTGGAAAATTTCCGGGTTTGTCGGTATTCAACCGTCTCGCACCTTGATTGTTTGAGAGTCGTTCGCTTCTCACCCAGTCAGGTTCAAGCCGTTTGAATAGGGGCAGTTGTTGCACCCCAAAATTTGACCAATGTTTCTTTACTTAGCTTATGTTTCATTTCATTCACATTAGCATTATCATTTGCATTTCATTGACATATGTGCAGGAGATCAAGAGGTATGACTACCAATCAAGAGCTATGAAGCTAGCTAGGAAGGTTATTCAAGTGTTCAAGGGTTGATATCCTTGTCAGAGAAGTGAAAAGATCCTCAGAGAGATTGGTTGAAACCAAGGTTGTGTGCCTCCTAACTTGAGAGTTGTGGGAAGCTCATCAGATGATTCTGAAGCCAAGAATGTGGACTTGAAGCCTTGAGAGAGCTTATGAGATGTCTTGAAAGCCATCATGAAACCTAGAGAGGTCATGGTGCTAGTTTAAGAAGACTCAACCATGAGTGGTGTAATTAGGGTTTGACTGGGTCAACCCTAGGTCAACTGATGATTTGGAGAAGGTTGAGACCTAACTCACAGAGCCATGTGATCATGGAGTGAAACATTGAGATGTTATAAGGATGATTCCAAGGTAAACTCATTATGATTGAAGAGTTTGAGAAGTTTCAAGCTAGGGTTTCTAGGGCTTGATAGTGTAAAATCCCCTAGTTTGACCACTATCTTCAAGGCAGTTTAACTCAAGATGTGATTGTCATCTCATCTTACCCCCAACATGAGTGTTGTAGAGATTGTTCTTAGCTTTAATTTGAGTACTAGAAGTACTTGATAGGATTTATATAGCTCAAGTTATGACTTTGACAAGTTACAGGTCATCTGAGGTATGTGAATCTGGGGCCTTGAAAGTCACCCAACTTGCATCAAACTTTTGCCCAAGAAGGATGATTCCTATGAACTTTTGGTCAACATGAATGTTGTTCCTTATCTTCTTAGCTTTCTAGAGAGTACTATAAGTCCTTGATAGGATTTGTAGAACTCAAGTTATGACTTTGACAAGTCAAGGGCATTTTGGTCATTTGGAGATTATAGGTCATTTCAAGCATAAGGCCATAACTCCTATTTCCAAGCTTCAAATGAAAAAATCTTCAACATAAAAATTTCTTAAAATGATGTTTTAAGGCTAGTAAAGAGGTCATGAGATGTTGAAAAGGCTTGTAGCTCAAAGTGGTAAAAATGACCTAAAATGAAGGCATAAGTTAAATAAGTCAAAGTTGGAAATTGATATTTTCAACCTACACATCCAAACCATGGCATGTAATATATCATTTTGACTCTAGAAAACATTTTAAAGACAATGGTTTAGCCACATTTTTGATTTGAGGTCTAAATCATGGACTTGCTTTAGAAAATGGTTACTTGCATATTAAGCAACATTTGCAAAACTTAGAATTGAGGTATGGGCAAGGAACTTGGCAAGCTAAACCCTTCCAAATTGTCACTAGGGGAGAAATTGAAGGAGATTGAGATGAATTTCAAGCTGCAAATAGAATTGAGCATGGCATGGTAAGTGATTCAAAATCTCATGACATGAGATGTGTAAAATCTCATTGGAAGGGTCTAAAGGGTTCTAGATCATCCAAACTTCATCTATATATTGAATAGAATGCATCCATGGCAAGGGTTAGTGATCGTTGAAGGTTTGAGCATAGTTTGGAATTGAGTTTTCATAGATTGCAATTGAAATCGGTTTCATCAATTTCCTCCATTTCCTTCCATTTTCTTGATTGATTCTTCTTCCCTGAGTATCAAGGATTGATTCCAGATCATTTCCAAGAAGAATTGGTGGCTAGATCGTGTGGGAGCAAGGGGTTTTCAGCACATGCAACTCTTCATCGTGTTTCAAGATTGAAGCACTTTCCATTGAATCTTTTGCATACAGAAGCAAGGAGGAGGTTCAGTGATCGTGTCCAGAAGATTTGAGAGCTTGAAGTGAAGATTTCGTGCATCTGTCATTCAAGAATTTCCAGGTTTGTAACCTTCTTCCCCTAGCTTGATATAGGTAGAATTAGGTTGAATTAGGGTGTTAGATTAGTTGTAGAATGGCCTAGGATGATTTTCAGATGGTTAATTGTTGAATTAGAGACAAAATAGGAAGATCACCATTTTCGGTTGAGATTGGGAGATGATGATTCTTGGGGTTTCAGAAGAAACTAATGGCATGATTGAGTTCGTGGCAAGATTTGGAGTGTGTTTCATGTTTTGACCATTTGCATTGGAGGCTCCTAGAGTGAACTAGGGTTGGGGAAGATGACCGGAGCTCCACCGGTGGTGGCCGGAGCTAGGCGCGAAGCTCAGGGCTTTGAATTGGAGAAGATGAAGTACTCACCATCAGATCAGGTTTTGACCATTGACTGGGAGAAGATCCAACGGATGTGTTTTAATTCTGGCTTGTGAAGAGTTTCTGATGAAACGATGCGTTTCATTTATTCAAGCGTTTGGGCTTAGTAATCTGAGTGTTATCCACACCCCCAGCAAGCCCAACCCAGAATTTTAACTGAAAATGATTTCTATTTGCACCGTGTCTTTATTCATTTTTGGTGGATTTCATTATTTTTTCATTTAATTCATGATTCTTGGAAAATTCATAACTAATTGAATATTAATCCAATTCAACCCATTCTTTTTGCATATTACTCATGATTGAGTCTATTATTTTTTAGAAAAAGAATATTTTCATTTAATTTAATTTCTGATTTAATTGGAATTTTGTATTTTAATTGACATTAAAATGTTTATGTTTGATGCATATTTTTGTAGAATTTTGTGTGATCTCATAGTGATGATTCTTGGCCTAATTTTTTGTGTGTGATTAGGTTAGATGTGTATGATCCCATAGTAATTTTGTCACATTTTTGTGATGAAAATCGGTATGCTTTCTAGATTGATATTTAGATGCTTCCTTTTTAGGGTTTTAGGTTGATACCTTAGAATGTAGATTTTAGTTCTAGGTCCAATTTGATGATTTGATCTTTGAAACTAATGTGATAGAGTCATGATTGACCTAGGTTCCCATAGTAATTTTTGTAGGATTTTACAATTGATTCTAGTATTTTAGTTAAGACTAACTTTAGTGCTAGGTTTTAGGTGATCCTAATTTACTAATTCAATTAGTTTAACTCATTTAGTTCCCTTAGATTAGGGTTTGTGCTTGGTTTGCCTTTGGTTGAGATTGAAGACAAGTTGAAGACAAGAGGAGTATGCTTGAAGTGGCTTGAAGTTGCTTGGAGCTTTGGATTTGTTGGTTCCTGAAGGTGTTTGATGAAGATTAGGAGATAGGACATAGGGAGAGCCTTGTAGTTAGAATGATTTCTTTCACAAACATGGAAAGCCTCTTGTGCTTCCATTATTCCCAATGACTAAAAGTCCTTCTCAGATATTCACATCCCTCCTTTGGAAGGATGAGTGGCTTTATCTGGGAAGTAGAACTTTGAGGGAACTAGTCTCTCATAATGATGAACCCTTGCAGGCTTCCTTTGGTTGTCAGTAAGTTTTTTATCATTTCCTCTCACTCTGTTAAATCAATTATCTTCTGGTTTGAGTATCTTGAAAGATGTTGGGCTTGAGTTTGAAGATGAGGACTTCATTGAAGAGTGTGGTAGAGGATGATTCCTTGAGCATTGCCATTGTAGCTGAAGCTTGGAGAGCAAGAAGAACAAGTTGATACTTGAAGATTCAATGGAGATTAAGTGAAGAGCTGAGGCTTGAGCAAGAATTGAAGGATGAAGTTGGTACTTCCAGATGATTAAAGACTACTCTGAGAAGCTGAAGCTTGTAGGAAGAGAAGACCAAGTTGAGACTGGTAAAGCAAAGAGAGCTGAGGCTTGAAGACTAAGTTGATACTTATGAAGAGGATTCAATTGAGATTGAGTGTAGAGCTGAAGCTTGAGGAATAAAAGATGAGTTGATCTTCACATTGATGCATTGAGAGCCTGAAGGAATCAAGTTGATACTTGTAGTTAGAAGTGAAGCCTGGAGGTGGAATTGACTGAAGAGCTGAAGCTTGAAGAAGAAGATTAAGTTGAAACGTATGTTGAAGGGTTGAAACCTGGGGAAGCATATTGATATTTGTCATGAAAGATGATATCCTTGAAGGGTGATTGAAGTCTGAAGACTGAATTGCTGTTAGAAGAGCTGAGGCTTGGAATTGAGAGAGAGTCGTTGATCTGCTTTCTTTCTTGTCTGTTTTCTTTTCTGTGCTGATGTGCCTTGTTTGACTTGCTTGATGCATTAGAATAAGTCCATGACTAGACTGACTATAAGCTAGGAGCATGATTGAACTAGAGGTTGAGTTGCTCCCTCTGCTTGTATTTTTACTGTATGGCTTTGCTTGCGGGTATTCGGTAGAGCCCAGCTCCCTTTCCCATGTGGTTTATTCTGCTTGAGGGCATGATTTCACTTTCTTCTGTACGATTGCAGTCATTTATATTTTGCTTGATAGCACTTTATTTCCTCTGTATGATTGCAGTTATTCATATCTGGCTTGAGGTTGAGATGAGCTTGTGGAGGCTGTTGCCCCACACACATTTCCTCCCTCACTTGCATTGCATGCATTTTACAGTTGTTTACTGTTTACTGTTTAAGCTGATGCTTTACCTGTTTCTGTTTATCATTGACATGATCCCTTAGGACTCTCACTCCCTTTGATAAGGAAGTGATGATTAAAACTTTAGGTTGAAACCTATGCATGATAACTTCTAGGAGTTCCCTGTTTCAAACTTCAACCATAAGATGAATCCATGGCATGACAACAGTAGGACTTGATAGTCTCCCCTTAGTTGAGCCTGTTCTCTTCTCCTCTCAAAACAGCTTAAGATACAGTAATTATGAATGATTTCTTTCGTACATTACGAGCCTTAAGCTATCTAAGAAAGGATTGTGGGAGAGTTTCTTTTCCACAGTCTGGATGTTTAGTATGGAACCCTTTGGGTGACATGCGACGCATTCACTCTCAGGTCATAGTCTCTAGTGCGATTGAAATTGCAAACACAATAAAAAACACTTCTTTCGTAAAAGACAGAAAACAAACTTCAAACCTTTTTGCCCCGTGGGCCCATAATCTCAAGGAAGCTTTTCTGAAGAAAAGAGTGTCGTTAACCTTCAGCGCCAACGCAAACAGGCTTTGTCCCTAACTGCTGGAACTGCTGTTTAACCCTACTCGATAAAACAGATGAATCTGAATCCCTGTAATCCGTAGTATCCCGAACTACGTAAGCTCTGATCTCTTATACCTGTTGAGAGTACGTAGGCACAATACTGACGTGTTGGCGAGCCACCTTCCCTGAAACCCGTAGTTGGTCGAACTACGTTGACTCTGATTTCTCATTCTCTGATGAGAATACGTAGGCATAAAGCGCGACGCTTTGCCGAGTCTTTTTCTTTTCTGTTTAAGCCAGCCTTGATAGGTAGATAGATAAAACCAACTCGTCCAGTAAACACAACAAGTGTGGATCCCGTCGAGTACGATGGACGTGAGGGGTGCTAATACCTTCCCCTTGTGTAACCGACTCTCGAACCCAGACAACGGTTGCGATGACCTTGTCTTATACCTATTCGTCAGGTTTTTCTGATCGTTTCCTTTCCCGTTCTGAGGGATAAATAACGAAAGGTGGCGACTCTTCTGTTTTGCCGGCACCTTATTTTCGCGAAAGCGACACCTCGTCAAGACGGGCGGTTCTGATAGGACTCATTTGAGGTAGAGGAGGGCTTGTTCGCATTCCTCTTTCCACTCGAATGCGGCCTCCTTTCTCAGCAGCTTAAAGAACGGGAGAGCGTTCTGTGCGAACTTGGCAATGAAATGGGAGAGCGATCTAAGCATTCCGTTAAGGGACTGTATCGACTTCTTCGTCGTTGGTGTTGCAATCTCAGAGAAGGCCCTGCACTTGTCCGGGTTCACCTCGATCCCCCGGTCGGTCAAGTAGAATTTGAGAAACATCCTCGCGCATACTCCGAAGGTGTATTTCTCTGGATTGAACTGCATCCTGCACCTCCTCGCCGTCTCGAAGACTTTCTTGAGGTGCGTCATGTGAACAACCTCTGTGCAGGACTTGATGTTCATGTCGTCCATGTAGACCTCGAGCATGTTATCATTCTCTCCTCGGAAGACTTTGTTCATCATTATTTGGCAGGTGGCACTGGTGTTTTTTAGGCCGAAGGGCATTACATTGTAGTAGTAGTTTCCCGACTCGATCATAAATGCCGTGCTCTGCTTGTCGGCCTCGGCCATGGGGATCTGGTTATACCCCGAGTATGTGTCCATAAAGGACAGTAGTTTGAAATCTACCGAGTTGTCAACGAGTTTGTCGATGATGGGGATGGGATATGTGTCTTTAGGACATGCCCGATTAAGATCTGTGTAGTCAATGCACATCCTCCATTTTCCATTTGATTTTTTAACAAGTACAACGCTGGACAACCAGGTTGAGTACTGGGCCTCCGAAATAAAATTTGCCTCTAGGAGATCTTTTACAGCTTTTTCATCAGCCTCCAACTTTTTAGGGGACTGCCTACGCCTATGTTGTACTACGGCTCTAGCGGTTGGGTTGACAGAGAACTGGTGGAAGGCGACCTCACGGTCGAGATCGGGCATCTCTGCGACGCTCCAGGCGAAGAGGTCGGCGTTCTCATGGAGGCAGACCTTCAGTTGCTTCCTTGCTGGGTTGGACAACCCTGTCCTGATCTTTACGATCTTCGTGGCGTCTGCCTCGAGGGTCACGATCTCGAAGTCCCCATCTGGGATAGGGCGCATTGGATGGATAGGCTTCCCATTGGTGGATGGAAGAGTGTCACTGGCTTCGTCCTCGTGATCTGGCTCTTCGTAAAAACGATAGTCGAGGTCTACAGTGTCGACGTGATCCTTTGGTTTAACCTCCTGAATGTGGGGGGGGGGCTTAGTTGCTTTGGTCCTGGGACCGATCATACTAAGGCCTTTCATCACTGCGTTGAAGCACCGATTGGCAGCTTTAATGTCCCTGTTGAGGGTGACGACGGCTCCCAACCTGGTGTAGTACTTCATCTTTAGGTGGACGGTTGATGGTACTGCGGTGAGTTCAATCATCGTCATTCTGCTTAGGATGCAGTTGTACAGAGATGGGCACTCGACGACCAGAAAACGGACGTTGATTTCCCTGGTCGTTTCCTTTTCCTCAAAGGTGACCTTGAGCTCCACGTATCCTCATGGCCCTGTCGTTGTCCCATTGAAGCCCTGGAGGTCGGAGCCCAGGTAGGGGGCCAGGTTGGTCTCGTTGAACTGGATCGTCGAGAAGAGGTGGGTTTAAATGATGTCCATCGAGCTTCCTTCGTCGACCAGGATGCGACAGACGTTAAAGTTTGCCATTTGCGCCCGTATCAGTAGGGGTATGGCCGAGTTGGGGGCTCCCCCGGGGAGCTCTTCGAGGTAGAACGTGATCGGGTTGGATCGTCCTCAGAACTTATCGAGCGTGTTCATCTTGCTGTAGCTGTTGTTCATTAGCTCATCAAACTTCCTCTTGACTGATCCAATCGAGAGCTTGCTCGGGGTCTCGCCTGAAATGACCATTTCCCTGGGGAAGTATTCCCACCGGCTGGTGGGGCGTACAGGCTCTTCGGGCAGCTGAAGCTCGGCAGAGAGGCCGAATTGCCTTAGGGAAAACCAGTCCTCTGGTCGACCAACGCTGAGGGCCACCTACATGCCAGAGTCATTGTTGGGAGGAGGGAGGTCTTCGACTTTTTTGGCCTCAGGGGCTTCTTGCCGTAGGGGATCTCCTCCCTGGGTATACCTCTTCAGATGCCCATCCTTGATCAGAATTTCGATTGCATCCTTCAGGTGGATGCAATCCTCTATCACGTGACCGTGGCTTCGGTGGAAGCGACAGTATTTCGATTTGTCCATGTTGGCTTTCGTGGGTGCCGGTTTTCGAAAACGGACACCCCCTGGACAAATTCTGAATTGGCGCACTCAGCCAGTATGCGCTCGCGAGAAGCGACTTGTGTCGTGTATTCGGTGAAATGGCCAACAGGGCCCCGATGTTCGTGGGATTCTTGGGGACGGTCCTCCCGTCTCTGGTCCCCCCATGCCGGTGGGCCGAGGCCCCTTCATCTCGGGACCCGTATGGGGTTTCCCGGTTTCTAGTGTCACGGGCGGTGTTGGCGGCCTCCGTCTCCTCGAACCGGATATAATGGCGGGCTCTTTCGAGGAAGTCCTGGAGAGAGTCTGGCCGGTGGATGGCCACAGCCTCGTAGAATTTGGAGTCCCGGTGTAAGCCCTACTCCATCAGGTAACGTTTCATCTCGTCTGACATCGTTACCATGACCGCCTCCCTCGTGAACCTCTCGATGTAGTTTTGGAGAGGCTCGTCTGGGTTCTGGATAATGGCGCCCAACGCGGCCTCCGTCTTCGGATGTCTCCTTGACGCCGTGAAGTGCCGTGAAAATAGGTCCTTCAGGACCCTCCATGACGTGATGAACTCAGGCTCCACGCTCTTGTACCATGCCATTGCTCCCTTCCTCAATGTCATCGGGAAGAGTCTACACTTGATGGCTCCTCGAACGTTCCTGTAGTCGAGCATAGCCTCAATGTCTTCCAGGTGGTTGTCGGGGTTCGAGGTGCCATCGTACGTTGCGAGTACAGATGGTTTCTCCATCCCATGGAGGATGAGGGCTGCCATGATTTCCTGCAATAGAGGAGTCCTGTAGTTGTCCTCGTCACTGCGAACCAAGGATTGCGGACGCGACGGTTCGTGTCAAGGAGGCGGGTTACGCCCCCTTGGTCTTCTGGCCGGGGCTTCAGGCCCGTTCGCCCTTGGCTCTGGGGACCACCTCTCCTTCCGGGGTGGTGATCTTGCTCGTTTATTAGAGGCCACTGGTTGGGGCCTCTCACGCTATGGTCGGCGCCCCCGTGGTCGTGGAGAGGGGCTTCGGGAGCTCCCACGCTGATTTCTCCGCGGAGGAGAGCGGGACGAGGTGTTGTGATCCGGCGCCCCGATGCGTTCAGTTTGCTGGAACAACATCTGGTTTGTCTGATTGATGACCGCGAAGAGAGCAACCATCATCGCGTCCACTCCAGACGGCGTGGGGATGGGCTAGAATACCAGTGGGCTCCTCGCCCAAGGAACGACATGGTGTGTCGCATCCTCGGATGAAGGGGAGGCAGTTTGGCCATCCCTGACGTCGTTCTCGCGGGGTTGAGATGTCCCCGTTTTGTTGTCACCGTTGGTGACCGGCATGAAGGCGGAGCCGAGAACAGCGTGATCATGACGTGAGCTAGTCATGCTCTTGAGATTTGAGAGGAGGAAGCTTTGGTTCTCTGCTCATAGGAACGGGGAAGCTTAGTTTCCCACAGACGACGCCATTGATCGTACCTGACCAGAAGGAGGACAATGACCTGCCACGCGTTGTTGATCTGCTAACTGCTCACAGAAAATATGGACGAAGAGGAGGGTGTACCTGCAAGACACTCCGATGCTAAATTCAGTAATGGACCAGAGTGGGAGAAAATACAGAAAAAAGGTTAAAAAGAGAATACCTGACCCTCTTGTGAAAGAGAGTATTTAGAGAGACCCCAGCGCTGGGCCAACAATCACTTGTGTTGGGTTGGATTGCCAGGCCCAACCCAGGTGACTGCTAGGGCTTACGTGGCATAGTGAAGACCAGCACGTGGTCTTCGCCCTAGTTCAACCGTCCCGTGATCTCCGGAAGGTGGGTTGACCAGCTCTTTCGGAGGTGGGTAGTTGGACGATGACGTGTCCCCGCGGAGGGACCACGTGGAGAACTTGT
Source organism: Lathyrus sativus (assembly GCA_963859935.3). Classification (NCBI taxonomy): domain Eukaryota; kingdom Viridiplantae; phylum Streptophyta; class Magnoliopsida; order Fabales; family Fabaceae; genus Lathyrus; species Lathyrus sativus. Next base: position 18,162,029 of record OZ012739.1, on the reverse strand, counting down.
AGAGGACACGTTGTTTTGCCCGACGGAGGGAGCGTCCTAGTCGACGGGAACACCTGAGCTCGACATAGGGCAATTTGGGCCTGTTTGAGTATTCCCCGTATATCTTTGGACTGGGCCTGTCCGGTCAAGTCTACGCCCAGCCCAGAACAACAAAAAAAACAGATATAGTTAGGTTGAATGTTAACACTAGGGTTCAAAACCCAGAAATGCGTATCAGTTATTATTACTACTTTTGCAAATAAAAAAATGTATACATTGAATTTTTTTTGTTTCTTACATTTCTTGTTGAATTCAAGATTCCACATGAGCCCGAGGCATAGTTTATACCCAATGTTATTTGATATCTCTCGGTTGTTGATATGCCGATGTATGGAGGTGGCATTGGTAAACCAAATTTAATAGCGGCAAAAAATCATCTTAGAAAATGTTTTCTTGCAATTCAAGAAACCATAAAGATTAAAACTAAATTTCAAGAGGTATCATAATAATAAATAGTATGAGATACTAATAAGATCTGCAAAGGTTTTGCCATTGCTAAACCTTCCCATAGAGAAATTATTGAAATCTATGCAATAAGAGAAATTATTAGCTTTGCCAACAGTATTCAAATTGTTGTTATTTCCAGCATCTACAGTTGAATCACCAAAATCATACAAAGCTGGAACATAACTCTTTGAAGAATAACAATTTGCCAACAAAAATTGGAGACTAATAAGGGATATAACCTAAGAAACTTTAGATATAGACATGAACTTTTGTTGTATAGAAATATTTGATAATTGTGAATGATGTTTGGTCTTATTATATATGACTATTAGAATGTTTGTTTTATGTTTCATTGTCAAATATCTTAGACAACTTTGTTTAACAATGTTTGTGTTATGTTTTGTTGTCAAATAATTTGAACAACTTTGTTATAAAATGAAAGGTGAAAATTTTTTTTCAATTAGGAAGCATAGACAATGATATAAAATAATTTTTTTTCTTCGTGAAATATGAATGCTAAAAATATAGTTTAAGTTTTGGGCAAATGATATCTTGGATTTGACAATGGGTATACATCATTCATCTTGTACTTTAGTGTCCAAACAAATTTTATATTATTAATTTATTAGGATCGTTGTCATCTATTTTCTTCAAAAATTAGTCAATATTAACAAAACTGAAATAAATTATAATATATATATATATATATATATATATATATATATATATATATATATATATATATATATATATATATATATATATATATATATATATATATATATATATATATATATATATATATATATATATATATATATATATATATATATATATATATATATATATATATATATATATATATATATATATATATATATATATATATATATATATATATATAATAAAATCATCATCGCATTCAGAATTTTTTTTTAGAATAGCCATGTATTGCAAACAAATTACCATTTAAATGCGAGATTCAAAAAAATTACGAAACCAACTATGTCTCAACAGACAGTCGACAAACCATTTGGCGACATTGACAAAAGTTGGAAAATGGAGGAGAACGATGTCGCCATACTGATTGGCGAAAGTGATGATTTGGAAAGTGATTCGCCATGGCAAATGGCGACATAGGCATATTTAGGGTTTGCTAATTTCAGTTAATGTTTTAATGTATTTAATACCAATTATTTTTTTATATTTTTAATTTTGATTTTTTTTTTAATTTCAATTAATGTTCTAATGTATTTAATATCAATAAGTTTTTTATATTTTTAATTATTATTATTATTATTTTAAACATAATTATTATTAATAAACTTAAAATAATTAGGTTTAATGTTAAAATTAATTTTTTAATTAATAAACGTAAAATAATTAGGTTTAATGTTAAAATTAATTTTTTATTAATAAACTTAAAATAATTAGGTTTAATGTTAAAATTAATTTTTTAATTAATAAATTTAAAATAATTAGGTTTAAATAAAAATAATCTCAAAATAATTAGGTTAAAACATAAAAATTGACTAACCATTGAAGTTTAAAGTGTATAAATTTTGTAAGGGTATTTAAGTCATATCATATGGGGTACGTATTATTTTTTTTACTATAAATACGACTGCAAACACATGTATGTTTTCACAATATTGTATCCCAAAAGACTGAAGCCTTAATGCATTTTGAGTTGAGTGGAGTCTAGAATGTCTGCATTTCTAAATCAACGTTCTTCGTCGTCGTCGTCGTCATCAGCATCGGAGGAATCCTTTCCAACGTTTGATCAATGAAAAGAAATTCCCTAGCTGTGTTTTCAGCAACAAAGCCTCCGATGAAGGTGCTCCTTTGGAATACGCAGACGTTGGAGCACTTGCACAGGGAACTGAACCGCTGGCTAGAAGGAGATATTGCTCCAAGAGAAAAGATTAGGAAAATTGAGAGGTTGGTTGAGGAGACCGGGAGAAACGGAGTTACTCGTGAATGGAGAAAAGTGGAAAATGATGTTGGTGTCCTTGTGATGATGTTGACACCAAAGAAGATAAAGTTGATGGTCGTGATATCGTAGACGCCTTATGTCCTTGTGATTATGTCTTTACGTTGTTGTTATGTTTGTTTAATTTATGTTGCCTTGGTGCAGTGTTCTGTCTTTATGTTGTTGTTATGTCAGTTAACTATGCTTTTAAATGAATGAAATTTGTTATTAATCGAATGAAATTTGCTATTAATCGAATGAAATTTGCTATTAACCGAATGAAATTTTCTATTGCTTTAAAGGGACAAGATTACATATGAAACTATGATCTGCTGCTTGATCCAACGTTAGGACATTTTGTACGATTGTGTCCTGGTTGCCGACACGAACTACAAAATCTCACCAGCTTGTCTGCGGTATCCATCTTCGTTCGAATGCGCGTGCTGTTAGGCCGACCCTTTTTCTTTCTGTGCATCAAGTCATTATGCCAAACAATTTTTCCTTCGTATTGAGGCCAATAGTCCTCATTTTCCCCCACCTGAAAGCTGCATGTGTAGACATTGCATAGACTTATGACTTGGTGAACTGCAGAAAGAAGGTTAGTTGGGTCCTGGCGCGCCTTCGAACACGCTGCTATAACACGAGAGCAAGGCATACGGAATACTTGAAACTTTCCACAATCACACCAGCTCTTATCTAATTCAACACGGTAACATCCCCTAGGCCTTCCTTCGTTGTGATCAATAGACTCGGCAACATTGAACCAACCAGTTGTACGGTCAAAGATGGTGACCACGTGTGTGTTAGCTTTGGCAACTTCCTCTTTCATGAATTTCATTGAAGTATCACTGTACAGCTGACCCGATTGTAATACCGAACCCCACTTTGTACGTCTGCTATCAAAGAGTGATCCTAGCCTAAAATAGGTTGCCTTTAGCAAGGCAGTTATTGGGAGGTTTCGGATGCCCTGAAAAACAGAATTCATTGATTCGACGAGGTTAGTTGTCATGTGGCACTATCGCACCCCATTATCGCCCGCGTCCATTTCTCCCTATCAATGTTATCAATCTATCTTAATGCATCCACGTTTGTTTGTCTGATCTCGTCACAGTAGTATTTGAATGTGGGTTCAGTTAATGCATATCCTGCGTTCACAACCTTCTTCCTTAGCGTTTTGTCTTTGATTTCCCGCATGAAATTTTGGGCAATATGCCTTATGCAATAGACGTGGGTCGAGGGAGGATCCTGCCAACCGTTGTCATGGTTGTTGTATGAACTCTCGATTGATGGGTGTCGATCAGAGATTAAACATAAGTTAGGTTGGGGAGACACGTAAGAGCGGAGATTTTTTAAGAAAAAACTCCAACCCCCAGCAGTCTCCCCTTCTACTATAGCGAAGGCTATTGGAAAAATGTTGTTGTTCCCGTCCTGTGCCACAGCCATGAGAAGTGTGCCCTTATATTTCCCGTATAACCATGTTTCGTCAATTTGAATGATAGGTTTACAATATGCAAACCCTTTGATGCATGGTTTGAATGCCCAAAAGAGTCTGTGAAAAATATCATATTCACCAACGCAAGTTCCGTCTGGTGTACACGCAGGCATTGCCTCCAATATCGCAACAGTCCCTGGAGAGTAGTGTTTAAGAGCCACCAGGAATTTTGGAAGTTCCTTGTACGACTCCTCCCAATTTCCAAACACCCTTTCAACCGCTTTAGTCCTAACAATCCAGGCTTTTCGGTATGAAGGAGTGTAATTGTACCTTTGAACCATGTGTGCAATTATGGTACTCACCTTCAAAGACGGGTTGTCACTAACGACTGACAGAATCTCATCGCAAATCAATCGAGAGCTGAGTTTGCGATGGTTTTGCATCGGATTAGAGATTATACAACTGTGGGACGGACCCATTGACCCTATCTTCCAGTAATCGCTTCTCTTCCTGAAAGACGCTGTTAATCGGAACGGGCACTCCTCGTTACGACCATAGATCATATACCGCGTCGGATTTGTCCATCAACTTTATAATCGACTGACAACTCCGTGTGAAACTGTTTGATTGCCCGAGCACAATCTTCTTTGGTACGAAACTTGTTACCCTCTTTTAGTTGCCCTTCTGTTGTGTAGTTGGGGTTGTAGAAAACATCCGTCGAGGGTTCATCGTCACCCAAGTCGAGAGTTGTCATGTGTTGAGGTGGACAATAAACATTGCCGGGTGGAACCCCGTCCTTCTTGTTGTTCACCATATCATCAACAATGACTTCAGTTGCTTCTTCTTATTCGTCAACAACATTGACTTTAGCGTGTTCATCGTCAGAATCGCAAAACACTTGAGAAGAATCAAGTTGCTGAGACAGTTGTTGTTGTTGTAACGTAACATATAAAACGATATCTGAGAAACCAGAATACTCGTGACTCCAGAACATGTTACGCACATCTTCATCGTCTCGCACCTTTAACGGGAAAAATTTACATTCAACATGGCCGCCAAAAAACACTGGGTTTTTGTATATTATTTGCCCATCTGTTTACCTTGCCACGCATCCATTTACCTTGTCACGCATCCGTTTACCACAATCAATGCCTTTGAAGCCAATGACATGCAACATGCTTGATAAGACAGGACAATGCAAAACTCTACGATTCACATGTGACCCCGCATGCCTACATTGACCATGCAGACCTACGAGATTCTCTTTTTGCATTCAACATGCTTGATAAGACGGGACAATGCAAGAATCTGCGTTTCACATGTGATCCTGCATGCAGCATGCTTGATGAGACGGGACAATGAAGGAATCTGCTTTTCACATGTGATCCTGCATGCAACCTGCTTGATGAGATGGGACAATGAAGGAATCTGCCTTTCACATGTGATCCTGCATACAGCCTACTTGAGTGTTTGACATTGCATTATTACACTTGTCCTGCATGCATTTACAACACACATGCATCGGTACACTTGTCCCATATGCGTTTACAACACACATGCATCAATACACTTGTCCGCATACATTTACCACACACATCTACTCATGGAATATAAATATAGTGTCTTTACCCAGTAGACTCTGCTCACAATTAAACTCTCCTACTCTCAAACCCTCAAACTCTCTAACTCTCACACTCTCTAACTCTCTAACTCAAAAACCCTCAAACCCTCAAACTCTCAAACTCCCAAACTCTCAAACTCAAAGACTCTCAACATCTCTACATCTCAACATCTCAAACGACAATATCTTTACTCACCATGGGCGACTCTCACAGAGGCACAACTGAAAATGTTGCAGAGTTTGTAAGTTTTTAGTTCTTATCTATGTTTACAATCTTGTCTAGTAAAACGTTAATGATTTTACTTCTTGTCTAACGTAACATTAATTATTTTGCAGGATGTATCAAGGTTTCGATGTCATGTGCATGATTACATACCACACGACCCGCTCATAGCGGGGTACCTTCGTAATTGTGGGTTTGGTGATGTGATCAAAATTAAATCATACTCTCTCGATACGAAGTTTATTCTAGCGTTGTTAGAACGCTGGAGACCGAAGACACATACATTTCACCTACCTTTTGGTGAGTGTACTGTGACTCTCCAAGACGTATACATGTTACTCGGCCTACACATCGATGGTAAGGCCGTCAACGACAAAGTTGGTGTCCCTGACCGACTTTGCGAATATTTATTGGGCGCCCCTCTTTGTGTGAACGCACCTCAGACGGAAAGCGAGGGCCGCCCGAGGGGTCAGGGAATTAATTTAAAATACATCAGAGAATAATACAACAGTATTGTCTTAACTGATGATAGCATCGAATATGACATAATAGTCAAAACACGGTGCTATATTATGATTTTGTTCGGTCACTTTTTATTTCCAGAGGGAACTGGAAATAGCGTACATACTATGTATTTACCATTATTACAAAATATAAACAAGGTGTGCGAATATAGTTGGGGATCAGCTGTCCTCGCCCATCTGTATAGCGCACTTTGCAAAACTTCCAAAAAAAATTCATGTACTTTTTATGGTTGTGCTTATCTCCTATAAGCGTGGGGTTGGTCTAGGATGCCAACGCTTGCTCCAATAAACTGGAATTCTTTTACAATCTCATACGCCAACAAGTTTCTTTTTAAGATTATTTAGCAACTACATTTCCTTTGTAAGTTAATAATTTGTGAGATGTGTTTTAGATGCTAACTTATATGTGTTTATTTTTTTTAGGTGGTCTGTTCCAGGGATGAATTATCAGAGATGTCCCAGGCACTCTATAATTCAATGCCACAACCTCATCGACCTCCTTGGGCCAGATGATGTAAGTTATTTACCTTTAATTTTTATAATGTATATTCATAAACTTGTATATCTCTATCTAACTTATTTGTCCACCTTTATTGTAGTTTGTCTGGATGTCGTACGAGGGTCTCGACCACCAGTCCAACCCCGATGATGCTTCTGTGTGGACATCAAGAACACCCATAATTAGGTTCACTGCGGTGGAGATGCACCAAAGTGACCGGGTGAAGCTACAATTTGAGATGCATCAGGATATTCCAGATGCCCCGGTAGAGTTGGGGAAGTGGTATCAAAAGCGGGTGGATTCATAGTGGAGTGTCAGTGATTGGAAGGAGTTTGCGAAGGAGTTGCGTAAACACTAGAATAGAAGAAGGCAGCACGTCTTAACCGACCGTATTGTGCACAGGGCTAGGCCAAGTCTTCAATATATGACTTGGTTTAGGTCTGTCACGACATCTCAGCCTTTCCTGTCCCAGCCAACCTATTTGGTCGACCCAAGGGAACGCGCTTCTTCGTCAAACACACAACAACAGTCCAGTGCCCAAAATCAGCCTTACAAAAACCCATACATGCCAACAAATACCCCCTATCAACAACAACATTCTTACATGCCACCCACTCAGTCCCAACCTCAACCACCATACCATTATATCCCTGATACGTCTTTTGAGCCTACCCCCTCCACATATAGCCCAGACAACTCATTTGACCCTACCCCCTCTAACTACCTCTCCAACTACCCTTCAAACTACCCCTCCAACTACCCCTCCAACTATCCACTATTTGACTACCACACCCCACAACAACCAACACACCATTTACAACCCAATTCGATGTACGAATTCGGACAACCATACCGTCCATACTCCACCCAACCTCCCCGACAATTCTTTGAAAACATGGGCATTGGGCTTGACTACGACAGCGCCGTTGACAGTGGACCTCCTGGCTATTGGGGTCAAATGCTGCAAAATCTATCTGATACGTCGGGGCCGTCCCAACAAAACCCTCCTCCACAACTCAACACACAACGACCAGACACACCACAACAACCTCGTCGCAACGCGCATCCCCCGCATTGTGGCACCTGTGGTCGCTTGGATAGAGCCAACCATTATTTTTTTTTTGTTGTAATTTTAGTTATATTATAAATTAATATTTTTTAATATTTTTTACATATCTATATTATTTTAAGGTTATTTAAATTTCAATTCTTTATGAAAAACAAACAACATAATTTACTGACAAATATTTATTAATAAGTAATTAAGATATTTATTAAAATATTTATAAATTTAATAATAAACTTAATGTATTTAATAGGTAATTAAAATATTTATTAAAATATTTATAACTTTAATAATAAACTTAATGTATTTAATAGGTAATTAAAAATTTTATTAAAATTTTTATAACTTTAATAATAAACTTAATGTATTTAATAGGTAATTAAAATATTTATTAAAATATTTGTAAATTTAATAATAAACTAAATGTATTTAAAAGGTAACTAAAATATTTATTAAATATTTATTAATACGAAAAACATTTTTTCACATGTTTATTAATATTTATTTATATGTCAAATGTTCAAACTCTAAACACCTAACATATGGTGATATGGGTGGGCAATTTTTCTCATTTTACCCAATATCTCCATATGGTTTGGCGAATTTGCTTATCCACCATTTTCCAACTTTTGTCAATGTCGCCAAATGGTTTGGCGACTGTCTGTTGAAACATAGTTGATTTCGTAATTTTTTTAAAACTCTCATTTAAATGGTAATTTGTTTGAAATACATGGCTATTCTAAAAAAAGATTCTCGCATTCACGTCGCATCATCTTTTATTATAGTTTTTTTAGGGCTAATATGTTTTTCCCTTTTAACTTGACCTTAGGTTCATTTGATTCTATATCTTTAAAAAAATCATATTGTTTCCTTTGATGGTTAAAATGGGGTGCATTAGTTCTTTTTGAATGAATTTAAAAATTATTTTTTTCGTTATTAATTAGATAAAAATGACTAATATAATATTTTTTTAAAAGTTCAGTAACAAATATTTTTTTTTTTCAAGTTATAGGACTAAATCTGAGATTAAATTAAGAAGTCAAAAATAATATTAAACTTTTTTATTACGATTGTTTTGATATAGATCAAAGCTCAATTCATAAGAAATTAAGTTACTTAAACTCCAATAGACAGGGAAGACATTAGGATGTACACGCTCTAGAAGCACATAGGATTCTAGGTGGCCAGCCTTCCACTATCTGTTGGATGGGAGTACGTTAGATCTCAAGATACATATCACACGAGAGATTTATCTCAGAATATTCTACAACCTCTAGTCCCTAAAATCTAACTATAAATTCCACCAACATGCCTCAATGTTTGAAGAAAATGTCTTATTATTTGGCCTCGTTTGTTAAAAACATTCCTCAATGTTTCAAAGGCAATCAAATAACAGGACATTAATGGTTTTTTTAAATATCTTGAAGAACATTCAAAGGAAATCAAATAATATCTAGAAGCTTAACGACCTCGTGATATGGTCTTTCTAAGCAATGATATGAAATTAGAGGTTACACTGAAAGAACCCACCCTTTGCAGCGGAATGTCCATTCAATGGAGCAAGATCATCGTCACAGCGAGCACCTAGGGACGACACTACACTTCATGGGGCAGTTCTACCCATAAATTTCCTAGTAAAGGATGATTTCACAGGGTGTAACCATGTTGGTGACATATTAATAAAGAGAGTGTGGAGATATTTCCACGCCAAAGGATGCAAAGTGACTGAAGTTTATGAAGAAGACTCACTTATTGTTTTTTAACAACGATGATATGATCAACGATGTACAAAACTACCATATCCCTTTACTAGTGAAGGTCTTAATGTTAGGGTTCGATGTTCATTACGAGTTGGTGGATAGGAGGAGTTTGTGTGAAATTATGTACGCCGAGTAATTTCACACCATACAACTCACTCGAAATTTGCAACCTTATTATAGTGGAAATATTTAAGGGTTTGACGACTTGAAACTAAGGATTTGTTTGGTTCAAATTGTTGATATTGTAATTTCTTGCGTCGAAGCAATTGTAGTTCGACAGAAACAAGGATGTGTCAAAAATTTCCTAGTATGGCTCTTGACTTCATGTTCATCCCCTTCATTACCTTGTTAAACTGTCTACCAAGGAGCACTATAGCATTGGATAAGCTTTCATCAGTATCCACATCACATTCATCCTCTCCATCTTCAGTATTGGACACAAAGGTTATGCTCTTTTTCTTATCAGATCTGTCACTTATCCCCACTTCAAAGGTTAAGAGAGATCCAATAAGTTCATCCACCCTCATCTTACTGATGTCTTGAGCTTCTTCTATGGCAGTAACTTTCATATCAAATCTCTTGGGAAGAGACCTGGGAATCTTTCTTACAAGCTTTTCTTCTGACATCTTTTCACCTAGGGCAGTTGAAGCATTGGTTATTTCAAGGATATTCACATGAAAATCATGTATGTTTTCATCATCTTTCATCCTTAAGTTTTTAAATTTGGTAGTTAGCAATTTAAGTCTTGACATCTTCACCTTAGAAGTACCTTCATGAGTAGTTTTAAGTATCTCCCAAACATCTTTGGCAACTTCACAATTGTTCACCAATCTGAATATATTTCTATCAATTCCATTGAACAAGGAATTCAAGGCTTTAGAATTTCCAAGAGCCAACTCATCCTCCTTCTTACTCCATTCTTCCTCAGGCTTCAGGTCAGATGTAGCTTTTATATCTTTCTAAACAGTGACAGGGTGTTCCCATCCTTTTATGACAGTTTTCGAAGCCTTACTATCCAATGATTTCAAGAAGGCCACCATGCGAGGTTTCCAATAATCATAAATATTTTCATCCAGAACAGGTGGTCTGTTCACAAATCCTCCCTCTTTGTCCATAGTACCAGAAAGTATCGTCCCTAGATCTCACCCAGAACCAGAGCAGGATGCCTGCTCTGATACCAATTGAAATTCTGGTATCAGATATGAGATGTCGAAAGAGATGTCACGACACTAGTATCTGAACAATTACCAATATATGAACAAGATAAAATGCAGTTAACAATTGTAAAGAGACACAAGCAATTGTTAACCCAGTTCAGTGCAAACACACCTACGTCTGGGGGCTACCAAGCCAGGAAGGAAATCCACTAAACAGAGTTAGTTTGAAGACTCTCAGCAAACTCTCTCAAGTTTACAATCTTCGCACCTAATCTCTACCCGTGTAACTTCTATCTAAGACACTCTCAGATATAAGACACCTCTCACTCCCCCTCAATCACATGCAGTGATAAAAACAGAAGATCAAAAAGTAGAAGACACACTTCAAGGACAACACTTGATCTTGCTTAAAAGCTTCAATCAAGAACAATGCACTCGTGCTTAAAAGCTTAGAGTGAACAACTTATAACTCAAAGAACTCAGTCCAATTTACACATCAAAGTGATGAATAAATTACTCACAAGAAAACAACTAACAAAAGACTCAAACCCTAACAAAAGACAAAACGCAGCTTTCTCAAAATCTTCTCTCTACCTTACAAGTAGGGTTAACACGTCTTTAAATAGAAACCATTCTTCATGGGCTTGGACAAAAGTAATCCATAATTAAAGCTAATTATTCTCCATATCTTTTTGCACAAAAATAGCAACAAACCATTCTTCAAAAAGAAACAAAATATATTTGCTTCAAATAATGTCACGCCTTGATTTGCGCAAGCAATCACTTAACAAAGGCACACAAAAGATTGCAGAAAAAACGCAACAGACAAAACATAACATTTTGACTGAATGTTCTGTAAACATATGTCAAGACATCATACTTGACATCATGAACTAAACCCTGCAAAAACAAAAAGAACCACCTACAGAATGTTAAGATCACATGTCAAGACATCATATAGGACATCTTGTGATAACACTAAGTTTTACCAAAATTGCTGTCAATCACAGAACTAACAATACTCTAAAACTCTAAGTGGTAATGAAGATAGTAATCCTTTTATATTGACTATCTTCAACGATAATCTCTCCAATTCTAAAAGGTACACTGTTCTTATCGTTATCGATTATTCTTAAATATATAATATGTTATAATTTGTATCTATTAAAATAATTTAAATCCATCAATTGATATCAGAGTTTCATAGATACGTTTTATAACTATTTAAATTATATGATTTGAATTGGTGTATGATTTCTATATGTTTTGAGTTAGGCAAGTTAAATAATTAAACATTATACACTAATTTTATATGATTCATATTGAATGTAAATGGTGGATTTTCTTAAAATTGGAGATATTTTAAATATAGTATTTAAATAATTTAGTCTAATAATTTTATAAATTTATTAACATCTAAATTTCATATTTAGAATCAAGGTATATTTTATTTTAGGTTTATATTAGTAAAAGGTTGTTATGCCTCACCTATTTTTAAGAATGGATTGCTAAACAATTGTATTTTATTGTGTGAGGAATGAGAATTAATTGGAAGAGTTTGGGAGAGTGATTCAGATTTTTAGTTAAATAATTAGTATTAAATATTTTTTCTTATTTTGGCATTAAATTTTTACCGAAAATACATTATATATGGATTTAGTTGAAAACTAAAAATCTGATAGTGATCAACTACTATCATTTTGCTAATTCCATCTATTATGAGGCTAAGTAAATCTAGCATGTGAATGTGAAGCGTGTGATGCGTCTTGCAATTATATTTTTGCATACTACTCCCTCTGTTTTTAATTATATGTCGTTTTGGAAAAAAATTGTGCCAAAATATAAGTCGTTTTGTAATTTCTATGTAGAATTAATTTTTTTCTTCCTAAAATACCCCTAATTCATCTCTTTTTTCTATAATTTTCATAATTCAGTGAATCTTGTATTTCAATGCAGAGTGACATTATGAATATTGTTTTTCAATGCATTAGTCCAACTTTTTATAGAAAAAGTCTTCCTCTCATAAAACTCTATATTAATTTGTGATTTTTTCAAAATTCCTCTCTCTTAAGAATATATTAACTCCCAATTAAAACTCAGAAATATCTCTTCTCAATGTGAATTCTCAAGTTTTATATATTGTGCATTTTTTAATCCTTCTTCCTATCATAACAAAAAAATCCTTAAAAAAATTGGCAATGGAATATCCCAAAAATCCATCGATAGAAATAGTAGAAGATTCTATAGTTTCTGATAAGGTTACCGATAAAGAAAATGATGAAGATCCAATTTTTCAAGAAATCATACAAGACTCCGAGGATGAACAAGACGAAGAAGATCCCATTGATTTAAATATCCTTCCGGATAATGGATTGATAGATTTAAACAAATTTCCAGACGAGGAAGATGAAACTTCAGATGAAACAGTACGCAAAGAAGAATGGAAGAAGTTACGCAAGATTTATCTTTCAAGATTTTATTAAAATTTAATATTGTTATAATTATCTTTGATTTGGAATGATTATTTTTATTTGAAGAGATTTTTAAAATCCTTATTTACTATAGTTACATTTCTGTAAGTCTTTATTCCATTGTTTTACTTAATCAAAAGAATTAGAAGTACGTAATAATTTACTGTTTGGTTTAAAATATCCCATCATAAAGAAATTTTATAAGGAAAGAACATAACCCTTTACTTACTTTTTTTCTGAATAACAAATTACAAATAGAGAAATTTTAAAATGGTTAATCATCAGCAACAATATCTAAATATCCCATAACATCTTGCATCAATTGGTTATCACATTTTAACCGTGTTGGCAATTGGTTTCTAGCTTCCAACATTTTTTTCTTCATATGTGGAATTTTATAGTTGTGGGAACCTCTTGCTTTCATAATTTCAATCATACATGATTGAAGTGTTAAAAATATATGATTTGATTTGGTAACTTCAAATTCTTGAAAAGACTTATCAACTGCACTCACAAGTTCATCAATAGAATTAGGAGACTCTCTATGTTGTAAGGCTTGTATTGAACTGAAAAAACCAAGATCTAAAACATTTAAATCAGGTGAATTTGGAGGTTGACACATTAATCGAATGTCAAATCCATCTTGTGTGGCGGCTAGACGAAATTCTTCATCTTCACAATGAAGGTGTGTTCTTGCGTTATCTTGCTGAATGAATATAGGATGACCGATTTCTTCTCTTCGCCATTTTTCTTTAATAGCGGGTAACACTTTCTGAATAAGAAATGTTCTCATAACATCTTTAGTAATTGACGTCATCGCTTTGATCTCAAGTGTACCTGCAGGTCTATTTACACTAGATCTTCTAGCAGGCTCTTGTATGACAAAAGGATATACACCAATTAATCTGCTGAATGTTACGTTTTGTTGCAAATTAAATCTTGGCCTAGCTATGGTTGTTGGTGCAAAGGTGAATAAATGATGAACAAAGGAAATATTCTATTAAGAATAACGGCTACAAAAACATGATAAAAGTTACAATGATTGTCACCCTATTTATAAGCTAAAACTAGGGTTACTAGAATAAGATAAAATACTAAAATACCCTCTAACAAACTTAGGGGCTAAGAAAATAGTACAACTAAATAAATATGAATTACTATTAATATTCTAATACCATCCCTTAATTCATATTCCATAAAAACTTGTAACACCAATTCCATCCCTTAGTCTGAGAAATTGATCAGTCTTGATAGCTTTCGTCAGAACATCTGCCAACTGCTTCTGAGTGCTGCAGTGTACAACTTCTAACACTCCACTCTGAACTTGATGTCTCAGAAAATGATACTTGGTCTCAATATGCTTGCTTCTCCCATGCAACACTGGGTTTCTGGCAAGATTGATTGCAGACTTGTTGTCAATCATCAACTTCAGAGGTTTGTCTACTTTAATCTTCAGATCCTGCAACAGATTCAGAATCCACACAGCTTGGCATGCAGTAATAGCACCTGCAATGTATTCAGTTTCACAGGTTGACAACGCCACAACAGGTTGCTTCTTAGAACACCAAGAAATGGAACCTCCCAGAAATTTGAACAAGTACCCAGATGTACTTCTTCTGTCAACTATGTCTCCACACCAATCAGAATCTGAATAACTCAGAAGTTCTGACTCATTATTTCCTCCAGAGGGAAATAACACTCCATACTTCAGAGTTCCTTTGATATACCTCAGAATCCTGACAGCAGCTTGGTAATGGGACCACTTAGGTTTACTCATGAACCTACTAACCATCCCAACTGAGTAGCAAATATCAGGTATGATATTGCACAGATACCTCAGAGAACCAACCAACTGTTTGAAGGTTGTAGCGTCCACATCCTTTCCTTCAGAGTCTAAATCCAGTTTCTGATTTGTATCAGAAGGTGTGACAGCCATCTTACAATTCTTCAGATCAAATCTCTTCAGAAGTTCTAATTCATACTTGAGCTGATGCAAAATGATACCTTTCTCAGAATATCTGAACTCGATCCCTAGAAAGTATGTCATTTTGCCTAGATCAGTCATTTCAAATTCATTCATTAGAACCTTCTTGAACTTGGCTACCTCCTGTTCAGAACTTCCAGTCAGCAGTATATCATCAACATATAAACATACCAGATTCATATTGCCTTCAGAAGTATGCTGAACATAGACACCGTACTCCATCTCACATTTCTGAAAGCCTTGCTTCTTGAAAAATGAATCAATCTTCTGATTCCAAGCTCTGGGCGCTTGTTTCAATCCATATAGAGCTTTGTATAATCTGTACACCATCCCTTCCTGATTCTTTTTCACAAATCCAGGAGGTTGTGACACGTAAACTTCTTCTTCTAATGGACCGTTCAGAAATGCAGATTTTACATCTAAATGCATCAGAGGCCAATTCCTATTAGCAGCTATTGCAATCACCATTCTGATTATTTCATGTCTTTCTACAGGTGCAAACACTTCAGAATAATCCAGCCCAGGTTTTTGTAGAAATCCTCTGGCTACCAACCTTGCTTTATGTTTGCCAATTGAGCCATCTAGCTTTAACTTCTGCTTGAAAACCCATCTGACAATGATGGCTTTCTTGTCTTTTGGAAGTTCTATCAGCTTCCAAGTCTTGTTTCTCTCTATAGCATCAAGTTCTTCTTTCATGGCCTTCAGCCAGAGCTTCTGCTTAAGAGCCTCCTCTGTACTTATAGGTTCAGAGTATACTAACATGACACACTGAATAACTTCTCCTTCAGAGTCTACTTCAGTGTCTTGCAGCATGTCAAATTCTGCAAATCTTCTGGGAACGCTTCTGATTCTTTGTGGTCTCTGAACTTGTTCAGAGTCTTGAGCTTCAGAGTTTCCAGCTTCAGATGGTTGACTTCCTCTATAGCTTTGACCATCTTCAAGATCTGGCATATTTTCAGAGTCTTGGCCATCTTCAGAGTCTGAATTTCCACCAGAATCTGGATTACCATCAGAGTTTGGATCATCAGAGTCACCTTCATCTTCTGAGTCTTCTCCATAGTCAGAATCACTATCAGAGTCAGAATCAACGTCAGAGTTTACTTCAACTTCAGAAATTCTTAACTCTAACCTTTCTTTAGAAGTTCTAACATCAGAATCAGATTGAGACTTATCCCAATTCCAAACTTATGATTCCTTCACAATCACATCTCTGCTGAATTCAATTTTA
The DNA here is from genome assembly GCA_963859935.3 of Lathyrus sativus. Taxonomy (NCBI): domain Eukaryota; kingdom Viridiplantae; phylum Streptophyta; class Magnoliopsida; order Fabales; family Fabaceae; genus Lathyrus; species Lathyrus sativus. The sequence goes on along the minus strand of OZ012739.1, from coordinate 18,145,606 downwards.
TTGGTTTCTGGACAATAGAGCTTGTATGCACCTGTACTGTGGTACCCTATCAGAATCATCACTTTGCTTCTATCATCCAGCTTCTGTCTTCTGGCTTCTGGAACATGTTTATAGCAAACAGAACCAAACACCTTCAGATGACTAACACTTTGCTTATCTCCAGTCCACTTCTGTATTGGAACTATTTCCTTCAACTTCTTCGCAGGACATCTGTTGAGTACATATGTTGCAGTGGCAACAGCTTCTCCCCAGAGCTTCTGAGGAAGCTTCTTCTCCTTTAGCATGCTTCTCACCATATCAAGCAAAGTACGATTTCTTCTTTCAGCAAGACCATTGTGTTGAGGGGTATAAGGAGCAGTAACCTCATGCTCAATTCCATTCTCCTCACAGAACTTCTGGAACTCTTTGGAGTTATACTCACCTCCACCGTCAGTTCTAAGAATCTTCAACTTCTGACCACTCTGATTCTCAGCCTTCATTCTGAATTTCTTGAATTCATCAAACACCTCGTGTTTGAACTTAATAAGGGATACCCATGTCATTCTTGTGAATTCATCAACAAATAACACAAAGTATTTATTCCCTCCAATTGATGCTACTGGAAATGGACCACACACATCAGAATGTACAACTCCCAAGGTATGTTTTGCTCTTGGAGCAACTTCTGACGCAAATGGCAAACGTGGTTGTTTTCCTTCCATGCAAACTTTGCATGACTTCTCAGGCTTCTTAATTGCAGGAATTCCATGTACCAGCTTCTTTGAATTCAGATGTTTTAGGCTTCTGAAATTCAAATGACCAAATCTTCTGTGCCACAACTCACTCTCCTTCTCAGCACATGTTGCACTAAGACATTTTGAGTCTGCAGTTCTGACATACACCTTGAATGTTCTATTCCTTCCCTGTTCTGACTCCATAATCAACTTCTGATTGTAGTCATACAGCTTCAGAAGATTGTCCTCATGGTAACTGAAAAACCTTTCTCAATTAATTGTCCCACACTCATCAGATTGCTTCTGATGCCAGGTACATACCACATGTTCTGAATCAATGCTATTTTCCCATTGTTCAGAGTCACTCTAACATTTCCCATACCTTCTACATTAAGATATTTGTCATCAGCACATCTGATCTTTGTCCTCTTTTCAGAGTCAAAGTCAACCAGCCATTTCTTGTTTCCAGTAAGATGATTTGAACAGCCAGTGTCCATACACCACCAGTTTGTCAGATCCATATCATCAGATTCAGAGGCCATCAATAGCACAGATTCGTCATCAGAACTTCTGGCTATATTTGCTTCTTCTGATTTCTTCTCCTTGTTTGACCAACAATCTCTATCAAAGTGACCAAACTTCTTACAACAGTAACATTGGATCTTCTTCTTGTCATACTTCTCTTTTCCCTTTTGAGCATTCTTTTGCCTATCAGAGATTGAGCTTTCTGACTTCTGACCACCATCAGATCTTCTCTTGGCTTCTGACTGCTTCTGATACCTCCTATCAGAAGTTGCTTTCAGAGCCTGCTGCTCTACTTCCCTTTCAGAAGTTCTCTCAGTCAAACGCAACTCTTGCGCTTCTAAGCTGCTCTGCAGCTCTTCAATTCTCATGGTACTCAGATCTTTGGAATGTTCTATTGCTACCACAATGTAATCAAATTGAGAGGTAAGGGATCTCAATACCTTCTCCATGATTGTTTCTTCAGAAAGAGTTTCTCCACACGCCTTCATCTCATTAGTGATCAAAATCACTCTGGAGATGTATTCAGAAACTTTCTCATTATTCTTCATGTTGAGATTCTCATATTGCTTTCTCAAGGACTGAAGCTTCACCTTCTTCACTGATGCGTCACCACCATAACATCTAACCAGTGTGTCCCACGCAACCTTTGTTGTCGTTGAATCTGCAATCTTCTCAAACACATTTACATCAACACATTGATGAATAAAGAATAATGCTTTCTGATCTTTCTTCCTTACTTCCTTCTGCGCGTTTTTCTGTTCATCTGTTGCATCTGCTGCTACCGGAACATAACCATTAGTGACAAGATCTAAAACATCTTGACCACCAAATAATACACGCATTTGGATCATCCAACGATTCCAGTTTTTACCGTCAAATACTGGAAGTTTGGTGTTCATGTTGCCGTTTCCGTTCATCTTCACTTTGCACAATACACTCAGATTTCTCACACAGTGTTTCCCAACCCACAGAATTAAAATTCTGATCAGATTTTGTTCAAGATTCAACACGAATCTAAGAATCAAAATCAAACACACAAGACCTCACGTCCACTCGTGTTTCTCGTGTTTCCCAATGAATCTGAACCGGAGCTCTAGATACCAATTGTTGGTGCAAAGGTGAATAAATGATGAACAAAGGAAATATTCTATTAAGAATAACGGCTACAAAAACATGATAAAAGTTACAATGATTGTCACCCTATTTATAAGCTAAAACTAGGGTTACTAGAATAAGATAAAATACTAAAATACCCTCTAACAAACTTAGGGGCTAAGAAAATAGTACAACTAAATAAATATGAATTACTATTAATATTCTAATAATGGCAACTAGAAACATAACTTTTGGTATAAATTTTTTACTTTTACAAGTACGAATGGGATCTTCTTCATCCTGTACCAAATAAAAATTTCTTGACTTTTCTTTCATATAAAACCATTTTTCGTCAATGTGAACAATGTTATACATTCCTTTAAAACTGGGATCATTATTATGTATGCTATCACTATCTAGCATATCAACGCAAAACTGTAATCTAGCTCTCTTACTTTCTTCTGATAAATAAGGTTTGATAGCATTTGAATGTCTTCTTATTTCTCTCAACTTTAAAGATTTTACCAATGTGCTTATACTTACTTCTAATGCGTGAGAAAGAGATCGAATAGAGGTTCTTTGCTTTAAAGGAATGTCACGCACTAGATTAAGGTCTATATGGACTCTTTTGCGTCCACAATTTCCTACCTTTTTATGAGTCACATCAGCATGCACTCCTCTGTTCTCAGCAAGTTTCCAAATATGTTGTACTGTGCGTATGTTAACTGAAAACAGAGAAGACACTAATTTGGTCACCCCTTTTTTTAATTTTCCATCAACACTTTTCTCTAATAAAGCCTCATATATAATCCTTCTCTCAGAATTCGACAACATCCTTCTCTGTGTGATTACTTTTGAATCTGTACATATGAGAAAACTAACATATTAATTACATTGATTAAAAAGAATAAATTTAAAAATATTAAAAGAGAAATTATGATACCAAATTCAGATTCAATGTTGACATGAATGTTATTTTCCACATCATTTTCTTCATTTTGTACGTTGTTGTTTTCCACATCATCATCAGCAGCATTTTGTATGTTGTTGTTTTCTATAATAACACAGAGAAAGTAGAAAACCCATATACCATTAGAAAAAAATGAAAAGGGTGAAAAAACACACAAAACTCACATGATAAGGAAAAAATAAACCAATTAAATTCTAGAGATTTTTTTAAGGGTCATGAAGAAACAAACAAATAAGGTATAAAGAGCGTGATAATTTTGTTACTTACCAATGGGGTCATGAGTATCTTCTTCCAAAGATATCTGAGATATGTGCATATTTGAAATGGTATTAAGATCAATACTTTCTCCAATATTGATATTTAAATCGGGTAGATTAGGCACTATATTTGCATTTTGTTGATAAACATATTCTTCCTCTTCCATTGGAATAATATTGAGATCAATGTGATTTAAAGCCATTTTAATATCATAATACAGGGTGAGTTAGTCTAAATTTATAGAAAATTGATAATACAAAAAAGAAGTACAATGAAATATTTAGAGGGAAATTTGAAAAAAAATTAATGAAGAGCCATAAGAATTTGGAGGGAAAATTTTAACAAAAAAAATCTTAATTTTTTCTCCCAGAGTGCTTTAGCGTATCTTTTGGTGAGTGATGGAAAATTTGGGAGGGAGAAAAATAAGGAATTAGCGTAGTATAGAAAAAGACACGTATAAATTTAATTAATTTAATATTTTATTCATGGAATATATTGGAATAAATGCAATCTAGATATTCCATCGACAAATCATAATGATTAATCTGGTATATTTTGAAACTTTTGAGTGTTTTTAAAAAGGATAATATTGGAATACCCTATAATATATTTACAAAATTAGCAAAAAGTTAATAATACATGTAAAAGTCTAAAATGCCTTATAAAAAAAAACAGAGGGAGTATATTCTTAATTTTTTACCATAAATAGTGCCCATATTATTTTTCTTTGATTGATAATCAATAAATTATGATTCATATCTATAAATATGACTGTTAATAAATTTTGACAATCCTATTTAATATGAATTTAATCTTTGTGTGTTGAAATTTTTGAATGATTTGTAAATTATATTATATTCTTGAATTTATAATAATTTTGTTATTAAATTATATTGTCTAATTATTTATGTGCTCGTTGGTAGAATATTATAATTTTCTTGAGCTATTCTTAAGGCAATTTAAATTGTATTATTTTTATATTATGTTAATAAAGTCTTACATTTTTGACATTGTTGATTTATCGGTTTTTGAGATGATACAATAAATACTCTAAAATTTATCAAAGTTTACTAACTCTATTTGTAAGAATGTTAGTCATAATTTATTTTTGAATCTCTTGTGACTTATTATATAATTGTATTTAAAGATAAATTTGTTTATAATATTATTTACTCCTTTAAATCCTATAAAATATGTATTTATGTAAATTATTATTTTTCAGAATATTCTAAAATTCAAACTCTCTATTTATTTTCATAAATTGATTTCATTTCATATGCTTAAATAAACAAATAAAAAATTAATTTTATGTATATATTATAAATCTTATCATCTTGAGAGTTTTATTCTAAAAAATTAATAATTACTATTAATTTGTATAATTATAATCTCACATACCGTATATAAAATTATATATAAATATTTCTATTTTAAATAAAATATAAATGTTCTTAATTTGTGTGATTGTAACTCACCTATCATGGATACAGTTATACAAATGTTGTTTAATAAAAAATAAAATTTATTTTAATTATAATAAATATTATATTAATAATAATTATACCCTATCGATGTGTTATTATTAATATAATTGTTGTTGAGTATACTTTTGATTTATATACTTATTGTGAAATCAAGATTTTTAAGATCAACTTATGTTTTGATGAAGACAAACACTTGACAAAAAGATGTTTAACATTTTCAAGACATCATGCTAAAATAAAGAATCAGGACAAAGACTTGACATGAAGAATAAGCTCATTGGAAGGTATAATGAAAATCTTCATCAAGTATTTAAGTCCTAGTTGCTCAAATAATAAAAATCATGTGCATTACTTTTTCACACTTTCACAAGCTTTTTGAAACAAGATTTTTCTAAGTTTTTGCCAGTGCAATCGATTGCACTCTTGGAGCAATCGATTGCATGCTCAAATTTTTACATCATTTTGACTACTGTTTTTGTGTGCAATCGATTGCTGCTTTGGTGCAATCGATTGCTCAGTTTAAAATTCAAATTTCTAGTGCTTTTTGTGAAGGTGCAATCGATTGGTCCTGTAGTGCAATCGATTGCTCACTGAACGTTTTTGAAAAATTGCATCTCTTCAACCATTCTTTTATGAATTGATTCCATTGAATCATGACAATTGTTCATCATATTTTCTGAAGATTTGCATGATATTTCAAAGGGGTGCTTGTGGAATATAAATACCAAACTTTCAATTTTCAAAAACATCCTCTTTCAAAATCTTTACCAATATTTTCATCTTTCCACATCTTGAATCAAATTACTTTTCAAAAGGAAGTTCTGCATATTTTCATATCTTTTGAAAGAAAATTCTTGAGTAACAAAGTCTTAAATAGTTCTGGAAATTATCATTGAAAGAGAAATCAATCACAGTATTGATAAACTTTATATACACAGTTTCAAACTCATTGTAAATCAAATTGTATTAATTCCTCTTGCTATTCAGGATTGTTGAAAGCAAGTGTGTGCATTGAAGAGGATTGTTCTTCTTGCACTTAGTGCTCAGATTTTAAAGGTGTTAAGAGCCTTTAATCTACCTATAGGTTAGAAATTAAGTTGTACACTCAGTCTAACTATAGTGAAATCTCTTTCGGTGTGAAAGGGGACTGGAGTACCTTCGGAGTGTGAAGGGAACCAAGATATGTCTCTGTGTTCTTTACTTTCTGCACTTTACTGCTTTCATAACCCCTTCATATTTCAAAGAAAGTAATAACTTCATTCGATAAAACCAGAAAATTTCAAAGAACCTAATTAACCCCCCCCCCCCCCCCCCCCTCTTAGGTGCAACTCAGACTATCAATTGGTATCAGAGTAGGTGTTAGGCAACATGTTCCTAATCGATTCAGAATGACTTCTGCAAACAACAAAGGTGTGTTTAAAGACGGCGGTAGTAGCAACAAGCCTCCACTGTTTTGTGGTGAATACTTTGACTTCTGGAAGATTCGCATGAAGGCTCACTTAGAAGCACAAGGAGATGAAATATGGAATGTTGTCCAAAATGGCCCCTTCGTTCCTTCAATGGTTGTTAATAGTGTTGGATCAACCAAGCCTAAAGGTTCATGGGATGACGATGATAAGAAAAAGGTTCTCTATGACAAAAAGGCAATCAATCTTCTACAGAGTGCACTAAGCATGGACAAATTATTCCGCGTCTCAACATGTACATCAGCAAAGAAAATCTGGGATACTTTATTGGAAACTCATGAAGGAACCTCCGAAGTTAAAAGATCGAGATTGAATACGTTGAGTCAGGAATACGAGTTATTCAGAATGCAGTTAGGAGAATCAATTCTTGATTTGCAGAAAAGATTTGTGCACTTGACAAATCATCTAAGAGCACTTGGTAAGACATTAACTAACAATGAATTAAATCTTAAAGTGCTTAGATCTTTGTCCAGAGAATGGCAACCCAAGGTGACAACAATTTCTAAAAAGAAAAGTCTATCCACGATGGCATCCGCTACATTGTTTGGAAAACTTCAAGAATATGAGACAGAACTTGGGCAGTTAGAAAAACATGAGAATCAAGAAAAGAAATCTAAAAGCATCGCATTAAAGGTTGATTCCAAAGAAGTAGAAAAGGAAGACGATCCGGTTGAAGATGAAAACTTCATGCTTATTGTAAAAAGGTTAGGAAAATATTTTGGTTCTAAGAATAATATTGGAAATTCTGACTATATCAAAAGGAAGAAGTTTTCAAAGAACAAAGAAAAGGAGGTGCCAACATCCACACAAGATGTCAAATGCTATGAATGTGGAAAATAAGGACACATCAAACCAAATTGTCCTAAACTCTCCAAGAATGATGCCTCTAAAAGCAAAAGGGGTTTCAAGAAGAATAAGTCCTACGTAGCATGGGAGGATAACGAGATAAAATCCTCATCAAACTCAGATAGTGATCAAAGCGAAAATCTAGCATTGAAGGCCTCACATGACTCTGACGATGAAGACAATGAGGTTAGTAATAATTTTTCAATTTATGATAATGATGCTCAAGGGGCAATTGATGAACTTCTGAGTGAATGCAAAATTCTGTACAAAACTATCTCATCACAAAAGAATCAAATCTCAACTTTAGAAGAAAAGGTTGAGACAATGGAAAATAATTTCAAAGTTGAAAAACAAAAATTAATTAGTAATCAAAAACAGAATTTTGTATGCACAAAGTGTGGGTCACTTTCGTTTTAAATTGTCCAATTAAAAAGGGTCCTTGAAAGGTATGAAAAAGGACAAATTGGATTGGAGGTTGTTCTTAGTCAACAAAGGTTCTCAAATGATAAGAGTGGTCTTGGTTTCTCAAAATTTTCTAAACCAAGTTCCAATAAAACCATCTTTGTTAAGAGTAGTGAACAAACTCCTAAAGAGAAAGTGATTAAGCCTAAAGTGGTTCATCAATACCCTAAGAAGAAAGTATTTAGTAAAAAGAAGTCTTATCCTCCTAGATACAAAAGTAATTTTGAGCCCACCTGTTTTTATTGTGGTATAAAAGGCCATACACCTAATGCCTGTTATGTAAGAAACTTCAGTGTTGCAAAAGGGCATTATGTGTGGGTCAAGAAAGGCACTAACTATGAAGGACCAAAGGCAATTTGGGTACCTAATGAAACATAAACTTGTTTTTTAGGTATGCTTGAAGACCTCTTCATATCAGTGGTATCTTGATAGTGGGTGTCCAAGGCATATGACGGGTGACCTTACCAAATTTTCACATCTAATGCTTAAGGCCAAAGGATTTGTAACCTATGGTGATAACAACAAAGGAAAGATCCTTGGTGTAGGCAGCATTGGTGCACCACCTTTTACAAACATAGAAGATGTCCTCTATGTAGAAGTCCTAAAGCATAACCTACTTAGCATTAGCCAACTTTGTGGCAAAGGTTTCAGAATCAACTTCACCAAAGATGAATGTTTGATAGAAAATGAAGTCACTCATGAGGTAATGTTAAAAGGTAATATAATTAACATTTTTATGATTTCCCTTGATAACATGTCTTTGAAGGTTAAGTATCTTATGGTGAACAACAATGACTCTTGGTTATGGCACAAAAGGTTTACTCATATTCATATGGAGCATTTGAACAAATTGATCAAACATGACTTGGTTGTTGGTCTTTCAAAGATCAAATTCATCAAAGATAGATTGTGTGGCACTTGCCAAAAAGGGAAACAAACCAAATAAACTTTCATATCCAAGAATGTGGTGTCCACAACAGGGCCACTACAATTGCTACACATGGATCTCTTTGGACCATCAAGAACAAAAAGTTTTTGAGGTAATATTTATGCATTAGTAATTGTTGATGACTTCTCTAGATATACATGGACTTTCTTCTTAGTGCAGAAAAGTGAAGCTTTTAAGGCATTCAAGAAGTATGCAAAACAAATTCAGAATGAGAAGTCACTTTCAATTGTCTCCATTAGAAGTGACCATGGTGGAGAATTCCAGAACGCTTTATTTGAAGTATTTTGTGAAGAAAATGGAATCTCACACAACTTCTCCACACCAAGAACTCCATAACAAAATGGTGTCGTAGAAAGAAAGAATAGGTCGTTGGTAGAACTTGCAAGAACTATGCTTAGCGATTCAAACCTACCTAAATATTTTTGGGTAGATGCGGTGAGCACGGCTTGTTTTATGAGTAATTGTGTCAACATTAGACATATTCTCAAGAAAACCCCCTATGAACTCTTCAAAAGGAGAAAATCAAACATATCATTCTTTCACATCTTTGGATGCAAATGCTTTGTCTTGAACAATGACAAAGATAACCTTGGTAAGTTTGACGAGAAATTCGATGAAGGTATTTTTGTCGGCTACACTCTCTCTAGCAAGGAATTTAGAATTTTTAACAAAAGAAAATTAACTATTGGAGAATCTATGCATGTATCTTTTGATGAATCTAACCCCTCCAAGGAGGATAATATTATTGTTAATGATGATGATGATGTAGTAGAAACTTATCAAGATAATACTCTTAATGATGTTGCAAGTGATCAACCGAAACAACAACAAGATGATTCACAACACAATCAAGAACACAATGATTTACCTAAAGAATGGAGGACTCATAGAGATCACCCGATCGATAAAGTCATTGGTGATATTAGTCAAGGTGTAGCAACAAGATTGAATCTCAAGGATGCTTGTCTGAACGTGGCATTTGTTTCGCAAATTGAACCAGCCAAGATCGATGAAGCCTTAGGCGATGATCAATGGATAATAGCTATGCAAGAAGAACTAAATCAGTTTGAAAGAAATCAAGTTTGGAATCTTGTCCCTAGGCCAAGCAATAAGCACATCATAGGAACAAGATGGGTCTTCAAAAACAAACTTGATGAGAATGGAATAATAGTTCGAAATAAAGCAAGATTAGTCGCGCACACGGATAATACCAAGAAGAACGAATCGATTTTGATGAAACATTCGCTCTGGTTGCAAGGTTCGAAGCAATTAGACTTTTATCGGCTTATGCTTGCTCTATGAATTTTCAGCTTTTCCAGATGGACGCCAAGAGTCCATTTTTGAATGGATTCATAAATGAAGAAGTTTATGTCAAGCAACCCCTTGGATTTGAAGATTACAAAAATCCTTCTCATGTCTTCAAATTAAAGAAAGCTCTCTATGGATTGAAACAAGCACCAAGAGCATGGTATGATCGTCTCAGCAACTTCTTATGTGACAAAGGTTTTGAAAAAGGAAAAGTTAACAAAACTTTGTTCATCAAGAAAATTAAAAAAGATACTATTTTGGTACAAGTATACGTTGATGACATAATCTTTGGATCAACCAACACAAAGTTATGTGAAGAATTCTCATCCATGATGCAAGGAGAATTTGAAATGTCTATGATGGGAAAAATGAATTACTTTCTAGGACTGCAGATCAAGCAACTCAAAAATGGGATATTTATCAATCAATCCAAGTATTGTAAAGAATTATTGAAGAAATTTGATATGGACAATTGCAAGACTTTGTCTACACCTATGGGATCCAGTACATATATAGATCAAGATGAATCCGGTGTGTTGGTTGATATCACAAAATACAGAGGTATGATTGGTTCCTTACTATATTTGACAGCAAGTCACCCTGACATTATGTCCAGTCTCTGTCTATGTGCTCCCGTTCAAGCAAACACAAAGGAATCTCACTTAATGGCAGTAAAGCAGATCATGAAGTATCTCAAAGGGACAACAAATATCGGCTTATGGTACCCTAAAGGTAGTATTTGCAATTTAATTGGATATTCTGACTCGGACTATGCAGGCTGTAAAACAGATAGAAAAAGCACAAGTGGAACATGTCACATCTTCGGAAATGCGTTAGTCTCATGTGCATGCAAGAAGCAAGCATGCGTAGCACTTAGTACGGCCGAAGCAGAATACATAGCAGTAGGTAGTTGTTGGGCACATATACTTTGGCTCAAGCAACAACTTCGTGACTACAGACTCGATCCTGGATGATTCCTTTACGTTGTGACAACACAAGTGCGATCAACATTACTAAGAATCCAATCATGCATTCAAGAACCAAGCATTTCGACATACGACATCACTTTCTGCGAGATCATGTACTTCAAGGAGATGTCGAGATAACCTTCATCGATACTCATAATCAGCTTGCAGATATTTTCACAAAACCATTGGCAAAGGAATCTTTCTTCAAAATTCGGAGAGAACTCGGAATTTAGGATGAAAATGATGTTTAAACATGAAAGATCATCAACTATGGTACATCGCACAAGTATATCTTTTGAATTTTTCCACTTTTCACTACTTGCAGTCGATTTCACCTCAGTGTCAATCGATTGCTCACTGCAAGTTTTCTAAAAATATTGAATTTTTTGAGCATACAATCGATTGCACCCTAGTGTCAATCGATTGCACCCTGTAACTTTTGATTTATTTCGCTTCTGTTTTGTAGAGCAATCGATTGCACCACAGTGCCAATCGATTGCACCTACTGTGACATCAATTATTTGATACTTTTAAATGGTCCATGGATCTTTAATCCTTCCAACTACCCTATCAACTATACATATGATCATTGAATGCCGTCTTTACCCCTTATCCCTAGTTTCAAGACTTTGACCATCATTTCTCATAATTCCAAAGTCCTTAATCATCAATAACCATCAGCTACTCATCTTCCATATTAACTATCATTAACTATCCCTGCATATTCTCTCCTCTCACAATCATTATAAAAACCCCACTACATCTAAACCAACTTCTCATAACCAACTTCATCCTCTCTCCCAAAACCTAACCTCTACAAATTTAATCCTTCCTCAAAAACCCTAAAGCCATAACTTTTCATCATCTCTCATGGCTTCTCGTCCAAAAAGGAAAATATCTGCTCAAAGCAAAGGCAAGGCTCCAGCATCATCATCCTCAGAGACTCCACTCGTTCTTCAACATCTAACCGATGAAAAACAAGAGAGACTTACAAAGTACTTTCAGAAAAAGGTTGTCCAAACACCCAAATACGGTATTCTCTCATCTTTTCTTGAAGAATGTTTCTCCTTTCAAAATTCGCTAATTGCATGTGGCTTGGAGTCCTTGATCTCTTCATCCGGGCCATACTATCTGGATTTAGTAAGGCTGTTTTATAGAAATTTACGTATGGAAGAAGGAAAAATTGTCAGGTATGTTAGAGGCAAGAGAATGTTTTTCAACTCAAAAATCATTGGAAGAATCCTGAACATTCCAAGTATCGACGGGAGACTCTATGATGAAGAAGATAAAGTTTGGGAAAATTACAACAAAAGAGAACTTTACTACAGTCTCAGAAGAATGTCGGAGGCAAAATTTCATGCCAAGCGTTTCAGATCATTAAGCGGTATGGAACCTTCTCGAACCTCTTGGTCGGCAGGTATCTTCAATATTGATGATAGGCCTTTTCATTACTTTATGGTGTACATTATGTTTCCAAGGGCTGGAAACCATTGCATTATCACTGATTTGGAAATGCAGATTTTGTATGCACTTAAGAGAGGCATTAATGTGAGTTAGGCTTACTTAATTTTGGTTCATATGATGACCTTCAATGCAAAATCAAATTTTTTTCCTTATGCATGGTTTATTACCAAGATTCTGGAGAATTTTGAATTGGATTTAGAAGGATTTGATGTGTGTCTCATGGACTTAAATGCCAACAAAATCTCCATCAAAAATGTGGACTCAAGGATGGGTGTCAAGTATGACCCGGAAGCAAAGACAATCGTTTACCTTGGTGAAGGTATGGCTGGAAATGACGGAAATGAGCAAAAGAATGAAGATGACGATGATGTTCCTCCTCCTCCTCCTACTTAACATGGCCCTAGTAACCAAGAACTTATGGACTACATGGCTCAACAATTTGGAAATCTCAACACTTCCATCAACAATCAATACAATGCCATTAATGAGTCAACCACCACTAGGATCAACAACTTTCAAGAAGTAGTTAATCAACAGTTCTCATATCTCTATTCACACCTTTACATTCCACCAAACGATCTATCAAACCTGGCTATTCCCCCATCTCGTCCATCACCACTCCAGCAAACTTTTTCGAACCAACAGTCCTTTGACCCCAACATGGACCTTTCCTAAGTTGTTTACATGTTTTTATGTTTATCATTCATATCTATGTGCTTTTTAATTCGGCATTGTTTTTATCTATGTACTTTTGAATTCTGCACTTTCTCTTAATTATTGTACTTTGCATTTTTCAATCTATGACTAGTTATTATGATACTTGAATTATTGTCTCTTGTCTATATATATATATATATATATATATATATATATATATATATATATATATATATATATATATATATATATATATATATATATATATATATATATATATATATATATATATATATATATATATATATATATATATATATATATATATATATATATATATATATATATATATATATATATATATATATATATATATATATATATATATATATATATATTGAATTTTTTGAGCATACAATCGATTGCACCTTAGTGTCAATCGATTGCACCCTGTAACTTTTGATTTATTTCGCTTCTGTTTTGTAGAGCAATCGATTACACCACAGTGCCAATCGATTGCACCTACTGTGACATCAATTATTTGATACTTTTAAATGGTCCATGGATCTTTAATCCTTCCAACTACCCTATCAACTATACATATGATCATTGAATGCCGTCTTTACCCCTTATCCCTAGTTTCAAGACTTTGACCATCATTTCTCATAATTCCAAAGTCCTTAATCATCAATAACCATCAGCTACTCATCTTCCATATTAACTATCATTAACTATCCCTGCATATTCTCTCCTCTCACAATCATTATAAAAACCCCACTACATCTAAACCAACTTCTCATAACCAACTTCATCCTCTCTCCCAAAACCTAACCTCTACAAATTTAATCCTTCCTCAAAAACCCTAAAGCCATAACTTTTCATCATCTCTCATGGCTTCTCGTCCAAAAAGGAAAATATCTGCTCAAAGCAAAGGCAAGGCTCCAGCATCATCATCCTCAGAGACTCCACTCGTTCTTCAACATCTAACCGATGAAAAACAAGAGAGACTTACAAAGTACTTTCAGAAAAAGGTTGTCCAAACACCCAAATACGGTATTCTCTCATCTTTTCTTGAAGAATGTTTCTCCTTTCAAAATTCGCTAATTGCATGTGGCTTGGAGTCCTTGATCTCTTCATCCGGGCCATACTATCTGGATTTAGTAAGGCTGTTTTATAGAAATTTACATATGGAAGAAGGAAAAATTGTCAGGTATGTTAGAGGCAAGAGAATGTTTTTCAACTCAAAAATCATTGGAAGAATCCTGAACATTCCAAGTATCGACGGGAGACTCTATGATGAAGAAGATAAAGTTTGGGAAAATTACAACAAAAGAGAACTTTACTACAGTCTCAGAAGAATGTCGGAGGCAAAATTTCATGCCAAGCGTTTCAGATCATTAAGCGGTATGGAACCTTCTCGAACCTCTTGGTCGGCAGGTATCTTCAATATTGATGATAGGCCTTTTCATTACTTTATGGTGTACATTATGTTTCCAAGGGCTGGAAACCATTGCATTATCACTGATTTGGAAATGCAGATTTTGTATGCACTTAAGAGAGGCATTAATGTGAGTTAGGCTTACTTAATTTTGGTTCATATGATGACCTTCAATGCAAAATCAAATTTTTTTCCTTATGCATGGTTTATTACCAAGATTCTGGAGAATTTTGAATTGGATTTAGAAGGATTTGATGTGTGTCTCATGGACTTAAATGCCAACAAAATCTCCATCAAAAATGTGGACTCAAGGATGGGTGTCAAGTATGACCCGGAAGCAAAGACAATCGTTTACCTTGGTGAAGGTATGGCTGGAAATGACGGAAATGAGCAAAAGAATGAAGATGACGATGATGTTCCTCCTCCTCCTCCTACTTAACATGGCCCTAGTAACCAAGAACTTATGGACTACATGGCTCAACAATTTGGAAATCTCAACACTTCCATCAACAATCAATACAATGCCATTAATGAGTCAACCACCACTAGGATCAAAAACTTTCAAGAAGTAGTTAATCAACAGTTCTCATATCTCTATTCACACCTTTACATTCCACCAAACGATCTATCAAACCTGGCTATTCCCCCATCTCGTCCATCACCACTCCAGCAAACTTTTTTGAACCAACAGTCCTCTGACCCCAACATGGACCTTTCCTAAGTTGTTTACATGTTTTTATGTTTATCATTCATATCTATGTGCTTTTTAATTCGGCATTGTTTTTATCTATGTACTTTTGAATTCTGCACTTTCTCTTAATTATTGTACTTTGCATTTTTCAATCTATGACTAGTTATTATGATACTTGAATTATTGTCTCTTGTCTATATATATATATATATATATATATATATATATATATATATATATATATATATATATATATATATATATATATATATATATATATATATATATATATATATATATATATATATATATATATATATATATATATATATATATATATATATATATATATATATATATATATATATATATATATATATATATATATATATATATATATATATATATATATATATATATATATATATATATATATATATATATATATATATATATATATATATATATATATATATATATATATATATATATATATATATATATATATATATATTGAATTTTTTGAGCATACAATCGATTGCACCCTAGTGTCAATCGATTGCACCCTGTAACTTTTGATTTATTTCGCTTCTGTTTTGTAGAGCAATCGATTGCACCACAGTGCCAATCGATTGCACCTACTGTGACATCAATTATTTGATACTTTTAAATGGTCCATGGATCTTTAATCCTTCCAACTACCCTATCAACTATACATATGATCATTGAATGCCGTCTTTACCCCTTATCCCTAGTTTCAAGACTTTGACCATCATTTCTCATAATTCCAAAGTCCTTAATCATCAATAACCATCAGCTACTCATCTTCCATATTAACTATCATTAACTATCCCTGCATATTCTCTCCTCTCACAATCATTATAAAAACCCCACTACATCTAAACCAACTTCTCATAACCAACTTCATCCTCTCTCCCAAAACCTAACCTCTACAAATTTAATCCTTCCTCAAAAACCCTAAAGCCATAACTTTTCATCATCTCTCATGGCTTCTCGTCCAAAAAGGAAAATATCTGCTCAAAGCAAAGGCAAGGCTCCAGCATCATCATCCTCAGAGACTCCACTCGTTCTTCAACATCTAACCGATGAAAAACAAGAGAGACTTACAAAGTACTTTCAGAAAAAGGTTGTCCAAACACCCAAATACGGTATTCTCTCATCTTTTCTTGAAGAATGTTTCTCCTTTCAAAATTCGCTAATTGCATGTGGCTTGGAGTCCTTGATCTCTTCATCCGGGCCATACTATCTGGATTTAGTAAGGCTGTTTTATAGAAATTTACGTATGGAAGAAGGAAAAATTGTCAGGTATGTTAGAGGCAAGAGAATGTTTTTCAACTCAAAAATCATTGGAAGAATCCTGAACATTCCAAGTATCGACGGGAGACTCTATGATGAAGAAGATAAAGTTTGGGAAAATTACAACAAAAGAGAACTTTACTACAGTCTCAGAAGAATGTCGGAGGCAAAATTTCATGCCAAGCGTTTCAGATCATTAAGCGGTATGGAACCTTCTCGAACCTCTTGGTCGGCAGGTATCTTCAATATTGATGATAGGCCTTTTCATTACTTTATGGTGTACATTATGTTTCCAAGGGCTGGAAACCATTGCATTATCACTGATTTGGAAATGCAGATTTTGTATGCACTTAAACTTAAGAGAGGCATTAATGTGAGTTAGGCTTACTTAATTTTGGTTCATATGATGACCTTCAATGCAAAATCAAATTTTTTTCCTTATGCATGGTTTATTACCAAGATTCTGGAGAATTTTGAATTGGATTTAGAAGGATTTGATGTGTGTCTCATGGACTTAAATGCCAACAAAATCTTCATCAAAAATGTGGACTCAAGGATGGGTGTCAAGTATGACCCGGAAGCAAAGACAATCGTTTACCTTGGTGAAGGTATGGCTGGAAATGACGGAAATGAGCAAAAGAATGAAGATGACGATGATGTTCCTCCTCCTCCTCCTACTTAACATGGCCCTAGTAACCAAGAACTTATGGACTACATGGCTCAACAATTTGGAAATCTCAACACTTCCATCAACAATCAATACAATGCCATTAATGAGTCAACCACCACTAGGATCAACAACTTTCAAGAAGTAGTTAATCAACAGTTCTCATATCTCTATTCACACCTTTACATTCCACCAAACGATCTATCAAACCTGGCTATTCCCCCATCTCGTCCATCACCACTCCAGCAAACTTTTTCGAACCAACAGTCCTTTGACCCCAACATGGACCTTTCCTAAGTTGTTTACATGTTTTTATGTTTATCATTCATATCTATGTGCTTTTTAATTCGGCATTGTTTTTATCTATGTACTTTTGAATTCTGCACTTTCTCTTAATTATTGTACTTTGCATTTTTCAATCTATGACTAGTTATTATGATACTTGAATTATTGTCTCTTGTCTATATATATATATATATATATATATATATATATATATATATATATATATATATATATATATATATATATATATATATATATATATATATATATATATATATATATATATATATATATATATATATATATATATATATATATATATATATATATATATATATATATATATATATATATATATATATATATATATATATATATATATATATATATATATATATATATATATATATATATATATATATATATATATATATATATATATATATATATATATATATATATATATATATATATATATATATATATATATATATATATATATATATATATATATATATATATATATATATATATATATATATATATATATATATATATATATATATATATATATATATATATATATATATATATATATATATATATATATATATATATATATATATATATATATATATATATATATATATATATATATATATATATATATATATATATATATATATATATATATATATATATATATATATATATATATATATATATATATATATATATATATATATATATATATATATATATATATATATATATCTGTGTGTGTGTGTGTGTGTATGTGTGTGTGTGTGTTTTCTTTTAATCCATCTTTCCCTTCCTTTTGATAATGTCAAAAGGGGGAGAAGAGTGTTACTTTATCTTTGCTTATTTTCTTTCCTTGATCTTTAAGGTACAAATGCAAAGCTACTCCAAACAAAATCAGAATCTCTCAACACTTCACACATTGAGGGGGAGATCTATATCTCAGGGGGAGAAACTTGTCAGAAAGAACATCGCAACAAAAGAGAATGCTTTGTCATCATCAAAAAGGGGGAGAATGTGAAATCAAGATTTTTAAGATCAACTTATGTTTTGATGAAGACAAACCACTTGACAAGAAGGCAAAGATGTTTAATCATTTTCAAGACGTCATGCTAAAGCAAAAAATCAGGACAAAGACTTGACATGAAGAATAAGCTCATTGGAAGGTATAATGAAAATCTTCATCAAGTATTTAAGTCCTAGTTACTCAAATAATAAAAATCATGTGCATTACTTTTTCACACTTTCACAAGCTTTTTGAAACAAGATTTTTCTAAGTTTTTGCCAGTACAATCGATTGCGCTCTTGGAGCAAACGATTGCATGATCAAACTTTTACTTTATTTTGGCTACTGTTTTTATGTGCAATCGATTGGTACTTTGGCTCAATCGATTGCATGCTTGAAAAATCTTCTTATTTTTGCCACTATTTTAGTGTGCAATCGATTGCTGCTTTGGTGCAATCGATTGCGCAATTCAAAATTCAAATTTCAAGTGCTTTTTGTGAAGGTGGAATCAATTGGTCCTGTAGTGCAATCGATTGCTCACTGAACGTTTTTCAAAAATTATTCTGAAAAATTGCACCTCTTCAACCATTCTTCTATGAATTGATTCCATTGAATCATGGCAATTGTTCAACATATTTTCTGAAGATTTGCATGATATTTCAAAGGGGGTGCTTGTGGAATATAAATACCAAAACTTTCAATTTTCAAAAACATCCTCTTTCAAAATCTTTACCAATATTTTCATCTTTCCACATCTTGAATCAATTTACTTTTCATAAATAATTTTATGCATATTTTCATATCTGTTGAAAGAAAATTCTTGAGCAATAAAGTCTTAAATAGTTGTGGAAATTATCATTGAAAGAGAAGATCAATCACAACATTGATAAACTTTGTATACACAGTTTCAAACTCATTGTAAATCAAATTGTATTAATTCCCCTTGCTATTCAGGATTGTTGAAAGCAAGTGTGTGCATTGAAGAGGATTGTTCTTCTTGCACTTAGTGTTCAGATTTTAAAGGTGTTAAGAGCCTTTAATCTACCTATAGGTTAGAAAGTAAGTTGTACACTCAGTCTAACTATAGTGAAACTCTTTTAGTGTGAAAGAGGACTAGAGTACCTTCCGAGTGTGAAGGAAACCAGGATACTTCTCACTGTTCTTTACTTTCTGCACTTTACTGCTTTCATAATCCCTTCATATTTCAAAGAAAGTAATAACTTCATTCGATAAAACCAGAAAATTTCAAAGAACCTAATTCACCCCCCCCCCTCCCCTCTTAGGTGCAACTCAGACTATCACTTATGTCAATTATGGTCGAATATCCTATCGGTATTAGAATTTTTTGGTGGCATATTATTTGTACATTGTTGTTATACTTCTTATTAATTACTATTGATATTCTCATTTGAAATTATAATAAATGAAATTTTCTTTTAAAGACATGTAAAGTTATTTTAATTAAATGAAATTTAATAATTTATTTAATATCTTTTTATTATTTCAATGGATTTCAATTCTCTATGTATTATGTAAGTGAAGAACATACCTTATCAATTTGACGTTACTTGACATGATCATTGTGTGATAGAAAAAATAGTTGAGTAGTTGTTCAAATATTTTTAAAACTCTTGAATTAATAGGTCAACTATTATTCTCTATCAAGTGAGAGAATTTAATATGTCAATTTTATATAATGAGAATCAAATATCATTTATTTAATAGAATATTATCTTATGGAGACTTATATTGAGGATATTATAGTCTTATGTTATTGATGAAAATTTATGACTACTTTTGTTATATCCTCAATATTAAACAAATTAAGTCTCATTTTTGTTCCGCTGCGTATAACATAATATGTTCTCAAATGTGTGTAGTTATATTTATAACATTTGAGTTTTGAGTAAACTATTAAGATGTTATGTATAATCATATATTATAGTTTTGATCTCACTCAGTTGATGATAAATCTTTTATATGACCATCATACTCTTTCATGTTGAATCATCTAAATAATGATATATTCTATTTTACATGCAAAATATGTGGCTGAAATTATATTATATTATACAACCAATTCTCTATATAGTTTTGCTTTAAATAGTATCACATTGTTCAATCAGAGTATTTATGTGAGAACAATGTCCTAAAATGCTTAATGGTTGTACTATTTGTGTGACTTGAATGACTCTTATGTATTTTGTTGTGTTTATTACTTTTGTATGTGTCATACCTCAAATTTTCCCTACCCATGTAGTTGCCCTCCATCTATACCTTTACCCACTAACCATCATTCAGAAAAATCCAAAAAAAAATATATGTTGTTGCTTTTAGGATGCATTAATTCAGGTATTGTGTGGTCAAGGTTCGAATTAGGGTTTCTGTGTCAAAATCAAGTCGTCAAGCTAAGCGATCAGGTCAAGGGTAGTAATGGTTGGAATTCAAATGAAGTTTGACCTCATTTAGGTCAAACGAATATTTTTACTTGTTCTCAATTCATCAGGCTATGGCAAAGTCAGGTGTTTCATGGGTAAAGGTTATCAGGGTTCAATTCATTTGCAAGGCAGGTTTTTTTATTTATTTTACCAATAGTGAAGAGTTTGGTTCGAATGGAAAATTTCAGCGTGAGTTATTTTTAGAGGTTCAGGAATGATATTGTGGTGCAAGTGGCTTTTCTTTCTACTTCTATCCATGAACAAGCACAATATTGCTTGGGAATTTCAAGTATTAATCATAAACCAAGTGACATTCAAGATAAATCAAGTTCAAATCAATAATGGGTGGTAAGAGTTTATTTCAAGCCCATCTGAATTACAAACCAAAAAATACATTAAAAAAAATGGGTCCATTTGACACAAAAACCTTCAAAATTGCTACAAAGCTCATATTCCATTCACTAAGTCTTTGTTACATTTCTAAAGTAAAATAAAATTGAGAGGTACATATAAGTCCTAATCTTCATATGTGGCACCCGAGTGATTACATGAGCAGTGGCCCCACAACTTCTTCATTCAAAGTTTCAAAAAATTTTGAGAAGGATGCAGTGACAGTTTTGCTCAATCTTTCCACACACACACCGGGAATTGTGATCGAGGCAGGAGCAGTAGAAACTCTAGCTTGTGGGACCTTACAACAAGAACTGGATAGCCTTTCTGCAGCTGACCCTCAAAGCCTCATTCATGTTCTCAAACTGCTGATCAAAGGACTGATTTTTGGTTGCTACATTTGTTACCACTGAGATCCCTTCCACCACTGCCAGTAAAAGGGAACCACTCACCATGGTCTTCATCATCAACGTATCCACCAGAAAAAGCAACAGATTGAACACCATGACTACTCTGACCTGCAAAGTCACCAGCAACACATTAAAATAACGACGTAAAGTTGACGGTGGCCCATTTCACGCAACAGCACCAACACTAAGATACCACGCAACAAATCTGATCTTGTACACGTACCATTCTACAAACCGTTTTCGTGAATCCTTCCGATTCGGATAGAACCTGCACAATCACAAAATTGAAGCAGCAACAATTGTCCAGTTGATTTAGAAGAAAAACAAACAAATCAAGGAACTCATAAACTTCAACAAAATTTGTACAAGAAATGGGGTGCTATTTTTACAAAAAGTACGATTCACAATGGAAACAAAAGGCGGGCAACCATTTGCAGCAACATAAAGAAAAGATGGGTATACGCATAACACCGTACGAACCATGTCCTGACCTGTAAAATTTCTGCGAAAAAACATACATATCCCAAGCTTTTTCCACTGCCTCACAACAACAAACCTCACCTGTTACAAGCATTATGAAGGGCCTCAAAACAGCTGTAGACCATCACAACCGTGCGCAGCAATTTCACCCAAAGCCAACGACCATTATGGAGCGACTTCGCATCCCACATGTTGTGCCCATAATATCAGCAGAAGAGGATAAAGTGCAGCAGCCTGTGTAGGTTGTGGTGACTTAGCAGGCAACCTCAAATTTCTCATAACCTGATTGTGCCTCAAGACCGGTAAGATCTTCGGTGAAGCTTTATAACAACACCTCAATAGCGCACGAATCATGGTGCAATTACCTGTCACGCGTAACAACCAGACCTGCGAACAACATCGTCAAAATGATAACACATAAAAAAAAAAGAAAGCTGCAAACATATATGACTCAAGATCAGTGTGAAATTTTGATGCTTCGTACAGTGTCAAGAAGTAGAAGCCAAGAGCTCTTTGTTGATGCAGTCAAGACACATAAGGAAAAGCCGTTGCGAGAGCGTCGTTGGTTTTTATCCTCACCATATCAAACCTTTGTTATGCCAAGTCCCCATGAATGCTTACATGAAAAAAGAAGATGAAGAATAATTAGCTACCACAATAATATGCGAGGAAAACGATACCGAGGCCGTACTAGCCGACACTCTGCGCATACCATGACGCAACCTATTACTCACACCTTGAGTCACCTGTTGAAGATGGAGAGGCATACCATGATCTGGTAAAGTACTTTCTCATGGTTAGGCAGAAGACCAAAGAGCCATGAGTGGACAGTGAGCTCATTTATGCCTGTGTAAAGATCGATTGGCTTGGTGAAATTGAAGAGTTTATATTGATGCCAAACGTTGCCAATTTACCAGTTGTCGGAGACCGCTTATATGATGAAGCTCTATATGAGGCTGCAAAGAAATATATTTGCTTGTGTCTTTAACTGGGCTAAGTTAGCAGTCACATTGGTTAAGCTTCAATAGTTTTAGGGTGCAGTTGATGCTGCCAGGAAAGCAAACAGTTCAAAAACTCGGAAGGAAGTTTGTTTTGCCTTTGTTGATGCTGAGGAATTCCGCTTAGCTCAGATTTGTGGTCTCAATGTCATCATTCAGATATCGCTCGGAGAAGCTAATGGAACACATTAAGTTGTTCTCAAGCCGACTTAATAATCCAAAGGACATTCGAACATGTGATAAGCAGCAGCACTAGAAAGAACTTACATACTTGTACATCCAATATGATGAGTTTGATAATGCTGCAACTACTGTAATGAATCACTCTCCTGAAGCATGAGACCACATGCAATTCAAAGATATTATAGTTAAAGTGTCCAGTATGGAACTCCACTATAAAGCTATTCACTTCTACCTGCAAGAACTACCTGCTTCTTTAGCTGGGAACATAACCAAAGGTGTCTCTCAAGATTTCCCCCCTTCTAATGTTTCCAAACAAATATCCAGGTCCAAAAAGACTAGACTTCCACCAAAAGACTAGGAAAGGCTCGAGTCAAAGCTAACAGGGATGCTGATCCCTTACCCGTTCGAAATGTACCTAGCCAATCATCGAGCCATGAATCATCTTGCCCTGATCAGTCTATCATATCAGTACCTGGAGAAATGGTGGTTTCTTCTGCTGATTGTACGGTATTAGGGTCTGAAGAAGTAAACAGCATGGCCAATAAAGAGGACTTATCTCCACTTAATTTGGTTACCGTTGAGGAGTCTCAACAAATGCAAGCGCTCGACAGTGTTCCAAATAAAAAGGCAGGTTCATCAGATGATCTTGCGTGGTTGGATTATGTAGAAGATGAAACTGTGATAAGTCAGAGTGCATTTGAAGTTAGCAAATTGCCCCATCAGCATAAATCAAAGCAGTAAAAAAATCACAAACAAAGCAGTGAAAATTCAGGGTAAAAATATCAGATATTTTCAATTTAAATGAATAAAATTTTAGAGACAAGAAAAACAGGACAGCAGAGCCAGATTTACTAAAATGGAAAGACATAATCTTGACATCATAAAGTGATAGCAGAGATGATACAAACATAAGCAAAACCCTAATCTCATGTGATATATATTTTGTGACTATTCATTCAGAAAGGGGGCTGAGAGAAAAAAACCTAGAACTCTTGCTGCACAGCCCCCAAGCTCTTCACCAAATTCATCTTCACTTTCTTCCCATTCAACTGTCATAAGACAAACCACCATAGTCAACCGTCATAACACGAAAACACACATAAAGAACTGAAAAAAAGAGAGATTTGAAAAAGGAGCTTATCTGCTTTCGATCGATAATCTGGTTGCATCGGTGCAACAAGGAGCTTTGCATCATCCAAGCTCTTCATCACTAGCGTGAGAACCTGTCGGATTCGCTCCAGCTCTGTAAGTATTCCATTGTCTTTTTCTTTGTCTTCATGATTTTAAATTATTGTCGCTTTGTTTTCTGATGACAAGCCTGCGAGAGAGAGGCGGTGGGTTGTTGTGGATAAAAAGGAACCTCAAAACCCTAGTCCCACACCCCAACAGACAACCCTAAAAAATTTTCAGCCTCCAAACCCTAATCCTTGAGAACCCTAACTCCAACAAACCTCGATACCCCTTCATTTTCTGAAATGCCAATAACCCTCTTCAACAGACTTGAGACCGTGAAACCATGAATCCTCAACTTCCATTCCAACCTATAATCAATAAACATCAGAACATCTTCTATCCACCGTTAACATCCGTGAAACCGTGAATCTCCACCTTCCACAACTCCAACCTTCATCCATGTTCATCATCGTTCTTGGACCTCCAAAAAATGTGTTCTTCAACTTCATGAACCCCAAAACCCTCACCATTAACATCAAACAGAATACCATCACCACTCGTCATTCTTCAAACAACAAACCCAGTAAAACCACACAGCCAACAAGCATGAACCGAAAATAGCTACTCATTGTTATTTCAACTTCAAATCTCCATTAAACTAAACAAAGCCATCACAAATTTCATCAACAATAACCAACCCAGAACTCGCCATGAAAAAACCTATACAAACCTTCATAAAGCTTCAACTAGAGCACAAAATAAACCCAGATTTATCAACTTCCAAACCAAGACTCGCGATTCCTCATAATCAATATCTTCCCCCATCTTCTTTACAACCCAGTTTCAACAATCTCACCTCAAACCAGCTTCAAACCCAGAAATCCTTTCAACTCACTTCAACTTCTTTCCAAAACAATCCTTCATACCACCGCCTGCTCTAACCTTAAACTTCAACCCTTTACCTCCTTCAACAACCACAAAACCTCAGATGAGAACCACTCTGAAACAGAGCGAGAAAGAGATGAAGAGGGAAAGTCCTTTTAAGTGAAATCCGAAACAAGAAATGAACCTGAACTCGAGGAAAATCATAATCGAGATTGAAATCACACACGAAGACGAAGGTTGGAATTGATTTGACGATTTCGTCCTTTTGCCTTTTGTTCTTCGAAGGTGATGGTAAACCCGCGATGAAGGAGCTTTCTCCTGAGCATCCATGGCGTGTCATTTTGATTTTGAAAGAGAAAGATTGAGGATGGCATATCCCTTTTTGTTTTGTTCCCGTTCTCTGCGTTTCAGGGAGAGAGGAGTGGTAGTGCCTTAACCACGTTTCTCTTTTGGGTGGGCATTGTTTGGTCAGCCGGGCTTAGAGCCCATTATGTTTTGGTTTAGTTTCTGATGAAGTGATGGGCTTTGAAAGCCCAAAGGGTCTTCCTGTGTTTCACATACTCCTCACCCCTGTTT
This sequence comes from Lathyrus sativus, assembly GCA_963859935.3. Classification (NCBI taxonomy): domain Eukaryota; kingdom Viridiplantae; phylum Streptophyta; class Magnoliopsida; order Fabales; family Fabaceae; genus Lathyrus; species Lathyrus sativus. The sequence goes on along the minus strand of OZ012739.1, from coordinate 18,119,465 downwards.
TAATTCATAAAACCCCCTGCTTTTGTCTTGTATTAAGTTTGTATATTATTTTGTTTTAGTGTTTTTAAAAATAGTTTTTATTTTAGTTTATAAATTAGTAATATCTTTTTCCTATTAATTTCAGATTATCTTATATATATTATTTTCTAATTTCCTAGTTTATAATATTTTATTTATAGTTTCTATGATATTAGTTTCTTTAGAGCTTATTTTATTATACATATTATTATAAGTTTCATATCTTCCTTTATTTTACATTTTAGAGTTGGAATCTCTTTCTCCTTTATTATTGGACATTTTGTCCCATTTTCTGTTTTGGGTCGATGACGAGACCTCCGTAATTCATTACCAGTCAAATTATTGATAGGTAATGTTGGATCTGAGACCACCTCTTTTCTATCCACATTACTTGTCCCGACTTGATTCAAAAACTTTGTCAAACAATTTTCACAATCAAATTATCTTTGTATTGAATTAAAAAGAGGGGATTAAGTGTAGACTTTCTTCCTCTCCGAGTGTTGGGATGCCCACTGTAATGAGGGTGGTTCTGACACTCGTCTTTCAATACGAAGACGTTTCCCGTCCATTTTCAAATCTCATCTCCTTAAAATCGTTTCTTTGTGTTGAGTTAAAAAGAGGATTGGGTGTAGACCTCTTCTTCTTCGAGTGTTGGGATGCCCACTGTAGTGAGGGTGGTTCTGACACTCGTCTTTCAATACGAAGACGCTCCCCATCCATTTTCAAATCTCATTTTCCAAATTAATTTCTCTTCGTATTGAATTAAAAAGAGCGGATTGGGTGTAGACCTCTTCTTCTCTGAGTGTTGGGATGCCCACTGTAGTGAGGGTGGTCTCGACACTCGTCTTTCAATACGAAGACGTGACTTCTTCCATCACCTCTCCTTTCACAGCTTCCTTCCGCACCTTTCTCACTTAAAACCTCGGTCTCGCACCGAGTGCATTTTCAAATCTTTTATAACAAAAACTTGAATGGTCGTGGAGTGGTTAGGCGTAGGCCTTCTCCTATCCCGAGTGCTGACGTTTACCGTAGGGTTCTCTGTCGCAAAGCACTTACCATTCAAAACCTAAATCACCATTAATAAGAGAACGAAGTTCTCTTTGCATTGAATTAAAGAGAGAGGGTTAAGTGTAGTCTTTCTTCCTCTCCGAGTTTTGGGATGCCCACTGTAGTGAGGGTGGTTTCGACACTCGTCTTTCAATACAAAGACGCCTCGTTCGCCACACTCTTTTATAACAAAAACTTCGAGATAACGAATTGGGTACTACCCGTAGGGGTTACTATCCGAGGGCCTGTCTCGCCCCCTAAAAAACAATCCAATCAATCAAACGTGACTTCTTGCCCCGCGTGGCGAAAACTAATCAATCTTTCAAAAGGATATGATACGTCCGTTCTACCACAAACAGGTAACGCCTAAGTCTCCAACGAGCGAGCAGCAAAACACCTAACTGCTAGAATGCGCACGATAGCATCATCCATAAAAAAACATCAACAAACCGTAGGCCGAACTACGGCTGCTCTGATTCTTCACTTTTTCAAGTAAAGATACGTAGGCACAAGGGCCACAATCCTTGCCGAGCACATCCCCCCATATCTGTAGTTCCCCGAACTACGTCGACTCTGACTTTCTCACATCTATTGAGAATACGTAGGCATAGGACCGCGAAGTCCTACCGAGTCTGTTCTTTCTCTTTTTCCCCGTTCTCTCTTTCCTCCTAATTTTCCTGTTTCTAACCCTTCTTTTACCCTGTAGAACACTTCTTATAGCATAATATTTAAGCAGATATAATTACACATCGACAAACAAAAGGTTCCCATCGAGTACGATGGATGCGAGGGGTGCTAATACCTTCCCCTCGCATAACCGGCTTCCGAACCCGTTCTTGGTCGCGAGACCATCTTATCCATTTCTTTCTTAAAGGTTTTCTCGATATTTTCCTTTCCCCTCATGGGATAAATAAAGTTCGGTGGCGACTCTTCTGTCTTTTCTTTTTCGCCTCCCCGTCGTTGCGCGACGCATTTTTCGAGTAGCGACAGCTGGCGACTCTGCTGGGGAACCCCTAGCGAGCCAAGCCTATTTTGTTTGGCATGTTTGTGTTTTATTTGCTTTTATTTTTTATTATGTTATGTTCACTAATTGTTGGGTTTATTTGGATGGTTTGTGAGATAAGGCTTTCTACCCGAGCTTTCAAGTACACACTAAGATAGGAGGTGGGTTCTTTCTGATTTGCGAGACTTAGGACTCGTTGAGTTGGATCGAATTCCACCGCTCAGATGAGACCCCGTTGGAATGATTATGTCTTACGTGTAGTCGTAATGACGTCTTTATTTCCGACGTGGGAGTCCGCGACTCTGAGGACCTTTGTAGAACCTTATTCCAAAGGTTGCTAGGACATGACTCTGTGTTCATCCTTTGAAAGGATTACCGTCTTACGAGTAGTCGTTATGATGGAAAACTTTCGAGGGTTAGTGCACGGGACTTTGTTTAAAAGCCTTTGAGATACCCTCTTATAAACCATTAGACAACCCACCCGATGGGAGAAATGTTTTGTGTTGTTTTGCAGGACCAGCGATCTTGATCTCGTGTTGTGCTCTTTATCATGTGCATTCATAAAACATTGCATTGCATATCATTTCTCGCATATCAAGGGACTTAAGAGACTGTGATTATCTCAGGTATTGGTGAATACAATGACTGACCAAAGAAAGCGAAGCACAAATTCCATCAAGTTTAGAGAACCAAAGCTGGAACTAATTCAAGACATTCTGATTGACGTACCAAAGGCTATCAAGATCAACTTTCAGGGGAAGTATGGGAAATTGCTTGATCTCCTCCATTCTAGGGTCGATACTTGGGCTTTGTTCGCTATGGCTCAGTTCTATGATGCACCTCTCAGATGTTTCACTTTTCAAAACTATCAGTTGGCCCCTACTCTTGAGGAATATTCTTACATTTTGAACATCAAGATTAAGGATCAACCTATATACACAGGCTTGGAAGAAGAACCAAAACCTCCTGCCATTGCTCTTACTCTACATATGACCAAAGAGGAAGTCAAGGAGGGTCTAACCAGTAAAGGGGGAGTTCAGGGTTTTCCATTGAAATTTCTGCTAGAAAAGGCTGCTCAATACAAGGTGGATGAAGATTGGGAAAAGTTCGGAATAAGCGTTGCTCTAATGATTTATGGGATTGTCCTCTTTCCAAATGTGGACAATTTCATAGACATCACTGCCATCGTTCTCTTCATGCAGAAGAATCCCATCCCTACACTCCTTGCCGATGTTTATCACTCTATTCATTGGAGGAGTGAAAAGAAGGCGGGAATGATCCAATGCTGCTCTCACCTACTATACAAGTGGTATGCTTCTCATTTACCCAAGAAAGGGCCGTTCATAGAAAACAAGAAGAAATTAAAATGGTCTCAACGCATCATGTCTCTGGAAGCTAGTGATATTGCTTGGTACTCTCCTGAGTACTATGATGTTGAAATCATTTTTAGTTGTGGAGAATTCAGTAATGTGCCTTTGATCGGTAGGGCCGGTTGTATTAATTATAACCCAGTCATGGCATTACGTCAGTTGGGCTATGCTATGGAGGGCGAGCCCGAGGCAGAGAAGGTTCAGAGTTTCTTTTTGCTAGCCACATCAGAGGACCCTGCGTTTGTCAGGAAGGTTGCTAAGGCTTGGGGTAAGATTCATACAAAGGGGCGGAAGGAGTTAAAAGCGAAGAATTGCGTGGCAAAGGAGCCGTACAACCGGTGGTTACTAGCTAGAGTAGCTGAAAGGTCGTTACCATTTCCCTTAGAGCCCTCTATGCAAGAAGCACCTCCTGCTCCCACTCATGTGTCTATAGAAGAATATGAAAAACTGAAGCTAATAGTGGAGAGATTGACTAAGGAGAACCAGGACCTTCAGAATGAAGTCCACCAAGCAAAGGTGGAGAATGGTCAGTACAAAAGAAAGGTGGAGTTTGAACAGGATCAAGCAGCTGAAAGTAGCAAAAAGCTAAAATTAGAAACAGATCTGAGAGTCAGGTACCAACAGGGTTACGAAGGGGCTGATGCATCATTAACAACTCTCCGACAACGCTTAAAGGACACCAAAGCTTCTTGTGATAGGGCGTGGCACCTCTTTGAGATAGCCTCTGCCGAAAAGAAGGAAGTACGAGAGAATCTTGAGGCTGATATTGGGGATCTTGAAGAACGACTGAGAAATGCCTTGACCCTAGCGGTAAATGAACGAAGACTCAAAGAGGAGGCATTGAAAGACTCATATGTCACGTCTGACCTGTGGAATAACAAATGTCAAGAATTGGAAACTGCCCAAGAAACAGCCCTTCTGTGGAGGAATCGTTTCGAGGCTTTGCAAAGGGATAGTGCGCATTGGCTCGAGAAGGAGGCCCAACTCAATGAGTTGTTGGACACCCATGTGGATTCTATTTGTTATTACCAGTCGACTCTAGATATGTGTCGTGCTAGGTACAACAATTTGGTGGAGCATTGCAACCTCATGATCCGTGATATCCCATGGAGGTTGGAAAGCGCCATTCAAGACTTGGAAGGAAATGATATCCCCCCTTCTGTTCACCACTTTATCCAGCTCTGCGACCAAATGGTTAGGAGGTTCATGTTTGAGACGAAGAAGCTTGAAGAACGTCTCCAAAAGAGAGAATTTTAGTTATTCAGTTATATTTTGTAGCACGACTTGTAGTTTCGGCTTATTCAGCTTTTGTCTGTATGAATTTTTTCTAAAATTAATGAAAGATTGCTTTTTGGTCCAAATTGTGCACTTCTTTATTATTCAGTCATGATTCTATGATACCAATGATAATCACAAGCCTCGAAAGTCTCTCGAGCATTTTGCATACGTTTGCGCATTTTTTCTTTTTGCATTTCCTACAACCCGATCTTACACACCGCTTACCCCTTTCAGAAAGAGTAAAGCAAGCTGACTTCACGGCATCGATATAACACAAGGAATAGCCAGAAGAGAATCATGGATCAGATAGAGCAGGACCAGGCTACTATGAGGAGCGAGATGTTAGGCATGAAAACGCAAATGAATCAACTCATGGAGGTGATTCAGAATATGGCCAGAAGTCAAGAGGAGATGAGACAAGCAGCGGAGAGGAGCGCTAATCAGACTTTGGCTGGTGCAGTTCCCAATGCAAGTGGTGCAATTCCAATTCCTGTTGATGCCACCCCAACCCCTGTTGGGGCAATTCCTACTTCTGTCGGCGCCGTACCTATCAACACCGTCCCTCCGCCAGTCGGTACGACTCATCCTCATGGTACTACGATCCCAACACAAGTCCAGTACGATGATCATGAAGGTTTCTATGAGAATTCAGGTGAAGCATATGGACCACAGACCGCCGAATTAGAGAAGAAGTTTAATGCTTTACAGGAGATGGTGAAGACATTGCAAGGCCCCGATGTTTTGGGACTGGATGCCGCTGAAATATGTCTTGTACCCGGAGTTAAGATACCTCCAAAGTTTGTAATTCCAACCTTTGAGAAGTACAAGGGTAACAGTTGTCCTAAGACCCACATAAGGTCTTACTGCAGGAAGATGGCCGCCTATTCTGATGACGAGAAGCTACTAATCCATTTCTTTCAAGATAGCTTAACAGAGGCATCCCTAGAATGGTATATGCACCTTGAACGATCCAACGTAAGAAGATGGAAAGAGTTAGCAGACGCTTTCGTGAAGCATTATCAGTATAATACTGACATGGCTCCGAATCGTATGCAGCTTCAGAATTTGACTCAGAAGCCAAATTAGTGTTTTAAGGACTTCGCGCAGAGATGGAGGGGAGTAGCTGCAAGGGTACAACCTCCACTAATGGAGAAGGAACTGACAGACCTATTCATGGGCACGCTACAAGGACCGATCTTTGAGCGGTTAGCATCCTCAACCTCCACGGTTTTTTCTGAACTTGTTATGGCTGGAGAGAGATTAGAGAGTTTCATGAAGGCGGGAAAAATTCAGAATGCAGGCGGATCTGCAAGCGGGGTCAAGAAGCCTTATCAGGGCTTCGTTAAGAAAAGGGAAGGCGAAGCTAGTGCAGTGTTCACCAATGGAAGGAGAACTCACCAAGGTTATCACCACATTGCTGCCATCGCTCCACAGCAACCACTTTCTATTCCGGCAAATCAGCCTGCGCCTCAGCAAAATCGACAACAATAACCTTATCAACCAAGACAAAATCAGTATCAAGGGCAGAGAAAGCCAGAAAGGAGGCTTGATCCAATTCCGTCCACTTACGCCAAATTGCTTCCGTTCTTGTTGAAAGCAGGTCTCGTTCAACTTAGGGAAATGAAAGATCCTCCGGCTGTTCTCCCCTACGGCTACGATGTAAATGCGAGATGCGAATTCCACTCTGGCGCCCCGGGCCATAGCATCGAGAATTGTAAAGCTTTAAAATACATTGTGCAAAATCTTATCGACTCCAAAGCGATAAACTTTACTCGAAATACGCCGAACATCAAATCTAATCCAATGCCACCTCACCACTCAACAAACATGATTGAAGGCTCTAAGGGGATCCGATTAATTTCGGATATTGAGAAATTGAGGACCCCACTTTCCACTATTAAGGAGCAACTCTTGTTGAAAAACATTTACCCAGGATGTCCAACTAATTGCCATGTTTGCATGGACGGATATCAAGGATGCGCTGAGCTGAAGAAAGGCATACAAGGCCTGATTGAGCAGGGTGTATTAGTAGCAGAACAACTATCAAAGATTGAGGAAGTTGCTACTCTTGAAATTCCGTTCGAAACATTGGAGATACCATATGATGATGGATATGAGCTTTGGATCCCAGTTGACAATTCGAACCGCACACCATTGACCATACCGTGCGATGAGGAAGAATGGGACAATATGTACGGACATACTTCTATCCCGCTGCAGATCCCGTATGATCCAGTTAAGATACCTATGTCTCCACCATCAATGAACCAGCTTGTCATTTCGACCCCATCTCCGTTTCCGTACAAGAGCACCAAAGTTGTACCTTGGTTATACGATGAAACTGTTTTTCTCAACGGCCAGAAGGTGGCAGAGGAAGATGTATTGGAAGAAAAGAAGACTGTAGGGAACATCGTGGGAACCGGAGGCGTCACTAGAAGTGGTCGAATCTTCGCTCCGACTGCACCTCCTGTCAACAGCAGTGACAATACAAGGAAAGGTACTGCCGTACCGAGCACCAATGAACAGGGGCAGTCATCTAAACAGAGGGGCATCCCAAATGATGAAGCGGAGGAGTTTCTAAGAATCATTCAGAAAAGCGATTACAAAGTGATTGATCAGCTCAATCAGACGCCCTCAAAGATATCCATGCTGTCATTGTTAATGTGTTCAAAGGCCCATCAAGAAGCATTGCTAAAATTCTTGAAGGCAGCTCATGTGCCAGAGGAGATATCAGTAGTACAGTTTGAAGAAGTGGTGGGAAATATTGCATCAGGTCATATTTTGAGCTTTAATGATAGTGAATTACCTCCCGAAGGTAAAAATCATAACAAGGCCTTGCACATTACCATCGAATGTGTGGATGTTGTATTCTCTAGGGTGCTCGTTGACACTGGATCATCGCTGAATGTATTACCCAAAAGCTCGTTGTGCAAGCTGTCAATTGAAGGACTTGTGATGAAGCCAAGTCAAACTATTGTAAAAGCCTTTGATGGAGCTAAGAGAACTGTGGTAGGCGAGGTCGACCTCCTAATCAAGATCGGACCTCATACTTTCATCATTACATTTTACGTAATGGATATATACCCCGCTTACAGTTGCCTTCTTGGTCGTCCGTGGATTCATTCCGCAGGCGCTGTAACTTCAACCTTGCATCAAAAGAACAAATTTATGATTAACAATCAGATGGTCATCATTGAGGGTGAGGAAGATGTTCTTGTGAGCCATCTTGCTTCTTTCCGCTACGTGGAAGTAGGAAATGAGGTGCATGAGACACCGTTTCAAGCTTTTGAAGTGGTCAATGTTGAAATGATTTACGAAAAGCCAGCATCTTCAATAGTGACTTGGAAAGACGCGAGGACGGTGATAGAGGAAGGACATCCGCGAGGATGGGGCAGGGTGTTGGAATTGCCCGTCAACAAAAATGGAGCTGGTCTAGGCTACAAGCAGAAGAATGCAACTGATAAGGGCAAAGAGCTTGTAACTCCGTTGGTTTTTACTAGTGGAGGCCACCTTGTCGACGGTCAAGTCATGTTTTTGGAAACTGAAGCCGAAGATCATGAAGAGCTGTGTATGGTGTATCCTAGGGCGCCTAATCAAATTTTGAACAATTGGAGAGTCGTCGAAATCCCCGAAGTTACTCTAGTAGACGAGTAATTCCCTTTTATTTTACCTAAAAAAAAAAAAATCATATGCTCTGCCCAAGGCATATGTATCATGTTGTAGGGCCTTTTGCTTTTAAAGCATAACTTATCATCAATAAATAAACTTTCGCATCCAATTACGCTCTCTTTCTTTCATTTTTACTTTTTGCGCATAAAATTATCTTTGAAAGACAATATTTTGTTTTATTTTCCTTTTTTCTATCAACCTTTCTAAAAATATAAAAAAAATAATAATAAAGCATGAAGTCATTCATCGTGCAGATCTTCCCTTGCTCCTGTCGATAACGACCCCGCTATGGTCCAATATGACTTTGATAACCCGATCTACCAAGCCGACGAAGACTGCGAGGAAGATTGTGATCTCCCAGAAGAGCTAGCTAGACTATTGAAGCAGGAGTCAAAGGTCATCCAGCCCTACCAAGAAGAGGTCGAAGTCATCAACATGGGAACTGAAGAAGATGCCAAAGAAATCAAGATAGGCGCAGCTTTGGAGTCAGAGGTTAAGTCAAAACTGATAATATTGCTTCGAGAGTATGTTGACGTTTTTGCTTGGTCTTACAAAGATATGCCCGGTCTAGATGAAGAGATTGTAATGCACAAACTACCTCTCAAGGAAGGCTGCCCGCCGGTGAAGCAAAAGTTGAGGAGAACAAAGCCAGAGATGTCTTTCAAGATCAAAGAAGAGGTACAAAAGCAATTGGACGCTGGTTTTCTGGCAGTATCCAACTATCCGCAATGGATAGCGAATATTGTCCCAGTACCTAAAAAGGATGGGAAGGTGCGAATGTGTGTAGATTATAGAGACCTTAATAGAGCAAGTCCGAAAGATGACTTCCCTCTGCCACACATTGATGTGCTAGTAGACAACACAGCCCAATTTTCTGTATTCTCATTTATGGATGGCTTTTCTGGATATAACCAGATTAAGATGGCGCCCGAAGATATGGAAAAGACGACTTTCATCACTCCATGGGGAACTTTCTGTTACAAGGTTATGCCATTTGGACTTAAGAACGCAGGCGCAACATATCAGCGAGCAATGGTCACTCTTTTCCATGACATGATACATAAAGAGATTGAGTGTTATGTAGACGATATGATCGCGAAATCCCAGACTGAGGAAGAGCACCTTATCCACTTGGGAAAGCTATTCGCCCGGTTAAGGAAATTCCAGCTGAGACTAAATCCCAACAAATGCACTTTTGGTGTAAGATCTGGTAAATTGCTAGGTTTCATTGTGAGCCAGAAAGGGATTGAAGTCGATCCAGATAAGGTCAAAGCTATCCAGGAGATGCCGGCTCCCAAAACTGAAAAAGAGGTCCGAGGATTCCTTGGGAGGTTGAACTATATCGCCAGGTTCATATCCCATCTAACGGCCACTTGTGAGCCCATCTTCAAATTACTTCGAAAGGATCAAGCCGTGGTATGGAACGATAACTGTCAGAAAGCCTTTGAGAAGATAAAGGAATACCTACAAGAACCGCCGATCTTGATGCCTCCGGTGCCCGGACGACCCCTGATCATGTACCTGACTGTGTTAGAGGGATCCATGGGATGCGTATTGGGACAACATGATGAAACCGGCAGGAAAGAGCATGCAATCTATTACCTCAGCAAGAAGTTTAATGACTGTGAAACGAGATATTCGATGCTCGAGAAGACATGTTGCGCATTGGCTTGGGCAGCGAAACGCTTGAGACAATATATGCTCACCCATACGACTTTGTTGATCTCCAAGATGGATCCTGTCAAATACATATTCGAGAAGCCCGCTCTCACCGGGCGGGTAGCCCGTTGGCAAATGGTGTTAACAGAGTATGACATCCAGTATGTTACGCAGAAAGCTATCAAAGGGAGTGTGCTCTCTGAATACCTTGCCCACCAACCTATGGACAACTACCAGCCTATGCGTTTCGATTTCCCTGACGAAGACGTCATGTTTGCTAGGGATTATGCCACGCCAGACCCAAATGATGGACCCGAACCAGGATCGCGATGGACGCTCGTGTTCGATGGTGCCGCAAATGCCAAAGGTTGTGGAATTGGGGCAATCATCACCTCTCCAACTGGCTTTCACCTGCCATTCACCGCCAGATTATGCTTTAAGTGTACTAACAACATGGCCGAATATGAAGCCTGTATTTTCGGAATTGAAGCTGCCATTGATAATAGAATCAAGATTCTAGAAGTCTATGGAGATTCCGCGCTTGTCATATGCCAGATTAAAGGGGAATATGAAACATTGGACCTCAAGTTAATTCCTTACAGAGATCATGTCTTGAAGTTAATCCCGTACTTTGATGAGATCACTTTCCATCACATTCCCAGAGGAGAAAATCAGTTGGCTGACGCTCTAGCAACACTAGCATCTATGTTTCAGGTCAAGTGGGAGAATGAGGCGCCATCCATCCGTTTAGAATATTTGGACGAACCCGCTTATTGCCTAGCGGCCGAGGGGGAAGAAGCTAAAACTGATAATCATCCTTGGTTCTATGATATCAAGCGATATCTAGAGATACAAGAATATCCGGAAGGCATAAGTATCACTGACAAGAAGTATCTCAGAAAGCTCTCCTCAAAGTTCTTCCTCAGTGGTGACGTGTTATACAAGCGGAATTACGATTCGGTTCTACTCAGATGCGTGGATAAACACGAGGCAGAACGTATCATAAATGAGATGCATGAAGGATCTTTTGGGACACATGCTAGTGGTCATACTATGGTTAAAAAGATTTTGAGGGCGGGATACTATTGGATGACGATGGAAACGGATTGTTGTCTCCATGTCCAGTCATGCCACAAGTGCCAAATTTACGCAGACAAGGTCCATACTTCACCATTCCCTCTGAATGTTTTGACTTCGCCTTGGCCCTTCGCTATGTGGGGTATAGATGTAATCGGACGCATCGAGCCAACCGCTTCAAATGGGCACCGTTTTATCTTAGTGGCCATCGATTACTTTACCAAATGGGTAGAAGCGGCGTCTTATGCCAACGTCACTAAGCAAGTGGTGACTCGCTTCATCAAAAAAGAGATTATTTGTCGATATGGAATCCCGAACAAGATCATTACAGACAATGGTTCAAACCTCAACAATAAGATGATGAAAGAGTTGTGTGAAAACTTCAAAATTGAACACCACAATTCAACACCTTATCGCCCTAAAATGAACGGAGCTGTTGAAGCGGCAAATAAGAACATTAAGAAAATCGTCCAGAAGATGGTGAAGACTTACAAAGACTGGCACGAGATGTTGCCGTTCGCGTTGCATGGCTACCGCACCTCAGTGCGCACTTCCACAGGGGCAACCCCGTTTTCTCTCGTATATGGCATGGAAGCAGTACTGCCCATTGAAGTAGAGATTCCTTCCATAAGGATTTTAGCAGACGTCAAGCTAGATGAGGCCGAATGGATACAAGCCAGACTCGACCAACTCAATCTCATCGACGAGAAACGCATGACGGCCATCTGTCATGGACAATTATACCAAAAACGATTGAAGAGGGCCTTTGATAAGAAGGTTCGCCCACGACACATCCAAGCAGGAGATTTGGTGCTAAGGAAAATTCAGCCAACTCACGTCGATCCAAGGGGAAAATGGGCACCAAACTATGAGGGTCCGTATGTAGTAAAGAAGGTTTTCTCCGGAGGGGCCTTGATCCTGTCAACCATGGATGGTGACGATCTCTCATCCCCTGTGAATGCAGATGCAGTTAAAAAATATTATGCCTAAAAGATAGACCCGGTGGACCCAAAAAGAAAATCCACGCAAAAATGGGCGTCCTGGTGGACCATAAAAATGGTTCAGGCAAGATTAGGGACTAGAAGTAAAAAAAAGGGGGAGTATCCTGATAGGCTGAAAACCTGAAAAGGCAGCCTAGGCAAAAGTTAGGGATTCAAAAAGGCAGAACTGCATCTTGAAAAGACGTGTGAATTATTCCTCGTAACCGTCAAGCTCTCGACTGAGAAAGATCAATTCGATTCTGGCGCTCGAAAGCAAGGCGTGAAGGGTCTTCAGAGACATATGGGCCATAACGGATTTGAAACTTGGCAAGGACCATGTTTCAACATTGTCTTAGTCTTTATTTTTCTCTTTTAAAAGCAGTTACCTCTTTTAGGAATTGCCTCCTTTGTAATTTTCCCATTTATGGGTTTTCATCAATAAAATTACTTTCATCAAAGCTCTTCTATTTTTATTTACCCTTTGGTTGCAAGTTTCATTTATTTGATGATGGGTTTTGCATATAATGACATTATGGTAAATTAGATTAAGGGATAACTTACCCTCTTGGGGTAACTAAAGGGTGACCATGACTCTAAAGAGTACGCAGGAACATCCTTCTAAATCTTGTAACGACTTGACTGACAAGGCTGTCAAACCTGGCAGAGCAGGCCTCGAGTTGACGGTATCGGCACCTCCAGGTTTTATCACATCATGAAAAGATGATGTCGGGAAGTCAGGCTTATCTTTCACTTTCCCACCACCAAAGTCCGCCATGTCGGCACCTGCATTTCCATTACTATCCGCAATCCTATACATCATACGCATCACATTCAGCTTCATAGGTATCTTGCATCATATACAGATCCATAATCATATCATACTTTCCCCAACTCTTGCATCTCCGCACATTAGCATTTGCACTTCCATTTCCATTTCCGTTTATGGGACATCTTTATCATTCAGCATTAACATATGCGAGATCAGATCCAGGAATCGAATTTGAATATTTTCAAGATCGTAATCAGCCTAATCAGGGGCATCTTCCGCAAGACAGTGGGTGTTCCCCACGAAGTTGTGCAACCTTCATTGAGCAAACTCAAGATCTCAACCAATCAAACATTCAGCACAGACAGGGGCATCGCCAATAAATTCATGGGCGTTCCCCTGTGAGTTATCTCCAGCAGACTTCAGCGATAAGTGGCAATCTCTTCAGAGAAGCTTATCCATCTTCAGAGATAAGTGGCAATCTCTTCAGAGAAGCTTATCCATCTTCAGAGATAAGTGGCAATCTCTTCAGAGAAGCTTATCCATCTTCAGTGATAAGTGGCAATCTCTTCAGAGAAGCTTATCCATCTTCAGTGATAAGTGGCAATCTCTTCAGAGAAGCTTATCCATCTTCAGAGATAAGTGGCAATCTCTTCAGAGAAGCTTATCCATCTTCAGTGATAAGTGGCAATCTCTTCAGAGAAGCTTATCCATCTTCAATGATAAGTGGCAATCTCTTCAGAGAAGCTTATCCATCTTCAGAGATAAGTGGCAATCTCTTCAGAGAAGCTTATCCATCTTCAGTGATAAGTGGCAATCTCTTCAGAGAAGCTTATCCATCTTCAGTGATAAGTGGCAATCTCTTCAGAGAAGCTTATCCATCTTCAATGATAAGTGGCAATCTCTTCAGAGAAGCTTATCCATCTTCAGAGATAAGTGGCAATCTCTTCAGAGAAGCTTATCCATCTTCAGTGATAAGTGGCAATCTCTTCAGAGAAGCTTATCCATCTTCAGTGATAAGTGGCAATCTCTTCAGAGAAGCTTATCCATCTTCAGAGATAAGTGGCAATCTCTTCAGAGAAGCTTATCCATCTTCAGTGATAAGTGGCAATCTCTTCAGAGAAGCTTATCCATCTTCAGTGATAAGTGGCAATCTCTTCAGAGAAGCTTATCCATCTTCAGTGATAAGTGGCAATCTCTTCAGAGAAGCTTATCCATCTTCAGTGATAAGTGGCAATCTCTTCAGAGAAGCTTATCCATTTTCAGTGATAAGTGGCAATCTCTTCAGAGAAGCTTATCCATCTTCAGTGATAAGTGGCAATCTCTTCAGAGAAGCTTATCCATCTTCAGTGATAAGTGGCAATCTCTTCAGAGAAGCTTATCCATTTTCAGTGATAAGTGGCAATCTCTTCAGAGAAGCTTATCCATCTTCAGTGATAAGTGGCAATCTCTTCAGAGAAGCTTATCCATCTTCAGTGATAAGTGGCAATCTCTTCAGAGAAGCTTATCCATCTTCAGAGATAAGTGGCAATCTCTTCAGAGAAGCTTATCCATCTTCAGTGATAAGTGGCAATCTCTTCAGAGAAGCTTATCCATCTTCAGCGATAAGTGGCAGTCTCTTCAAAGAAGCTTATCCATCTTCAGTTATCATCCTTGTGTTGGTGATGACCTTTGCAAGATTTTAATGTTTCATTCCCAAGCATATTACCTCTTTTAGGGAAAATTCAGGGTTTTTCTATATCTAATCATCTTCTACCTCAAAAGAATGAATGTCGTAGCATCTTGTCTTACCAGGTTTAAGCCGATTAGATAGGGGCATCTGTCATACCTCAAATTTTCCCTACCCATGTAGTTGCCCTCCATCTATACCTTTACCCACTAACCATCATTCAGAAAAATCCAAAAAAAAATATATGTTGTTGCTTTTAGGATGCATTAATTCAGGTATTGTGTGGTCAAGGTTCGAATTAGGGTTTCTGTGTCAAAATCAAGTCGTCAAGCTAAGCGATCAGGTCAAGGGTAGTAATGGTTGGAATTCAAATGAAGTTTGACCTCATTTAGGTCAAACGAATATTTTTACTTGTTCTCAATTCATCAGGCTATGGCAAAGTCAGGTGTTTCATGGGTAAAGGTTATCAGGGTTCAATTCATTTGCAAGGCAGGTTTTTTTTTTATTTTACCAATAGTGAAGAGTTTGGTTCGAATGGAAAATTTCAGCGTGAGTTGTTTTTAGAGGTTCAAGAATGATATTGTGGTGCAAGTGGCTTTTCTTTCTACTTCCATCCATGAACAAGCACAATATTGCTTGGGAATTTCAAGTATTAATCATAAACCAAGTGACATTCAAGATAAATCAAGTTCAAATCAATAATGGGTGGTAAGAGTTTATTTCAAGCCCATCTGAATTACAAACCAAAAAATACATTAAAAAAAATGGGTCCATTTGACACAAAAACCTTCAAAATTGCTACAAAGCTCATATTCCATTCACTAAGTCTTTGTTACATTTCTAAAGTAAAATAAAATTGAGAGGTACATATAAGTCCTAATCTTCATATGTGGCACCCGAGTGATTACATGAGCAGTGGCCCCACAACTTCTTCATTCAAAGTTTCAAAAAATTTTGAGAAGGATGCAGTGACAGTTTTGCTCAATCTTTCCACACACACACACCGGGAATTGTGATCGAGGCAGGAGCAGTAGAAACTCTAGCTTGTGGGACCTTACAACAAGAACTGGATAGCCTTTCTGCAGCTGACCCTCAAAGCCTCATTCATGTTCTCAAACTGCTGATCAAAGGACTGATTTTTGGTTGGTACATTTGTTACCACTGAGATCCCTTCCACCACTGCCAGTAAAAGGGAACCACTCACCATGGTCTTCATCATCAACGTATCCACCAGAAAAAGCAACAGATTGAACACCATGACTACTCTGACCTGCAAAGTCACCAGCAACACATTAAAATAACGACGTAAAGTTGACGGTGGCCCATTTCACGCAGCAGCACCAACACTAAGATACCACGCAACAAATCTGATCTTGTACACGTACCATTCTACAAACCGTTTTCGTGAATCCTTCCGATTCGGATAGAACCTGCACAATCACAAAATTGAAGCAGCAACAATTGTCCAGTTGATTTAGAAGAAAAACAAACAAATCAAGGAACTCATAAACTTCAACAAAATTTGTACAAGAAATGGGGTGCTATTTTTACAAAAAGTACGATTCACAATGGAAACAAAAGGCGGGCAACCATTTGCAGCAACATAAAGAAAAGATGGGTATACGCATAACACCGTACGAACCATGTCCTGACCTGTAAAATTTCTGCGAAAAAACATACATATCCCAA
The DNA here is from genome assembly GCA_963859935.3 of Lathyrus sativus. NCBI lineage: Eukaryota > Viridiplantae > Streptophyta > Magnoliopsida > Fabales > Fabaceae > Lathyrus > Lathyrus sativus. The sequence goes on along the minus strand of OZ012739.1, from coordinate 18,103,240 downwards.
GCTTTTTCCACTGCCTCACAACAACAAACCTCACCTGTTACAAGCATTATGAAGGGCCTCAAAACAGCTGTAGACCATCACAACCGTGCGCAGCAATTTCACCCAAAGCCAACGACCATTATGGAGCGACTTCGCATCCCACATGTTGTGCCCATAATATCAGCAGAAGAGGATAAAGTGCAGCAGCCTGTGTAGGTTGTGGTGACTTAGCAGGCAACCTCAAATTTCTCATAACCTGATTGTGCCTCAAGACCGGTAAGATCTTCGGTGAAGCTTTATAACAACACCTCAATAGCGCACGAATCATGGTGCAATTACCTGTCACGCGTAACAACCAGACCTGCGAACAACATCGTCAAAATGATAACACATAAAAAAAAAGAAAGCTGCAAACATATATGACTCAAGATCAGTGTGAAATTTTGATGCTTCGTACAGTGTCAAGAAGTAGAAGCCAAGAGCTCTTTGTTGATGCAGTCAAGACACATAAGGAAAAGCCGTTGCGAGAGCGTCGTTGGTTTTTATCCTCACCATATCAAACCTTTGTTATGCCAAGTCCCCATGAATGCTTACATGAAAAAAGAAGATGAAGAATAATTAGCTACCACAATAATATGCGAGGAAAACGATACCGAGGCCGTACTAGCCGACACTCTGCGCATACCATGACGCAACCTATTACTCACACCTTGAGTCACCTGTTGAAGATGGAGAGGCATACCATGATCTGGTAAAGTACTTTCTCATGGTTAGGCAGAAGACCAAAGAGCCATGAGTGGACAGTGAGCTCATTTATGCCTGTGCAAAGATCGATTGGCTTGGTGAAATTGAAGAGTTTATATTGATGCCAAACGTTGCCAATTTACCAGTTGTCGGAGACCGCTTATATGATGAAGCTCTATATGAGGCTGCAAAGAAATATATTTGCTTGTGTCTTTAATTGGGCTAAGTTAGCAGTCACATTGGTTAAGCTTCAATAGTTTTAGGGTGCAGTTGATGCTGCCAGGAAAGCAAACAGTTCAAAAACTCGGAAGGAAGTTTGTTTTGCCTTTGTTGATGCTGAGGAATTCCGCTTAGCTCAGATTTGTGGTCTCAATGTCATCATTCAGATATCGCTCAGAGAAGCTAATGGAACACATTAAGTTGTTCTCAAGCCGACTTAATAATCCAAAGGACATTCGAAAATGTGATAAGCAGCAGCACTAGAAAGAACTTACATACTTGTACATCCAATATGATGAGTTTGATAATGCTGCAACTACTGTAATGAATCACTCTCCTGAAGCATGAGACCACATGCAATTCAAAGATATTATAGTTAAAGTGTCCAGTATGGAACTCCACTATAAAGCTATTCACTTCTACCTGCAAGAACTACCTGCTTCTTTAGCTGGGAACATAACCAAAGGTGTCTCTCAAGATTTCCCCCCTTCTAATGTTTCCAAACAAATATCCAGGTCCAAAAAGACTAGACTTCCACCAAAAGACTAGGAAAGGCTCGAGTCAAAGCTAACAGGGATGCTGATCCCTTACCCGTTCGAAATGTACCTAGCCAATCATCGAGCCATGAATCATCTTGCCCTGATCAGTCTATCATATCAGTACCTGGAGAAATGGTGGTTTCTTCTGCTGATTGTACGGTATTAGGGTCTGAAGAAGTAAACAGCATGGCCAATAAAGAGGACTTATCTCCACTTAATTTGGTTACCGTTGAGGAGTCTCAACAAATGCAAGAGCTCGACAGTGTTCCAAATAAAAAGGCAGGTTCATCAGATGATCTTGCGTGGTTGGATTATGTAGAAGATGAAACTGTGATAAGTCAGAGTGCATTTGAAGTTAGCAAATTGCCCCATCAGCATAAATCAAAGCAGTAAAAAAATCACAAACAAAGCAGTGAAAATTCAGGGTAAAAATATCAGATATTTTCAATTTAAATGAATAAAATTTTAGAGACAAGAAAAACAGGACAGCAGAGCCAGATTTACTAAAATGGAAAGACATAATCTTGACATCATAAAGTGATAGCAGAGATGATACAAACATAAGCAAAACCCTAATCTCATGTGATATATATTTTGTGACTATTCATTCAGAAAGGGGGCTGAGAGAAAAAAACCTAGAACTCTTGCTGCACAGCCCCCAAGCTCTTCACCAAATTCATCTTCACTTTCTTCCCATTCAACTGTCATAAGACAAACCACCATAGTCAACCGTCATAACACGAAAACACACATAAAGAACTGAAAAAAAGAGAGATTTGAAAAAGGAGCTTATCTTCTTTCGATCGATAATCTGGTTGCATCGGTGCAACAAGGAGCTTTGCATCATCCAAGCTCTTCATCACTAGCGTGAGAACCTGTCGGATTCACTCCAGCTCTGTAAGTATTCCATTGTCTTTTTCTTTGTCTTCATGATTTTAAATTATTGTCGCTTTGTTTTCTGATGACAAGCCTGCGAGAGAGAGGCGGTGGGTTGTTGTGGATAAAAAGGAACCTCAAAACCCTAGTCCCACACCCCAACAGACAACCCTAAAAAATTTTCAGCCTCCAAACCCTAATCCTTGAGAACCCTAACTCCAACAAACCTCGATACCCCTTCATTTTCTGAAATGCCAATAACCCTCTTCAACAGACTTGAGACCGTGAAACCATGAATCCTCAACTTCCATTCCAACCTATAATCAATAAACATCAGAACATCTTCTATCCACCGTTAACATCCGTGAAACCGTGAATCTCCACCTTCCACAACTCCAACCTTCATCCATGTTCATCATCGTTCTTGGACCTCCAAAAAACGTGTTCTTCAACTTCATGAACCCCAAAACCCTCACCATTAACATCAAACAGAATACCATCACCACTCGTCATTCTTCAAACAACAAACCCAGTAAAACCACACAGCCAACAAGCATGAACCGAAAATAGCTACTCATTGTTATTTCAACTTCAAATCTCCATTAAACTAAACAAAGCCATCACAAATTTCATCAACAATAACCAACCCAGAACTCGCCATGAAAAAACCTATACAAACCTTCATAAAGCTTCAACTAGAGCACAAAATAAACCCAGATTTATCAACTTCCAAACCAAGACTCGCGATTCCTCATAATCAATATCTTCCCCCATCTTCTTTACAACCCAGTTTCAACAATCTCACCTCAAACCAGCTTCAAACCCAGAAATCCTTTCAACTCACTTCAACTTCTTTCCAAAACAATCCTTCATACCACCGCCTGCTCTAACCTTAAACTTCAACCCTTTACCTCCTTCAACAACCACAAAACCTCAGATGAGAACCACTCTGAAACAGAGCGAGAAAGAGATGAAGAGGGAAAGTCCTTTTAAGTGAAATCCGAAACAAGAAATGAACCTGAACTCGAGGAAAATCATAATCGAGATTGAAATCACACACGAAGACGAAGGTTGGAATTGATTTGACGATTTCGTCCTTTTGCCTTTTGTTCTTCGAAGGTGATGGTAAACCCGCGATGAAGGAGCTTTCTCCTGAGCATCCATGGCGTGTCATTTTGATTTTGAAAGAGAAAGATTGAGGATGGCATATCCCTTTTTGTTTTGTTCCCGTTCTCTGCGTTTCAGGGAGAGAGGAGTGGTAGTGCCTTAACCACGTTTCTCTTTTGGGTGGGCATTGTTTGGTCAGCCGGGCTTAGAGCCCATTATGTTTTGGTTTAGTTTCTGATGAAGTGATGGGCTTTGAAAGCCCAAAGGGTCTTCCTGTGTTTCACATACTCCTCACCCCTGTTTTAATTCATAAAACCCCCTGCTTTTGTCTTGTATTAAGTTTGTATATTATTTTGTTTTAGTGTTTTTAAAAATAGTTTTTATTTTAGTTTATAAATTAGTAATATCTTTTTCCTATTAATTTCAGATTATCTTATATATATTATTTTCTAATTTCCTAGTTTATAATATTTTATTTATAGTTTCTATGATATTAGTTTCTTTAGAGCTTATTTTATTATACATATTATTATAAGTTTCATATCTTCCTTTATTTTACATTTTAGAGTTGGAATCTCTTTCTCCTTTATTATTGGACATTTTGTCCCATTTTCTGTTTTGGGTCGATGACGAGACCTCCGTAATTCATTACCAGTCAAATTATTGATAGGTAATGTTGGATCTGAGACCACCTCTTTTCTATCCACATTACTTGTCCCGACTTGATTCAAAAACTTTGTCAAACAATTTTCACAATCAAATTATCTTTGTATTGAATTAAAAAGAGGGGATTAAGTGTAGACTTTCTTCCTCTCCGAGTGTTGGGATGCCCACTGTAATGAGGGTGGTTCTGACACTCGTCTTTCAATACGAAGACGTTTCCCGTCCATTTTCAAATCTCATCTCCTTAAAATCGTTTCTTTGTGTTGAGTTAAAAAGAGGATTGGGTGTAGACCTCTTCTTCTTCGAGTGTTGGGATGCCCACTGTAGTGAGGGTGGTTCTGACACTCGTCTTTCAATACGAAGACGCTCCCCATCCATTTTCAAATCTCATTTTCCAAATTAATTTCTCTTCGTATTGAATTAAAAAGAGCGGATTGGGTGTAGACCTCTTCTTCTCTGAGTGTTGGGATGCCCACTGTAGTGAGGGTGGTCTCGACACTCGTCTTTCAATACGAAGACGTGACTTCTTCCATCACCTCTCCTTTCACAGCTTCCTTCCGCACCTTTCTCACTTAAAACCTCGGTCTCGCACCGAGTGCATTTTCAAATCTTTTATAACAAAAACTTGAATGGTCGTGGAGTGGTTAGGCGTAGGCCTTCTCCTATCCCGAGTGCTGACGTTTACCGTAGGGTTCTCTGTCGCAAAGCACTTACCATTCAAAACCTAAATCACCATTAATAAGAGAACGAAGTTCTCTTTGCATTGAATTAAAGAGAGAGGGTTAAGTGTAGTCTTTCTTCCTCTCCGAGTTTTGGGATGCCCACTGTAGTGAGGGTGGTTTCGACACTCGTCTTTCAATACAAAGACGCCTCGTTCGCCACACTCTTTTATAACAAAAACTTCGAGATAACGAATTGGGTACTACCCGTAGGGGTTACTATCCGAGGGCCTGTCTCGCCCCCTAAAAAACAATCCAATCAATCAAACGTGACTTCTTGCCCCGCGTGGCGAAAACTAATCAATCTTTCAAAAGGATATGATACGTCCGTTCTACCGCAAACAGGTAACGCCTAAGTCTCCAACGAGCGAGCAGCAAAACACTTAACTGCTAGAATGCGCACGATAGCATCATCCATAAAAAAACATCAACAAACCGTAGGCCGAACTACGGCTGCTCTGATTCTTCACTTTTTCAAGTAAAGATACGTAGGCACAAGGGCCACAATCCTTGCCGAGCACATCCCCCCATATCTGTAGTTCCCCGAACTACGTCGACTCTGACTTTCTCACATCTATTGAGAATACGTAGGCATAGGACCGCGAAGTCCTACCGAGTCTGTTCTTTCTCTTTTTCCCCGTTCTCTCTTTCCTCCTAATTTTCCTGTTTCTAACCCTTCTTTTACCCCGTAGAACACTTCTTATAGCATAATATTTAAGCAGATATAATTACACATCGACAAACAAAAGGTTCCCATCGAGTACGATGGATGCGAGGGGTGCTAATACCTTCCCCTCGCATAACCGGCTTCCGAACCCGTTCTTGGTCGCGAGACCATCTTATCCATTTCTTTCTTAAAGGTTTTCTCGATATTTTCCTTTCCCCTCATGGGATAAATAAAGTTCGGTGGCGACTCTTCTGTCTTTTCTTTTTCGCCTCCCCGTCGTTGCGCGACGCATTTTTCGAGTAGCGACAGTATGTTTACATATATTGTATGTCAGTACACTACCTATCTTTGAAATTGCCTATATATAGTATAATACTTATGTGTAATGTGTATCTATGTGATACTTCTAATAGATTTCTTGTCTCTTTTTGATGTTGTCAAAGAGGGAGAAGATTATGAAGAAGATAATTCACACATTCTGGGGGAGTTATTCATTCTACTAGAAAAAAATGCATCGACTCAAATCTCGACTTTTGCCATCATAAAAAAGGGGGAGTATGTGAGTTCATTCTTCCATTTAGTCAGGTTTTGAATGATGTCAAAACTAGGAGCAATTTTAACGTTTTTGTATATTGGACGGTATTAACCAAATTCTAGATGTGCATTGATCACCGTACCATTATGGTGCATATAAACATGTTTGAAAATGATTAAAAATAACTTAGGCAAGATACTTGCATCAAAAATGAGTTTTTAGTGTGAAACATGTTGCGTAGGCCAACACACACGAGTTCAGGTCGACCTATAGAAGCTTTTTCTTTAGTATAGGTCGGCACATAGCTTGCTCATGCTGACCTCCATGCCTCAATAATAAAGGTTGTATCCACTACCTTCAGGTCGCCTCAGATAGGCCGACTTATAGACTTCAAAAATTAAAAATTTATTTTTCCCTTCAATTTTTCTTGCATTCCTTTTGCCACTTATCTCTCATACATATATATACTCATACATGCATCATTTTCTATCAAGGTACTAGTGTAAAACCTAAACGAAACCAGAGTTACAAAGAAAACTCATCATCTTCTACCTTTCTTTTATGCATACACACAATTAAACTACACATAATCATTTTTTGATTGGGTGACCATCTAGATTAGGTTTGATAACGTCCAATTAGGTTGGTGTATCCGAGAATATTGCATTGAGTTCTTTGTATGTTTCAAATAAGAAAATCAAGTTAGGGTTTTCCTTCAAGATCATTGAGGATTTGAAGCTTTTTGGCCAAGATCACGCAAATACAGATTCAATCGAGTGAAGGCCTTGGGACAAGGTAAGTGGTACCTGTTAGATGCCAAGTTTCACTTATTTGATCTATCTAATGTTGGCATTTTTCACTCATTTTTGTCATGAAAGTGTTGAAAACCACTCTTGCTTTATTTGGTTTGCAATATATTATGAAAATCTCTTGGTACCTTTGATTTGTGTGTTATTGTGTAGGAATTATGCACGAAACAAGTGAAAAGTCAGACACAAGAAATGGGCAAGGAAACAAAGATAACATGCAAACCAACAAAATGCTGTCATGCTCGCTAGGCGAGCTGGTAGCGAGTAGGTAGCAAGCATTCGCTAGGTGAGCTGGTAGCGAACAGTCCCAGATTTGGACATAACTGAAAGTATCATAAGCTCGCTAGGCGAGATCAGAGCGAAGGCTTCGCTAGCTGTTTGCTAGGCGAACAAGACATATCCTGAATGGGTTATTTAAGTGTTTTTAGTGCTTTTTAGGTCATAATTCCATGTTGTAACATCTAGGATAGCAGAACTTATATCTCTTCATTTTTTTTAGAGAGAGAAACATAAAACCCTAAGAGGGAGGAGGTAAGATCTTTGATCTCTTGTTAGGGTTTGGATGTAATCTTTTGATACCTTATGTATTTCATCTAATATATGTTTGTGAACTAGTTTTGATTCTCTATTGATTGATTATCTTTGATTGCTTGCTTGTGGGTCTTGACAAAACCTTTTCACAACTTTGATCTAAGATTTTCTTCTATCAATGAACAAACTTTTGACATGGTTTTGAAGTTGATATTCATTGTATCTTCCATGGTGTTCTGTTGATTAAGTAGCATGGATAGAATGAGTAGGATCAATATGATATTGTGTGGGTATGTGATAATAGTGATGAAGAACGATGTTCACCGACATTTGGCGGATTAGATGAATACATGTAAAAAGGGTTATGCGTGTGTACGTATTTTGATCATTGTGTTTTATGCTAAACAATCGTTTATCCGATATCGGTGTCGTCTTTGTCTTTCATGTTTATCTTTGATTTAAACCGTAATAGAGATATACTCTTCAGATCTGGATCTAGATGATTACCTGTTAGGTCCTAAATTCTAGAGATAGGTTTAGGCTTAGCATTTTCTTGAGTATCAGATCTTAATGCTTTGTGCTGTGTTCTTTTTGGAAGAGAGATCTCCAATGAGACAACATGGTTGTTCTCTCGATGCTGCATTAGAGATAAGCTTTGTCGGGGGTGATATGTAAGGGTATTAGACGAATGATTGCGCTGTGTTTAATTTGATCAAAAGAATGCATATGTTATCAATTGATGAAATCCAATCCCAACAAGGCTCCGTTTATATTTCTGTCTTTAATTTCTATTTTCTGTCTTTATTTATGGTTCCTTGAACCTTTTAAACCAAACCTTTTGAACAATAAGCTTAGAAATGTAGAGGTCGTTGAACGGTGTTCATATCGCACTAATCCCTGTGGAGACGACTGTTGCACCCCAAATTTTGACCCCTTAGATCCTCATCATAATTTTAGCATCATACTCACTTGATTAACTAACCTTAACCCATTTCAAGTTTATCTTTGTCAAGATGCAGATGAATCAGGGTTTCGTACCGTCAAAAATCGAGGCTTCAATGGTTTGATCAATCAATGTATTGGATTGATTCAACTATAAACAAGATCAAGAATACTACATTGGATCAAGTATGAATCCAATTCGAGGTTGTCACCCAGGAATTAAGAACAGTGCAGTTTAGGATACCCGATTAGGGTTTTCGATCAGGAAAAGTCAACTGTAGTTTGACTTTTAATTTAAAAGGTGTTCCAATGGTGGGATCATGGTCCATGAAGTTCCTATGGATTAGTAAAGTCTACTCAAGAAGTTTCAAGACCTCAAAATACCCGGAACATCAACAGTCGACTCGGTAGCCACCGATCGATCGTTCGGTTGACCGAAAAGTCAACTCTTCACTCATGAGGAATTTGACCTAAAGATGGGAATAAAAAATGGTCCTAATGAAATATTACACCTACCCATGAAGTTTCATGACCATTGGATCAAGGGTTAGGGAGTAATCGCAAAAGTTGGGAAATTAAGGTTTTGAAAAGGGCAAAGCCATAACTCCTTAACCACACAAGGGTTTTTGACCTAGTTTCAAGGGGAATGAGTTCCTAACACAAGCATAAATATTTTAGTACCTAATTGGGGCTTTCTAAAAAGTACAAGTGGGTTCCATAACTCTTCCTGGTTAGAGAGAACCGAGGTCCACAAGTTGGCAAAAACTCACATTGGCAAAACCAGGTCAACATGAGTTTTTTTTATTCCAAAACCTCTCCAAATTGATGCTAATCAAAGACTAAGCCTCATTTATGATGTTTACATTGTTAATAAACATTTTTAACATCAATTCCCACGAAAATGGACCAAAGATTAAAGGAAATCATTATTTAATGCAAGTTGCAAAAGTGAATAGTGAAGAAAGAGAAAAAAAGGTGGCTACCATTGTCAAATCATCAACTTTAATTCAACAAGTCACCTCCTATCCTATGAAGCATGATGAAAAAAACTATAGGGCATGGGGAATATCTTAGTAGAGTGGCTTAAAGATAAAGGTGAAGATTTCATTGGAAAACTCAAAGATTTTCATGATGGAAGGTTAAAATTGACAATTTGCTTCACTTTTGCCCATACCTTGATTCAAGGCCTTTGGCTATAAATAGAACTCACTTACTACATCAAAAACACACAAGTTCCATGCTAGAAACCAGCTAGAACTTTCTTTCTTACACAATCACAAGTTCTTACAAAATCTCATTAAGTTTCCAAAATCCCTCAAAATTTGCTTTTGAAAAACACCTTTCAAAACCATTTCCAAACTTCTTCCAACTCAAGAAACACTTCAAACACATAAAGTATGATGTATTGAAGCTATCCGATTCACTTCCACACTTATGTAACAAGATCTTGGAAGAGCTCTCAAGATCTCTGGTTTTCTTATTGCTTAAGTTTGCTTCAAGAGATAAACCTAAAACTCATAAATGTGAACTTTCCACTTGCATTCCACATGTTACCATGACTGTTTTTTTACCATGATGATCTTGAAAATTTTCAACTTGTAACTTGATTTTTCTTGTGAGATTGATCTTGTATTATTCTTAAAATTTTGTTAACATGTTTAAATAATCAAATTTGTTTGATTCATTGTCTTACCATGTGCATTTTATTCCTTTTATCATTTAGATTTTCATGTTTTGTTCATCAAAACTTCAAAAAATCATAACTCGTCCATTTTTCATCATTTTGAACCCATTCTTTTTGCATTGTGTTTGTCTTGATGCCTACTTTCATGTGATATTTTTTAATTCCATGTTTGTTCATATTTTCATGCCTTTTGGTTGCTTGTAAGTTGCCTTTATATTGAGATCGTTATCTCGCGTATGCAGATGAATTTCTTTTTCACCGTGATCATTTGTGTTATGATATTCATTTATACTATGTTAGTTAACATGTTAGGGTACTCTCCCTTGGTTGTTACCATTATTTCATATTGCTTTCCTCCTAAATTATGAGGTTAAACTGATTTGCTTGTATTTGATTGTCATCGATACATATGGGTTGTTACCTTCATCTTTGTAAAGATATGCCTTCATCTTGGTTAAGATATTTCATGGGTTGTTACCTTCATCTTTGTTAAGACACATTAATTCTTGGTTGTAACCATTTATCTTGATTTAAATCCTTGCTTATTGTAATATGCATGCTTGTTTGGTTGTAACCATCATCCTTGATTACTTTTGTTAATTATTCCTTCCCCAAGTGATGGAACTCTCTAGTTCTCATCCAAATTGTCTCCTTTCTCTCTCCTTCCAAAGGAAAAGTCTCTCTATTGACCCTTGGGTCATAGATAGCTCAATACCCTCATAGGCCTCGAAAGAGCCTTAACCCCCTTTTTGGTCTGGATAGAACCAATAGGATTCACACTCATAGGTCTGGATAGAACCTTCCCCTCTTTTGGTCTGGAAAGAACCAATTGATCCTTAGTTCGAGCCCGAACTACGACCGCTCTGATTTCTCATTGGACAATGAGAATACGTAGGCACAAGATGCGATATCTTGATGAGCAACCTTCCCCCTCACTAGGAGTGTTTACAACTAGAACCCTAGGATAGAGTTGTTAACTCTATGTAAGGATCATGGATATGATCACTTACTTCCCCCTTTGAGTGTTACAACATAGACATAGAGAGTTTTGTGAAACTCTACACAAACATTATTATGTTTGTTCCCCTTTGAACCTTGATCGCAATCAAGCGTTCTTCAACCCTAGTGAGGTGAACTATGATTGCTCTGATTCTATCCTATTTAGGATACGTAGGCAGAGGATGCGATGTCTTTGCGAGCAAACTTAGAAACAATCTTAGGTCTTCATCTATCATAACCTTCACCTTTTTACCCAATACCCAAACCTTAGCAAATATTTAACAAACTTAGCATACAAAAAAACAAAAGGTTCCTGTAGAGTACTATAGATGTTTAGGATGTGAAATACCTACCCTATGCATAACCAACCCCCAATCCCCGAATCTCTTAGCGTTGTTGTAACATCGCGCAAAAGGTTATTTCTTTCTTTAGACCTTTCCTTTGGATAAATTAAAGTCCGGTTGTGAATTTAAGAATTAAGATTCAAGTTAATCAATAGCTTGATATCCCGATTCTCACCGCAACAGAAATGGCTACTTCACTGGGGAAATTTAACTTGAGGGTTTAGCCTATTTTGTTTGTTTATATGCTATATTTGTGAATATTTGCTTAACATGTATATTTGTCAATATATTTGTTTGTGGTTGGATATTGGGTGCTTTGAGTGGTGAGACAGTACTATACCCGTACTTGAGTGCACTTATGATAGGATGGTGGTATATTCAAGAAGGCTTATAGGGAGTTGATTCCCGACCAAGCTAACTTGAGAAACCACCGCTCAGTATAGGCCCTTTTGAGAGTTAGTGATGTTGAATGAGTATTCATGAAAACATTACTACTCACAACAAAGGAGCCGTTGACACTGTGGACCTTTAGATTACATTTTCACCCCATTTTGGCCTTGTTAGGACGTAGTGCGATGATCATAAGGGAGTAATTCCGAAATGGTTGATACGCGATACTACACTCGGACGAGACTCTCTTGAGAATATTATCAATTATCGAGTAATTTGGGAAATTGGTAATATCCGAAAGATGGGTTGATGACTCTGGGAACCCTGTAGAACCCGTTTGGCAGGTACAAATTAACCCATAATACAAATCCTTAGGGATGGTTAGACCTTTGACTCCTTGCTTTGATCTTGATCCTTGGAGGTCTTTATATATGCTTTGTATTTGTGAATACTTGCCTTTGTGTTGTGTGTGCATCATCCCACCATATCACCATAAGCATATCATGTCGCAACTAGTTTTGTAAAACTCAGTCGATCTCTGGTATTCTAAAAAAAAAGAAGTTGTAACTTTTCCAACGATTGATGAAATGAGGGCTTTTAACTTAGTCAATCTTCTGAGTTTTCTAAAACCAGTTTGCTTTCGCATTGCATTTGCATTTCTCAGCCTTGCGTCGCTTTTGATCAGAGATAGAGAAGGGATACCTAGCACATATCCAGGATAAATGGAAACAATTGAGGGACTTTTGAAATCCCAGAAAATGCTGAAGGAGGACATCAGAATTCTCAAAGGTCAGATGAATTGGGTTCTAGAGACATTACAGAACATGATGAAAGAAGAGGGTCCCCTTGACCATGTGACGTCCAGAGAAATTAGGGATGCATTATCTCTGATGATTCCTCCAACTCAAGGACATTCTCGGTATCAACCACCAGATAATCGTCGATCGCGTCAGCACGCTTAACAAAGACCAAGGAAACCAGAGAGTTCGTTTCCAATGTCGTACGGTCAGATATTGCCAGATTTGATCCAAGGCAAATTGATAATACCGAAGGAGTTGAAACCAGTAATTCCTCCTCATCCTATGGACTTCGATACCAATGCCAAATGGGGCTATCATACTGGGGCACTGGGGCGTTCAACTGAAGACTCTCACCAGCCGGTGTTTGTTCCTCCTCAAGGTTCTCAAAGCCGGAGATTGAACAAGAAGGATCATGTCAGGAAAAATAAGACTTACGGTAGACCAACTCCAGTACCGTTAAGCAAACTTTACCTACTATTGATTCAGAATTCGCTAGTGACTCCGCGATTAGCCAAACCTGTGCCAGGACCATGGCATAATGCGAACCTGACCTGTGAATTTCACAAAGGAGCTGAAGGACACAACCTAGATGCATGTCCAGCATTAGGGTTCATTGTTAAAGAGCTGATCATTGACAAACACCTGGTTCTTGAAGAAGATCACCCAGAAGTTGAATGCAAGTATCATACTGGGACGATGGGGCATCTGGTGGAAGAGTGCAAAGATTTTAGGTTGAAGGTGCAAAGCTTGTTGGAGCTGTTAAAACCTCAAGAAGGTAAACCAAGCACCAGTGACTTAGCTCTTGAAGCAAGAGGCAAAGGACCTACGAGACCCCTCATAGTTCTATATCACAAGGAGCAAGTGGTGGTTGGAGGTGTTTCCCCGCATGGGCCTGAAATTTGAAATTTGTTTTGTTAAACAATCTTAATTCCCTAAGATTGGCAGTTGTAGACTGTTTCAGCATTTCGTTGCATTTTCTTTGCATTTGAATTGCTTGTAAACTGTTGTTTATTTGAATTTGGCAATATTTAATGAAATGTTTGTGCATCTTTTGATTAAGTCCATTCGTTTCACTCTTTCTTTTTTCATTGTTATGAAATACCAAAAATGTAAGAAAATTTCTTTTGTTTATTAAACTGTTGTTTAAAACAAAGATTGAGGAGGATGATGAAAACTATATCCATAACTGCTGTTGATATGCTTTCAATTTAACTTTGCCGATGATGTGAGGCATTGTTTCAATCCCTAAACACTGGAGAAATAAGGAAGATAATCCCTCGTCAACCCCTTTGAGCCTAGAAGTAGGAGTTTTCTTTCTTTACAAAAACAAAACCTTAAATCTCAAACCTGGGGCGGGTAGTCCTCGGTTAACTTAAAGATATGTGCATACAAGATACTTTTCATATAAAGGTGGTGCACTCAGGTTTTCCTTCGTACACAACAAGAAAGTGTCGAAGATGCTTTTCAGCATAAAAGACGATGATGGTTTACCATATCCATTAAATTAGGTAGTCACCTCCTTTCCCTAAAGAAAAAAAAGGAAAAGTGAAAAAAAAAAGCCCGCTAAGTCGAAATCTATGAAGGAGACTTAGGCAAAAATGGGGCATCCCATTGACTATATATTCGAATAAAGCAGTTCAGACAAAAGTCAGGGATAACAAAAGAGAGGAATTCTGTAAGAGTTATCACTCTTAAAAATCCTCAAATAGCAAAAAGCTATCAAATACTGTAAGGGAGTTGTGACTACCTTAGGTTTGTAAGCCATCACCAACTATCATCAGTCCAATTCTTAAGCCTGTAAGAACCTGAATATATAGTTTGAGTTAACTGAGTGTAGGATTGGAGTTCATCATGGAGAGTGGGTGGGACAAATAAATTTTGAGCCTTTATCCTTTGTTTCATGAACCATGAACCAAGCCACGATACAACCCTTAAAAGACCTAATTGAGGTAAGGTTGTTTTGAAAGCATATTACAGCAAGGTTGGATAACCTGACTCCTAATGATCTTTGATTGTATGTGTTCATCACTTTATCCATCATTTGTAAAATGATTGGATCACTTTCACTTTGACCACTTGATCACTCCGCCGTGTGTGTTTTATTAAAAAAAAATGTTTTCAAAAGATTGCATGAATTTTACATTGAAAATTGCCAATTTTTAATGAACAACATTGTGTGCAAAATAATCCAATATCAAAGGAATCCCAACAAACGCTGTCAGCTAGGGAATTTGACTTGATAAAGGAAGCTCAGCTTGGGACAACCAATTTGAAGGATTTGTTAATCATTTGTCACAACGTTCAGCCAATCAGAGCCAACCAGGTCAAGATCAGATGAAGCTCTCAATGAACAAGTTTAGTCTGGGGCAAATCTTTTGCAGTTACCAGTAAGCAGGGGCAAGTTTGTTACCCAGTCGTTACTTCCACAGTTCGAGACTTTGTTGTGCAAGCACCGTTAAACTGGGGCAATCACATCGAGATTTATAAATCTCTCTCTATAAGAGTTTGAAGACATTGAAGCATCTTTATGCTAGTTCTCTTGATGGTTTCTTCCCACAGACCATGTAATCTGGGGCAGAAAAGTTTAAAGACTGTTTATCGCAAGGGTCGTTGCTCACTGAAGAGGATTGTTATACTATCAATGGGGCAGAAAGATTTTTGTCTCATGATACCCTTTGTCAGCTCTCTGATTAAGTTGTTACTTCGGTTGATCTTGGAACTTCCCTTGGTGATTTTCCTTCAACAAAGAATTCAAACTCATGATGGCAATCCAAGTGAAGTCATGATGTTGTGTCCTAAGTAGATTACTCTCTCCCAGAGATGGTTGTAACTTTGAAGCGGAATTGTTGTTCTTCATGATCACCCCTTTAATGTCCAATTTTGGTTGGGTCTCCGTGTCGAGATGCTTATTTCATCTCCAGTTTTGTTTTGTCTAATTTGTCAGCATAAACATAAGCATGGCATAAAGCATATGCATAACATCCGTGCATTTTTGCTATCTCTGGTTGTCACTTGTTCCTGTTTCACTTTGATTCCCTCCTCGGTGAATGGGTATGTTGTCCCTCTCCAATAGAGTTGTCAGCCCTTAAGCATAAAATGTCCATCCTTTATCAATTCCCCACAGAGTTTAATCCTCGTGGATGATGGTTGCTTCAGTTATCTTTTTCCATGATTGGATGAGATGGGTCCCCATTCGAGTTCATTTCTCAATGGTTGGAGTCTTGTTTGAAAGTTTCTTTCTAGCTTGATCCTAGATTGAACTTCGGTCCCTGTCGGTCGCCGAACCTACCTAGATGTGCATTTATTTTGCACTATCTATCAAGAAGAACATCTTACATGGTAATACAAATAAGTGGCAATCTTTGACAAGAAGCTTATCGTCTTCAGCGATAAATGGCAGTCTCTTCGGAGAAGTTTAATCGTCTTCAGCGATAAATGGCAGTCTCTTCGGAGAAGTTTAATCGTCTTCAGCGGTGAATGGCAATCTCTTGGGAGAAGCTTAACCTTCACCAACGATAAATGGCAGTCTCTTCGGAGAAGTTTAATCGTCTTCAGCGGTGAGTGGCAATCTCTTGGGAGAAGCTTAACCTTCATCAACGATAAATGGCAGTCTCTTCGGAGAAGTTTAATCGTCATCAACGGTGAGTGGAAATCTCTTGGGAGAAGCTTAACCTTCATCAGCGATAATGGCAGTCTCTTCAGATAAGTTTAATCGTCTTCAGTGGTGAGTGGAAATCTCTTGGGAGAAGCTTAACCTTCATAACCGATAAATGGCAGTCTCTTCGGAGAAGTTTAATCGTCTTCAGCGATAAATGGCAATCTCTTCGGAGAAGTTTATCGTCTTCAGCGAGAAATGGCAGTCTCTTCGGAGAAGTTTAATCGTCTTCAGCGATAAATGGCAGTCTCTTCGGAGAAGTTTAATCGTATTCAACGGTAAGTGGAAATCTCTTCGGAGAAGTTTAATCGTATTCAACGGTTAGTGGCAATCTCTTGGGAGAAGCTTAACATTCATCAGCGATAATGGCAGTCTCTTCGAAGAAGTTTAATCGTATTCAACGGTAAGTTGCTATCTCTTAGGAGAAGCTTAACCATATTAAACGATAAATGGCATCTCTTCGGAGAAGTTTAATTGTCTTCAGCGGTAAGTGGCAGTCTCTGTAGAGAAGCTTAACCTGCACCAGTGATAAATGGCAGTCACATTTGAGAAGTTTATCTTAAGGATGTCGACACACGGTTGTGACCTGCATTGTCTGAAAATCTAGTGGATACTGATATAAGTAATTTGGTGGTGACCAATCATATTTCAAGAAAGGCCCGTTGGTAATTGGCATTATGAAAATCAATGGACGACGAATACTGACAATTTGGTTGTGTATCATTCCAAACTAAGTCACGATGGTTTCCATCCCAAGCTCAGGTTTCGTACCTTTGGAGATGTATTGTTTAATTCAAAGCACAAGTTTCGTACCTTTGGAAGAGGTTTGTTTCTATCCCGAGCACAGGTTGTGTACCTTTGGAGATAGATGTTTGTTTTCATCCCAAGCTCAGGTTGTGTACCTTTGGAGATGTACTGTTTGATTCCAAGCACAGGTTTCGTACCTTTGGAAGAAGTTTGTTTCTATCCCGAGCACAGGTTGTGTACCTTTGGAGATAGATGTTTGTTTTCATCCCAAGCTCAGGTTGTGTACCTTTGGAGATGTATTGTTTGATTCCAAGCACAGGTTTCGTGCCTTTGGAAGAAGTTTGTTTCTATCCCGAGCACAGGTTGTGTACCTTTGGAGATAGATGTTTGTTTTCATCCCAAGCTCAGGTTGTGTACCTTTGGAGATGTATTGTTTGATTCCAAGCACAGGTTTCGTACCTTTGGAAGAAGTTTGTTTCTATCCCGAGCACAGGTTGTGTACCTTTGGAGATAGAGGTTTGTTTTCATCCCAAGCTCAGGTTGTGTACCTTTGGAGATGTATTGTTTGATTCCAAGCACAGGTTTCGTACCTTTGGAAGAAGTTTGTTTCTATCCCGAGCACAGGTTGTGTACCTTTGGAGATAGATGTTTGTTTTCATCCCAAGCTCAGGTTGTGTACCTTTGGAGATGTATTGTTTGATTCCAAGCACTGGTTTCGTACCTTTGGAAGAAGTTTGTTTCTATCCCGAGCACAGGTTGTGTACCTTTGGAGATAGATGTTTGTTTTCATCCCAAGCTCAGGTTGTGTACCTTTGGAGATGTATTGTTTGATTCCAAGCACAGGTTTTATACCTTTGGAAGATGTATTGTTGGATTCCAAGCACAGGTTTTATACCTTTGGGAAGATGTATTGTTGGATTCCAAGCACAGGTTTTGTACCTTTGGGAGATTGTTTGTTGCCATCCCGAGCACAGGTTGTGTACCTTTGGAGATGTATGCTTTGGATCCCGAGTTCAGAAATTCCCAGAAACTAAAATGGTTGCATTTGCATGAGGTGATCTATATCCTAAAGTTTTGAGGGTCTGCGTCCAATCCTAAGGTGTTGAGGGTTGTATCTCTTTTCGATCCTAATGTATTGAGGGTCGTGTCTCTTCTATATCCTAACATGTTGAGGGTATTAGTTTTCAATCCTAATGTGTTGAGGGTATTAGTTTTCAATCCTAATGTGTTGAGGGTTGTATCTCTTTTCGGTCCTAATGTATTGAGGGTCGTGTCTCTAACTATATCCTAATGTTTTGAGGGTATTAGTTTTCAATCCTAATGTGTTGAGGGTTGTATCTCTTTTCGGTCCTAATGTATTGAGGGTCGTGTCTCTAACTATATCCTAATGTTTTGAGGGTATTAGTTTTCAATCCTAATGTGTTGAGGGTTGTATCTCTTTTCGGTCCTAATATATTGAGGGTCGTGTCTCTAACTATATCCTAACGTGTTAAGGGTATTAGTTTTCAATCCTAATGTGTTGAGGGTTGTATTAGTTTTCAATCCTAATGTGTTGAGGGTTGTGTCTCTACTATATCCTAATGTTTTGAGGGTATTAGTTATTGGTCCTAAAGTTTTGAGGGCTTTCGTCCAATCCTAATGTGTTGAGGGTTGTGTCTCTACTATATCCTAATGTTTTGAGGGTATTAGTTTTTGATCCTAAGGTTTTGAGGGTTTTCGTCCAATCCTAATATGTTGAGGGTTGTATCTCTACTATATCCTAATGTTTTGAGGGTATTAGTTTTTGATCCTAAAGTTTTGAGGGCTTTCGTCCAATCCTAATGTGTTGAGGGTTGTGTCTCTACTATATCCTAATGTTTTGAGGGTATTAGTTTTTGATCCTAAGGTTTTGAGGGTTTTCGTCCAATCCTAATGTGTTGAGGGTTGTGTCTCTACTATATCCTAATATTTTGAGGGTATTAGTTTTTTATCCTAAAGTTTTGAGGGCTTTCGTCCAATCCTAATGTGTTGAGGGTTGTGTCTCTACTATATCCTAATGTTTTGAGGGTATTAGTTTTTGGTCCTAAAGTTTTGAGGGTCTGCGTCCAATCCTAAGGTGTTAAGGGTTGTGTCTCCGCTGTATCCTAACGCTTTAAGGATATTAGCTTTTGTTCATAAGGTTTTGAGATATATATTTGTGCTTCCTGTTTGAAGATTTGGTCGTCACCAAACCCTTTGAAAGCCCAGTGGTTACTGACATCTTTTAAAGTCCAATTGTTATCGGTATCATCTAATCTGGTCGTTACCAACTATCATTCAAAAGCCTAGTAGTGGCTAGCATTGTTAAAAGCCCAATTATTATTGGTATCCTTCGAGTTGGTCGTTACCAATCTTTTCCAAAGCCCAGTGGTCACTGGCATCTTTCAAACCCAATTGTTATTGGTATCATCTAATCTGGTCGTTACCAACTATCATTCGAAAGCCTAGTAGCTACTAGCTTTGTTCAAAACCAATTGATATTGATATCGTCTGATTTGTTCGCTACCAAACATCATTCTAAAAACCCAGTGGTTACTGGCATCCTTCGGATCCAATTATTATTGGTATTGGATTTGGTCGTTACCAACTTTATCTGTTAAATCCAATTGTATTGGTATCCTTTGATTTGGTCGTCACCAATAATCTTCAAAGTCCAATTGTTATTGACGTTGTCTAAACTCGATTGTTATCTTCACTTGGATTTAGTTGTCACCAAACCCTTTGAAAATCCAATGGTTATTGATCTTCTTTGATTTTGGTTGTTACCAATCTCCCCAGTTAAGTCTAGTGGTTACTAGCATTACCATAACCAATCGTATTTGGAACACTGATTTGGTAGTCACCAGTTCTTTCTAAGTCCAGTGGTTACTGGCATTGCTTGAAAACTAATCGATATTAGTACCGTGAGGTTTGGTCGTTACCAACTTCCCCAACCGAAGTCCTGTGTTTTACCAATATTGTTAGGAAATTCCCAATTGAAATTGGAACTTCGATTTGGTTGTCACCATATCCCCAGGAAGTCTAGTAATATTTAGCACGTTTTGGAAACCGAACTTTGAATTGGTCATCACCATCTTGCCCAGTAAGTCTAGTGGAAACTAACACTGTTTAAAGCTATTTATTATTCTGGTCGTCACCAATTTCCCCGATTGAAGCTTTTTCTTTTCCAGTCGAGTCTCGGAGAACTAGTGGGTACTAGTTTCCCCGGCATGTCCGGTCTTGTTTCTAACCTTTTTCTTGAAGATCCCGTTTGAACTCTTCGTTATAGGAAATTTCTCATCTGGTTATCCCCAGTGAGACTCGTGTCTCCATTCTGTCTTTTCCCTGTTGAAGTTGTGCTTCCCCAGTGGATTTATTCCCCAACGAAGTTTTCCCCATTGGGTTTCTTCCCCAGTGTGGTTTGCGTTTCTTTTCTTTCGTTTCCCCAGTGAAGAATTATTATCTTCCCCGGTGGACTTCTTCATCTGGTTATCCCCAGTGAGATTCGTTTCTCCTTTCCCCAATGAATATGTGTCTTCCCTGGTGGAATTTGTGTCCCCTGTGTGAAAGATTTCCTTGATAAGCATCTTTAGTCATGTCTGAACTATCTTGCTTACTTGGTCTTGAATCTTTCCCCAATGTGTTGGGTCCCTCGTGAGTGGTTACTCGTCGTATTGCCGTTCTTTTATATTTGCTCGTGTGTCTGCATCTATCTTGCATTCAAGCATCATAAAACACCATTTAGAACTCATTGCATTTCAGTATTGGTCCTTTTGCATACCATCGGATCTAAGGGACAAAATTTTTGGTTTGCTATATTTAAATACCTTTCACTACGATTCTATGAGGATTGTCATCTCTCATTGCCATCTAGTGAAGATATTTAAATAGGGGCAACTGTTGCACCCCAAATTTTGACCCCTTAGATCCTCATCATAATTGTAGCATCATACTCACTTGATTAACTAACCTTAACCCATTTCAAGTTTATCTTTGTCAAGATGCAGATGAATCAGGGTTTCGTACCGTCAAAAATCGAGGCTTCAATGGTTTGATCAATCAATGTATTGGATTGATTCAACTATAAACAAGATCAAGAATACTACATTGGATCAGGTATGAATCCAATTCGAGGTTGTCACCCAGGAATTAAGAACAGTGCAGTTTAGGATACCCGATTAGGGTTTTCGATCAAGAAAAGTCAACTGTAGTTTGACTTTTAATTTAAAAGGTGTTCCAATGGTGGGATCATGGTCCATGAAGTTCCTATGGATTAGTAAAGTCTACTCAAGAAGTTTCAAGACCTCAAAATACCCGGAACATCAACAGTCGACTCGGTAGCCACCGATCGATCGTTCGGTTGACCGAAAAGTCAACTCTTCACTCATGAGGAATTTGACCTAAAGATGGGAATAAAAAATGGTCCTAATGACATATTACACCTACCCATGAAGTTTTATGACCATTGGATCAAGGGTTAGGGAGTAATCGCAAAAGTTGGGAAATTAAGGTTTTGAAAAGGGCAAAGCCATAACTCCTTAACCACACAAGGGTTTTTGACCTAGTTTCAAGGGGAATGAGTTCCTAACACAAGCATAAATATTTTAGTACCTAATTGGGGCTTTCTAAAAAGTACAAGTGGGTTCCATAACTCTTCCTGGTTAGAGAGAACCGAGATCCACAAGTTGGCAAAAACTCACATTGGCAAAACCAGGTCAACATGAGTTTTTTTTATTCCAAAACCTCTCCAAATTGATGCTAATCAAAGACTAAGCCTCATTTATGATGTTTACATTGTTAATAAACATGTTTAACATCAATTCCCACGAAAATGGACCAAAGATTAAAGGAAATCATTATTTAATGCAAGTTGCAAAAGTGAATAGTGAAGAAAGAGAAAAAAAGGTGGCTACCATTGTCAAATCATCAACTTTAATTCAACAAGTCACCTCCTATCCTATGAAGCATGATGAAAAAAACTATAGGGCATGGGGAATATCTTAGTAGAGTGGCTTAAAGATAAAGGTGAAGATTTCATTGGAAAACTCAAAGATTTTCATGATGGAAGGTTAAAATTGACAATTTGCTTCACTTTTGCCCATACCTTGATTCAAGGCCTTTGGCTATAAATAGAACTCACTTACTACATCAAAAACACACAAGTTCCATGCTAGAAACCAGCTAGAACTTTCTTTCTTACACAATCACAAGTTCTTACAAAATCTCATTAAGTTTCCAAAATCCCTCAAAATTTGCTTTTGAAAAACACCTTTCAAAACCATTTCCAAACTTCTTCCAACTCAAGAAACACTTCAAACACATAAAGTATGATGTATTGAAGCTATCCAAGTCACTTCCACACTTATGTAACAAGATCTTGGAAGAGCTCTCAAGATCTCTGGTTTTCTTATTGCTTAAGTTTGCTTCAAGAGGTAAACCTAAAACTCATAAATGTGAACTTTCCACTTGCATTCCACATGTTACCATGACTGTTTTTTTACCATGATGATCTTGAAAATTTTCAAATTGTAACTTGATTTTTCTTGTGAGATTGATCTTGTATTATTCTTAAAATTTTGTTAACATGTTTAAATAATCAAATTTGTTTGATTCATTGTCTTACCATGTGCATTTTATTCCTTTTATCATTTAGATTTTCATGTTTTGTTCATCCAAACTTCAAAAAATCATAACTCATCCATTTTTCATCATTTTGAACCTATTCTTTTTGCATTGTGTTTGACTTGATGCCTACTTTCATGTGATATTTTTTAATTCCATGTTTGTTCATATTTTCATGCCTTTTGGTTGCTTGTAAGTTGCCTTTATATTGAGATCGTTATCTCGCGTATGCAGATGAATTTCTTTTTCACCGTGATCATTTGTGTTATGATATTCATTTATACTATGTTAGTTAACATGTTAGGGTACTCTCCCTTGGTTGTTACCATTATTTCATATTGCTTTCCTCCTAAATTATGAGGTTAAACTGATTTGCTTGTATTTGATTGTCATCGATACATATGGGTTGTTACCTTCATCTTTGTAAAGATATGCCTTCATCTTGGTTAAGATATTTCATGGGTTGTTACCTTCATCTTTTTTAAGACACATTAATTCTTGGTTGTAACCATTTATCTTGATTTAAATCCTTGCTTATTGTAATATGCATGCTTGTTTGGTTGTAACCATCATCCTTGATTACTTTTGTTAATTATTCCTTCCCCAAGTGATGGAACTCTCTAGTTCTCATCCAAATTGTCTCCTTTCTCTCTCCTTCCAAAGGAAAAGTCTCTCTATTGACCCTTGGGTCATAGATAGCTCAATACCCTCATAGGCCTCGAAAGAGCCTTAACCCCCTTTTTGGTCTGGATAGAACCAATAGGATTCACACTCATAGGTCTGGATAGAACCTTCCCCTCTTTTGGTCTGGAAAGAACCAATTGATCCTTAGTTCGAGCCCGAACTACGACCGCTCTGATTTCTCATTGGACAATGAGAATACGTAGGCACAAGATGCGATATCTTGACGAGCAACCTTCCCCCTCACTAGGAGTGTTTACAACTAGAACCCTAGGATAGAGTTGTTAACTCTATGTAAGGGTCATGGATATGATCACTTACTTCCCCCTTTGAGTGTTACAACATAGACATAGAGAGTTTTGTGAAACTCTACACAAACATTATTATGTTTGTTCCCCTTTGAACCTTGATCGCAATCAAGCGTTCTTCAACCCTAGTGAGGTGAACTATGATTGCTCTGATTCTATCCTAGTTAGGATACGTAGGCAGAGGATGCGATGTCTTTGCGAGCAAACTTAGAAACAATCTTAGGTCTTCATCTATCATAACCTTCACCTTTTTACCCAATACCCAAACCTTAGCAAATATTTAACAAACTTAGCATACAAAAAAACAAAAGGTTCCTGTAGAGTACTACAGATGTTTAGGATGTGAAATACCTATCCTATGCATAACCAACCCCCAATCCCCGAATCTCTTAGCGTTGTTGTAACATCGTGCAAAAGGTTCTTTCTTTCTTTAGACCTTTCCTTTGGATAAATTAAAGTCCGGTTGTGAATTTAAGAATTAAGATTCAAGTTAATCAATAGCTTGATATCCCGATTCTCACCGCAACAACGACAAAACTGGGTACTTAATATTTTTTGCTTGCTGCTTTACTGCACCAACAGTACCTTGCAATGGAGTAGCGTAAGACGGTGGATCATGTTCGTGAATCTTGATTTCAACAAGTGCGTGGTTGGGATTAATCCGACCGAACGAAAACCTTGAGACTGGAGGTCTTGCAAGGTAGTAGCAAGAACTGGTGGATTTAAGAAGCATTATTGGTGACTTGATCAAACTTTGATCAAGGGTTTTGGAGGTGGTAGAATCAACAACAAATCATATAGTTTGTATGGTTAGAGTTTTTCATCTCTTGTATATACAAATTTTACAAAGTAAAGTTAATTGCAACTATCTCAATTTGATTTCAAGTAGAGGGCAGATATACCCATAGTGAGGTCGATTAAGGAATTGCCTAAATAAATCCTTCTCTCTCTCTCTCTCTCTCTCTCTCTCTCTCTCTCTCTCTCTCTCTCTCTCTCTCTCTCTCTCTCTCTCTCTCTCTCTCTCTCTCTCTCTCTCTCCATCTCTCTTTATCTATCTATATATATATCTATCTATCTATCTATCTATCTATCTATCTCCCTCTCTCTCTCTAATATTTATGATTGCAAATTATCGAGTTCATTGTTGTTCTGATCAATCCATTTGGAATTCAATTTTTGGTTACGTTTTGAATTACGGTTTGTTGATATAATCATAATCACTTTGATTGTGATTGGTTTTAACATCAACAAAAAAATTAAATTTTCAAACGTTATCGATTTCACACAAGGTGTTCGATAAATTGTCTCTATTGCTTTTATTTATTTTTTGATCATTGGAAATAAGCTATATGTGTAGCTTATCATTTAATTGATTTGTAATTAATCATTGTTGAACAATTTGTGTTCATTATCATTCAATTGTGTAACTTTATGCATATCTGAGATTTTTAATAGTAAGTTCGGTTATATGATGCGATTTGAGTTATTTCCGTTGTTTCATATAACTTTTGAAATCATTTTTTTCAAAATTTTAAATTTTGAATTTGTGATCTATTCACCTCTGTCGCTTGCGCGGAAATAAGGTGCCGGCAAAACAGAAGAGTCGCCACCTTTCGTTATTTATCCCTCAGAGCGGGAAAGGAAACGATCGGAAAAACCTGACGAATAAGGGTAAGACAAGGTCATCGCAACCATCGTCTGGGTTCGGGAGTCGGTTACGCAAGGGGGAGGTATTAGCACCCCTCACGTCCGTCGTACTCGACGGGATCCTCGCTTGTTTGTTTACTTGGACGGGTTGGTTATCTATCTACCTATCAAGGCTGGATGAAAAAGAAAAGAAAAATGACTCGGCAAAGCATCGCGCTTTATGCCTACGTATTCCCGTCTGGAACGAGAAATCAGAGTCTACGTAGTTCGGCTAACTACGGGTGAAGGTTGCTCGCTAGGACGTCGCATCCTATGCCTACGTACTTTCATCTGGTATGAAAGATCAGAGCAAACGTAGTTCGGGAAACTACGGGCTATCTCCTAACAGAAGTGTTTTATTGGGTTTGCGATTTCGACCGCACTAGAGACTATGACCTGAGAGTGAACGCGTCGCATGTCACCCAAAGGGTACCATACTAAACGTCCCAACTGTGGAAAAGAAACTCTCCCACAATCCTTTCTCAGATAGCTTAAGGCTCGTAAGGTACGAAAGAAATCATTCATGATTACTGTATCTTAAACTGCTTCGAGATGAGAAGAGAACAGGCCCAACTAGGAGGGAGACTATCAAGTCCTACTGTTGTCATGCCATGGATTCATCCTATGGTTGAGGTTTGAACAGGGAACTCCTAGATGTTGTCATGCATAGGTTTCAACCTAAAAGTCTATCATCAAATCCTCATCAGAGGAAATGAGAGTCCTAAGGGATCATGTCAATGATACACCAAAACAGACAAAAGCATCAGCTTTAACAGTAAAATGCATGCAATGCAAGTGAGGGAGGAAATGTGTGTGGGGCTTCAACCTCCACAAGCTCGTCTCGACCTCAAGCCAGTCATGAGATAACAGTAATCATACTGAAATAAACAACATGCTATCAAGCAATAAACAGTAAACTGCAATCATACAGATAAAAGAAATGAAATCATGCTATCAAGCAAAATAAACACATGGGCAAGGGAGATGGTCTCTACCGAATACCCGCAAGCAAAGCCAAGCAATAACAATACAATCAGATGCACTCATGCTCTTAGACTGAATTTCTAAATGGGCTTAGTCTAATGCAACAGACAAATCAGACAAAACACACAATACATCAAAGAAAACAGAAGAAAGCCTCAGCTCCTCCAGCAGCAACCCAGTCTTCAGACTTCAGAGATCACTTGCTTTCCAGGTATCAACCCTACAACATGAGTATCAACTCATCTTCTCCCTTGAGCTTCAGCTCCTTTGATCAGCTCTACCTTCAGGCTTTACTATTCTCAGGGATCTTCAAGCATCAACTTGATCTTCATAAAGTCTTCAGACTTCAACAATCTTCAAGGAATCATCCTCTTCAAAGCTTCAGCTTCTATCTTCAAGGGCTCAAATGCTCCAGCAGACAAGATTCAGTCAACAAGATGAGGTGAGGATGTTACAGTGCTCACTGACTTCCAAAGGATGCCATTGAGGACTTAACATCAAAGGAGAGGCTCTCTCAAAGTTCTACCTTATAGGGCAAGGTCACTAATCCCTCCAAAGGAGAGAGGTGAATACCCTTAAGGGACTCTATGTCACAGAGAAGAAAGGAGGTGAACAAGACACTCCTTGTTTATTGAACAAAGTATTCTATCTAGGGCTCTGCCTATGCCCCTATAAACCTATAAACAAAACAACAAAAGCTATGCTAAACTCCTCTGAAAGGTCTTCAAAGCTTCCATGATGATCCACAAGGTCTTCAACTCAATCCTCAAAGCTCACACACTCAAAGGAGAAGAAAAACAAACACAACAATACAACTTATGCCTTTAAGCAACACACATACTATCCATACATTCAAAAATCAATGAAAAATACTAAAATACCATACAATATTCTAGAAAAATTCTAGGGGATTCTATACATACTTACCCTTAACCCATGTATTCCCCATACACTAATTTGGCCTATAAACCCCAAAACAAATTTGTTCAAGTCTACCTATACAACCTAAAACCCTAATTAGAGCACCTAAAAGTCTAACCATCAAACTACATCAAATTTTAATCTAAAAATCAAGAATTAAATCCTATGGGGAACTATGATTCAATATCTAATTACACAAAAAAGGATGAATTAAAAAGATTAAAGGAAGGTCCTAAAACAAATTCTACAAAATCATGCACAAAATTAATCCTATTTTAAAAGCTATTTAAAAGAAAAATCTACTAAAAATATGAAAATAAAATAAAATGGACATTTTATTTATCTATATTTTTCTAGACAGGTTTATTAACATGTGAAAAAAACAAGAATTAAAAAATATTAAATTTCCTATTTTTTATGAATTTTATAAAAGACAAACAATAAAAGAAATTAAAAAATTAAAAGAATTCAATTAAGGGGGAGGGGGTGTGATAAGCAAGGGCGCCCCAGTTCAATATTCAATGGGCCAGAATATGGGGGGTGGGGATAGTGATTTGGATAGGCCCACACGCGCCTCATTAAACCAAACGACGGCGTTTCAGTGTTTGAAATTTCCCTCCGTTTTTCCAATGAATCTGGGCCGTTGGATGAATGGAATAGGTCAAGACTCTCAGCAAGATCCAATGGCCGTGCATCATCGTCCCCAAACCATTCTAGGGTTTTCAGAAATCGTGCCTCCATGCAACATACTTCTTTTTCCTTGTTCTCCCTCCACACTCAATGAAAATTAAAAATTCCAAAAAGGAAAATGGTCTACAGATTACAAGGAACAAGACTATACGCGTAGTTTTCATTAATTCTCCTTGAATCACTCAAACAGAAAACTTCAAAGCTTGGGTACCACCATATTTCTCTGAAATCAACTCATCTAAAACCCAAATTTGATGATCCGATCTTGTTCTTTATGTTATGCCTACCACCATGAGCTATCAATCGTGCTCTAAAGCCACTAATCCAGCCTGTTCTCAATCATAACAGATTCTTGCACCTGCTATCAAACTCCATGAAATGCTCCCTAATCCTCAGAAAATGGTCTTCTACCCTAGCTTAACCAGTCTACACCTATAACTACGGCAGAATGCACATAAACTATGAGATTCGAGCAAGATTACCAACCTGTTACACTTTAATGGAGGCTATGGTTTCCTTGCAATTCAGTGCTTGAAACCTTCCTTGATTACTCTCCAATGCCCACTATGACTTCTGTATGCAGCAGGATGAATGATCAAGGCTTGAAACTCGTGCTTGATATCAAAATGCAATTCTTGCAATTTCCTCAAAATAGCTTCAAACTGCCATGGATCTTCTTCTACCTCAGCATGTACTCAATCACAATGATCAGAATAATATGTTTGTGGTGGAGAAATGAATGGAGATTGAAGAGAATGAAGGTTTGATGTGAAATTGCCAATGGAAGAATCTTGCTTTTCACACTCTAATCTCACCTCTCATCAACAATGATCACCAACCTTTTACCCTCCATGATTCACTCTTCTTATAATGATCAATGGAAACTCCTAGATCTTTCTAGAATGAGCTAGAAAGTTCTTGGAATCTCACATGATGGTAAGTTGAAAATCTCATGCATCATGCCTTAAACCTTGCAAATTGGTGCCAAAATCTCCTTATGTGAGATATTGAGAAGGAATGCACAAAAACAAGCCTCCTCCTTGCCTTGTGTTATGATTTCCAAAGGTGCCTTAATATGCAAGTTTCAATTTTCCAAAGCATGTCCCACTTTAAAGCTTCAAATCAAAATTCTATTTGAACCATTGTTCTCAAAATGATGTTTCAAATCAAAATGATATATTGGATGACCTATTTTGGATTCCTGGATCCTCCAAACCAATTTCCAATTTCAACTTTTTAAACTTATAAGCCATTTTTAGTTCATTTTTAACCAATCATGCAAATCCATGCTATGAGCTTTTCCAACAATTCATGACCTTCTTTCTAGACTTAAAATCACCTTTTGAACAACTTTCATGTTTTGAGTTTTTCCATTTGAGGCTTGGAAATAGGAGATATGGCCTTTGCTTAAAAATGACCTATAACTGACAAATGACCAAAATACCCCTGTCTTGTTCAAACCATAAGTTGAGTTCCACAAATCCTATTAAGGACTTCTACCACTAAAATTAAAGCTAAGAAGATGCCCTTCAGCATTCATGTTGACCAAGAAATCATAGGAATCATCCCACTAGGGCAAAAGGTGTCTGCAAGTTGGGTGACTTTCAAGGACCCAGATTCATACACCTCTACTGACCTGTAATTTGTCAAAACCATAACTTGAGCTCTGCACATCCTATCAAGGACTTCTACCACTCAAATTAAAGCTAAGAACAAGCTCTACAACATTCATGTTGTGGGGAAGATGAGATATCAATCACATCTTGAGCTAAAACTGCCTGGAAAATAGGGATCAAACTAGGGTTTTTCACTGACAATCCTCAGAAACCCTAACTTGAAACTTCTCAAACTCCTCAATCCTGATGAGTTGGTCTAG
This sequence comes from Lathyrus sativus, assembly GCA_963859935.3. Lineage (NCBI taxonomy): Eukaryota > Viridiplantae > Streptophyta > Magnoliopsida > Fabales > Fabaceae > Lathyrus > Lathyrus sativus. The sequence continues at coordinate 18,073,526 of OZ012739.1, read as the reverse complement.
GAATCATCCTTATAACATCTCAATACATCATTCCATGATCTCATGGCCCTTGGATTAGGTCTCAACCTTCTCAAAATCTTCAGTTATCCTAGGGTTGACCCAGTCAAAACCCTAATTCTACTATTCATGGTTGAATCTTCTGAATTCTTGCATAATGACCTCTCTGGGCTTCATGATGGCTATCAAGACATCTCATAATCTTTCTCAAAACATCAAGTTCATTCTCAAAGTCTCAGAATCATCTGAGGAGCACCCACAACTCTCAAGCTATGAAACACACAACCCTGGTTTCAATCCACTTCCTCTGAGGATCTCTTGAACTTTCTGATGAAGGTATCCATTTTCAAACACTTGATGAATAAATAATTGTTGGTCAAATTTTGGGGTGCAACAGCTGCCCCTATTCAAACGGCTTGAACCTGACTGGGTGAGAAGCGAACGACTCTCAACCAATCAAGGTGCGAGACGATTGAATACCGGTAAACCCGAAAATTTGCCAACTGCACGAGCACACGGTACTCTGCGAGGAACAAATCTTCGAATATTGCAATGCTAGCTGCACGGCAACCAGCTGGAGAAATATCGATCTGACATCGCTGTCTGTTATCCACATTAAATTCTTCTGATATTGCCTTCAGACAACCACAACACCCAACATCGCCGCTGGAAGACTAAATCACCTAACATCGCCGTTAGAAGACTGGATCACCTTGACATGCCCAACATCGCCGCTGGAAAACTGAATCTGACATCGCCGTCGGAAACAAACATCCTCTTAGAGACACTCGACATCGCCGTCGCACAAACATCATTTCTACTGGGGATTTAAAGAGTCTGACCTCGCCGTCAAACAAACATTCAACCTCGCCGTCAAATCCAAACGTTCAACCTCGCCGTCGAACAAACATCCAACCTCGCCGCTGGACAAATGATGATCTGACCTCGCCGTCAAATCCAAACGTTCAACCTCGCCGTCGAACAAACATCCAACCTCGCCGCTGGAAAACTGATGATCTGACCTCGTCGTCAAATCCAAATGTTCAACCTCGCCGTCGAACAAACATCCAACCTCGCCGCTGGAAAACTGATGATCTGACCTCGCCGTCAAATCCAAACGTTCAACCTCGCCGTCAAACAAACATCCAACCGCGCCGCCGGACAACTGATGATCTGACCTCGCCGTCAAATCCCAACGTTCAACCTCGCCGTCGAACAAACATCCAACCTCGCCGCCGGACAACTGATGATCTGACCTCGCCGTCAAATCCAAACGTTCAACCTCGCCGTCGAACAAACATCCAACCTCGCCGCCGGACAACTGATGATATGACCTCGCCGTCAGATCCAAACGTTCAACCTCACCGTCGAACAAACATCCAACCTCGCCGCTGGAAAAATGAAACAAAAGGTACACTTGCGTATTTGAAACTACTCCGCTGGGAATGAGAGACTTAACCGAGCACACTCTGATCTGGGGTTCACCCTCAGAACCATAACGAACATCGGAATACTGCCGCACACTGCCCGCCGTAGAACTTCAACATTAAAGATATATGCAACCCTGGCCCCTGGCCACCCCAGATCCGCTGGAAAAATATTCAAGGACTCCTGAATATGAATGAAACCCTGGCCCCTGGCCACTCCAGATCCGCTGGAGAATCTTCAAGTACTTCTGAAGATAGATGAAACCCTGCCCATTGGCTATTCCAGCTTCAACTAGAAAAAACATCCTTGGCCTTCAAGGATGTAAACTTTGCCCGTCGGCAACTCTGCAGGAGGTATCTTCGACTTCAGTCTAAAGAAATGGTCTTTGGCCTTCAAGGGTACATGGATCTGCCTTCAGGCAACTCCGCCTCTGCTATAGAGCATCCGAGACTTTAGTCAGGGATATACTTCGGCCTTCAGTCCGAAAAATGAATCCTAGGTCATTCATGACCTTGGGGATAACCTTGCCCTCAGGCACCTTCGCTTCAGCTTACGAAAATTGTGACTTCAGTCAGAGAAATGGTATCCTGAGCCATTCGTGACTCTACGGGAATTCAAACACTTTGCCTTCAGGCAAAACTCCGCTTCAGCTGGAGAAACATCTTCGACTTCAGTCAGAAGAAACACTATTCACTTGATCGCAATCAATCACCACCTCAGGACAACTGACTTGGTCTTCAGGCCAACACGGATCATCTTGCAAACAACAGCTGTATCTACAAATTTTTGAACTTTGTCTTTAGACAAGCGCTGATTCATCAGCACGGGAACCTGAATCCACAGGAACATTCTGGTACCGCCTTCAGGCGTTTACTAAATCAATCTTCAGATTAGACATCACTGTTGGAGCAGACATATCACGCTGCTAGGGTTTTCAAGAATCATTTTGAACAAACAAACTCCGTCGGGCACCTTCAAGAATCATCCTGAACCGATAACCGTTCTGGAGACCTCATTCTGCTGGGTATTCCAGGAATCTTCCTGGGCAACTCTTGTTGGGGGACGCTACTGGGTAGCTCAAGAACCATCCTAAGCAAACCATTCGGGAACCTGCACCGAGATCTTAAGAATCACCTTAAGCAAACGACCCTGCTGAGGAATTCAAGAATCGTCTTGAACTGAAGACTTCGCTGGGGATCTCAAAAATCATCTTGAGCAAGCGACTGTGGGGATTACACCGGGGTCTTAGGAATCATCTCAAGAAAGCGACCTCGTTGGAGAGAATATCAGGAATCGTCCTGAGCAACTGGTCTCTTGGTGGAACACCTGTAAGGCAAGAATGATAGTAACCTGGATCATGCTTATGATGCATATGCTTCTGCGCCATGCCCCACACGGTGGGAATGCTATGCGTTTTATGCTAAATGCTATGCAATCCTGCACAATGCTATGCAACGTTAAATGCCATGCAGTCATGCACAATGATGCGATCCCGTCCGCAAAATAAATGCCGGGAGGAGGAAACCCTTTTGTCAAGGAGACAAGAACTACTCAGGTAGAGGAATCATCCTGTTGAGGAGAACATGGACACGCTGGTATCAATCGGCCTCTGCCTGGGGAAATGATCTTCCGGTTGACTGCTGCAGGGCAAACAACTTCAGCTGACTGCTGCAGGGGATGAAGCTCTACGAGAACCCGAACCTGCTGAAGGAAAGCGATATCAATCGCGGGAGTGAACTGCGTGGCCGCCTCGGCTAATCTTCTGGGGATAACAACTCTGTGGGGAAACAACTTCAGCCGCTCCACACTCCACTGGGGAAAATCAATCATGATCTGATCAACTTCCAAGGTCTCGGCTATCCTGGACATCTGCAAACTCGGCTGATGAAGGAGAAGTCATTCTGCTTCGCTGGAAAGAGTACGACTCTGGGGAAATACAACATCAGCTGTTCAATGCTCTGCTAGGGAAAATTCACTCAGGGTCCCAACTGCTTCCAAGGATTCGGCTTTTCTGCGGACTCAGCCGGGGAGAGAAATCATTCTACTTCACTGGAGAGTACGACTCTGATGAGGGATTTCAATTCCGCTGGGGAAGAAAGAATCATCTGACTTCGGGGGAGAGCATGACTCTGGTGGGGAATCTCAATTCCGCTGGGGAAGAAAGAATCATCTGACTTCGGGGGAGAGCATGACTCTGGTGGGGAATCTCAATTCCGCTGGAGACTTTACTGGGGAGACACGAGCTTCGACACCCGAACACTCCTATGAAATCTGCACTTGTGACCCGGTGCTGGGGAAAGAGCGTCTGCTTGGGGAAGAGAATCATCTCTGCATGGGGAGACATATCAATGCTCACTATTTGCATTCAGATTCTGCGGAGGAGAGACTACAGAACTCTGCTGGAGAAGGAGGGCTCGCCCTGCTTCGGGGATGCGCACGGCACATCTTCTGGAAGGTGCTACACCTGCAACGACACAAACAAACAGACAAGATATCCTCCTCAAAGGGGCCTATCCAGGTTATTATCTCGTGACAATATTCAGTTAATTACTTGTTTCAACAATCAATGGGCCTAGGCCCGCAAGTTTATGTATGCGCATTTCATTAAAAAACATCGGCGTTTTCATTCGCAAACAAAACAGATAAATGCTAAACAGACGAGCAGAATTGCTGAATAATGCGCATTTTATTGATGATGAACCCCTGAATGGGCAAAAATGTTTTACAACAGAGGCAAGCTCCTGGAATGAGGAAGCCGCACAAAAATGAAAACATAAATATACATCAGTATATACAAATGTTGGCAACGAAGCGCAGACGAACACCATGAGTTGATCCTTCTAAGACCCACTCGACCTCGATACTTCTCCGATGCTTCAGCTTCGGAAGAGATTGATTCAGATAAACGGCCCTCAGGTCTTCCAAACCACTAAACAATGAAAGTCCACACGCGGAACGCAGTCATTTGCTTATTCAAATCCCTAACTTTTGCGTGAACCGCCCTTTACGGGTTTTCAGTTCACCGGGATACCCTTTTTTGCCGAAGCCGCCCAGTGTAGGTTTTCGACTTCGCGGGTGTACATTTTTTCAATATATCCCTAATTTTTGCCCGAACCTTTTATTCTGTTTTTGGTTCGCCGGGATGCCCCTTTTTTGCCTGGACTCTTTCTTTTTTGTCCAGCGGGTCTCTTTCAAGCAAAGTATTTTTTAACTGCGTCCGCGTTCACCGGGGATGCAAAATCTTCACCATCCATCGTGGATAACAACAAAGCTCCTCCTGAGAAGACCTTGCTGACGACATACGGCCCTTCGTAATTCGGAGTCCACTTGCCCCGGTGATCGGAGTGTGGCGGAAGAATTTTCTTCAGGACGAGATCACCCGTCTGAAAGCTTCGAGGACGCACCTTCTTATCATAAGCTTTCTTCATTCGGCTTTGGTACAAGCGACCAAATGCAATCGATGCTAACCTCTTCTCGTCCATCAGGCTGAGTTGGTTCAAGCGATTTGTAATCCATTCTGCCTCGTCGAGCTTTACATCAACCAAAACTCGCAAAGAAGGAATCTCCACTTCTAACGGTAGGACAGCTTCCATACCGTACACCAAGGAGAAAGGAGTTGCCCCGGTCGACGTACGCACCGTCGTACGATAACCGTGCAAGGCAAACGGCAGCATCTCGTGCCAATCTTTGTACGTCACAACCATCTTCTGAACAATCTTCTTGATGTTCTTGTTGGCGGCTTCAACGGCGCCATTCATCTTCGGCCGGTAAGGAGATGAGTTGTGGTGTTCAATCTTGAAGTTCTGGCACAGCTCCTTCATCATCTTGTTATTCAAATTCGAACCATTATCAGTAATGATCCGCTCGGGAATTCCATAGCGACAGATGATGTCCCTCTTTATGAACTTAGCCACCACCTGCTTGGTCACGTTAGCGTACGAGGCTGCCTCCACCCATTTGGTGAAGTAGTCGATAGCTACCAGAATGAAACGATGACCATTGGATGCAGTGGGCTCGATCTTGCCTATCATGTCGATGCCCCACATGGAGAACGGCCACGGGGAGGACATGACATTCAATGGGCACGGCGGCACATGAACTTTATCAGCATAAATCTGGCATTTATGACATTTCTTCGCGAATCTGAAGCAATCCGACTCCATAGTCAGCCAGTAATACCCTGCTCTCAGGATCTTTCTCGTCATGGCATGCCCGCCGGCGTGCGTACCGAATGTGCCCTCATGGACTTCTTCCATGAGCATACTTGCTTCTTTCTCATCTACACATCTGAGCAGCACGAGATCGTGGTTTCTCTTATACAACACTCCATCAGGATTGAGATAAAAGTTTCCAGATAGCCTCCTTAGAGTCTTCTTATCCTGGGTTGACGCACCTGCAGGATACTCCTTGGTCATAAGGAAGGTCTGGATGTCGTGGAACCATGGCTTGCCGTCGTTGGCATCCTCGATTGCAAACACAAACGCCGGTCTATCAAGACGCGAAAGTACAATTCTTGGAGCCTCATTCCAATAATTGACTTTATACATTGAAGCCAACGTGGCTAAAGCATCAGCCATCTGATTTTCAGCCCTGGGTACACGATGAAGTTCCACTCGATCGAAGAACGGAAGCAACCTCCTGGCATAATTCATGTACGGCACTAAATTCGCTTGACGAGTTTCCCACTCCCCTTTAATCTGATTGATTACAAGCGCTGAGTCACCATATATGTCTAGATTCTTGATTCTCAAATCAATTGCCTCTTCTAGACCCATAACACATGCTTCATACTCTGCTTCATTGTTGGTAACTGGAAACGTCAGTCTTGCAGTAAACGGGATGTGGGATCCGTGAGGAGTCGTGATGATAGCCCCGATACCACTTCCATAGGAATTAACCGCTCCGTCGAATATCAACTTCCACTGAGACTTCCTATCTGGCCCCTCATCGGGCAATGGCTCATCGCAATCCTTCGCTTTGAGAAACATAATGTCCTCGTCAGGGAATTCGAACTTCATCGGCTGGTAGTCTTCGATTGGCTGTTCGGCAAGGTAATCAGACAATACGCTTCCCTTAATGGCTTTCTGGGAGACGTACTGAATATCATATTCTGTTAACACCATTTGCCATCTGGCAATCCTGCCTGAAAGAGCCTGCTTCTCGAAGACGTACTTGATCGGATCCATCTTCGAAATTAGCATAGTGGTGTGGTTGAGCATATACTGTCGTAGACGTTTGGCGGCCCAAGCTAATGCACAACACGTCTTCTCCAGCATCGAGTATCGAGATTCACACTCAGTGAACTTTTTACTCAAATAATAAATGGCATGCTCATTTCTGCCCGTCTCGTCGTGCTGACCGAGAACACACCCCATACTGTTCTCCAGAACCGTCAAGTACATGATTAATGGCCGTCCAGCCACTGGGGGTATCAAGATTGGAGGTTCTTGAAGATACTGCTTTATTTTGTCGAATGCCTTCTGGCAATCCTCATTCCAAGTAGCCGCCTGATCTTTCTTTAAAAGTTTGAACATCGGTTCACAAGTGGCCGTGAGCTGAGAGATAAACCTTGCAATGTAGTTTATTCGGCCCAGGAAACCACGAACTTCTTTCTCTGTTTTCGGCGCTGGCATTTCTTGGATAGCTTTTATCTTCGCAGGATCAACTTCAATACCTCGTTCACTAACGATAAACCCCAATAACTTTCCGGACCGCACTCCGAAAGTGCACTTGTTAGGATTCAGCCTCAGCATGAACTTCCTAAGCCTCTCAAACAGCTTCAACAGGTTGACCAGATGCTCTTCCTCCGTTTGGGACTTCGCAATCATGTCATCAACATAGACCTCGATCTCATGATGAATCATATCATGAAACAGAGTTACCATTGCTCGCTGGTAAGTGGCCCCTGCGTTCTTCAGACCGAAGGGCATTACCTTGTAGCAAAATGTTCCCCAGGGGGTAATAAACGTCGTTTTCTCCATGTCCTCCGGTGCCATCTTAATCTGATTGTAACCGGAGAAGCCATCCATGAATGAAAACACGGAAAATTGGGCTGTATTGTCGACCAACACATCGATATGAGGCAACGGGAAATCATCCTTAGGGCTCGCCCTATTCAAGTCCCGATAATCGACGCACATGCGTACCTTACCGTCCTTCTTCGGTACAGGCACTATGTTGGCGACCCACGGAGGGTAAGTGGTAACGGCTAGGAATCCTGCGTCCAACTGCTTCTGGACTTCTTCCTTGATTTTTACAGCCATATCTGGTCTCGTCCTCCTGAGCTTCTGCTTGACTGGAGGGCACTCTTCTCGCCACGGCAAGCGATGAACCACGATATCAGTGTCAAGTCCGGGCATATCTTCATATGACCAAGTAAAGACGTCACTATACTTTCGAAGCATCTCGACCAGTCTATGCTTGACATCATTCTGCAGTGCAGCCCCAACTCTGACATTCCTGACGAGCTCCTCAGAACCCAGATTTACAATCTCAGTATCCTCCTCGTGAGGCAGAATAACCTTCTCCTCTTGTCTCAACAAGCGGGCCAACTCTTCCGGGAGGTCTTCGTCTTCGTCAATCTCATCCTCGGCTTGATAGATCGGGCAATCAAAGTCGTAGTGAGCCGTAGAGGGTCCAGAGTCGATGTCATCTGTTACGTGGATCCTGCAATAACAAGGGTTAAGTTTAAAGCAAGAATATGCAGGTTAGCACAAACCTCGTTGCCATTTTGCTGTTTTTCGAAATAAACATAAAACAGGAATAACAGAGAACACAATATTTGATTACGAAGAAAACGCCTTTTATTTATTAACAAAATGCATACACATAATCCAACAATGCCCTGACAGTAAAACCACTATGTCCCGGGCAGGACATAGGGTTGTACAAAGATTGTAAAAAGCAAATCATTACTCTTCACTTGTCAGCTTGATAATCTCCTTGATGGTCCAATTGTGGAGGCGCTCGCCTGGCTTGCTCGGTTGAATCCAGGCGTCAAGATCGCAATCACTATCTCCGCTGTCCTCTGACGTAGCATTGATGCTTTCGAAAATTACTCCCCCCTTGGTGAATAGGATCGGCCCTTTCCCACGAGACGAGCTGCCAGAAGAATATGAAGCTTCAGCTCCAGGAGAATACCCCAATCCAAACTTATCCTGCTTGATTGGTATATCCAAGACATGCCCCCAGCCTGAGGTGGAACCGGCTTCGACAACGGCCCGAGCTTCCTTAAACAAGGAAAGATTCATCTCCTGCTTCTCTGCGACGGCAGGAGCTACCTCCTTCACCCTGACGGTTTCAAATGCTTGGCAGAGCGTTTCATGGATCTTGCCATCCATTTCGACGTATTTAAAGGACGACAGGTGGCTCACCATGATGTCCTCTTCACCACAGACGGTCACTATGCTGCCCCCGACAGCATATTTAAGCTTCTGATGCAGCGTGGACGTCACGGCACCAGCAGAATGGATCCATGGCCGACCTAAGAGGCAACTATAGGCGGGCATGATATCCATGATATAGAAAACGGTATTGAACGTCTCTGGACCAACTTGAATTGGCAGGGTCAACTCTCCGAAGACGTGGCGCTTGGTTCCGTCAAAGGCTTTCACGACCAGATCACTGGGCGTGCACAGCAATCCGCGGGTATCCAACTTCATCAGTGCCTTCTTCGGAAGCACATTAAGCAAGGAACCCGTATCCACCAGGACATGTGACATAATCGTGCCTCTGCACTCTATCGAGACGTGCAAGGCGTTATTGTGATCTCTTCCCTTAGGAGTCAGCTCCAGATCTGTAAATCCCAGCCCATTACCAGCATTAACGTGGGCTACCACCTCCTCGAGTTGATTTACTGATATCTCCTGCGGCACGTATGCAGCATTTAATACTTTCAGCAAGGCGTTGCGGTGCGCTTCAGAACACAGCAACAGGTTAAGAATCGAGATCTTTGACGGGGTCTGATGAAGATGATCTACAATTTTGTAGTCACTCTTCTTGATTAGTCGCATGAACTCTTCAGCATCTTTAACTAGCAAGTCTTTTTCTGCCCCAGCAGGGACCTCTTCGACAGCTTTACCTTTACCCTTATCCACAGCGTCAGCCCGGACCACTTTCTCTGCTGCAACCTCTGCTGGCGCAAACACTCTACCGCTTCTAGTGATACCACTGACTTCGGTAAGATCCTGCACAGTCGATCCGAATGGCTCTAGCTCTATCTTCTAACCATTACAATAAACTTCGGCGCCGTAATGCCATGGAACGGCATTAGTGCTTTCGAATGGAATCGGTCTGGCCTTGGTGATAGTGATTGTAGGCGGACGGGGTGCTGAAATAGTAATAGGGTGACGAGGAATAGTAATGGTAGCGACTTCGTCTGCCTGCTTCAGTACGACTTCCCCTGATGCACTCTCACTGCTCCTGCTGAACTGTAAAATACCCTCGGACATCAGACTTTGGATACCTTCGATCAGCTGCTCACACCCATCAGGAAGTGTAGCACAAGCCATACATAACTCTCCACATCCAGGGAAGAAGCCCTTCTTCAGCAACTTAGCCTTGACAAAACTTAACGGCGTCTTCAAATCTTTGACATTAGTCAGCAAGTCCGCACTCTCCTCAGTGATAACAGCATTCACTCCGCCCCCCTTATGATGAGGCATCGGGTTTTTAGTGACGTTGGGCACGTTGTCAGAAAAGTTGATAACCTTGGCGTCCACCAAGTCCTGGACTTTGTGCTTAAAAGCTTTACAATTCTCAATCGTATGGCCAGGTGCCCCAGTATGGAAATCACAGGTAGCATTGGCGTCATACCCCGGTGGTGGTGCCCCTGTTAAGGGAGCCAACATCCTCTTTTGAACTAGTTGGAGCTGAAGCAACGTTTGCAAAAGCTGCGCATATGACATAGGTGGAGTATCAAAATGACGGCTTGCCATAGGAGCCCGATTCTGATATCTTTTATACCCCTGCTGATTCTGCTGCTGAGGCTGCTGCTGCTGCGGCTGAGCAGCTGGGATATTTATGATAGCAATCTGAGGCTGAGGGCCCTTGCCCTTTCTCCTAGCATTAGTGACAGCACTTGCATCTCCCTCTCGACGCTTGCCAGCGTAAGGTTTCTTACTACCTCCTCCAGCTGAGGATGATTCGCCCTGAATTTTTCCGATTTTTATACCGTTCTCAACATGCTCGCCCAGAGTGATGAGAGCCGAGAATGTTCCAGACATGCCACTGACCAGCTTTTCATAGTAGATTCCAGGAAGGGTAGCCACGAACATTTGTACTAGCTCACGCTCAACCATCGGCGGTTGAACCCGAGCAGCCAACTCACGCCACCGCTGGGCGTACTCTTTAAAGCTTTCGTTGTTCCGCTGCGAGAGATTCTGAAGCTGAACTCGGTTGGGAGCCAAGTCGCTATTGTATTGATAGTGGAGGACGAACTCTTCTGCAAGATCTCTCCAGGTGCGCACAGTAGCGGGCTCCAAACCCATATACCACTCGAGGGATGGACCAGAAAGACTATCTTGGAAGAAGTGCATCAGCAACTTCTCATCGTCGGAATAGGCCGACATCTTCCTATAGTAAGATCGAAGGTGGACACGAGGGCAAGTAGTACCCTTATACTTCTCAAAGGTAGGCACCTTGAACTTGTGAGGTACTTTAAAGTCAGCAACCAACCCGAGCTTGGACATGTCAACGCCCAATGTGTTCTGATTTTCGATGTCTCTCATCTTGTCTTCCAGCGCCTTGAACCTGAGTCGAGCTTCAGCATTCAACTCTGCTTCTACACCTCTCTGAGAGAATATGTCATCCTGATGGTCCTCCAGCCACGGTTGAGGCCCCAACAGATTTCCTGTACCAGCGTTGCCGTTGACCGGCCCTATGTTAACATTGGCTCCCAAACTACCATTGCCGACGCCTGCTGCGTTGAGTCCGAGATTAGTCATCAGATTGCCGTTAGCACTGTCGTTGCCCCCGGCAGCAGGAACAACATTTTGTGGAGTATCCACTGGAGGAGGAGTAGGCACGGCCCCTCCATGCAGTATGCCATTACTGTCAACCCTGGAGATCAGAGGTTGAACCAGAGTACGAAGCTGGTCTTGACCGTTCGCGACCACCTGCATCAGCTCCATAAAACGATCCATCCGTTCACGGAGTTCTTGAACATCTGACTGCACCTGGTCCATTATCCTTGTCTGATTAGCGCGAGTTGAGTAGCGGTGGATGAGTCTTTGATCAATCCTGGAGATCGAAAGCAGCTCGGAACCTGAAAAACCTGTTAACAATGAAGGTTAGGAAAAGCGATAAGATATACACCATGCAAATATGCTTCATGCAGATGCATGCGTGTGTCTGTGTGCGTGGGAGGTTTTTCCCCGATCCTAGTGCCTTAGTGCCAGTGTTGGTAATAATAATAGGAAGAAGAAATCCGAGCCCGATCATGGAAACATCAATCTCATCATATATATATGGAAAGGCCTGTCAAGGCGGTACACAGTATCAGCGAGTACAAATCAACAGCATGACCTCAGCCAACAAGTCTGGTGATGGTCAGCATACATCAAAGATCAAAGTCAACAGGGATATAACTAGTCAAGCACGGCCACGGGCGCGATACTCTGCTAATAACTCCTTTGTCTCTGAATGATCTGACGAAGTGAGCAACCCCTCGACGAGTAGTTCCCTCTGCCTGATAGTATGCTGAAGCCCCTGAACTGAACTCTCCCAAGCGCCTTTGCCAAAGCAATCCTCCAGCTTCCGCTTCTTAGACTCAAACATCAGCTTATGCTCCTTCAGGCTAGCGATAGCTTTGTTGAGACGGGCTTCAGCGGAGTACCTGCGGGCGGTCTCTTCATCAAACCTCCGCTCACTGTCTTTTACCTCGGCTTCTAGCTTAGAAATTTGCAACATCAGCTTGTCTTCTCGCTCCTTCCTGGTGGCCATGGAAGTCTTCCAATGCTGGTCGAACTTAGATATTCTCCGATATGCTTCCTCCAAATGCTGCTTCTTCGTAGCTAGCACATCATTAGCAGCTCTGAAGTCTTGACCTAAGCGTTCCCGATCAGCAATCTGATTTGCCAAGTCTGCACTCAGCTGGCTCACCGACTCTGTTTGCCTTTTGAGAGCATGCACGGCCTCGTTCCTCTCACTTCGAAGCTGAGCTAACTCCTTCTCTAATTCTGCGTTTGCCCTCTTCAGTTCATCACGCTCAGCTAATACCTGGTTGTGCTGATGAATGGACACAGTGGTGGGCTCTTCGACTGGTGAAGGACTATCTGGTCTGGCATGAGGGAATGGCATCCCTATAGCGTTGGCTCTGGCTCTGACCCAATCTGAATAAGGAGGGTAGGCTTGGCTGTTACTCTTCCCCAACAAAGGCTTTCCTCTCGTGCTGATATTGTTCCACGCATACTGAAGCATGGACAACAAATCCCCCTCTAGAATACCCGTGAGGTACAGAGATTCCCGTACCTCTTCTTCCTTCGGTGGAGTCCTCAAAGCATATGCAAACTGACGAACTAGCAATGATGGATTGTAGTTGATGCAACCCTTCCTACCTATCAGAGGTACGTTAGGAAACCCACTACAACTGAAGATCACCTCGGTGCCTAACCTGTCTCTGTCAACGAACCAATCAATGTCTTCTGCCGACAAACTCATCAGACGCTCAGGCCACTCAGCTGTGGCTGCAGACAAGACCGAAGAACCCTTCTTAGGCAAATGACTATCAAACCACTTGTACAACAACGGTACGCAGCATGAAACATTCTTCCCTCTCCGGTTCTCATTCTTGTAATGCACTGAATGGTAGACGTCTCCGATCAGAGTAGGGACTGGATTCCCTGAGGCAAAGATATGGAATGCATCAAAATCTACGAAATCAGGCATGTTGGGAAATAGGATAATGCCATATATGCATAAGGCAAGGATGGCGCTGAAGGCGTCCCAACATTTGTCCTTAGCACACTGCTGAGCCTTAGCTATCAGAAACTGCAGAGAGAACCCTGGGACCTTGTTCCAACTCGTCACTACTAACTCAGAAGCGCTCAAATGGAGTGAGGAAGCCAAACCAACCAGATCAGGTTCAGCATCCATGTGGACAAAAGGCACTTGCCTTTTGATAGGCACACCCAGCATATCAGCATACTCTTCCAATGTCGGCGCGAGAACGAAGTCATGAAAAGTGAAACACCTCAGAGGAGGGTCATAGAACTGCAGAAGAGCATGTAACCCATTCAACTCGGACGTAGAAGGTTTGTAAACCAGGCTAAGCAATCTGCCATAAGACTTCCTGAACCTATCCTTCACTGAATCCCCTGCCAGGGCTATCAGACCGGTCAGCTTCGACACATTGGGGGTCGGGAACTTGTATGCAACAGTCTTCCTGAGAGAAGCCATAATAACAGCAGAAGACGAGAAATCCGGGATCGGGGAAACGGTACCTGCAACACAGACACACGTTAATGGAATGCAGATGAATGCGCAAACTAATGCAAAATGCAGGTATGCAATAATATATCCAGGTGGCTACTGTGAAGATTCGGTATCAACAGTCACTGATGAGAGGGAAACCCCGGTGTAAGACCACTAATCTGATCTGCTGAGAATAACCATCTGATGGGACCGAGATCAAAATTCTGTTCTGACAAGAACAAGGGCTTGATAATAAGGACCCCAGGTGCAAGATCAAGTAGCATCTGTTGAAGTCTTCAGACCCCAAATCAAAAATCTGCCCTATCAAGAACAAACACACAGCTGCTGATGAGATCTTCAGACCTCACTCAAAATCTGCCCTATCAAGAACAAATAACATCTGCCGATGAGGTCTTCAGACCTCACTCAAAATCTGCTTTATCCAGAACAAACCACTGATGATAACATACTGATCAAAACCTGCTCTATCAAGAACAGACAAACATCCGGCGACAAGATCCTCCGATCAAAAACCTCTTGCTCTATCGAGAACATGTCTGCAACTGAGAACCCAACATAACTGATTCACTGTCAAGAAAACCAGGTAGTCTGAAGGTCTAAGTTTCCTGCAATAAACCCAGTCCCACTCACAGGTATGAACCTAGACTGACTCAAGGTACGGCATCCTATGCGTTCATCAGCGTCACAGACTTTCAAAACTGATGATACGATTCCCAGAAGGAGTGGCATCATCAATCCTGAAGAGGCCTCACTTAGCTGAATCACAAATGATCGGTCCCCAGAGTCGACAATCCACCAAACCAGCAACCGTCTCAACCCAAAGGGTTGAAAGTGAAGCCAACCGGATGAACCTCGTCTGAGCGTGGATTTCATGAGACACTAGTGCCTGCAAAGCAAGCACGCGCCCACTAATTTCCACTCTAAGTCTATGGTGCACTCAAGCCTGGGTCTGGCTTCTCACTCAATCAGAACTCCCATCCCACAACAACACAAATAATCATATTTTACTGAATATAAAATGCGGGGAATAAAGTGTGAGAAGTAAAAATGCGATAAATAAACGCAACCCAACAAGCAAACACACAAGCGGTAGGATTGACTCTCTTAAGGGACGTTGGATCCCAAAACTGACTCACTTTCGGGACGTTGGATCCCAAAACTGACTCACTTTCGGGACGTTGGATCCCTAGGAAACTATCAATTCCCCAGCAGAGTCGCCAGCTGTCGCTTGCGCGAAAATAAGGTGCCGGTAAAACAGAAGAGTCGCCACCTTTCGTTATTTATCCCTCAGAGCGGGAAAGGAAACGATCGGAAAAACCTGACGAATAAGGGTAAGACAAGGTCATCGCAACCATCGTCTGGGTTCGGGAGTCGGTTACGCAAGGGGAAGGTATTAGCACCCCTCACGTCCGTCGTACTTGACGGGATCCTTGCTTGTTTGTTTACTTGGACGGGTTGGTTATCTATCTACCTATCAAGGCTGGCTGAAAAAGAAAAGAAAAATGACTCGGCAAAGCATCGCGCTTTATGCCTACGTATTCCCGTCTGGAACGAGAAATCAGAGTCTACATAGTTCGGCTAACTACGGGTGAAGGTTGCTCGCTAGGACGTCGCATCCTATGCCTACGTACTTTCATCTGGTATGAAAGATCAGAGCAAACGTAGTTCGGGAAACTACGGGCTATCTCCTAACAGAAGTGTTTTATTGGGTTTGCGATTTCGACCGCACTAGAGACTATGACCTGAGAGTGAACGCGTCGCATGTCACCCAAAGGGTACCATACTAAACGTCCCAACTGTGGAAAAGAAACTCTCCCACAATCCTTTCTCAGATAGCTTAAGGCTCGTAAGGTACGAAAGAAATCATTCATGATTACTGTATCTTAAACTGCTTCGAGATGAGAAGAGAACAGGCCTAACTAGGAGGGAGACTATCAAGTCCTACTGTTGTCATGCCATGGATTCATCCTATGGTTGAGGTTTGAACAGGGAACTCCTAGATGTTGTCATGCATAGGTTTCAACCTAAAAGTCTATCATCAAATCCTCATCAGAGGAAATGAGAGTCCTAAGGGATCATGTCAATGATACACCAAAACAGACAAAAGCATCAGCTTTAACAGTAAAATGCATGCAATGCAAGTGAGGGAGGAAATGTGTGTGGGGCTTCAACCTCCACAAGCTCGTCTCGACCTCAAGCCAGTCATGAGATAACAGTAATCATACTGAAATAAACAACATGCTATCAAGCAATAAACAGTAAACTGCAATCATACAGATAAAAGAAATGAAATCATGCTATCAAGCAAAATAAACACATGGGCAAGGGATCTGGTCTCTACCGAATACCCGCAAGCAAAGCCAAGCAATAACAATACAATCAGATGCACTCATGCTCTTAGACTGAATTTCTAAATGGGCTTAGTCTAATGCAACAGACAAATCAGACAAAACACACAATACATCAAAGAAAACAGAAGAAAGCCTCAGCTCCTCCAGCAGCAACCCAGTCTTCAGACTTCAGAGATCACTTGCTTTCCAGGTATCAACCCTACAACATGAGTATCAACTCATCTTCTCCCTTGAGCTTCAGCTCCTTTGATCAGCTCTACCTTCAGGCTTTACTATTCTCAGGGATCTTCAAGCATCAACTTGATCTTCATAAAGTCTTCAGACTTCAACAATCTTCAAGGAATCATCCTCTTCAAAGCTTCAGCTTCTATCTTCAAGGGCTCAAATGCTCCAGCAGACAAGATTCAGTCAACAAGATGAGGTGAGGATGTTACAGTGCTCACTGACTTCCAAAGGATGCCATTGAGGACTTAACATCAAAGGAGAGGCTCTCTCAAAGTTCTACCTTATAGGGCAAGGTCACTAATCCCTCCAAAGGAGAGAGGTGAATACCCTTAAGGTACTCTATGTCACAGAGAAGAAAGGAGGTGAACAAGACACTCCTTGTTTATTGAACAAAGTATTCTATCTAGGGCTCTGCCTATGCCCCTATAAACCTATAAACAAAACAACAAAAGCTATGCTAAACTCCTCTGCAAGGTCTTCAAAGCTTCCATGATGATCCACAAGGTCTTCAACTCAATCCTCAAAGCTCACACACTCAAAGGAGAAGAAAAACAAACACAACAATACAACTTATGCCTTTAAGCAACACACATACTATCCATACATTCAAAAATCAATGAAAAATACTAAAATACCATACAATATTCTAGCAAAATTCTAGGGGATTCTATACATACTTACCCTTAACCCATGTATTCCCCATACACTAATTTGGCCTATAAACCCCAAAACAAATTTGTTCAAGTCTACCTATACAACCTAAAACCCTAATTAGAGCACCTAAAAGTCTAACCATCAAACTACATCAAATTTTAATCTAAAAATCAAGAATTAAATCCTATGGGGAACTATGATTCAATATCTAATTACACAAAAAATGATGAATTAAAAAGATTAAAGGAAGGTCCTAAAACAAATTCTACAAAATCATGCACAAAATTAATCCTATTTTAAAAGCTATTTAAAAGAAAAATCTACTAAAAATATGAAAATAAAATAAAATGGACATTTTATTTATCTATATTTTTCTAGACAGGTTTATTAACATGTGAAAAAAACAAGAATTAAAAAATATTAAATTTCCTATTTTTTATGAATTTTATAAAAGACAAACAATAAAAGAAATTAAAAAATTAAAAGAATTCAATTAAGGGGGATGGGGGGTGTGATAAGCAAGGGCGCCCCAGTTCAATACTCAATGGGCCAGAATATGGGGGGTGGGGATAGTGATTTGGATAGGCCCACACGCGCCTCATTAAACCAAATGACGGCGTTTCAGTGTTTGAAATTTCCCTCCGTTTTTCCAATGAATCTGGGCCGTTGGATGAATGGAATAGGTCAAGACTCTCAGCAAGATCCAATGGTCGTGCATCATCGTCCCCAAACCATTCTAGGGTTTTCAGAAATCGTGCCTCCATGCAACATACTTCTTTTTCCTCGTTCTCCCTCCACACTCAATGAAAATTAAAAATTCCAAAAAGGAAAATGGTCTACAGATTACAAGGAACAAGACTATACGCGTAGTTTTCATTAATTCTCCTTGAATCACTCAAACAGAAAACTTCAAAGCTCGGGTACCACCATATTTCTCTGAAATCAACTCTTCTAAAACCCAAATTTGATGATCCAATCTTGTTCTTTATGTTATGCCTACCACCATGAGCTATGAATCGTGCTCTAAAGCCACTAATCCAGCCTGTTCTCAATCATAACAGATTCTTGCACCTGCTATCAAACTCCATGAAATGCTCCCTAATCCTCAGAAAATGGTCTTCTACCCTAGCTTAACCAGTCTACACCTATAACTATGGCAGAATGCACATAAACTATGAGATTCGAGCAAGATTACCAACCTGTTACACTTTAATGGAGGCTATGGTTTCCTTGCAATTCAGTGCTTGAAACCTTCCTTGATTACTCTCCAATGCCCACTATGACTTCTGTATGCAGCAGGATGAATGATCAAGGCTTGAAACTCGTGCTTGATATCAAAATGCAATTCTTGCAATTTCCTCAAAATAGCTTCAAACTGCCATGGATCTTCTTCTACCTCAGCATGTACTCAATCACAATGATCAGAATAATATGTTTGTGGTGGAGAAATGAATGGAGATTGAAGAGAATGAAGGTTTGATGTGAAATTGCCAATGGAATAATCTTGCTTTTCACACTCTAATCTCACCTCTCATCAACAATGATCACCAACCTTTTACCCTCCATGATTCACTCTTCTTATAATGATCAATGGAAACTCCTAGATCTTTCTAGAATGAGCTAGAAAGTTCTTGGAATCTCACATGATGGTAAGTTGAAAATCTCATGCATCATGCCTTAAACCTTGCAAAGTGGTGCCAAAATCTCCTTATGTGAGATATTGAGAAGGAATGCACAAAAACAAGCCTCCTCCTTGCCTTGTGTTATGATTTCCAAAGGTGCCTTAATATGCAAGTTTCAATTTTCCAAAGCATGTCCCACTTTAAAGCTTCAAATAAAAATTCTATTTGAACCATTGTTCTAAAAATGATGTTTCCAATCAAAATGATATATTGGATGACCTATTTTGGATTCCTGGATCCTCCAAACCAATTTCCAATTTCAACTTTTTAAACTTATAAGCCATTTTTAGTTCATTTTTAACCAATCATGCAAATCCATGCTATGAGCTTTTCCAACAATTCATGACCTTCTTTCTAGACTTAAAATCACCTTTTGAACAACTTTCATGTTTTGAGTTTTTCCATTTGAGGCTTGGAAATAGGAGATATGGCATTTGCTTAAAAATGACCTATAACTGACAAATGACCAAAATACCCCTGTCTTGTTCAAACCATAAGTTGAGTTCCACAAATCCTATTAAGGACTTCTACCACTAAAATTAAAGCTAAGAAGATGCCCTTTAGCATTCATGTTGACCAAGAAATCATAGGAATCATCCCACTAGGGCAAAAGGTGTCTGCAAGTTGGGTGACTTTCAAGGACCCAGATTCACACACCTCTACTGACCTGTAATTTGTCAAAACCATAACTTGAGCTCTGCACATCCTATCAAGGACTTCTACCACTCAAATTAAAGCTAAGAACAAGCTCTACAACATTCATGTTGTGGGGAAGATGAGATATCAATCACATCTTGAGCTAAAACTGCCTGGAAAATAGGGATCAAACTAGGGTTTTTCACTGACAATCCTCAGAAACCCTAACTTGAAACTTCTCAAACTCCTCAATCCTGATGAGTTGGTCTAGGAATCATCCTTATAACATCTCAATACATCATTCCATGATCTCATGGCCCTTGGATTAGGTCTCAACCTTCTCAAAATCTTCAGTTATCCTAGGGTTGACCCAGTCAAAACCCTAATTCTACTATTCATGGTTGAATCTTCTGAATTCTTGCATAATGACCTCTCTGGGCTTCATGATGGCTATCAAGACATCTCATAATATTTCTAAAAACATCAAGTTCATTCTCAAAGTCTCAGAATCATCTGAGGAGCACCCACAACTCTCAAGCTATGAAACACACAACCCTGGTTTCAATCCACTTCCTCTGAGGATCTCTTGAACTTTCTGATGAAGGTATCCATTTTCAAACACTTGATGAATAAATAATTGTTGGTCAAATTTTGGGGTGCAACAACCTCCTCTAGATCGAAGTTTATCATCTAATATTTTAGTTTATTTGACTTATTATTTTAATAAAGTTGATTACTATTTCATGATATAATTGAAGATGTTTTTAATAGTTTAATTTCGCTTTGATTATATTTTGAGAAAGATGTTATGCTGTGAAAATAGACACCCTTTTTTAGTTTTATTTCTGCATTATGTTTTAAAATTATACGTTGAGGTTTAAGATGTTTCAATATTCCTAAATACCGTGTCTGCTCAACTACGCCAATTATCAACTCATTCTAGATTAATCAAAGGTGTGATAAGTACTTTGACCATATTTGTTTCTCCTAAAGGAATGGGGCACCCAGATCCTCCATGGTATTCAATGTTTATAGGAATATATGAGGTGGTACTGTAGGATATTACACTCTTACTTGATACATACACATGAAAGACATATGCATATACTAGTTAATTCAGAACCCAGCTAACGAGTGTTTGACATAGTCAGAGTTCTATAATTCTAACCTATATTAAGAGATTTTCGACAAAGTCGAAACTCAATAATCCACACCCATGTACAAAAGTATTTGTCATAGCCTAAATTCTATAATTTAAAACATGTCATTGGATTATTTTTGGTCTAGATTGCACAAACACTTTCTGATAACTAGAATGTACAGAAACTTGTATAAAACGATATTTATTTATTTATTTGCAATTCACATTAAAAATAATAATAATAATAATACACCCTTTCTATCCATACCAATAAGCTTTGATTTAACTACAATTTCCTATAACAAGTGGAATCATTCTTTTTTTTTTGTTTAGGATCAATTTCGATGTTACATTATTTGGTCTGAAGCACATGTCAGCCCAAATGAATCTATGTCTCAACACCGCGCGTGACACAAAATTGATGTGGTCAATGTTGAATATCGACAAGACAATTACGAACAAGTTTGTTTCACCAACATGCAACTACACAATGACAATGATATGAGTATCATATTCTCAATATTTGACATGTATTGTTCCATGAAACCTATCAACTATCAAATTAGATCTCTGATAATGTTATATGTTCAAGTTTGATTCGTAAGATGTTTGATGACATCTATGACATCCATGATTGATCCTAACAAAAAAAAATAACTATTTTTTCTAATTCACAACTAATTATTTGTATTTGACATGTAACATAATGTTGATGTCGAAATCTTCAAATTCATTTGTATTTGTTCATATTTTCAACAAGTCTAGATTTTAGAACTTGAGATTTTAGAACGTGGAGACCTAAAAGAATACTCTAGATTATAAAATTTTAAAAAATATTTTTTATCAATTTTATAAACTTGTTAGAAGATATGAAAAAAATACCTCAAAAACTAAATATGAACTTCTTACTTGCTCAATAAGAACCACACCCTTACCACTCGACACATGTAAATTAGTTTCATTATATATATATATATATATATATATATATATATATATATATATATATATATATATATATATATATATATATATATATATATATATATATATATATATATATATATATATATATATATATATATATATATATATATATATATATATATATATATATATATATATATATATATATATTTGTGTGCTATTCAAGCCGGCCAATGCAATTTCATAGCATTTGTTTATGATAGTTTCAATGTCATCTGATACAAACTTACCATATTTAGTGCTGAAAGAAAATCTCATGCACCAATAATTTCACCGCACATTGCATAATCGCAGTCACAATCATTTTTGTCAATCTCTATTAATCTACAAAACGTTAAAGCAAACAACATCAAGAAACACATGAAGACAAACACATGCAACATATACATATAAATGTTACCAACATGCATAGTAAACATAAGAACCAAAAGAAAAACAAAACCATGGGATCTAACTATGAAAATATTCATGATCTTCCAAAATGTTCATCACTCAAGGGAGAGAATAATTATGATGATGATAATGATGCATGTCTCTCTGCCATGCTTCTTTGTTGTGGTCCAATGATTTACACTTCTGTATTGAAAGCTTCGATTGAACTAAACTTGTTTGAGATCATTTATAAGGCCAATCCACCATGTGTTTCAGCGTCTTATGTTGCTTCACAGCTACATCAAACAACACAGCATCCTCAATTGCCTCGAAGACTTGACCGAATGCTGTGTCTTCTTGCAAGCCATGATCTTCTTGTTTGTTCCATAAGAACAAATGAAGAAGGTGGGAGTGAAAGAGTTTATGAATTGTCTTTAGCTGGTAAATACTTTGTCAATGATGAGGAGAATGGTTCCGTTGCGTTGTTCTCGACATTCATGAATCACCCAAAGCTAATGGATGCATTGTAAGTACCGATGGTTCAGTGTTTGACATGTGTCAGTGTTCACACACCAACATAACACGTATACAAGATTACGTTCAATTTTTTTTATTAGCAGTATTGACGTATCAGGGTCGGTTTTTATGTTTGGCAGGAACAATTTTAAGGAGGTACTAGCAGATTGTGATAAGGGACTATACATGAAAGTGCATGGAATGGCTGTGTATCAAGGAATACAGTCTGATCCAGCTTGGAATCATGTGTTTAATAGAGCAATGGGTGATATTTGCACAATAGAAATGAAGAAGATATTAGAAAAATATAAAGGATTTGAAGGAATATCATTGTTGGTTGATGTTGGAGGAGGAATTGGACAAAGTTTGAATATGATTATTTCTAAGTATCCTTCTATAAATGGCATTAATTTTGATTTGCCACAAGTAATACAACATGCTCCATTTTATCAAGGTATAGATTTTTTCCATATGTAGTTATTTAAAGATGAGTAAGTAGAATCGACACAGCTATTAAGTGAATTGCATTAATGAAATCTTTTAATATACAACATGCAACTATATCACTAATGAGTGTTATTGATTCTATGAAGGGATTGAACATGTTGAAGGAGACATGTTTAATAATGTTCCAAAAGGTGATGTCATTTTATTGAAGGTTAGTCAATAACATTAATTATAATATATATATATATATATATATATATATATATATATATATATATATATATATATATATATATATATATATATATATATATATATATATATATATATATATATATATATATATATATATATATATATATATATATATATATATATATATATATATATATATATATATATATATATATTTCATCAAATAATACAAAATTAAGTAACAATAATATTTTCAATGTGGTTGGTTAATGATTGTAGGCTATATTACACAACTGGTCTGATGAGAACTGTCTCAAAGTTCTAAGTAAATGCTACAAAGCATTGCCAGAACATGGTAAAGTGATTGTAGTGGACTTCATAATGCCTCAAGAAATACAACATACAAAAGCAGATAAGTTGATTACTAGCTTTGATAATCTCATGTTTCTAGATGGTGGTGTTGAAAGAACAGAGAAAGAGTTTGAAAAGTTATGCAAATCTTCTGGATTTTCTAGCTTTCATGTTGTTTGTCTTGCTTTCTCTGCCCTAGGAGTCATGGAATTTTATAAATAATTAAATCAATACATATACAAGTGTAAGTCTACTCATTATGTGATGATTAGTTTCAATATATATTTAATAACACTACTAAATCTTTTATGGAAGAATTTTCTTTATCTTTGATGGTCCTCTCTAGAATAATTTGTCAGTTGTGCACAAAGAATATATCATTTATACTTAAAAATAAGTTTAGAATATGAATTGGTAGGATAAAGAATATATAATCTACCATATATTGTAAGCCATAAGAAAATAAAGAACAAGAACACATTATTTTATTATTCATATTTGATCAAATTAATCTATTATAAGGGAGAGAATAATTATTTGATCCACTATAATTCAAGAGTAATTATGCAAGAGATTACAAGATGACTTATAAGAAAATAACTCTCTAAATTCATAAGAATCTCGCTCAATTTCTATCTAAGTTTCTCTCTCTAAAAATTATTGGGTTGAAAATCGAAAAACACGACTCACTCGCGGATCTAATGCATGCCTTGAATGTGTCTCACGCGTCTCACATTGGAGACATCCACTAAAACCAATGAAAATGTATGCCTCGCCACTACTAGAAATATAGTATTTAGCCTCGGCCATTTATCGACACTATAAGGCAAAAAACCGACGCTACTAGCCAATTAGCCTCGGCATAGCGTCGTTGTCGGGGAAAGGCTAAAACACTCGAAGCTAACATTTAGCTTTGGCCAAAAAGAGCCATGTCTACAGTAGTCTCGGTTTAGCCGTGTCTACAGTAGCCTCGGTTTAGCCATGTCAAAAACAAAAAAATAGCCTGGGCCTGACCGAGGCTAAATTCAAACTCCATAAGTCAACAAAATATTTAGCCTTGGGCCTGGTCGAGGCTAAAGTAACATTTTCCCTCGATTTATTCGAGGCTAAGTTCAAACTTCATAAGTCTATAAAATATTTAGCCTCGACTTATTCGAGGCTAAAGTCAAACTTCATAAGTCAATAAAATATTTAACTTTGGCCTAACCGAGGCTAAAGTCAAATTGTAAAAGTCAACAAAATTATGCTTGCTTTCCAATTGTAGAATCTATAAATGCTGACCATATTTTCCAATAGATGACAATTATGTCATGTCGTGTTCTCCTTCAATCAATTTATCAAGATCATAAATAATTTTATATCTTCTCCTTCAAAAAAACAACCAAAGAACAAAAGCACATATAACAAAATATAGATAATTAGCAAATGACACATAAAATTCAGAAGCAAAAAGACCTTATGCTTTAACATATAACACATATGAAGTAAGAGTTATGAAAATATTACATAGATTGAAACAACAACAAAAAAAGTAGTCATAGCTATAACAAAAAACAGCCCCAAAAACTCAGAATACATTGAAAATCATGTCCAAAAAAATTTACATCTGAAACTACTTCTACTAACACTGCATGATCAATCTTCACTTAATGATTGGTCATCTAAATCATCATCATAGTGAGGATTTGACGATCGAATGACAACACTAGTAGATTGACCATTTGTAGCGTCAAGCTTCTGCATGATAAATGCCTTCAAAGCATTCAGTTCAGACTCCAACTTCTTAGCAAACTCATTAGACGCTTGATATTGTTCTGTTGCCTTCCGAGCAATCTCATTTGATGCCTGAATAGCTTTGGTAGCCTCTTCGAGTCGAGCTGATGTAGTTGCAGCCAATTGTTCAACTCTAATTCTAGATGCTCTCTGATTCAAAGGATGTCCCAAACATAGATCCGCGGGAATTTTGAGGTTGTTGGATAAAGGATGTGGATCCATGCTTCAGATTGATAGCTAAATCCGATGTTCCATAAACCCGACCACGACTACGACCCCCAGCAGAATCTGTCCATAATTTAAAAACGGTCCCTCCATCTAACATCTCCAGCTTTTTCCTTAAAAGTGGACTGTAAAACAGAAAAAGGAGTCATTTCTAAATATAGGTTTATAAGAACCGTTATAGCAACCACTGTACCAAATAAAGAGTAAATTATACCAAATAAATTTGTAAACGTGGAGTCATTTAAAAATAAATGTGTAAACATGATAAGAACCATTCAAGTATTTATTGCAACCAACACCACATATTAAAGAAAACCTTAACTTTCACATGTGTCAGATTATGAAACATGGGAAGTTTAGTACAACATTTCAATTGTGCCTGCATGGTAGGAATACATGGTTGATAAGAAAGCGGTTCATGACAATTCCAATCATACATATTTGATAAGAAACATGAGAAGTCTATATAACCAAGGATTCCTGGGATGTTCATGACAATTCCAATCATACATATTTGATAAGAAACATGAGAAGTCTATATAACCAAGGATTTTTGGGATGTTCATGACAATTCTAATCATACATATTTGATAAGAAACATGAGAAGTATATATAACCAAGGATTCTTATTTATTTCTTTTTGGTAGGAATACACCAATTGAAATTAAGTTCATAATTAATTAAAACTTATGTATGTAGACTCAGCACGATGATCAACCCATGCTCCACTTTTTCTCTTATGGGTCTTTAAAAATAACTCATCAGGGCGTACATCCCTTTGAAGTTCTTAGGTCTACAAATATAAATTAAAGTAAATTTGATAGTATAAATAATTAAAGATTGAAATAAAAATCGACTTTATTACTTACAAGCTCAAGCGCTACATCAACATGAGCCTTACGACCTGAGGTGTGGACTGCTCCTCCTCTTGCTAAACTTCGATTGGCCTTGTTTTGAGAGGACAATTTCAAGAACGAATCACTCTTCCAATAAGTTTCAAGCTCATTCCAGGCATCCTCGCCAATCCATGAAGGACGGGTCCCTTTTAACCTCACCTTCCTCATTATGTCATTTAGTCGAATGGTTGCCTTTGAATAAAAGGTTTTCCTGACAAACATCTCATATTGAGGATCCCGTGAAACCTTGTCCTGAAAATGATTGAAATAGTATAAAATATTACTTACATATAGCAGAACCAAAGTAGAGGACAAACCATGGAGATTCCTAAAATAAACATTACTTACATCAGAATATTATCATGATACATTTAATATCTTCTATAATTATACTCAATTGTTTCTAGATTAGCATGATATAATATTCTACTTCATCATCTATGGAGTTATCATTTAACCACACAAAGCGTAATACTTAAAGAGCAATAGTTTTTCATAATTCCAAACATTGGTTTAGTTTATAATACTAAGCATAATACTTAAAGAGCAATAGTTTTTCATAATTCCAAACATCGGTTTAGTTTATAATACTAAGCGTAGTACTTAAAGAGCAATAGGCTTAGTTTAAAATAACACTTAATAATAGTCTATCTAAAGCGCAATAGTTCGCAAGGCCACAATTACTTCATCACAAGCAGTCAGATAACATATTTTAGGAATAAATGTGGGTTTTTTAAGCTTATGCATAGACAAACCTAGGAATGCATATGAAAGAATCAGAAGATGAGTTCGTGAAAGTTAGATCCAAGGCATCGTGTATGGCATTAAAAACGGTGATCCTGTCTAGCAACCTTTGAATAAGCAAAAGGTATTCTTAACCAAATTATTATATCTTAAACACTTGTGTAATATACACACCCATAAATATTATGATGGCAGAGCTAGAAATGAAATTATAAAGCCACATCATTTGATACTCCTAAAACTGAAATTGTTTTATTTTCAACTACACAAAGCTAGATACTCTTAAAACTGAAATTGTTTCATTTTCAACTAGACAAGTAAATAAAATCAAAGCTGAAGGATTTTATTTTGAAACTTTCAGATTTGCATATTGTATCCGACCCACAAAGCACAAGTCGAGGCTTTTAGACAAAATTCAATAAATACTTACCGCAAAAAGAGCAAACCATTTTTCTTTGACATCAGCGGAAATTGTTGTCCAATTATAGAAACCCCTATAAAATTGTTTGTGTATCACATAATTAATGGCATTTGCTACTTCTTTGGCCGGAACAAACCTACAAGATTGAATGAAACCAATGATGTCATATGATATAATGTTGAAACCAATGATAATGTTGAAGCCTGTTACAATATTGAATAAATATTTTAAACTTACCCGCTACCACAAGTTTGTATAATAACCTTCCCATTATCATCCCTTATTATCAAATGAGGGGGAACATTACCTTCACCCACGACCACCTCATCCTCGTCCTCATCCTCAATTTCCTCTTCATTTTCCTCCATCGGAATCTCACGTGAGGCATGATCTAGAGGGACAACCACTTTTTGAATGTTTAAACCTGGAGTAGGCATAAACCTAAATACCTTAGAGGTATAGGCATGATTAGGTGCAGATGACAATGTAGTCTGCAATGGTGGTACAGCCTGCGGCACAGGCGCAGTCCATAAAATCGGTGTTGTCCGTGGGAAACAGGAAAAATAAGAGTGGAAAAATAAATTTTGAGATATTATTAGAACAAAATTATTAATAAATAAAATTTACAAATAAAATTTTCAATTGAATTTGATAGCTGAGTTGGTTGAAGTATTGTTTAGCATTTAGAATGTCCTGTGTTCAAAACCATCTTAAATAATTAGGCTCGGCTCTTCCGTGTCTAATATTTAAAAATAATAATTCAAAAGTTAAAAAATATTTAGCCTCGGCCTAGCCATGTCTAATGAATTAAATAAAAATAATTGTAAAAGGTAACTTTAAAATGGCTTTTTTTTTTGCGTTTAAATAGCTTGGGTATTGTCAAGGCTAGTTAGCGTCGGTGTCGGTGGCCGAGGCTAAATTCGCAACTAAAATGAAGTTTTCTAGTAGTGCGCGCCTTTGGGATCATGCAATGTTGAAATGCAACATTTTACCAAAAATTTGAGAATTTGAGGCATACTTCAATAATTCTCCACCTTGACTCAAAAATATGATAATACTACTTTACTCACCGCCTTGTTTCTCTCTTCAAATCTTAAATCATTATTTTACGAATTTGATTAAGTTCAAACGGTACTTTAACATTGATATGAGTAATGATTTGGTAAACATGTTTGTTAGATTCTCTTCCAAAGCCACTTTTTCAACCACGGTCATCTTTAACCCAATCATGTTCCTTATGAAGTGAAAAAAATATTGAATTGCTTTG
Organism: Lathyrus sativus; assembly: GCA_963859935.3. NCBI lineage: Eukaryota > Viridiplantae > Streptophyta > Magnoliopsida > Fabales > Fabaceae > Lathyrus > Lathyrus sativus. Next base: position 18,044,786 of record OZ012739.1, on the reverse strand, counting down.
TTCTCTAATAATATATTTGATGATTGATCAAGTTAATGGAAATTTAATTATTACAATGTATCTTCAAACATTCTTGAGTGATCTAAACTCCTCAATCACACATATCAACCATATGGCTTCATTCACCCCTTTAATAGGGGAATTATATTTCTCTTGTCCTTATAATTAAATTTCACCTTAATATTTTGCATTTCATCAATGATTTTGTGAAAATTTATCAATTTCTTCATAATGGATTTATTTCCCATCATTTAAAATGAGTAGAGTGTTTGTTTAAAATACAACCAATGAGTCAATGACTTGTTCATATATAATTGTTTAAGTTTGACCCACATCTCCATTATTATCTTCTCCCCTTATAGTTGCTCATATATGCCGACTTCCCTTATAAACTTATTTTTCAGCCACTAGATAACAAAACTCATGGTCTCCTAGACTTCCCTACTTGTGTTAGGCTTGTCAGCATAATGTCTGCCTTTCCATGCTTCAAAACACTTTTTGTTTAATTTAAAATTGCTTGAATATTCACTTTCCATAACTCGGAATTGTTGTCTCCAAAAAAATTCTTTATATCCCATTTAAAACCCATGGTCCACTTGTAGAGAAGTTGGTTGATCAAACATACCAAAAATGTGAGATGTTGGATCGAAGTCTGTTCGTGAGTAATGCGTGTTGTAGTCGAAGTCTGTTCTAACATGCATTAGTCAATATTGTTAGGGTTGTTAGCATGTTGACTTGGGCCTTGCTTGTAAGCCCAATTGTTTAAGTTAGCTTGTACCCTAAGTTAGCTTGTAATGGATAATTGTTAAAAAGCCCATTAATTAGGTTAGTGTGTTATTTTTCTTATAAATAGGATGTTAGTTTCTCAATCTTGATATAAGGAAAAATAGGAAGATAAAATCCTAATTTTAAGAGAGAGAGAGAGGTTATTTTGTTATTCTTGTATACTTGTAATCTTTTTCTAAGAGAAAGGAAAGAATAGCAATTTAATAATCAATGCTTGTTGTTTTCTTCTTTATTAACCCTAACCCTTGTATGTTTCTTGATCATTAAGAAATTGTTTATACTTAGTTTTAAGGTATCCGATTCACAACAAATTGGTGTTGTAAGCATGGAGAAGATGCCTTCAACAAAGTATGAGATTGAAAATTTCATCAGAGTGAACGACTTCGGTCTGTGGCGCTTGAAGATGAAAGCCCTATTAGTTTAGCAGGGTTGTTTGGAAGCGTTGAAGGGTGAGGCAGCCATGGACGTTGCGTTAACAGCAAAAGAAAAGACGGGCATGATCGAGAAAGCCCACAGCACAATATTATTGGGCCTTGGTGATAAGGTTCTTTGATAGGTATCAAAGGAGACTACAGTATCGGGATTATGGGTGAAACTTGAAAGTTTGTACATGACCAAATCTTTGGCTAATTGACTCTACCTGAAGCAAGCATTGTATTCATTCAAGATAAGTGAAGACAAAGTGTTGGCTGAGCAGTTGGATATGTTCAACAAGCTGATTCTTGATCTTGAAAATATTGATGTGAAGATCGATGATGAAGATCAAGCAGTGTTGTTGATGTGTGCTTTGCCCAGAACACATGCTCACTTTAAAAAAAACTCTCTTGTATGAAAGGGAGTCCCTGACTTTGAAGAAGTTCAATCAACCTTGTATTATAAGGACTTGAACAAACGAAAAGAGCATAAACCTTTGACGGTGGTCGAAGGTTTGGCCGTTAAGGGAAAATTCTTGCGAAAGGATGGTAAGTTCGACAAGAAGAAAGGTAAAAGTCAACAGAAGTCTTATAGTGGCGAAATATCTGGTATTCAATGTCATCACTATAAGAAGGAGGGTCACATAAGAAATATGTGCCCTGAACTCCTGAAAGATCATGGAGGTAATGGCAACGCAGCCATCGTTCAAGATGACTTTGACTCATCTGATGTTCTTGTGGTTTCAAGTGGCGACTCGAGAAAAGAGTGGATTGTGGATTCATGTTGCACTTGGAACATGACTCTAAGCATAGAATTGTTCGAGGAGCTATGTGATCAAGATGGTGGATCTATGCTGCTGGGAAACAACAAATCTTGCAAAATTGCAGGTATTGGATCTATGAGATTCAAGCTCCATGATGAGTCAATAAAGTTATTGACTGAAGTTAGGTATGTACCTGACTTGAAGAGAAATTTAATTTCTCTTGGTGAATTTGACAGAAAGGGATATGTTTTTCAAGGAGAGAAAAGTATCCTAAGACTCATGAAGGGGTCGAAGGAAGTCTTGAGAGGCGTGAAGTATAACAACCCAATTTTAATTAATTAATTATTCATATTGATTAATTGATTCATTTGGATGATTTTAATTATTGGAATTATTGGTAGATATTTTGGGAGAAGAAATATGATGCAAGGAAATAGAATAGAAAGACATATAAGGAAAGGTGGAAAGAAAAGGGAAGAATAGAAACATAAGAGAAGAGAAAGAAAGAGGAAGAGGAGAAAAGAGAAGGAAAAGGGGAAAAAGCTTGGAAAGCTCAAGAACAACTTCTAGCTTCGATTTAATCAAGGTAAGGGTGTGAAATATCATTATCTTGTCAATGTGTATGATTATGTATGGATTGTTTGGATTGTTTGGATGTTTTTCTCCATTTTCCATTTTAGGGCAGAAACGAGTTTAATCGGTAAAATCGATGTGTTAACGATTAAGATTGAGAATAAATGGTGTAGATTAGTCGAGGATTGTTATACTAAGACTACTGGAAATCGTTAGAATTGAATCGGTTGATTTTGTGATGATTTGATGAGTTTGGAAAGTTGGGGTTTTGAACATCGCAGACGTTCGCTAGCACCTTTGCTAGGCGAGCAAGTCGCGAGTGTTCGCTGTAGCGAGCTAGTAGTGAATGATCCCAGACTTGGACAGAATGTAATTGACCCTCTTCGCTGGTAGCGAGCGAGGTAGCGAGGGGTTCACAAGGCGAAGCCCCAGCGAGTAGGTAGCGAAGCCTTACAGTAGCTTCTGTTTTCCTTCGCGAGCTTGTTCGCTAGGCGAACAGGTAGCGAGTGTTCGCTAGGAACTCACTAGGCGAGTGAGCTAGCGAGTGTGACAGCATTTTCATTTCCTTGTGTTTCCATCCAATGTTAATTGTTTGGTTCGATTATGTTCAATCCTTATCGGAAATGAATAGTTTGTGTACTGTTGTGATGTGATATGCTGTGGGTAGCCGTATGGCGTGAATCCTAGATTATGAAATAATGTGAAATGTGGCCTTTTGGCATATATATAATGCATGAGAACATATTGTAAATATGTGTGCATTGCTTGAATAATGTGGTGATGGTATTGAATTGTGAATGCATCTTGATTGTATGCAATATTGTGAATAATGCATGAGAACATATTGTGAATATGTGTGCATTGCTTGATAAATATGATGATGTTGAGAGTATGAATACTTTGATATGATGTGTGAGTGTGCAATCATGTTATAATTCTTGTGTGATGAATTATGTGACTATGCATGGGATTAAGATGCGAGAACGGTCTTAAGTGCATATGGTTGTTGATTGCATATGCATCATTTAGTCAAGAGGCAATGCTTGCTAGTTTCGTGGAGACTAGTGACTTGTCCCAAACCTAGAAGGGTGGGTTTGAAAGATTAGAGGAAGGGCTTTTGTTGTTATCGGTCTAGGGGACGGACCCGGTTTAAATGTAAAAACCAAAAAATGATAACAAGTGTTGGTACCACATGGCATGAGTTGCATTGAGTTGCATCGAGTCACATGGCATAGATATCATTGTTATATGAAAGTATGTTTGTGTATGAATTGTGGAATTGAGGATTATGGATGTGTGCATGATGAAACATGTTGGGTGATTATCCATATTTGTTTATACATATATTGTGATGTATATGATGATGATAATGGATTGTGGTGAGAAATGCGGAATATGTGTATTCTATGCTTGTATATATATAATTATATGCATTGATTATTATGATAATATTTCTCACCCTTCTGTTGTTTTATAATGCTCTATGAGGCATTGCAGATTAGGATTGTTGGAGGTATTTTGTGAAGTATAGCTTCATTCTTTTGGTCGATTAGCTCTGATATGTAGCACCAGGTAGTTAGGATTGTATAGTATTCTTTTGTGATACATTTGTATATGTATCTGCTGACAAATGTTTATGTAAACATGATTGAAGTGGTGAATCAAACTGGATGATATGTATTTATATGATTACATGTTTAAAATGATTCAATGTTTAGTTTTCCGCTTTTAATTCTAAATATTGAGATGTGGGTGTAAGGACTAAGTTCCTCTGTTGAAAGCTACCCCACTGTTGCATGTCTTTTATAGAGGAGGTGTTATATGTTCAAATTTGTGTATGATGTGGCATGCCTCTTTTATACCATGTTATAATTATACTCTGATGAAATTCTAAATGTGCTTAAATGATTTATTTGATTATTTAGGGTGTAGAATGGGGTGTTACATGAAGAAACAAAGCTTGTATACCCTTGAGACTGAGGTTGTAAGTGGTTTGACAAATGTTGCATCCACGAAACCTGTGTCGAAGACAAAATTATGGCACATGAGATTGGGCCATGTCAGCGAAAGAGGCATGGTTGAATTGGGGAAGCAGAACCTTCTAGGAGGTGACATATTCGAAAAGTTGGAGTTTTGTGAATCGTGTGTATTTGGTAAATGCTGTAGGGTGAAGTTTAACAAAGGCAAGCAAAGAACACATGAATCCCTGGATTACATTCATGCTGATCTTTGGGGGCCTGCAAGGAATCCTTCCCACTCTGGTGCAAGGTATTTCCTATCAATACAAAATATCATTTCATCCCACACTTTTTTCCTCCCACTTTTCTTGGATGATTGAGGGTAGCATTTCATGTTTGCATTTCATCTTTCGTTTCTTTCTATTTGTGATTAAATTGCTTTATGTTTTCTTGGTCCTTTGCCATGATCCCTTAGGATTCCTAGTCCATCCGTTTAGGATGGGAGTGGGAGAGACATTAGGTGTTCAATCCAAGCATGCTAACATTAGGGTAGATTTCCCTTTCAATCCCAACTTTAGATCCATTTTGCATGACAACGTTAGGGCCGAGCTTCCCTTAGACCTTCTGTGCGTCTCTCTTCTCATCTCAAAAGGCATTTTAAATCATCTAATAAATACGATGAACATTGTACGCTACGAGCCTTAAGCACATGGGAAATGATGAATGAGGGGTCTCCTCTTGCTTGTCTAGAGTGTTTAGTGTACGTCCCGTTTGGGGGCGATATGCGACGCATTCGTTCCTATATCATAGTCTTTAGTGCAACGTGAATCACAAATTAAACTAATTCACTTCACTAAAACTCACAAACAAAAATCAAACTTTTTATCATTCGGGATCGTTGTTCCAAACTCATTTTCAGAAAAGAGTGCACTACTTTTCTGTTCTACCGCAAACAAGCATCGACCCTAACTACTGGAATGGAGACTTATTGTCATTCAGAAAAAATACTTAACCAACCTGTGGTCGTGTCAGCCCGAACTACGTTTGCTCCGATTTCTCATACCAGATGAGGATACGTAGGCACAAGACGGCGATGTCTTGGCGAGCAACCTTCCCCACCTTCACCCGTATTTTTCTGAACTACGTTGACCCTGACTTTCCCATTGCACGAGGGAATACGTATGCATAGAGCGGAGATGCTCTATCGAGTATCTTTTCTTTTCTTTTGTCCTATGAGCCTCTGGCTTAGATAGATAAACACACCCTTTGATTAGACAACAAGCGTGGATCCCATTGAGTACAACGGACGTGATGGGTGCTAATACCTTCCCCTTGCGTAACCGACTCCCGAACCCAAGATTTGGTTGCGATGAACTTGTCTTTTCCCTTTTTCGTAGGTTTTCTCTGATCGTTTCCTTTCCCTCTCTTTGGGATAAATAACGAACGGTAGCGACTCTTCTATTTTTCCGTCGGGTGTTTTCGCAGTTGCGACAATGATATCAAATTTAATAATAGCAGCGAAAAGAATATGAATTAGAAGTAGTAAGCAAACCAACACACAAAGTTTATCCTGGTTCCGCTCCTCAATTGAGAGTAGTTCAGTCCCCTTGTATTAATAAGAGCTTTTCACTATAATCAATCTAACTACACTTTACTCAAGCAAACTAGCAAGAGACTTCACTACTTAATTAATCCAAAAAGAGATTCCCGCTCAAGCAACCTCGCAAGAGACTTCTGCTCAATCACACTAGAAAGAGACTTCACTGATCAAGCATAGAGGCAAGAGACTTCACTGCTCAAGTAACCTTACAAGAGACTTCCTCTACTTTAAATAGACAATTTAGTAGAAAAGATAACAGTTATACTTTGATACATAATTAGAAGTATAGTAGTTGTACAATAACCACAAAGGTTCTTAACTCTTAAGATTTCTAAGATATACAAATACAAGAAATCTTACGACCTTATGCAATAAGAGTTATAAATAATAGCTCAAAGTTATGGTCAAGCTGTTTTGATGTAGTGTTGTATCCTTCTTTCAAATCTTCAACTTCCTTTTATAGAGGCAGAGAAAGAGTCGTTGGAAGGGATGAGCATAAGAGCTTTCTTCGTGAAGAAGCATGCCAAGAGAGATGTTGGAGGATATATATGGTTATAAACATTGTCCAATGAATAAAAGCAATATCCATAATATCTTTCTACGTACTTGGTATCTGCCAAAAGGTAGAACAAATTGAAGATATCACACCACCATTCGTTGGGCCTTGCAAAACGAAACCCTAGTTGACTATTTCCAAAATTTTGGCATTTTGACAAGACTGGTGTGCTTTTTGTATAAAATACGGATCAGAGGCACCTTTAACCTTCATAGTCTGAGTTGTTTACCAGAGGCAGGAATACCATGATCAGAGTCTGATCCTTCAAAGGCTGATGAGCACGATCAGATTGTGATCTTTTAGAATCTATGTTACTTTGCTTATGCACAGATGCTTTTAACAGGGTCTATTGAGAGTTGAATATAAACTTATGATCCTGCACACTTGAACATATGTTAGTATACCCAATCGTTCATTGGGAAGTCAGCTAAGTGAGACCGCTTTGTTAGACCATGATGCCAAACCAGAAATGGTGAACGTGTCATCGTTTCTCGAAAGTCTGTGACGCTGATGACCTGCATAGGATGTCGTACCGTTCAAGACTAGAACCCACATGTGAGAAGGGGTGGGTTTTGCAGGAAAACATGACCTCCAACCAACCTGGTTTTCTCGTCAGTGTGGAATTTTGATCCTGAGTACTCCAGTTTTCTATCATCTTAGTGTTTTGATGAGAGCGGAGCTATGGTTGAATTCAGTCAACGACACATCAGCAAGTTTCAGCATTGGATACCTTGATCCCATGTTTGCATCTGCATAATCATCCTGCATTTAACATTGCATGTTTATTTGTGTTATAGGTTCTCGTCTTTCCCTTGACTCTGGTACTGATTTTCTGTAGAGATGGAAGTTGGCAGAAAGAGGATTGTTGTGTACAAGTTTCCGACACCTGAGTTGGGACCTTTATTTGGTCTGATTTCCATGGCTGATCCTGGCGTCCTTGCAACCTTCAGGAAGGATTTTACCTGATATATGAGAAAATTATTGTGGTAAATACATAGACATGTTTGCATTTTGCATTCTCATTTGCATCGTAGGTTGTTCTCAGTGGCCTCGTGTTCTTATCTCTACTTGGTGTTCTTGAGTAACAGGATTGAGGAGTTCAGTTTCCACAAATATTCGACTCAAGGGAATCATCGAAGAGTAATGGATCAGGTTCAAGTTGAATTGAAGAAAGTCAGGGCTTGCATGTCCCAATTCATGGAGCTGATGCAGAATGTTGCCAGCATGCAGGAACAATTAAGAACTATGGTTCAATCGTTGATAGAGCGGGTTGACGAAGATGGAATTTTGCACGGAGGAACTGGTGTTATTCCTCTACCCATCGGTGGATCTGTTCCACAGAGTATTCCTACTGTCGTCATACCTCCGGGCGGAGGTGCTGCGAATGAGAATGGTAATGTTGCTGGGGGAAGTGTGTGTGTTGTGTGCGGGGCTGCTGGCCCTCATTGGGAAGATCACCAGGATGATGTCTTTTCCATGAGAGATATGGAGAGTGGTTTACCAACTGAAGCTGACAGAAGGTTTAAACTGATCAAGGAGAAAATGAAGTCTTACGAGAATCAGAACTCTTTGGGTCTCGATATGTTAGATCTTGGTCTAGTTTCTGGGGTCAGGATTCCTCCCAAGTTTAAGGTACCCTATTTCGACAAGTATACAGGGACGACCTGTCCTAGAGTACACATTCAGGCATATTTCATAAAAATGTCTGCTTACTCCGATGATGAAAAGCTGCTAATGCATTTTTTCCAAGATAGTCTGGCAGGAGCGTCTTTAGAACGGTATATGGGACTCGAGAGAACTCATATCCGCAGTTGGAAATAATTTGTCGAGGCTTTCGTGCGTCACTATCAGTATAATAGTGATCAAGCATCAAATAGGGTACAATTGCAGAGTTTGTCGCAGAAGAGTACTGAGAGCTTCAAGGAGTACGCCCAGAGATGGCGAGAGTTAGCAGCGAGAGTACAACCTCCCATGGTGGAGAGAGAACTGACTGACATGTTCATGGCTACACTTCCTGGAGTGTATTATGAGAAGCTGATAGGTTGCATGTCTGCAAGTTTTTCATATCTGGTAAGGGCGGGAGAAAGAGTCAAAAGTGGTATCAGAATGGGAAAGATCCAAGTTGCTCTTGATTCTTCTAAAGATGCAAAGAAGCCTTATGTTGGGAAGGAAGGAGAAACTAATGCCACAGCTGTTCAACAGTCGCCCCAGTACCAATAACCTTATGCTCCTCAGCAACAAAACTATCAGCGCCAGAATCAAAATAGGCCTCGCAACAATTTGGAAAGAAGGAATGTTCCTCTTCATCCAGTTCCTATGTCATACAGTCAACTTCTGTCACATCTGATTCAGAACTCATTGGTGGAGCCTAAGACTCTCAAGCCGTTGCTAGAGCCATACCCTCCTAGGTATAATCCCAGTGTTCAATATGGATATCATGGAGGATCCATGGGACACTCAACTGAAGATTGTAAAGCCTTTCAAGCCAAAGTGCAACAGTTGATGGACAGAGAGTACATATCATTTCCCGAAGGAAATTTGGTCGTGCATGTCAACCTCTCATATGTTTGAGTTTGAAGACTTCAAGGGTCACCTCCTCCAGCCAGTGGTTCAAATAGGAAGACACCCTTCGAGCTGGCAATCTTGAATCTTTGTTTTATCATGTCATTTCTTTGCATTTGTAGTTTCTTTCCTATTTAAGTGCAAATTTCATTTGTAAAACTTGTTGTTTTCAATTGATAATGATAATTAAATGAATATGCAGGTTTTTGATTAAATCCACTTGTATTCACTCATGTTTTATTGATGTCCAACGCTTGTTTAAGCGGAATCCGAGGGAGGAGGATGAAATTGAAAGACACAAAGCTTCTGATTGTATGTTTTTGAATGAAACCTCTGCTGATGATGTACATGCATTGTTTCAAATCCCTAAATACCAGAGATATAAGGATGATAATCCCTAGTCAACCCCTTTGAGCCTAGTAGTAGGAGTTTCTTTCTAGAAAAGGAAAAAACCCTCAATCTTAACCTGGGGCAGGGTAAGTGTCAGTTAATTTGACCGAGTGTTCAAATTGCAAAAGGAGTGCTCCCGTTCGAGGATCAGTCATGCCTCTATAGGTCGTGCCTAAAAAACCACATTGGTTAAACCTCACTAATCAGGAGTGAGACAGTCATAACCCTTTCGGAGAAATCAAGACAACCAGTGTCATATGACTTGTTTCAAAAAAAAAGAGAGGAGAAAGAGAAAAAAGAAAAGAATCAAAAGAAGAAGCCCGCTAAGTCGAATCTTGAAAACAAGCGACTTAGACAAAAATTAGGACATCCCGCTGGACTTTGAAATCAGAAGAAACTTAAAATAATCGGTCCAGGAAAAATTTAGGGAGAAAACAAGTAAAAGAACGAAAAGCAGAAACGCGAAAAGGATTACAAAAGAAAAATCCTCGAGAAAAACAAGTCGTGCGACTCCAGGTACACCAAAGACGAAAAGCGAGTGACTGTCACTCCAAAAAAATTGTGGTTTCCTGAACCATCGCTCCTGTCATTCAACCTTTGAGAAGTGAACGCTTATGTTGAATTAGCTGAATATAGGAATGGAGAACATCAAGGAGAATGGGTGGGTTAAAAAAAATTTTGAGCCTTATATCCTTTCTTTCAAACCGAGAACCTGACCAAGTTACAACCTTCAAAAGTCCTAATTGAAGTAGGGTTGTTTCGAAAGCATACTTCGGTAAAGAAAGCATACTTCGGTAAAGATCGCATCGAAACTGACTCCTAAAAGGATTCCTCTTACCATGTTGGTGCTAAGGTTGACATTCTGATAAGTGATTTGTTCACTATATGTCACAACTTTTTCCAATGAACAGACTTGGAGTTCAAAACTGTCATATGCATTGCATTAATATATCATTTGTGTAGAACAATTTGTTTTACTTGTGAGTAAGCACTTGAATCAAGAGAGTTTCCACAGTGGAAAGGTTGACCGTGATAAGATGCAGAACGCCTGAGTACTCCGTTGAGCAGGGGCAAGTTATATCAAAGGATCATATCATGGGAGTTAGCCATTCGAAGGCCAGTTAATCTGAGGGCAATCAGGTCGAGATTCGACGGGTACTGCTCCATAAATCAGTCAATCAGGGGCAAAGTCATTGCAAGGCTGGGGCAGGCCATGTAACACCCATTTTAATTATTTAGTCATTTTATTACTATTTTAATTATTATATGTTGGTGTGCCCTTTGGTGGGGGTGTGTTTGATGATGATTGGTGGGTGTCCCTGATATGGGAGGATTATTGGTGGTGAATTGGTGTGAATATAATAATAAAATAAATAGTAGTAATATGGTATTATTATTATTATTATTATTATTATTATTATTATTATTATTATTATTATTACTATAATTATTATTAATTGTAGTAATATTATTAATATTGGAGAATATTATTATTAGTAATATTATATTAGTATTACTATTAAGATTATTATTATTATATTATTTTATTAAGTTATTATTATTATTAAGATTAGATAATTAAAATAGGGAATGTGAGGGGTTAGGAGTTTTTACGATACATTTGGAGAGTTGGGAGAAAGAACGAGAGAAGTGAGAAGAGCATAGAACGAGCAAAGGAACGAGGAACGGAAGAGAAAGGAGAAAGCCAAGAGACCAAATCTAGGAGGATTTCCATCTATCAAACCGATTAACAAGGTAAGGGGGGAGAAACTTGATTGGGATGGTATTTACATATATAGGGTAGAGGGGATTCCTTAACCCCGTAGGAATGTATCGTATATGAAGTTTTATGTTGACATGCCTATAATTGTTGATTGATGTTGAGAATTGGTATTTGATAAACCAATGATGAATTGATATATTGATATATATATATATATATATATATATATATATATATATATATATATATATATATATATATATATATATATATATATATATATATATATATATATATATATATATATATATATATATATATATATATATATATATATATATATATATATATATATATATATATATATATATATATATATATATATATATATATATATATATATATATATATATATATATATATATATATATATATATATATATATATATCGATGTTGATGAATTGTTGTTTTTGGTGAGTTTGGGGTATTGGTTGGGTTTACGGTTTTAGGAAAGTTCCTGTATAACCTCTGTGTTTTGGGTAATGACCATGATATAAGTTCTGAGATGTAGTTTAAGGAACAATTGATTAGAGTGGTGTGTGATAGTTGTAGTAATGATAGGTCAGAGGATGGATGAAGAGTGATAAGCTTGGAATTGAGCAAGATGACAGTGTTGGACAGTAAGGGTGGGTTTTCGTATGATCATTGTGATGGTGTAATAGTGTATGATGGGTAGGATCACATTTAGAATAGAAACCCCTAAATGCCATGGTTTTGAAAAGTATGGTTATATGATATATGATGACATGACCTTTAAAAATATGTTGTTGGCTGTTATAATTGTCATATTATGGTAGGATTTCGAATTCTGAAACTGAGGCTTTTTACGGAATTGAAATCGGAGGTCCGGAAGGCCTCCAACGATGGAAAACACAGAATTTTCTGCATTCTGCGCTGTTTGCGTCGACTCAAAGCTGTATATTGGTGAATTTTCTGTTTTGACGATTTTTGCCATAACTTTTGATCCGTAAGTCGGATTTAGTCCCCGTTCGAGGATTTAGTCCCCGTTCGAAGCGTTGGAAAGCTCTTGAATAGATCTATAACATGGTATAAATAATATAGTTATTTGCCAAATATTTTTATATCGAATATTTTTGGAGAGTCATTGTTTAATTAAATAGTAACTAAACCATGAATTGATCGATATATGATTTCCTATATTGATATATTGTGATTGTTGATTATCGCTGATAGTTTGGTGTTGATGGTTCATGAATTGTTGTTTTTGGTAAATTTGGCCATGATGAGGTGATAGAGTGGTGATTGTAGGATCTAACTGGTGTACTTGGTGATAGTAAGTGATCCCTTAATATTTTATTTTAAGTGGATGATTAGTTGGTGTATCCCCAAGTGGTGGGATGTGTTTATACTTGATGTTAGAATGTGAGACTGCTCACTGTGTGATTTGAATTATAAGTCGTTGGTGTGTAATATATCTATACATATGCATTGATGTATGAGGATATGATCAGGAGGATCGTGTGCACTTAGTGTGCCTGAATATAATAATTATGCATTGGTGTCTTGCATATCATGGTGTTTGGTGAGATGAATCATGTCTCAGTAGGAGCGTAAGTGATTCATCTGTACTCTTTTGAGGAGAATGGTGGGGGATAAATCATATCTCAGTAGGAGCGTAAGTGATCTGTCGGGGATAGATCATATCTCAGTAGGAGCGTAAGTGATTTGTCCAGGTTCGATTGAATGAACCAATAAGTCGGTACCGCATGCATGGTGTTGTGTTGCATAATTGCATTATAATATGTTATATTGTAATCTGAACAGTAGGTTCGTTATATGGTGTTGTGGGGGGGTAAATATTGGTGTGTTGGTGTGGGTTACTACCTTATTTACATGTATTACATTACCATTATATTTTTGATCATGATTTCTCACCCCTTTGTTGTTGTTGTGGTCTGTGCTTCCTCGGAAGTACAGATAATCCAGGAACATAGATAGCTTGGATAGCGGTGTGCAAGTCGAGTCTTAGGATGCTCTGATACATAACACGGGATATGGGTGTTTTATTTGTTTATGTTAAACTTGTTGAAAATCCTGTGACGTATCACATTTTGGTGAATTATAATAATAAAGATTTTATGTAAATCTGGCGGATGACCGAGAATGAATGAATAATAATTTCCGCTGTATTATTTTGAAAATAATGAATAAAGTATTTTTGATAACTATTGGTGATGTGATATCCCACTATTTTTGTGAAAACTCTGATGTTTATTTATAATGTTTATAATTTATTTAATTTGGGAAGTGGGGTGTTACAATTGGTATCAGAGCAGGTCGGTCCGTCCGGCCAACGTTGTCTAGTATTGTTGTTCCCTGGTATGCGACATGTGTGTAAAAACACTGTCGGTACATGTTGTTGTTTAACTTTGTTTGTAGAATTGGAATGATTCCAGTGGGGGAGAAGTTGGTATTTCTCCGGAATGCTGCAGTGTTGTGGCTTAATGTGTTACGCTCTTATAGTTTGGTAAAGATGGTTTATACCCCATCATGATTTTCGGCTGTCTATTGACAAATTAAGGAACTGATCACCCTCAATCTCTTGTTAATAGTAGACGGGATTGTGTTGGATGGGATAGACGTGTCTTGTAAGCTTAGGTGGTGTGAGCAATGAATTGTCTTGAGTTAAGCTAAGTACTTAAGGGATTATTTTGAGGAGTTGGCGTAAGACGGTGTTGAGGTGTGTATTTTGACGGAAACTTTAAATGTTAAGGAAAGTGAGAAATTGGGGTTTATCACTTAATTGTGATTGTCCGGAAGTTTTCCTGAGGAGGTAAATGGTTTACTATCGGAATGTGAAGTAAAGCTTACACATTGACTTCGTTCTTGGAACTAGTCCGATATGGGTGACTCCATATTGTGTGTTTGCGTTGGGATTGAGAAAGTTAAAGAGTCAACTTGAAGACCTGCTGGAAAAGAGGTTATTTTGTTTGAGTGTGTTACCATAAGGTGCACCAATTTTGTTGGTTAGACAGACGGAAGGTTTTGTGAAGCTTTGGGTGAACTATGGATAAGTGAACAAGGTGATTATCAAGGATAAGCGTTCGCTTCCAAGAGTTGATGAGTTGATGGATCAACGGGCTGAAGGATGTGAGTTTTCCTTGGTCGTGTGAGCTCGGGTAGAGCTATTGTGGTTGTGGTATCAAAGGTCGAAGTTGTATCGCAATGGGAGGCTCCAAGATTTGCTGTTGAGATTGGGAGTAATTGGGTTTTAAAATATTTAAAGATTGAAAGTGTGTTGGATGGTCTCCTAGGTATGAAATTGTTGTTGTACGCTAAATTCCGAGATCGCAGCTTTTTACGGAATCGAAATCGGACGTCGTAGAAATCATGTTTAATGGTTCTAATTCGAGGCTATATGTTAGGTGAGTATGAGTATGTGTTTGTTTCGAAGAAAGGAATTGAATCGGTCGAATTTTCGGACAAGAATGCAAAATCCCGTAGCAGTTTTTCGGCAAAATTCTGGTTTTTCAGAAAACTTCGAAAATTCATAACTCTTGAACCGTATGTCCGTTTTGACCCCCGTTTGAAGCGTTGGAGAGCTAACGAGATGCTCTTTCTGGGAAAAATGGTTTTTATGTCAGTGGATGATACAATTATATCAGAATATTCGAAACGTGTAATTTGGTCAACTTTTACCGTCGTGATCGGGTGCGTTTGATGTGTTATCTTACTGTATATTTTCGGTATATACCGTGGTAGCTGATGCTTCGGTTTGAAAGAGTTGGAACCGGTTGGGAAATTTTGTGATGCGAGTCTGGTCTGTGAAGAGACTTCTTATGGAGTTAAGCCTCGTATGTTAGACCGTACTAGTTGTATTCTTGAGGAGATTCGAGGAGGTCAGAAATTTGGGTTGAGTTGGTGAATTAGTTGAAATTGATAAATCAGAGTCCAAGAGTGGATTGTCGGGTTTGTGGAAATAGTACCATGATATGTTGTGATGGGGTATGTGGACCGGATGTTGTTGAGGGGAGTAGGAGTACTCGTGAAGAAATAAATTGAGGTAGATGGAAAGTCCATCCCGGTGCTATGAAGAAGTAATCGAATTTGAGTAGATTGTTTTAGTGACCATAGATGAGGAGAGGAGTGGTTGAGGTTGAATATACTGGTTAGAATTGTTGGAATTCGAAGAGTGAACATTAGAGATTGTTGAGTCTGATGCAGCCGTTGAATATTCCAGAGTGGAAATCAGGTAGTATTTTCACGGATTTGGTGTTGAGATTTCCAAAGAATTAGAAAGACATAATTTTAATTTGGGTTGTTGCGAGTGGATGAACTATTTCGTGTTAAGGATATATGAGATACATATTGAGGAAGTAGTGAAGTTGGATGAGATACTGTCGAATGTTGTGTTAGATTGAAATTTGAGGTTATATTGAGATGTTGGAGTGGCTTACAGGAAGCTTCAGGTACTAAGTTGAAGTTGAGTTCGGCTTACCATCCGCAAACTGATGGTCAGTCAGAGAGGTCTATTGAGTCTGTAGAGAATTGGTGAGAGCTTGGGTGTTGGATCAAGGTGGATTGTGGGATGAGTAATTACCGTTGATTGAGTTACCTATAATAACGATTATCATCCTAGTGTCGGAATGGCACTATATATGGCTTGGTGAGATAGGGAGTGTATGACTCTTCTGTGTTGGAATAAGTCGAGTGGGAGTGTTGTGCTCAGACCGAGAATTATGCTTGAGATGGCTGAGAAGATCAAGAGGATATAAGGAAATATGTGTTTTGAGAGTCACGTCGGTGACTGGTGCTGGTCGGGCTTCGAAATCTCGGAAGTTCGCACCGGGTTCTGTGGTTGTATCAGAGTAGCGCAACAGAGGCATGGGAGGAGTAACATGTTAGATTGTTTTGCCGCTATCGCTGCGAATTGGCATGACGTGTTTCATGTGTCTTCGTTGAGGAATTACATTGAATCAGGTGGATGATGTACCAGTGAAAAATAATTTGATTGTGGAGGCATTGCTAGTTCGTTTGACGAACGAGAAACAACTCTGAGGGGAGGAGATAGCTTTGGTGAAAGTGGCGTGAGGGGGGTGCTGCAGAAGGCAGGGTGACCTGAGAATTGGAATGAAGGATGCGGGAAGCGTATCCGGAACTATTTCCATCAGGTAATTTTCGAGGACAAAAATAATTAAAGTGGCGGAGAGTTGTAACACCCATTTTAATTATTTAGTCATTTTATTACTATTTTAATTATTATATGTTGGTGTGCCCTTTGGTGGGGGTGTGTTTGATGATGATTGGTGGGTGTCCCTGATATGGGAGGATTATTGGTGGTGAATTGGTGTGAATATAATAATAAAATAAATAGTATTATTATTAATATTATTATTATTATTATTATTATTATTATTATTATTATTATTATTATTATTATTATTATTATTATTATAATTACTATCACTATTATTAATTGTAGTAATATTATTAATATTGGAGAATATTATTATTAGTAATATTATATTAGTATTACTATTAAGATTATTATTATTATTATATTATTTTATTAAGTTATTATTATTATTAAGATTAGATAATTAAAATAGGGAATGTGAGGGGTTAGGAGTTTTTACGATACATTTGGAGAGTTGGGAGAAAGAACGAGAGAAGTGAGAAGAGCATAGAACGAGCAAAGGAACGAGGAACGGAAGAGAAAGGAGAAAGTCAAGAGACTAAATCTAGGAGGATTTCCATCGATCAAACCGATTAACAAGGTAAGGGGGGAGAAACTTGATTGGGATGGTATTTAGAGGGGATTCCTTAACCCCGTAGGAATGTATCGTATATGAAGTTTTATGTTGACATGCCTATAATTGTTGATTGATGTTGAGAATTGGTATTTGATAAACCAATGGTGAATTGATATATATATATATATATATATATATATATATATATATATATATATATATATATATATATATATATATATATATATATATATATATATATATATATATATATATATATATATATATATATATATATATATATATATATATATATATATATATATATATATATATATATATATATATATATATATATATATATATATATATATATATATATATATATATATATATATATATATATATATATATATATATATATATATATATATATATATATATATATATATATATATATATATATATATATATATATATATATATATATATATATATATATATATATATATATATATATATATATATATATATATATATATATATATATATATATATATATATTGATGTTGATGAATTGTTGTTTTTGGTGAGTTTGGGGTATTGGTTGGGTTTACGGTTTTAGGAAAGTTCCTGTATAACCTCTGTGCTTTGGGTAATGACCATGATATAAGTTCTGAGATGTAGTTTAAGGAACAATTGATTAGAGTAGTGTGTGATAGTTGTAGTAATGATAGGTCAGAGGATGGATGAAGAGTGATAAGCTTGGAATTGAGCAAGATGACAGTGTTGGACAGTAAGGGTGGATTTTCGTATGATCATTGTGATGGTGTAATAGTGTATGATGGATAGGATCACATTTAGAATAGAAACCCCTAAATGCCATGGTTTTGAAAAGTATGGTTATATGATATATGATGACATGATCTTTAAAAATATGTTGTTGGCTATTATAATTGTCATATTATGGTAGGATTTCGAATTCTGAAAACGGGGCTTTTTACGGAATTGAAATCGGAGGTCCGGAAGGCCTCCAACGATGGAAAACACAGAATTTTCTGCATTTTGCGCTGTTTGCGTCGACTCAAAGTTGTATATTGGTGAATGTTCTGTTTTGACGATTTTGGCCATAACTTTTGATCCGTAAGTCGGATTTAGTCCCCATTCGAAACGTTGGAAAGCTCTTGAATAGATCTATAACATGGTATAAATAATATAGTTATTTGCCAAATATTTTTATATCGAATATTTTTGGGGAGTCACTGTTTAATTAAATAGTAACTAAACCATGAATTGATCGATATATGATTTCCTATATTGATATATTGTGATTGATGATTATCGCTGATAGTTTGGTGTTGATGGTTCATTAATTGTTGTTTTTGGTAAATTTGGCCATGATAAGGTGATAGAGTGGTGATTGTAGGATCTAACTAGTGTACTTGGTGATAGTAAGTGATCCCTTAATATTTTATTTTAAGTGGATGATTAGTTGGTGTATCCCCAAGTGGTGGGATGTGTTTATACTTGATGTTAAAATGTGAGACTGCTCACTGTGTGATTTGAATTATAAGTCGTTGGTGTGTAATATATCTATACATATGCATTGATGTATGAGGATATGATCAGGAGGATCGTTTGCACTTAGTGTGCCTGAATATAATAATTATGCATTGGTGTGTTGCATATCATGGTGTTTGGTGGGATGAATCATGTCTCAGTAGGAGCGTAAGTGATTCATCTGTACTCCTTTGAGGAGAATGGTGGGGGATAGATCATATCTCAGTAGGAGCGTAAGTGATCTTTCGGGGATAGATCATATCTCAGTAGGAGCGTAAGTGATCTGTCCAGGTTCGATTGAATGAACCAATGAGTCGGTACCGTATGCATGGTGTTGTGTTGCATAATTGCATTATAATATGTTATATTGTAATCTGAACAGTAGGTTCGTTATATGGTGTTGTGGGGGGTAAATATTGGTGTGTTGGTGTGGGTTACTACCTTATTTACATGTATTACATTACCATTATATTTTTGATCATGATTTCTCACCCCTTTGTTGTTGTTGTGGTCTGTGCTTCCTCGGAAGTACAGATAATCCAAGTACATAGATAGCTTGGATAGCGGTGTGCAAGTCGAGTCTTAGGATGCTCTGATACATAACACGGGATATGGGTGTTTTATTTGTTTATGTTAAACTTGTTGAAAATCCTGTGACGTATCACATTTTGGTGAATTATAATAATAAAGATTTTATGTAAATCTGGCGGATGACCGAGAATGAATGAATAATAATTTCCGCTGTATTATTTTGAAAATAATGAATAAAGTATTTTTGATAACTATTGGTGATGTGATATCCCACTGTTTTTGTGAAAACTCTGATGTTTATTTATAATGTTTATAATTTATTTAATTTGGGAAGTGGGGTGTTACAGGCCACCCCGAGAGCACAAGAGCTATTCTTATCTAGAAGGCAACTAACTTGAAGTGCTTCTTCAAAGTCCAGAATGTTGAAGTAGTTCATGTCAAACCAGCAGGGTACAGAAATTTCAGATCTCCTTTCGAGGAAGGTTTTACAAAAATCCCACAGGACTGGGGGAAAAATTGGAAATAAAGGAACTGTTCCTCTCCATTTCTTCAGAGCTTATCAGAGTGAGTCAACCAGGGACGAATCCTTTCATGGTACAGATTCTGGGGCAAGCCATTTCGAGGTCATCTCATGGCAAGCTTTTCTTTTCAAGATGAATTGTCCCAGAGATCATACTGGGGCAAGTTGAATTACATTGGGGCAGTTACCCAAGCGAGGTCATTCTCGTCAGCAAGAGTTGAGTGTCGGGGAATCGTGTCATCATCCCTCATCAAATAACCTGAACCTTCTAAAAAGGTCTTTCTATCGTTGGATCTTCATCCCACAACCTGAAACCTGTTACCTGTCATAGCTTTATAACCGAAATCAATTTCCAAAACCCAACTCTCATCTGGCAAGCCTTCAAACCAGTCTTCATCTAGTCAACCCGTCTAAACACCAGTTCCCGCCTGGTACATGTCAGATTTTCAACCAGTTCCCGCCTGGTTACCCTTTTCTGTAGCCTACTGTTTAACCAGTCCTCGTCTGGAAAACACAGTTTCAAAGTCCAGTTCTTGTCTGGCAAACCAGAAATCAGTTCCCATCTGATATTCAAAACCAAAATCAGTTCCCTCCTGATACCTACAACTAGAAGTCAGTTCCCGCTTGACAACTTAACCTTTTGCCACCAATTCTTGTCTGGTAGTTCACCCTCGAATAATAGTTCTCATCTAGTAATTCACTTTTATTGGTAACCAGAAATAAATCCCTAGTCTTATCTATAAACCAAAGCCCAACCGGGCTTGACACAACCGCTTACATGCTATCACATTCCCGGACATGAGGCTCGATTGATCTTACTTCTCCACAGTAGAGATTTCGTATCCCCCAGGGTAATGTTGTTAAATCAGGAATATCCCGCCAACAGTAATGTGTACTTCTCCCCAGCAGGTTGGGACGACATTAGAGTACCTTGTAACCCAATATCACTCATCTGTTCAAGGTCCAGTTCCCGTCTGGAAAACTGTTTCAGAGTCCAGTTCTCGTCTGGCCTATCATTCTTTCGAAGCTCAGTCCCCGTATGATAAGCCTTCATGGAATACTAGTTCTCATCTGGTAGACGATATTTTAGTCCAGTCCTCTCCTGGTAAATGTTAGCTTTTAAAACCAATACCCGTCGGGTCACTTTTTCTTTAGCCTACAGTTTAAACTCCAGTCCTTGTCTGGTGGTCGGTTGTCCTTAATACCAATTCCTGCCTGGTGAAAAAAAAACGTGTTGAAGTCCAGTTATCGTCTGGAAAACCATAAAATTAGTTCATGTTCGACACAAAAACAGGAGTTCAGTTCTTGTCTGACCCGTTTTGTAGAACCCAGTTCTCATCTGACCCGTTTTGTAGAACCCAATTCTCGTCTGACCTATTTTTCAGAACCCAGTTCTCACCTGGTAGTCAGTTCTTGTCTGACCTGTTTTGTAGAACCCAGTTCTCGCCTGGTAGTCAGTTCTCGTCTGACCTATTTTGTAGAACCCAGTTCTCGCCTAGTAGTCAGTTCTCGTTTGACCTGTTTTTTAGAACCCAGTTCTCGCCTGGTAGTCAGTTCTCGTCTGACCTGTTTTTCAGAATCCAGTTCTCGCCTAGTAGTCAGTTCTCGTTTGACCCGTTTTGTAGAACTCAGTTCTCGCCTGGTAGTCAGTTCTCGTCTGACCCGTCTTTGTAGAACTCTAGTTCTCGCCTGGTCGTCAGTTCTTGTCTGACCCTTTTTTTAGAACTCCAGTTCTCGTCTGGTAGTCAGTTCTCGCCTGACCCGTTTTAGAATTCAGTTCTCGTCTGAAAGACTCTTTTTTCAGAACTCTCATTCTCGCATGGTAGTCAGTCCTCGTCTGACCTATCTATTTCAAATCCATGCCTCGTTTGGCTCATCCTTGCAAAGTCTGGTTCTCGTTTGGAAAAAATTCTCTTCAAAGGAATCAGTTCTTGATTGGTAATCAGTTCTCGTCTGACCTGTCTTTTTAAAGTCCATTGTTGGACTGATGTCCAATTGGCCTTTTCTTCTTCCCCCGCAGGCTGCAAATTTCCGGGTTCTTTTTGTATTCAATCACCTTCCACCTCGAATGTTTGAAAGTCGTTCGCTTTTCATCCATTCAGGTCCAAGTCATTTGAATATGGACAGCTGTTCTACCCTAAAATTTGACCAATCATTCCTTGGATCTGGCTTTTGTTTCTCTACATTTTGCATTTCTGCATATCAGAGCATTTGTTCTTGAGACATGGGATCAGGGTGTTTTCATGGCTCAGGTTTCATTTTTAGTGCAAAAGTCTAAACAACGAGCATCAGAAGCTCCGACATTTATTTTACTCGGCGATCGAGCGGTCGATTTTTATTTTTATTTTGCAGGATATTTTTTGCTCAGGAGGCAACGCTCAAGTTATCTCAAGCATTCTCACAGTTATAATATTTGAAAGCAAGTTTTAAAGGCTTAACAGAGCTCAGAACGGAGGAAAACGGACAAATGTGCATTTTTCCCTTCAAAATGCGCCAAAATTCAAATTTTTAAGGTGTTAACCAATTAACCAAGGCAAAATCAGGTCAAATTTGAATTTTTAAAGGTGTTAATCGATTAACCCAAATGGTTAACCGATTAACCAAGGCAAATTTCAGCTCTGCACGTGAGTTTTCAATAGAGGTCACTTTGGGGTCTATTTTGATCACTTGTGAATTTGATTTTACACCAGAAGAAGGATCTAGAACCACTTTGAATTTTGGTTAATTTTCAAAATCAATTCAAATTCCCTCCAAATTCTCATTCCTAATCCCATTCCAATTTTCATAACCACACTCCAAACCACCATTCTACTCCTAACCTAGAGCATATTTAAGTAATTTGCTTCAAACCTCAAAAAATCAATCCTCATAATCTCATTTCATTTTCAGAATTCACTCTCATTCTCTCAAATTTCTCTCAACTTTTCCATCTCAAAAACTCCATTAGAGCTCTCACATTAGAATCCTTTGATTCTCCATTGGAATCATTGAACTCTAGAGCTAAACCTTCATCCATATCATCTCCAATTCTCCATTCAATTTTCGTGCTAGTGTAGATCTGAACTTGGAAGTTGATTTGGAAGAGCTTATTTGGATCGGTTTTGCTTAATTTTGGTGGATCTTCACTTCTACAACAAGAAATCACTTGGATCTTGAAGAATCTCTGGGTTTCTTGCTTGGATTTGCTTATTTGAAGTTGAATCAACATTTACCAAAGAAAATCTCTGCTTTGTAGGTTGGAAATTCTAGATCCGATTCTGTTTTTGAGCTTATTTGCATAATCATCATGTTGATCTTCAATTTTGATTGATTTGGTGGATTTTGATTTATGTGAATTGTGATCTTGATGTTTGAATGTGTTTACATGTTGTTGGATCACTGAATTCTGGTGTTAAATTTGTGCATAATTGATTATATGATCATCTAGATTATTGCATAAGTGATTAATTGCTGAAAGTGCTTTTGAGTTGCTATTTTTCTGCTTCTGGTACAATGTTAATTGGTTAACCAGTTGCAGTACAAACTGGTTAATCGATTAACTAGTGCGCATTTTCAAATTTTTTAAAGTGGTTAATCGGTTAACCAATAGTGTTAACCGATTAATACTAAACCAAAATGCCATTTTTGCTTGTTTTCAAGCATGCTTTGTTGTTCTCTCACTTGGAATCTTCATGGATCGATATGATGCATTTAGAGTGAGATATTTTGGATATGTTTCACTGTTCTTGATTGTTTAATCTTGATTCTTCGACACACGTGGTTCGGTTTCCATTTGAATGCATACTTTGTGGATGTTGTTCAAATGATGAGTGCATGTTTCCTTTGCTTGCATTGCTTGGTTGAGATGTACTTGTGGTGGTTGTTGTCCCACATTTTTTTCCTCCCACTTTTCTTGGATGATTGAGGGTAGCATTTCATCTTTTGTTTCTTTCTATTTGTGATTGAATTGCTTTGTGTTTTCTTGGTCCTTTGCCATGATCCCTTAGGATTCCTAGTCCATTCGTTTAGGATGGGAGTAGGACAGACATTAGGTGTTCAATCCAAGCATGCTCACATTAGGGTAAATTTCCCTTTCAATCCCAATTTTAGGTCCATTTTGCATGACAACGTTAGGGCCGAGTTTCCCTTAGACCTTCTGTGCGTCTCTCTTCTCATCTCAAAAGGAATTTTAACTCATCTAATAAATATGATGAACATTGTACGCTACGAGCCTTAAGCACATGGGAAATGATGAATGAGGGGTCTCCTCTCGCTTGTCTAGAGTGTTTAGTATACGTCCCGTTTGGGGGCGATATGCGACGTGTTTGTTCCTATGTCATAGTCTTTAGTGCAACTTGAATCATAAATCAAACTAATTCACTTCACTAAAACTCACAAACAAAAATCAAACTTTTTATCCTTCGGGATCGTTGTGAAGGTGAGAAAATACTTAGAAGGGGGGTTGAATAAGTATGAAAGATTAAGACTTAAAAAAAAAATCACACAATTATTTTTATCCTGGTTCGTTTAAACAACTACTTCAGTCCACCCTTCCTAGAGTGACTTGCCTTTCTCAACAAGGACTTAATCCACTATTAAATCAAACTGATTATAATAGTAACACCTAAGAGCAACTGTTCTTAGTCTTCTCAAGAGCTACTGGTTCCAACTGAATCCTCTTAAGGAAAAACCTTTGCAATCAATGTAAATTAAATACAAGAGTATTAATGCTTCTATAAAGCTTTTATCACAACAGTGATTTTTCTCTTAAGTTTAAGTACAAGAAATTCTAAGAAGAATATGAAAGAATGATAGCTTAGAATAATATGATTTCTTTTCAGCAAATTGTGTAACTGAAGAATGTGGTGGAGTTCTCCTTTTATAGGCAGCTGATCCAAGGATGTTGAGCGTTGAAAAGAGAGTCCCAAAAAGGTCTGAGCCTTTTTGTCTTCACATCAAGTGACCTTTCCTTGAAGTAGATAACACAGAAAAATCCTTTTTGTCTGTGTAATTGTGTCTAGCACAAATGAGGAAAGAGACGTTGATTTACTCCAACGGATATATTCTTGAATATTTCTTCTTCAGTTTTCAGCAAGTTCTTCAGAGTCTGAATGGATCAGAGTCTTCTAATGATGTTCAGAACTTTGCTGTATCAGAGTCTTCTGCAGCATGTGTGCTTTCAGCGTGTTGATCATCAGAGCATATTTGACACAGAACTTCAGTACTTGGCAGCGTTAGTACTTTCAGAAACTTCTGTAGAATTATGCTTTGAGAAACTCTTCAAACAATATTCTTCTTTTGCTTCAGATGCTTCAGCTTCAGATGCTCCTGACTCAGATGCTTCTGACTCAGAATGTTCTGGAGCTTCTTGCTTCAGATCCTTCTGGATACTACGCTCAGAATCTTCTGTAAAGAGCAATCAGAATCTTCTGTAAGATGCATCTGGCGCTTCAAAGTCAGGATAACTTCTTGTATACAATATAGATTTGCTTCTAGAGAGTTAATTTCATTTCAATCTGCAGTAAAACTCTCAAACAAATTTTAGAGTATATAATTCTTAAATATAAAATTTCCTAACAGTTATCATCAAAACAAAGAGTTAATATTAAGAACCAATCTGTGTTCTAACAATCTCCCCCTTTTTGATGATGACAAAAAGTATCAGAAATTTTATTTAACTGAGCATATAGAATTATAACTCCCCCTGAGTTAAATATGAAAAAGGAATAGAAACTTCCCTTTTGTCTTGAGTAATCTTCAGAGTTAGATCTTGTTTGTTCTTATAACATTTTAGGGTCAGAATGTCTTGCAGATATACGATTCAGAGTTTGATAATAGACAAATGATCTGAGAGACTCAGAGTTTCTTTTATAGAGGTACTTATCAAATGTTCTGAAATAGTTAGATAAATGTTAGATAGAATAGATATGTCTGAAGATTCATTCTGGTGAAGTTATATTAAACAGTTCAGATCTATATTTTCTCCCCCTTTTTTGTCATAAGCAAAAAGTAAAAACTTTTAAAAAGACAAATAAAAGGAACAATAAATAAGATAATTCAATGGAGAAACTGTGATTTATTCAAAATACGAGAGCAAGAGTACATAGATAATCATCATAAGATATGGCAATAAGGTACAAATGCAAACAATAGATGCAAAAACATTAGAATGAAGAAAAAAAATCTAAGAGTGTTTGGACAAAAGCATCTTCAATAGATCTGTAATCTCAGAGGAGGATTGCTCTTGCTTGGACATCCACTTAGTCATAGTTTCATTCTTCTCATCTTGCTTTGACATCCATTCTGTCATATCCTCAGACTTCTTATCCTGCTTAGCCATCCAGGATTTTATCTCTGACTGTCCAGCTTCTAGAGCAGCAATCTTATCTTCAATGTCTGGATGTTCTGTCTTTATCTCAGATGAAGAATTAGGAGGTTCTGTAGCCTGAACAGAGTCAATTGCCATTGGTTCTGTAGATCCTGAAGAGGGTTCTACCAGAGTCATAGTCAATGCATTAGCAGTAGATTCTGTTGATGGTGGAGGAGCATCTAAACAAAGCAGAGGTTCAGTTTTGTTGACAGTCCAGAATAGAGTCCTTTCAGCTCTGAGCTTTGCCTCATCAGAACAGACGTTCTTCAGATTTGAAGCTATAGTGTTGAATCTGTTGATGAATCCGTTCCAGATGATGTCAGAGTCTTTGGCATCCATTGTTTCTGAGCATTTCTTCTGAACAGTACCTAAAGACATCTGTATTTCTTGCAAAAATGTTTGAAATGACTGATCAATATTAAGTCTGGGCAATGGTCGTAGCAAGGTTTCCAGAGTGATAGGTTTAGGTTGGGGAGTTGGTGGAAAAAGTGATTTTTGGATGGAAATCAGAGGAGGAGGATAATATGGAATGAAGGGTATTTCAGGAGCTTTTTCTTTAGATCTGACTAAAGGATTAAGCAAATGAGGTTTTGGTCTTGTGTGATGGTAAACAACATCAAAAGGTTCATTTGAGTATGGTTTGAAAGCAGATTTTGGTGGTTCAGCAGATGCAACTGTGTTATCAGATGCAAGTTGCAGAGCTGAAACAACAGCTTTACCAGATGTTGCAGATATAGTTGCTAAAGATCCTACATTGGTCATTGATTGAATATATGAAACAAGCACAGATGGAAGAGCCTGTCTGAGTTTTGGTTTTAGAGGGTTGAGGGGTTCAGAAGGTTCAACTCTATCATAAAAATCTTTCAGTTTGAAACCATAAGATAGATTATGAAAAAGAGAAGAAACTTGGGCAGAAGATATAGAAGATGTTGGATTGGAGTTGGGGATTAATATCTCAGATGATGGTGCAGGTGGAGGCATAGGATCTGGAATGGGAGTTTTAGAGGGTATGGTAGGTTCAGGTTCAGGTTCAGGTTCAGGTTTAGGTTCAGATTGGTTTATCTCAGTGTATTTGTCAGATGGAGAGATTAGAAAATCTGGGTGGATTTCTGATTCTGATGAGTTGGAGGATGTTGTAGGTGTACAAGAGGTAGAAGATACTTGAAACACTGTTTTTAAAGGTGTGACATCAAGAACTTCTGTCTCATGGATGTGAGGTTCAGATGTATTGGTAGGTTCTGAAGGAATATCAGATTGATTGGATGGAGGTTCTGATGAAACAGGAGCAGAGGTTACTTTTGTAGTTTCAGAAGTAACAGGTGCAATAGGTTCAGAAGGTGGATTATTTGATGGTGGATTGTCAGAGGCTTTTTCTGGTTGAACTTCTTTTGGTTGGTTTTCTGGATGTTCAGATGATTGTGGTTGATCAGATGTTTGTTTTTCAGATGGTAGATGATCTGATGGTTGATGATCTGTTGGTTGAGGATGTGGAACAAAGTGTTTGATATGAATTTTGGGTTGAGAAGGTTTTGGTACAGAAACTGTTGGTGTTGTTGTTTGTGTTGGAATTTGAGTTGGAACAGGTGTTTGTTTTTGTGGTGAAACAGAACTGGGAGCAGTAACAGAAGTGGTTTGTGTAGCAGGTGGTTTTGGAACAGACTTAACATTTGAATCATTAATAACAAGATTTGCAGAAGTTACAGAAGACTTAGTACCTTTTACTTTAATCCTCTTGGCAGGTACAGAGGCAGTTTCTTCAGAATCTTTTCTCTTCAAGAGCTTCTTGGGCTTCTCAGCAATCTTGACCTTCTTCTGAACAGGTTCAGATTCTTCTACAGGCTGAGTCCTTTTCTTCTGGAGTGATGCTTCTTCTTCTCCTGCATCTGGTAGTGGTTGTTTAACTAGCTGAAACACGTTAGCAGGAACAGGTATTCCTTCCTTCTTGCATTCTTCAATATACATAAGCACTATATGTCTGGGTTCTTCAGTAAAGAATAAAGGAAAGTCATCTACAGGAACCCTCTTATTCAATTCAGACATATTCAGCTTCTTGGGAGCTGTTGTTAGTTCATCAACAATTTTGAGTCTCAGAAGACTTTTAGCATTCAGAGGCTTTCCCATAATAAACTCTAATTCCTCTGTAACTCCAGCAGCATACAGAGCAATTACCAAGCCATTTTCAGTAAGAAGATCTGAGAGCAACCTTCCAAAGGGGATCCAAGTTCTGATCTTCTGTCCTTTCTCTTTCACATATTCTCTACATGCATTGATATGGTTCCACAGATGCATAAACAGAATGTATGGAAGATCTACCTTGGTGCTCTGACTAAGACAATACATGAAATAGAGCTGTTCATTATTGACATAGTCTGGAGAATTGGTTGACTTCCTGTGGTGGATGCATCCCGTGAAGATCTTGGCCCAGATCTTGTAATCAGGCTTCAGATCTTTGAATTTGTTAGAAGCTTGACCAGCAGTCATAACTTCTTCATAAACCTCATCCATGTCCACACGCCCAGCTGGCAAGTGGGAAACACCATCTGTTTCTTCATATCCTATCAATCTTCTTATCAGATCTTCTGTGATAATAATCTCTTTTCCCAGCACAGAAGATAAGATGAACTTGGGGTAAACTGATGCATGAATCCAGAATTCTTTCACAAGGAGAGAGTCTGGTCCAAAAAGCCTATCAAAGTACTTAACCCATCCTTGAGCTCTAATTATGGAACGAAACTCAAACCCATTATCTGCCAGAGAATCAAACTCAACCATAGATTCACATAGAACTTCCAGTTTATCAACAGGCGTTAGAAGAGTTCTTTTGGGAGGAGAATATGGAGCAACACCCAAGTTTTCTGAAGTCACAGCAGCCATAGTAGATTGGAATTGAGCAGTTGTTGATGATGAAGTTGCCATTGAAGAATGCTTTGTCAAACACTTAGGTTTTGGGTTTTTATGCAGAGAAAATAGGAGATGAAAACGCATGTAATTTCTGGGAGAGTGAAAAGTGTGAAAGTGAATACAAGACAAGTATTTATACTAAAACACTTAGGCACATCAACAGTCAGAAAAATGCACGTTTGGACAAGCAATAAATGAAGAGAATAAAAACCATTTCAACACATTAATTGCTTCTGACAATTTGGGGGGAAAACCAAGATTCTTACTATTCAAACTTAACCTCAAACGTCTCTTCAGTTATGTACACCCCACCTCTTCAGATTTTGTGTGACACGTGTTTACTTGCATGCTGTTCTGAGTTCTCTTAAGAAATGAAACGTTAGCCAACGTTCAGATCTTCTAAAGATTGTTAGTTCAGAGTTTCACAAAAGAAATAATGATCAGAATAAAATAAGCAATCAGAAGAAATACTTCAGAGCATTAAGCATTTTTGCATCTGTAACAATTTGCTTCTGATAAATATTATTCTGGACAAAAATCCATACCAATATTTTTCAGAATAAAATTGAATTTGTCTTCAACAAGGGGTTTTGTAAAAATATCTGCCCATTGATGATATGTATTAACAAAGGCTAAGTTTATGATTCCCTTCTAAACATAGTCTCTGATGAAATGATGCTTAATTTCTATATGTTTTGCCTTAGAATATAAAATGGGATTCTTGGACAAGCATATAACAGAGGTATTATCACAAAAGATAGAAATGTTACTTTCAAAAATTTGATAATCTTGTAGTTGACTCTTCATCCAGAGCATCTGCGTGCTACATCCAGCAGCAGCAATGTATTCAGCCTCTGTGGTTGAAAGTGCAATTGTGGGTTGCTTCTTGCTGTACCAGGAGATTAGATTTCTTCCTAGAAATTGACAACTTCCAGAAGTACTTTTTCTTTCCGCTCTGTCTCCAGCGTAGTCAGCATCACAGAATCCAACTAATTTGAAATCATCAGATTTTCTGTAACACAAACCCACATTAGAAGTACCTCTCAGATACCTTAGAATCCTCTTGACAGCTGTCAAGTGTGATTCTCTAGGATCTGATTGGAATCTAGCACACAGACAAACACTGAACAATATGTCAGGTCTAGAAGCAGTAAGATAAAGAAGAGAGCCAATCATACCTCTGTAGAGCTTCTGGTCTACTTTCTTACTTACCTCTTCTTTGCCAAGTGAGCTAGTAGGATGCATTGGAGTCTTTTCCAGCTTGCTGTCAGACATGTTGAATTTCTTCAGAAGTTTTTTAACATACTTTGTCTGATGTATGTAGGTGCACTTTGGAGTTTGATTAACTTGGATTCCTAGAAAGAATCTGAGTTCTCCCATCATGCTCATTTCAAATTCTGTCTGCATACATGTAGCAAACTCCTTTCCAAGCATAATATTTGTTGATCCAAAAATAATATCATCTACATAAATTTGGCAAATTAGAAGATCTTTCTTAATTGTTTTACAAAATAGTGTTGTATCCACTTTGCCTTTGATGAAATTCTTCTCCAGAAGAAAATTGCTCAATCTCTCATACCAAGCTCTGAGAGATTGTTTTAATCCATATAGAGATTTCTTTAATTTGAAAACATGATCTGGAAATTTTTCATTTTCAAAACCAGGAGGTTGGTGGACATAAACTTCTTCTTCTATAATACCATTAAGAAAGGCACTTTTAACATCCATCTGATACAGAGTGATGTTATTTTGTGCAGCAAAGGAAATAAGAAGGCGTATAGATTCTAACCTTGCCACTGGAGCATATGTCTCAGTGTAATCAATACCTTCTTGTTGATTGTACCCTTGAGCAACCAGCCTTGCCTTATTCCTATCAACTTCTCCTTTCTCATTTAGCTTATTTCTGAAGACCCATTTTGTACCAATTATATTGAACCCTTGAGGTCTCTGAACTAGATCCCATACATCATTCCTGCTGAATTGATTTAGCTCTTCTTGCATGGCAATAATCCAATCATTGTCTTGCAGAGCTTCTTCTACAGAAGATGGTTCAATTTCTGACACTAGTCCAAATAGTGATGCTTCAGATGATCTTAGAAAGGATCTTGTTCTGATGGGATCATCCTTCTTTCCAATAATGACATCCTCTGGATGAGAAGCTTTAATTTTGGATGATGATCCTCTGATAGTTGACTCTTCAGAAATGTTTAGATTATTCATCTGAGAAGTTAAGGGAGTAGCATCTGGAGTTGCTTCTGGTTCCTTCACTTGAATTTTGTCTGCTTCTGGAACTTCAGAGTCAATAAAGACTACTTCCCTATCTGCAGAGTTATCAACCTGCTTTGGCTTTTCAGATCCAAGCTTATCATCAAATCTGACATGAATGGATTCTTCCACAATCTGTGTCTCAGTGTTGTATACTCTGTAGCCTTTAGAGCGTTCAGAATATCCAAGCATGAAACACTTCTGTGCTTTGGAATCAAACTTGCTCAGATTTTCCTTAGTGTTTAACATATATCAAATACATCCAAAAGGATGAAAATAAGAAATGTTGAGCTTTTTGTTCTTCCACAGTTCATAAGGAGTCTTCTTCAGAAGTGGTCTAACAGACACTCTGTTCTGAATGTAACATGTTGTATTGATTGCTTCTGCCCAAAAATGTTTTGCCAGATTTGTCTCATTGATCATGGTTCTGACCATTTCTTGCAAAGTTCTGTTTTTCCTCTCTACAACCCCATTCTGTTGTGGAGTTCTAGGACAGGAAAAATCATGAGCAATGCCATTTTCAGAAAAATATTTTTCAAAAAATTTATTTTCAAATTCACCACCATGATCACTTCTGACTTTTATAATTTTGAAATTCTTTTCATTCTGGACTTGCTTGCAGAAGTCAAAGAACACAGAATGTGACTCATCCTTGTGTTTTAAGAACTTTACCCATGTCCATCTGCTAAAGTCATCAACAATGACTAATCTATACTTCTTGCCTCTGATGGATGCAGTTTTCACTGGTCCAAACAGATCAATATGAAGTAGTTCTAGTGGTTTAGAAGTAGAAACAACATTTTTTGATTTGAAAGATGTTTTTGAAAACTTCCCTTTCTGGCATGCTTCACAAAGAGCATCTGAAGTG
This sequence comes from Lathyrus sativus, assembly GCA_963859935.3. Classification (NCBI taxonomy): domain Eukaryota; kingdom Viridiplantae; phylum Streptophyta; class Magnoliopsida; order Fabales; family Fabaceae; genus Lathyrus; species Lathyrus sativus. Next base: position 18,012,692 of record OZ012739.1, on the reverse strand, counting down.
AACTTCAGATTAGGGAGTCCTCTGACAAGATTAAGTTTATTAATCTGAGATATACGTCTCATATTAATATGGCCCAATCTTCTGTGCCAGACCCATTGCTCTTTATTAACAGACAAGAGGCATTTAACATTTTGAACTTTAAGTTCTGAAAGATTTATTTTATAAATGTTGTTTTTCCTCTTACCACTAAATAGGATAGAGCCATCCTTTTGACTAATAGCTTTACAACATTTTTGATTAAAGGTAATATCATAACCATTGTCACTTAATTGACTTATGGACAATAAGTTATGCTTTAACCCTTCAACAAGTAAAACATTAGTAATAGAGGGAAGTTTACCATTTCCAATAGTGCCAGATCCAATGATCTTGCCCTTCTGGTTCCCTCCAAACTTCACGTCACCTCCAGATCTAAGTTCCAGGCTTTGGAACATAGACTTTTCTCCTGTCATGTGTCGTGAGCATCCAGAGTCCAGGTACCATGATTGGTGTCCTGACCTTGCTGCTAAGAACATCTGCAACAGGAATTATTTTGTTTTTAGGTACCCAGATCTTCTTGGGTCCTTTGGGGTTAGTTGGTTTGTAGGTTTGTCTAAACTTCTGTTTTTCAACATAATGTTTATTCTAACTTGCCTTGGGTTTAAACACATAAGTATTCTTCTCAGAGCTTGTGTGTTTAATGTCATTTAAGTGACCAAATTTAAATTGAGAATACAGAGGTGTCTTCTTGATGAAAAGTTTGTCAACAAGTTTTGGATTGCTTCCAGATGAAGATTCATATCCAATACCTCTTCTGTTGTTTCCACTAACACCATAGATCATGGAAGCCATCTTGCTTCTGTCTATACTCTTGGTAAGAAATCTCTGAAAGCTAGAGTCATATTTTTCTAAAATGTTTTCACATGACTTAGTCTCAGATTCAGATTCTTGTTGAGTTATTTCAAAGTCATTTTTGATTTTCAGATTAATTTCTTTTTGCTCAACAAGTTCTGTCTTCAGAAGATCAATCTCAGATTCAAGATTGCTTTTCAGCTTCTTGTATTTGAGTTTGATATTGTTATAACTTTTAAGAACTTCTGTTAAAACTTTTATGAGTTCTTCTTTGGTAAGTTTAGCCATTACCTCTTCTGCGTTATCATCAGATTCAGAATCTGATTCATATCCTGAGGTACCTTCCTCTTGATCCTCTATGCTGGCCATTAGTGCAACATTGGCACATTCTTCTTCTGATTCAGAAGATGATTCAGATTCATCTGAGTCATCCCATGTTGTCATCAGAACCTTCTTCTTTTTGTTAAACTTCTTCTTGGGTTTTTCTTTCTAAAGTTTGGGGCAATCATTCTTGTAGTGCCCAGGTTCTTTGCACTCATAGCACACAACTTCTTTCTTGGCAGATCTTCTGTGTCCAGAAGATTCCTTTCTATTATCAGATCTTCTGAAGTTGTTGAACTTCTTTCCCTTGTGCTTCCAGAGTCTGTTGATCCTTCTGGACAGCATGGATAACTCATCTTCTTCTTCAGAATAAGATTCTTCAGAGCTTTCTTGAATGACCTGCAAAGCTTTAGCAGTTTTGTTAGATTTTAATGCAACAGATTTACCTTTTTCTTTCTTCTGAGGTTCATCTTCCTCAAGCTCAATCTCATGGCTCCTCAGTGAGCTGATGAGTTCTTCTAGAGAGATCTTGTTCAGATCTTTAGCCATCTTCAAGGCAGCCACCATTGGTCTCCATCTGGTAGGCAGACTTCTGATGATTTTCTTTACATGATCTAATGTAGAGTATCCCTTGTCCAGAACTTTCAGCCCAGCAGTGAGTATCTGAAATCTGGAGAACATGGCTTCAACAGATTCAGATTCTTCCATTTTGAAGGCCTCATACTTCTGGATCAGAGCCAGAGCTTTTGTCTCCTTAGCTTGAGAATTTCCCTCATGAGTCATTTTTAGGGATTCAAACATATCAAAAGCAGTTTCCCTGTTTGTAATTTTCTCATACTCTGTATGTGAAATTGCATTCAATAATATAGTCCTCGCTTTGTGGTGATTTCTGAAATCTTTCTTCTGAGCATCTGTCATAGATTTTCTGTCAATCTTCTTGCCATTCCCATCTGTGGGATGGACATATCCATCTATGACTAGATCCCATAGATCAACATCATATCCTAGGAAGAAACTCTCAATTATGTCTTTCCAGTAGTCAAATTTCTCCCCATCAAACATTGGGGGTTTGGTGCTGATCCTATTCCTTTCTTCATATTTATTGTTAATATTGGACATTGAATTATCAGCCATGGTAACAAATAAATATATATCAAAGTATTTCTCTCTGGATCTTTACTGACACTGTTAAGTGGTAGCACACTCAGAACCGGAGCTCTGATGCCAACTGAAGGTGAGAAAATACTTAGAAGGGGGGTTGAATAAGTATGAAAGATTAAGACTTAAAAAAATAATCACACAATTATTTTTATCCTGGTTCGTTTAAACAACTACTCCAGTCCACCCTTCCTAGAGTGATTTGCCTTTCTCAACAAGGACTTAATCCACTATTAAATCAAACTGATTACAATAGTAACACCTAAGAGCAACTGTTCTTAGTCTTCTCAAGAGCTACTGATTCCAACTGAATCCTCTTAAGGAAAAACCTTTACAATCAATGTAAATTAAATACAAGAGTATTAATGCTTCTATAAAGCTTTTATCACAACAGTGATTTTTCTCTTAAGTTTAAGTACAAGATATTCTAAGAAGAATATGAAAGAATGAGAGCTTAGAATAATATGATTTCTTTTCAGCAAATTGTGTAACTGAAGAATGTGGTGGAGTTCTCCTTTTATAGGCAGCTGATCCAAGGATGCTGAGCGTTGAAAAGAGAGTCCCAAAAAGGTCTGAGCCTTTTTGTCTTCACATCAAGTGACCTTTCCTTGAAGTAGATAACACAGAAAAATCCTTTTTGTCTGTGTAATTGTGTCTAGCACAAATGAGGAAAGAGACGTTGATTTACTCCAACGGATATATTCTTGAATATTTCTTCTTCAGTTTTCAGCAAGTTCTTCAGAGTCTGAATGGATCAGAGTCTTCTAATGATGTTCAGAACTTTGTTGTATCAGAGTCTTCTGCAGCATGTGTGCTTTCAGTGTGTTGATCATCAGAGCATATTTGACACAGAACTTCAGTACTTGGCAGCGTTAGTACTTTCAGAAACTTCTGTAGAATTATGCTTTGAGAAACTCTTCAAACAATATTCTTCTTTTGCTTTAGATGCTTCAGCTTCAGATGCTTCTGACTAGCTTCAGATGCTTCTGACTCAGATGCTTCTGACTCAGAATGTTCTGGAGCTTCTTGCTTCAGATCCTTCTGGAGACTACGCTCAGAAAAGAGCAATCAGAATCTTCTGTAAGATGCATCTGGCGCTTCAGAGTCAGGATAACTTCTTGTATACAATACAGATTTGCTTCTAGAGAGTTAATTTCATTTCAATCTGCAGTAAAAGTCTCAAACAAATTTTAGAGTATATAATTCTTAAATATAAAATTTCCTAACAGTTATCATCAAAACAAAGAGTTATTATTAAGAACCAATCTGTGTTCTAACACGTTGTTCCAAACTCATTTTTAGAAAAGAGTGCGCTATATTTCCGTTCTACCGTAAACAAGCATCGACCCTAACTGCTGGAATGAAGACTTAACATCATTCATAAAAAACACTTAACCAACCTGTGGTCGTGTCAGCCTGAACTATGTTTGCTTCGATTTCTCATACTAGATGAGGATACATAGGTGTTGCACCCCAAAATTTGCCCAACCTTTTTCTTTAGCTGGTTTATGTTTCATTTCATTTCTTTCTAACATTTGCATTGCATAGCATTTTTCATTAAATAGGTGATCAAGAGGTTGTGCATAGCAAGAGGAGTCTACCAAGATGTTGAGCATAAGCAAGGGGTGTTACTCAAGTTTGGATGGTCATCAAATCATCTAGAAGTGGTCAATGTTCTTTGAAAGGATTGATGGATGTGTGGGGGTCAGCTCCTAACTTGGAGGCCAGTTAAGATCATCAGAGGATTGTGAATGCATGATTATGGATATAGGGTGTTGATAGAACACATTGAGTGCTTTTAGAGCCATGTTGGGGCTTATTCAAGTTGTTGTGTGATGTGAAAGAAGCCACAGTCAAGATTGTTGCATCTAGGGTTTTCATCTGGTTAATCCTCAATCAACTGTGAGTCCTGAGGAGATTAAGACTCAATTCCAAGAAACTATGATCATGGAATGTTATGTTGAGACACCTAAGAGATCATTTCAATATCAATTCATCAATATTCAAGAGTGTGAGAAGTTATTGAGCTAGGGTTTCTAAGCTTGTCAGTGTAAAATCCCCTATCTTAGTGCCTAACTTCAAGACCACATAACTCAAGATACAAGTTTCATCTCATCTTGACATAAGCATGAAACTTGTAGAGAATGTTCATACCTTTAATTTGAGTATTTGAAGTCCTTGATAGGGTTTATAGAACTCAAGTTATGAGGCAGACAAGTTACAGGTCATCAGATGAATATGATTTTGATGCTTGAAAGTCAACCAACTTCCATGCCATTTTTGACCTAGAAGGAAGCTTCTCCTCAACTTCATGCACACATGAATTTTGTTCCTTATCTTCTTAGAATTCCAAATAGTACTATAAGTACTTGATTGGATTTTTAGAACTCAAGATATGGAGCTTGCAGGGCAAGGGCATTTTGGGAAAATAAGATTACAGGTCATTTTGGATTATAGGCCCATTTCACCATCACACATACATCAAATGGAAATTTGTCCAACTTTAAAGTTGCTCAAAATGGGGTTATTTACTTAACCAAGCATCAAGGGTTCATTGATATGGATAGGAATGAGAGTTGGTTGAAGAAAATCTTACAAAAGGCATTTTAAAGGCATTAAAATGGAAAAATTCAAAATAATTCATATTGGCTCAAAATTATGCAACCTTGTGCATATTTTGAGTGCATTTGATGTTTTTAACATATTGGCATTATTAGAATTTCAAATTAAGTCTCATTTCATGGCCAATTTTTGAGTTGCTTCAAGAATAAGTAACATGACAAACTTCAACCATTGATTGAAATCAAGGCATTAATCCAAGCCCTTCATTCTCCTTACATCACTAGCATTGAGTTTGAGCCAAATTGGAAGGAGAACAGAGCCATTTTTATGGCTGTCACAAGTGGGAAAATTGAAGAAAAAGTGAAAGTTGAATTTGACTCTATGGGCTGTAATTGGGCCTGAACATGATCCAAACAAGTTCTATATAAGATTTCCACCATGAACAGATGAAGGCTGGTGAATTTTGGAGGGAAATTCAGTTAGAGCAGTGGAGAAAAGCAAGCTTGCAAGTGCATATCATGTTTGGAGATTGGAGCAAGATCAAGAGGAATTGAGCATCAAGATAGCTGCAACATTAACTACTGAGTGATTCTGCATCGATTGGAGCAAGGTTCAACGCTTGATAGTGCCTCCATTGAAGCTTCTGAACAGGTTTCTATACTTCACGATTTCTCTTAATTTATGAGCAATTAGGATAGTTTAAACATGCGTTTAGGTTTCTAATGATGCCTAGATGGATTTAGGATAAGAATTGTGGTTGTTTGTGAGATTTGTGGATGTTGCACGTTTTCTGTTTGGCTTCGAGTAGGCTTGAATAGTGAGTGAAAGTGTGTTTGGATCTTGGATTCGTGATGAAGATGATGTAAGGATTTGATTGATATCAGAAATTTGAGATTTGGTGAATTTTTCGTGATGAGCTACTGTAGCTCTCGCTGGAGAAGACGACCGAAGTCTTCTCCGGCCACCACAACAAGCATTCCCTCCATTTTGCAGGTTTAAATGAAAGAGATGAATCATTCACCATTGGATATCTGAACTTCCTTGACTTAGTATATAGATCCAACGCGTGAGACTTAGTTTCAGTTAGGGTTTGACTATTTTAATGACGTGGCTGTGTGTAGTGTGTAGGATCTGTATACTAATTGAATCAACACGCTGGATTAAGACCTATGGTGGTCTTCATTTTACCTGGCGCATGTAATCATCAGATTTTCCATTTAATTGTGAATTGGACTTGGGCCACGCTTGCTACGCGTACCCCCCTTCCTGGGCCCATGCGTGTTCTGAACTGATTTGCTTGTTGTATGCACCCCTGGTCTTTATTATTCCTTTTTTATTTCTTTTTTTTTTTATTTTGTTTTATTTATGTTTTCAATTTAAATCATTAAAAATAGTTCCAATGTCCCTAAAATCACATAAAAATATTTTCTATGAACTTTGAGATGTCCTTTATTTTTAGGATATTTTTTCTTTATTTTTTGATTTTATTTTCAATTTAAAAAAGGATTAAACATTGGAATTGTTTTAAATGGATTAAAATGTGACATGGTTTGTTCTTTTAATTATTTCTTGCATTTCCTTTGGGTCCAATGAATGAAAATTGATCCTCATATCCATGATGAGTTGAACAATTTTTTAGGACCATTTTGCCCCTGGTTGGTTGACTTTAGGGTTGACTTTTGGTGCTTTTCTTTTGACCCTCAATTCTCCCATTTCAAAGTGGTACATCTTGAATATTATTTTGATTTGACGGTGCTTTGAGGGGATATTTGCTTTGAGCTTTTGGCCCCTGTTTTCCAACATGTTTAAGTACCTTGTGCATTTTATTTGATTATTTTTGAACCATTTTCCTATTTTTGAGGTAACTTGCAAGTCAAGTTACCTCCAAGGGAGGTTCACTTATGTACCTTGACCTAGTTTGACTTGGATATGACATTTTTGGATCCTTTGAACCCTCAATTCCATTTGTTTCATGTTATTAACATGTTAAGGATGATGTTTGTTCAATTTTAGGTCATGATATTGTTTCTTCCTTGTTCATTGGTTTGTTTTGTTTTGAGCTTTCAATTAAGGTTTCAATGTGTAGTATGATTGCATCCTCTTATGTTTTGGTTTGCATTTCCTTTTGGTATGATTTGTTATTGCTTTTGAGCTCTCTTTCCTTCATCTCCCTTCTGTCAAATGACATTGGAGTCTCATTTAAGGTGGTTTGGTCCCTCCTTTGGAGGTATTTGAAGCATACCTAGAATGATGAATCCTTGAGGACACTTTTGGTGCTTCTTTGCTTTTGATGAGTGATGCTTATGGTTGAGTACCTATTATGAGGTCCTTGATGCCCTAATTTGGTCTCCCATTCTCACTTGACTTTGGGTTTTGTTTTACCTTTCTTTTGGTTTAGTTTTGTTGGTGTGGTTGATGTTGTTTGACTTAGGTCATTTCATCCCACTTTTGGTGCATCTTTGTGTGGTTTGCTCTTGTTTGATTGATTTCTTCTTGAGCTCTTCTTCTTCTTTTCTTTTCTTGCATTTCCATATGCATGCTTGGTTGAGATGAGCATGTGGAGGCTACTGCCCCACACTATTTTCCTCCCACTTTCATTCTAGTTGTGCATCTTATGTTTGCATCTTCATTTGCATACGCATTCTTCTTCTTCTTATTCTTCTTCTTCTTATTCTTCTTCTTCTTCTTCTTCTTCTTCTTCTTCTTCTTTTGCTTTTCTTTGCCATGCTCCCCATAAGTTCTCTAGCCTCTTGAGGTTATGATAGACATTAAGGTTCTAACTATGCATGATAACATTAGATAGTTCCCTTTCGAATCCCAACTTTAGGTCCACTTTGCATGATAACTTTTAGGATTGATTAGTATCCCATTAGTGTTCCTTCTTCTCTTCTCATCTTCAAACATTCATAAAACACTTAATAAAGAATGACAAGTGTAGCATGCTACGAGCCTTAAGCTACTTGAGAAATAGTAATTGAGGGGCCTCTTCTCAAGGACCTAGAGTGTTTAGTGTACATCCTTTGGGTGATATACGATGCATTCTCTCTTAGGTCATAGTCTCTAGTGCGACATGAGTTACAAATCAAGTTCAAAACACTTCTTCTTTAAAAAAAACGAAAACACTTCAAACCTTTTTCATCCTTCGGAATCTTAATCAGGAAAATCTTTTCAGATAAAAGAGTGTCGTTAACTCTTAGTTCTACCGCAAACGGTAACACATAAGTCTCCAATGGTCGAGCTGCATACACCAACTGCTAGAACTATTTGTCAACCCTACTCGGGCCTAAAAACTTTTGAACAAACCTGTGTTCCTTTTTAGCCTGAACTACGTTTGCTCTGATCTTTCATACCAGATGAAAGTACAAAGGCACAAGACGCGATGTCTTGGCGAGCAACCTTCCTCCTTTCTTTAGCCGTAGTTAGTCGAACTATGTTGACTCTGACTTTCCCATTGCACGAGGGAGTACGTAGGCACAGAGCGGCGATGCTCTACCGAGTCACTTCTCTTTTCTTTTTCTTTTGTCCTTTGACCTTTAACTAGATAGATTGATCACCCTTTTAGATAGACAACAATGCGTGGATCCCGTCGAGTATGAAGGACGTGAGGGGTGCTAATACCTTCCCCTTGCGTAACCGACTCTCGAATCCAGACATGGTTGTGATGACCTTGTCTTTCCCTTTTCCGTCAGGTTTCTCCGATCGTTTCCTTTCCCTCTCTTTGGGATAAATAACGAAAGTGGCGACTCTTCTGTTTTTTCCGCCGGTTGTTTTTCGCAGTTGCGACAGCTGGCGACTCTGCTGGGGACTTTGGTTCCCTATGCGAGTCAATCCTAGCGCATGTCTATTTATCTTTGGGTGTTGTACATATGTGCTTTACTTACTTTCGCATTTTACTTTTCCGCAGTTATTTTCCGCATCATATGTCATTACTGTTGTGATGTGGGAATGGGAAGTTCCATTGAGTGATGAGCCAGACCTAGGCTTGAGTATACACCTATCTTTAGTAGTGGAAATTAGTGGTGGATGTGCTTGCTTTTCTCGTACTAGTTCACCATGAAATTCACGCTCAGACGAGATTCTCTTTGACAATTTTCTTTCTGGTCCTTTGGGCTCGAAGGAATTTTGGATCTAAGGGTTGTCGACTCTGGGGACTGATCATTTGTGAGTCAGCTAAGTGAGGCCTCTTCGGGAGATGATGATGCCAAACCAGAAATGGTGAACGTATCATCATTTCTTGAAAGTCTGTGACGCTGACAAACGCATAGGATGCCATACCTTATCAGTGAATAGGTCCATACCTGTGAGTGGGACTGGGGTTGTGCAGGAAACCTTTACCTTCAGATTACCCGGTTTTCTCTATATTTTGAATCTGGATTATTGGTATCAGTTGGTTTCTATCGGAGCAGTGCTATGTTCTTGCTGAATTAGAGCTTTGATCTTCCTCAGTCTACAGCACATCAGTCTTGATCCCTTGTGTATGCATTAGCATTTTGCATTTAACATTGTTCGCATTTGCATTTCATTTTTGCATATCCATCCTCAGCCGGAACAGGGAGCTCACCCATCTTTTGTCTGCTTCTTCAGTTAATTTCCCGACATTCGCATTGGATTTGAGTTAGCTTCTGAAAGGATCATGAACTCAGGAGAGCAGAATTTGGTTGTTACGAGGGCAGAGTTTGAATTAATGAAGAATTAGTTGAGTCAACTCGTGGAAGCCATGTCAGCTATGACTAGAGGAGAGGCCGATATTCAGAAGACTCCAGTGAGCAATGTTGCTCAAGCTCATCCTGTGCCAATTCCTGTTGAAGAGCATCCAATTGCCAGAGATAGAGATTCTTCTTCTCTCCATGACACAGACTATCAGAGTTTTACTTTCCCTGTGCCAGATTCTCAGAGGACTGTTTCAGAGGTTAATGCTGAAGACCCGCAGACTGTTGAATTTATGGGAAAATGTCAGCTGTTGGAGGAAACGTTTGAGGTCTTAATGAGTCAGGATACTTTTGATTTGAGTGTTGCGAGCATGTGTCTGGTGTCAGGTCATGTGATTCCGCCGAAGTTTAAAATGTCAAATTTTGAGAAGTTCAAAGGAGATAGTTGTCTGAAGAAGCATATGGTAATATTTTTTAGGAGAATGACCTCACATGTTCACAACGATCAGCTTATGATTCACTGTTTTCAGGACAGTCTGAGCGGAGTATCGTTGAGTTGGTATATGCAGTTGGAGAGTGGTTGTATCCAATCATGGTCAGATTTAGCCAACGCCTTTGTGAAGCAATACAACTACAATCTCAACATGGCTCCTAGTAGCGTGCAGTTGCAAGAATTATCTCAGTCGGACAATGAATCCTTCAGAGGATATGTGTAGAGATGTAGAGAGTTAGCTGCTCGTGTTCAACCTCTACTTCAGGACAAAGAGTTGATTGACATATTCTTGAGTACCTTGAAAGGCCATTACTTTGACAAGTTGATCAGCGGTGGAATGTCAAACTTTGCTGACTTGGTGATAATGGGTGAACGTGTTGAGAGTGGAATCAAGAGCGGAAAGATTCGAAACATCCCCTATATCTCAGTTGAGGAGAATGAATCAGTTGTTAGTTCTCAGGAAGAATGGGAAATAGGAGGTGATATTCTCTTAGAATCTCCTATATCTCAAGTTCAGTTTTCAGATACTTCAAGTGTTCAGAGTCAACAGTCTTACCGTCATCAACCACGCCAGCACGCTAGACGAAGACCCAGGAAACCAGAAAGGCATTTTACTCAGTTGCCAGTATCGTATAGTCGGTTCTTGCCGGCTTTAACCTGAGGTGGATTGGTAGTGCCGAAGAGGATTAATCCAGAGATCCCGCCATATCTTCCAGGCTTCGATGTCAGCGCCCGCTGTGAGTACCATGTTGGGGCACAGGGGCATTCAATTGAGGATTGTAAGGTGCTTAGGAGCCAGGTTCAGGCTTTGCTGGATTCCAACAGGATCTCAGTCACGTCTCAGGGTGTTCAAATTAATGATCCTCTCTATTCCAGTCAAGCGGGTGTATCAGCTCATGTTATGGAGGAGTTCACCGAGAACATTTGTTCAGAAGAGTATCAGACTGAAGACTCAGTTGAGGGTTGTATCCCTGTGTAGAATTCGTTCATTACTATATGCTGACCATCGCCAGGCTTGTTGGCCGAGGTCACTCTGCTTGTATTCAGTTACTCCTGTGTGGTGCATATATGTGTGATGGTTATCCCTGATTGGATTTTGGGTTTCTTGTTGCTTTGGTGCTATTCTGAGATTTCCCTGTTGCATGCTTGTTTGCATCTTGCATATTATTTTTGTGTAACAGGTACCTCGGAGCTGTTAATCTGACTTTATGTGCTCCACTAGTTTGTTGCAGGTTATACAATCATATAGATCACAGGAATTCCCACAAATTCATGGAGCAAATCCAAGCAGAGCTGAGAGAAGTTAAGAGCCAGATGGGGCAGTTCATCTTGGACATGCAAGCATTGCGCCTGGATCAGAATGCGCTCCGAGAGGAGAACCAGCAGTTGAAAACTCAGGTGGGCTTAATCATGAAAGTGATAAGGAGCGTGCTCCGAAAAGAAGGTGATCAAATGCTTGAGGCTGCCGCAAAGATGCTTGTTCCACTTCTGTCTTGGAGCCTTTACCAGAGCGTAATGTGTGTCAGAAATATTCTGTACAACCGGAAGTTCCAAAATTCCCAGGTCATCAGTTGCGTCCCGTTTCTCAAGAGAATCCCAAGATTAGAAGATATGGTCAAAGGATAAAATCTCAAGATAGAATCTTCGATCGGATCCCCATGGATTATGCTCCGTTGGTGCAACTCTTGCTCCAACTTCAGTTGGTTAAGCCTCGGACTTTGGCTCCACTTACTGGCCAACCACCACCGGGCTTTGATGTCAATGCTTATTATGATTTCCACTCTGGGGGACAGGGGTACACAAACTGTAAAGCTCTTAAGCATAAGGTTCAGGACCTGATTGATTCGAAGACAATTGAATTCACACCGAGTGGCATGAAGGTATCAGGTGAGTTTGCTTCGTGTCGTGAAAAAGAGATGGATACTCTTATTCCCTTGCCTAAAGCTGCAGTAGATCAAGAGTATATCCTACAAACTTTGGTGTCAGAATCTCCTTGCCCACAGTTGCTGCATGTTCCTGGATCAAGCTTAAGGATGAAAGCGCCCAAGCAAGGAGAGTCCTCAAGAGTCCAAGCCTAGTCGCTGGATGATTCTGTTGTTCAGAGTCCACGACCTTTTGGGTCCTTGCAACAAGGCTATCAATACCAAAATCAGAATCGGCCTCACAACAATCTGAAAAGAAGGAATGCTCATCGGCGTCTAGTGCCTATGCTACTTCGCTCGTCTGATTGAGTTTGGAGACTTCAAGGCTCGCATTTACTTAAGCAGCTAATCAGTGTCAAAGCCCAGTTCCCAGAAGCTGGCAATTTTTGTTTTATCCTATTATTTCTTTATGTTTGTATTTTCCTTCCTGTTTAAAGTGCAATCTCATTTGTAAAACTTGTTATTTCCATTGATTGATATTAATGAAATGAATATGCATGTTTTGATTTAATCCATTCGTGTTCACTAATTGCTTTTTAAAGATGTCATACGCTTGTTTAAGCGGAATCTGGGGAGGATGACGAAGTTTAAAGACGCGCAAGCTTCCGATTGTATGCTTTTGAAATAAAACCTGCTGATGTTGTACAAGCATTGTTTCATATTCCCAAACACCAGAGATATAAGGATGATAATCCCTTGTCAACCCCTTTGAGCCTAGTTGTAGGAGTTTCTTTTTGAAAACGAAAAAACCCTAAATCTTAACCTGGGGCGGGGTAGGTGTCAGCTAATTTTGGCCAAGCATTCAAATTGCAGAAGGAGTGTTCCCGTTCGAGGATAAATCACACCTATATGGGTCGTGCCTAAAGAACCACAGTAGTTAAACCTTGCCGATAAGGAGTGAAACAATCACGTTATTCCCCAAAGAGTCAGACAACTAGTGTCACACGACTTGTGTAAAAAAAAAGAGAAAAAAGAAGGGAAAAGAATCAAAGAGAACAAAGCCCGTTAAGTCGAGTCTTGAAAACAAGCGACTTAGGCAAAAATTAGGGCATCCCGCTGGACATTGAAATTAAAAGAAGCTCAAAAGAGCCAGTCCTGGCAAAAGTTAGGGAAATAAAAAATGATGATGAAAAAAGCAAGTCGTGTGATTCAGGCACCAAAAGACGAAAAGCGAGTGACTGTCACTCCAAAAACTTGTGGTTTCCTGAACCGTCACTCCTTCCATACAACCTTTGAAAGGTGAACGCTAAGGTCGAATTAGCTGAATATAGGATTGAAGAACATCATGGAGAATGGGTGGGTTACAATAAACTTTGAACCTTTATCCTTTCCTTGTAAACCGTGAACCTGACCAAGTTACAACCTGAAAAAGTCCTAATTGAAGCAGGTTTGTTTCGAAAGCATACTTCGGTAAAGATTGCATCGAAATTGACTCCTAAAAGGATTCCTCTTACAGTGTTGTACTAATGTTGACATGTTGATAAATGATTTATTCACTTTATGTCACAAATTTTTCCAGTGAACAGATTGGATTTCGAAAACTGTCATATGTGTTGCATTTAATATATCTTTTATGCAGGACAACTCGTTTTACTTGCGAATAAGCGTTTGACAGCAGGAAAGTTTCCACAGTGGAAATATTGATCAGGATAGAATGCGAAATGCTTGAATACTCCGTCGAACTAGGGCAAGTTATATCAAATGATCGTAGCATGGGAGTCAGCCATCTAGAAGTCAGTTAATCTGAGATTTGATGAATCTCTCGCAGCCAAGAAGCATTTTCCCCACAAATCAGCAAGTCAGGGGGCAAAGTCATTGTAGACTGGGGGCAGGCAACCCTAAAAGCGTAGAAGTCATTTCTTGTTCGTAGAGCAATTAATGTGAAGCACCTCTCCAAGGTTCAGGGTGTTTAGGCAGTGCATATCAAGCCATCAGGGTGCGAGATTTCAGATTTCCTTTTGAGGAATATCCCCGCAGAGATCCCACAAGCTGGGGCAAAATTTGGAAGCAAAGGAATTGTTCCTCTCCACATCCTCAGAGCTACTCAGAGCTGCTTAGGCAGGTTTGGTCAACCTCGCAAGTGCAAGACGAATGTCGGGAAGTCGAGCTACTATCCCTTGACTCTTTAACTGAGAAATCCTTGAATTCAGACAAGATATTTTTCCAGCATCAGTCACACCTGATCCTTTGCAAATCCAATTCCCTTTGGTACGCCGAAAGACTTCGTCTGTTCTCTCCAGCAAAAGGCCAATCACCATTGGCACGTGTAAGCTATCTCCAGTAGAGTCTAGTCATACTTGAAACATTTGGTTATCCCCAGCCAAATTGGCTTCACCTTTCCAGCATTTATTTTGCTGGAATGTTCTGTTGTATCCAGCTTTCCCCGGCAGCCCGAGCCTGCATTTGCATCTTTGCATATATCATCATATTTGTATCATATTTGCATTTCATCCTCAAATGCGTAGCATTTCCATTTCGTATGGAGAATTATGCCATAGCATATTCAAACATACGCATATGCATTTGAAGCATAAGCCAGTTTCTGTCGGCCTTCCATGGCAATTTGAATCACTTCGCAATCAGTACAGGGGTATTTATCCAGCAGCTTTGTTCAGATAGCTTATCGGTTTACTCGGATTTCAGATCATACATCGGTTATGCTTTGTCCATCAGTCCTCTGATGATGACATCCCCAAGCAGAGTTCCTTTGTCCATCAATCCTTTGATGCCGACAATTCTCTTTCCGTTAATTCCTATTGATGATGTGGTTCTCCAAGCAGGTTTTGTTTCCGTCAATTCCTATTGACGACGTGTTTCCCCAGCAGGTTTTTCTTTCCGTCTATCCTTAGACGAGGTGAGCTTCGGATTTGGTTTTCTCTCCATCTATCCTTAGACGACGTGAGCTTCGGACGTGTTTTTCTTTCCGTTTATTGGATGAGATGGCTTTTTAGGAGGGTTTTCGTGCTGTCAATTCCTATTGACGCTGTGACTCTTTGAATAATGATTGGTTTCCCTTGTTGGCAATTCCTATTGACGACATGGCTCTTTGAAGATGGTTTTCATTTTGTCAATCCCTATTGACATTATGGCCCTTTGAAGATATATTCTTTCCATCAACTCTTATGGACGAAAGAATTCTGCAATTCGACGAACGGTTTTGAAATGTGGTTTTGGTGTCTTCCCGTCTACTTTTAGACGATGTGAGTATGGCTTCTCTTTCTGTCTATCCAGAGACAATGTGAACGTTGGATATTGTTTTTCTTCCCGTCTACCATTAGACGACGTGAGTATTGGTTTTCTTGCTGTCTATCCCTAGACAATGTGAAGGGATCAAGTGCATGTTGATCCAGATTTTAGCGGTGTCTTTCTGTCTACCATTAGACGATGTGAGTATTGTTTCCGGCCATCCGTGGACAGCGCAGACATATTTGGTGTCTTTCCGTCTACTTCTAGACGATGTGAGTATTTGGGGCCTTTCCATCTACTTTTAGACGATGTGAGTATTATTCTCTTCCTGAGGTGAAGTTATCAATTACGTGTTGATCTAGCCTTTGGTTTTGATGTCTGTGGCGTTACACAAATGACTGACAGCGATGTCAGGTGTTCTTTATCGGATGATCAGTCAGTCGGTTGCCGTTGCAACTGTCTGCGTTCAGTTTTTTGGATATTTGTTCCCCAATCAGAGTGTTGCAGTTTATTTCTGCGATTGGCAAATTTCCGGGTTCTTTGGTATTCAACCGTATTTTACCTTGATTGTTTGAAAGCCATTCGCTTTTCAACCCTTCAGGTCCAAGCCGCTTGAATAGGGGCAGCTGTTGCACCCCAAAATTTGCCCAACCTTTTTCTTTAGCTGATTTATGTTTCATTTCATTTCTTTCTAGCATTTGCATTGCATAGCATTTTTCATTGAATAAGGGATCAAGAGGTTGTGCATAGCAAGAGGAGTCTACCAAGATGTTGAACATAAGCAAGGGGTGTTACTCAAGTTTGGATGGTCATCAAGTCATCTAGAAGTGGTCAATGTTCTTTGAAAGGATTGATGGATGTGTGGGGGTCAGCTCCTAACTTGGAGGCCAGTTAAGATCATCAGAGGATTGTGAATGCATGATTATGGATATAGGGTGTTAAGAGAACCCATTGAGTGCTTTGAGAGCCATGTTGGGGCTTATTCAAGTTGTTGTGTGATGTGAAAGAAGCCATAGTCAAGATTGTTGCATCTAGGGTTTTCATCTAGTTAATCCTCAGTCAACTGTGAGTCCTGAAGAGATTAAGACTCAATTCCAAGTAACTATGATCATGGAATTTTGTGTTGAGACACCTAAGAGATCATTTCAATATCAATTCATCAATATTCAAGAGTGCGAGAAGTTATTGAGCTAGGGTGTCTAAGCTTGTTAGTGTAAAATCCCTTATCTCAGTGCCTAACTTCAAGACCACATAACTCAAGATACAAGTTTCATCTCATCTTGGCATAAGCATGAAAATTGTAGAGCATGTTCATACCTTTAATTTGAGTATTGGAATTCCTTGATAGGGTTTATAGAACTCAAGTTATGAGGCAGACAAGTTACAAGTCATCAGATGAATATGATTTTGATGCTTGAAAGTCAACCAACTTCCATGCCATTTTTGACCTAGAAGGAAGCTTCTCCTCAACTTTAGGCCAACATGAATGTTGTTCCTTATCTTCTTAGCTTTCCAAATAGTACTATAAGTCCTTTATTGGATTTTTAGAACTCAAGATATGGAGCTTGCAGGGCAAGGGCATTTTGGGAAAGTAAGATTACATGTCATTTTGGATTATAGGCCCATTTCACCATCACACATACCTCAAATGGAAATTTGTCCAACTTGAAAGTTGCTCAAAGTGGGGTTATTTATTCAACCAAGCATCAAAGGTTCATTGATATGGATAGGAATGAGAGTTGGTTGAAGAAAATCTTAAAAAGGCATTTTAAAGGCATTAAAATGGAAAAATTCAAAATAATTCATATTGGTTCAAAATTATGCAAGCTTGTGCATATTTTGAGTGCATTTGATGTTTTTAACATATTGGCATTATTAGAATTTCAAATTGAGTCTCATTTCATGGCCAATTTTTTAGGTTCTTCAAGAATAAATAACATGACAAACTTCAACCATTGATTGAAATCAAGGCATTAATTCAAGCCCTTCATTCTCCTTACATAACTAGCATTGAGTTTGAGCCAAATTGGAAGGAGAACCGAGCCATTTTCATGGCTGTCACAAGTGGGAAAATTGAAGAAAAAGTGAAAGTTGAATTGGACTCTATGGGCTGTAATTGGGCCTGAACATGATCCAAACAAGTTCTATATAAGATTTCCACCATGAACAGATGAAGGTTGGTGAGTTTTGGAGGGAAATTCAGTTAGAGCAGTGGAGAAAAGCAAGCTTGCAAGTGCATATCCTGTTTGGAGATTGGAGCAAGATTAAGAGGAATTAAGCATCAAGATAGCTTCAAAATTAACTACTGAGTGATTCTGCATCGATTGGAGCAAGGTTCAACGCTTGATAGTGCCTCCATTGGAGCTTTTGAACAGGTTTCTATACTTCACAATTTCTCTTAATTTATGAGCAATTAGGATAGTTTGAACATGTGTTTAGGTTTCTGATGATGCCTAGATAGATTTAGGATAAGAATTGTGGCTGTTTGTGAGATTTGTGGATGTTGCACGTTTTCTGTTTGGCTTCGAGTAGGCTTGAATAGTGAGTGAAAGTGTGTTTGGGTCTTGGATTCTTGATGTAGATGATGTAATGATTTGATTGATATCAGAAATTTGAGATTTGGTGAAGTTTTCGTGATGAGCTATTGTAGCTCTTGCCGGAGAAGACGACCAGAGTCTTCTCCGGCCAGCACAACAAGCGTTCCCTCCATTTTGCAGGTTTAAACGAAAGAGATGAATCATTCATCGTTGGATATCTGGACTTCCTTGACTTAGTATGTAGATCTAACGCGTGAGACTTAGTTTCAGTTAGGGTTTGACTATTTTAATGACATGGTTGTGTGTAGTGCGTAGGATCTGTATACTAATTGAATCAACACGCTGGATTAAGACCTATGGTGGTCTTCATTTGACCTGGCGCACGTAATCATCAGATTTTCCATTTAATTGTGAATTGGACTTGGGCCACGCTTGCTACTCACACCCCCTTTCCTGGGGCCATGCGCGTTCTGAACTGATTTGCTTGCTGTATGCACCCCTGGTCTTTATTATTCCTTTTTTATTTCTTTTTTTTTATTTTGTTTTATTTATGTTTTCAATTTAAATCATTAAAAATAGTTCCAATGTCCCTAAAATCACACAAAAATATTTACTATGAACTTTGGGATGTCCTTTATTTTTATGATATTTTTATTTTATTTTTTTGATTTTATTTTCAATTTAAAAAAGGATTAAACATTGGAATTGTTTTAAATGGATTAAAATGTGGCATGGTTTGTTCTTTTAATTGTTTCTTGCATTTCCTTTGGGTCCAATGAATGAAAATTGATCCTCATATCCATGATGAGTTAAACAATTTTTGAGGACCATTTTGCCCCTGGTTGGTTGAATTTAGGGTTGACTTTTGGTGCTTTTCTTTTGACCCTCGATTCTCCCATTTCAAAGTGGTACATCTTGAATATTATTTTCTTTTGATGGTGCTATGAGGGGATATTTTCTTTGAGCTTTTGGCCTCTGTTTGTCAACATGTTTAAGTACTTTGTGCTTTTTATTTGATTATTTTTGAACCATTTTCCTATTTTTGAGGTAACTTGCAAGTCAAGTTACCTCTAAAGGAGGTTCACATATGTACCTTGACCTAGTTTGACTTGGATATGACATTATTGGATCCTTTGAACCCTCAATGCCTTTTGTTTCATATTTTTAACATGTTAAGGATGATGTTTGTTCAATTTTAGGTCATGATATTGTTTCTTCCTTGTTCATTGGTTTGTTTTGTTTTGAGCTTTCAATTAGGGTTTCAATGTGTAGTATGATTGCATCCTCTTATGTTTTGGTTTGCATTTCCTTTTGGTATGCTTTTCTATTTCTTTTGAGCTCTCTTCTCTTCATCTCCCTTCTGTCCAATGACATTGGAGTCTCATTTAAGGTGGTTTTGTCCCTCCTTTGGAGGTATTTGAAGCATACATAGAATGATGAATCCTTGAGGACACTTTTGGTGCTTCTTTGCTTTTGATGAGTGATGCTTATGGTTGAGTACCTATTATGAGGTCCTTGCTGACCTCATTTGGTCTCCCATACTCACTTGACTTTGGGTTTTGTTTTACCTTTCTTTTGGTTTAGTTTTGTTGGTGTGGTTGATGTTGTTTGACTTAGGTCATTTCATCCCACTTTTGGTGCATCTTTGTGTGGTTTGCTCTTGTTTGATTGATTTCTTCTTGAGCTCTTCTTCTTCTTTTCTTTTCTTGCATTTCCATATGCATGCTTGGTTGAGATGAGCTTGTGGAGGCTACTGTCCCCCACTATTTTCCTCCCACTTTCATTCTAGTTGTGCATCTTATGTTTGCATCTTCATTTGCATATGCATTCTTCTTCTTCTTCTTCTTCTTCTTCTTCTTTTGCTTTTCTTTGCCATGCTCCCCATAAGTTTTATAGCCTCTTGAGGTTATGATAGACATTAAGATTCTAAATATGCATGATAACATTAGGTAGATCCCTTTTGTATTCCAACTTTAGGTCCACTTTGCATCATAACTTTTAGGATTGATTAGTATCCCATTAGTGTTCCTTCTTCTCTTCTCATCTTCAAACATTCATAAAACACTTAATAAAGAATGACAAGTGTAGCATGCTACGAGCCTTAAGCTACTTGAGAAATGGTAATTGAGGGGCCTCCTCTCAAGGACCTAAAGTGTTTAGTGTACACCCTTTGGGTGATATACGACGCATTCGCTCTTAGGTCATAGTCTCTAGTGCGACATGAGTTACAAATCAAGTTAAAAACACTTCTTCTTTAAAAAACACAAAAACACTTCAAATTTTTTTCATCCTTTGGGATCTTAATCAGGAAAATCTTTTCAGATAAAAGAGTGTCGTTAACTCTTAGTTCTACCACAAACGGTAACGCCTAAGTCTCCAATGGTCGAGCTGCATACACCATCTGCTAGAACTATTTGTTAACCCTACTCGGGCCTAAAAACTTTTGAACAAATCTGTGTTCCCTTTTAGCCCGAACTACATTTGCTCTGATCTTTCATACTAGATGAAAGTACGTAGGCATAAGATGCGATGTCTTGACGAGCAACCTTCCCCCTTTCTTTAGCCATAGTTAGTCGAACTACGTTGACTCTGACTTTCCCATTGCACGAGGGAGTACGTAGGCATAGAGAGGCGATGCTCTGCCGAGTCAGTCTTTTTTCTTTTCCTTTGTCCCTGAGCCTTTAGCTAGATATTTTCAACACACCCTTTTAGATAGACAACAATGCGTGGATCCCGCCGAGTACGACGGACGTGAGGGGTGCTAATACCTTCCCCTTGTGTAATCGACTCTCGAATCCAGACATGGTTGCGATGACCTTGTCTTTCCCTTTTTCGTCAGGTTTCTCCAATCGTTTCCTTTCCCTCTCTTTGGGATAAATAATGAAAGTGGTGACTCTTCTATTTTTTCCGCCGATTGTTTTTCACAGTTGTGACAGTAGGCACAAGACGACGATGTCTTGGCGAGCAACCTTCCCCACCTTCACCTGTAGTTTTTTGAACTACGTTGACTCTGACTTTCCCATTGCACGAGGGAGTACGTAGGCATAGAGCGGTGATGCTCTATCGAGTATCTTTTCTTTTCTTTTGTCCTGTGAGCCTGTAGCTTAGATAGATAAACACACTCTTTGATTAGACAATAAGCGTGGATCCCGTTGAGTACAACAGACGTGAGGGGTGCTAATATCTTCCCCTTGCGTAACCGACTCCCGAACCCAAGATTTGGTTGCGATGACCTTGTCTTTTCCCTTTTTTGTAGGTTTTCTTTGATCGTTTCTTTTCCCTCTCTTTGGGATAAATAACGAACGGTGACGACTCTTTTGTTTTTCCGCCGGGTGTTTTCGCAGTTGCGACAATGATATCATATTTCGTAATAGCAGCGAAAAGAATATGAATTAGAAGTAGTGAGCAAAACAACACACAAAGTTTATCCTGGTTCCTCTCCTCAATTGAGAGTAGTCCAGTCCCCTTGTCTTAACAAGAGCTTTTCACTATAATCAATCTGATTACACTTTACTCAAGCAAACTAGCAAGGGACTTCACTACTTAATCAATCCAGAAAGAGACTCCCGCTCAAGCAACCTCGCAAGAGACTTCTGCTCAATCACACTAGAAAGAGACTTCACTGATCAAGCATAGAGGCAAGAGACTTCACTGCTCAAGCAACCTTGCAAGAGACTTCCTCTACTTTAAACAGACAATTTAGTAGAAAAGATAACAGTTATACTTTGATACATAATTAGAAGTATAGTAGTTTTACAATAACCACAAAGGTTCTTAACTCTTAAGATTTCTAAGATATACAAATACAAGAAATCTTACGACCTTATGCAATAAGAGTTATAAATAATAGCTCAAAGTTATGGTCAAGCTGTTTTGATGTAGTGTTGTATCCTTCTTTCAAATCTTCAACTTCCTTTTATAGAGGCAGAGAAAGAGTCGTTAGAAGGGATGAGCATAAGAGCTTTCTTCGTGAAAAAGCATGCCAAAAGAGATGTTAAAGGATGTATATGGTTAGAAACATTGTCCAATGAATAAAAGCAATATCCATAATATCTTTTTAAGTACTTGGTATCTACCAAAAGGTAGAACAAATTGAAGATATCACACCACCATTCGTTGGGCCTTACAAAACGAAACCCTAGTTGACTATTTCCAAAAATTTGGCATTTTGACAAGACTGGTGTGCTTTTTGTAAAAAATACGGATCAGAGGCACCTTTAACCTTTAGAGTCTGAGTTGTTTACCAGAGGCAGGAATACCACGATCAGAGTCTGATCCTTCAAAGGCTGATGAGCACGATCAGATTCTGATCTTTTAGAATCTATGTTACTTTGCTTATCCACAGATGCTTTTAACAGGGTCTATTCAGAGTTGAATATAAACTTATGATCCTGCACACTTGAACATATGTTAGTATACCCAATTGTTCTCTAAGTACTTTGTTATCATTAAAATCCAAGAGATATAAACAATTTTATTCCAACACTATCCACTTTGACAGTAGCTCCGATTCTGTTACCAATGAAGGATAAGACTCTAGAATCGTAATATTCTATAGGTAAACTTGAGATTTGCACTAAAATCACGACTTGCTCAATGGCACCACTTGCTGGATTGACATTTGGCATCCATTCCCTTACACACAAGTAATAATCATAAATAAGCTACATGCCCTCGATTAACGCCGCATATTGATCTTCCTCAGTGGTGAAAGAAACCATATAATATTCTTGACCAAGGTCAACAATATTCAGAATTTCATTCCCTGCCCACATTTGGTTCAACCAGTTCTCTAACGCGTTGTAACCTATACGTTTCCCCATCATCTTAACAATTACTCCTTTCATCCAAGGCCCTTTAAAAAATCCCTTTCTCTTCTTTCTCCAATAGAATAAATTATGGGCATTCATATTCCCTAATTTTGCGTTCTTCTATCTTCATCTCTCCGAGTTCCTTTAGGTTTTCCACTTGTGTTACTTTTCTTTGCCTTTCTTCCCTTGCCCTTAAGGACTCTCTAAGGACTATCTCCTTATATGATGTAGTTGCAGCTCCTTGGTTGGAAACCAAATCATTCTTCCTCAAATCGATATTTGCATCTTTCCATTTGACTTTCTTGTTACTACGTTCTTTGAGATCTTCTTCAGCAATATTCGTTTGGTTTGCTAAGACAAATCCTAACAAAGGGTTCATATTCATTTCTCACGTTATCATAGAATATCACTTTAGTAAATTTATTTTTGAATCGAATACATTTGTCTCAAAACTTATTCAAACAACACGAAACATCCTTAAACCCACAAACACTTACACTTAAATAGATTACGAGTCTCTCTTAAAAAAAAGATAATGATCTATGTTTTATAATTTAAACAATTTCATAAGAAAATACTTAAAGAACAAATTTTATATAATTAAATGATAAAAGAAGTTGGTTTAATGATTGAAACCATTTTCACTATATCATAAATTAACTAATTTATTATTATTTCTTCTTAGATAATACATTTTTCCTTTTTATTTTTTATGATAATGCATTTTACCTAATCATTTTATCAACAATTACAAGCAACTTTGTGCTTTGTTTTTTCTTACAAATGCATTCATTCTTAACAACTACAAATGCAAAAGGCATCTTTGTCCTTGTATATCAGAAACACGTTTCATTCAAACTGAACTCAACTTGCCGGAAAAATAAACCGACGGAGCTCGTCATTCGCCGCCGCGAAACCCAAGAAATCCCATCAGGTTTTTTTATTTCTCGTATTTTCCTTCCCCTCTAGCGATTCCACCTCGATTTGCGGCCACTCCGCACCTCGCTAAAACGGCGATTGAAATTCTATCTCCGCACCATGGCATTGCGTATTTGAAAATTAGGGCTTTTGTTACTACTCTTCGTATGCATAAAATAATAATCTAGGGTTTTTGAAGTTTAGGATTTTTGGCTTCTTAGAATTGATTTTGGTATCTTCCATGAATGATTTGCCTAGTTGTGTTATTTTTGATTGAGTTTTGACCTAGTTATAGTATAATTTCTTCAGCTTCGTTGTTAGTTCATTTGGCTTGAATCTCGATATTGGGGTTGATACTGCTGCAATTGCTAAAGTTATTGATCTGCATTTGGTATGATTCAGTTATTTCTACATTAACTCAGAAGTTATGAATTTTAAACATTATACTGTTTTTATACTGTATAAAATGGCTAATGAATTTGACTAATTATTGGTTGAAGATATTAAAGTTTTTGAGCATGCTAAAGGCTTGTTTTTGGTTTAAAGAAAAAGGAAATGATTCTAAGCTCTTAATGTGTTTTATCTATTCTTTTCATTTTTGTATCGTTACCGGTCTATTCTCCTTACTGGTACTTTTATAGGTGTTCTCAATTCATGTCCAAACTCCAAATCATCCAATATGAGATTCTATGATCTTCTCTACTACGAGGGTTCTCTCAGTTTTTCTTTACAATTGTATTTCTAATAATATATTCTCTTGCCCAATCATTTTATTCATCATATCATTCTCATCCTTTATGATATAAAGTTTAATTTCTTGTTGGATATTTACCACTTAATGTTTAGTTCCATTCACTTGTTTGTACCCTAAGGTTGAGATTTTTCTTTTTTAGATTTCATTCACTTGATACATGGAATCATCAGCTGAAGAGTATGCTGCCTTTGAAGAGAAAGTTAAAAGGACAGTATACTTAGACAACCTGTCACCGCAGGTTACTGAATCTGTGATTAGAACTGCTCTGGACCAGTTTGCACTTGTTAAAAGTGTCAAGTTTATCCCCAACTATCTAGGAACGAACAGTCTGCCACAATGTGCATTGGTAGAATTGGAGTCTGCCAAGAAGGTGAAGGAAGTGATAGCTATGATTAAGCAGTATCCTTTCATGATGTCAGGGATGCCACGGCCCATAAGAGCTCGTCCTTCGCTAATGGAAATGTTTGATGACCGGCCAATAAAGCCTAAGAGAAAGATTAAGTGTTGCTGGTTGGAACAAAGTGACCCTGATTTTGAGGTGGCAAAGGAGCTGAAGAATCTTACTCGGAAACACTCTGCAGAAATAACACTCATGCACAAAGTACGTTCATTTATAGTAATCAATTTTTTTACCTCTTATTGCTCTCACTATTCAAAATAACTTCTTCAATTTGCCGAGTAAGTCTCTTGAAGTAGATGCTGAACATATGCATTTCCAACTACAGTTTTCTTTATCTGAAGAGCAGTTAGTACTTAGTAGTAACCTTAAGCTTGTTTATTGCAAGTATGAAACTTGCTAGTAAGTTGTGGGAGCAGCCAGGGGAAGTGGTGATGTACCAAGATGCTGAATTTCTTGCCAATACCATATAATCTTTTATCACTTATATACTTATGAAGTTATGATTACAAGGGAAGTTTGGGTGAAATTGACATAACAGAAAACATCAGATACAAAATTTCAAATCAGGAAGATGTCTAGATGGAAAAAATTATTTTTTCATATTAATTATATCAGAAACTATGAATTTCAAATTCTATGACAAGTTGTCATAGAATTTGGTTCAATCTAACTCAACCTTACACAACCTACTTGTAAGATGAGGATTGCCCAAACTTTATAAACACTACATAGGCCATATATCTTTGCAATGTGAGGGTTAAATCCACCTCCTCACACCTAACACAATGAAGGCAATCTAAATGTCGCAATTAGGTGGCTAGGGGAAGATTGCATTGAAGGAGGAAATTCCAACACCCCCCTCACACATGGGCCAAAATGAGCTTGAGGCGCGGATGATGTGGAAAGCCCAACACAACAAATCTAGGATAAACTTTGATACCATAGAATTTGGTTGGGCCTAACCTAACTTTGATACCATAGAATTTGTTTTATTTTCAAGAAACTGTTTGGAACACGGTTGTTTGATTTATCACTACTTGTGTCATGTAATGCCAATTTGCTTTTTATGATCCCTACCCTGGCATTGCTCCTTGAGAGAAAATTACTAGAAGGAAACACTCATGTTTAAAATGTGTTTGTGGGGAGACATGAATGTTGTCTTAGAGAAAGACACAACAACGTTATTGATGCAAAAACCAAAATTGAAATCCAAAGGCTTCCTTTTTTTTCTGGCTGAAGAACTCAATTTCCCCTATTTTTAATGGTTGATAGCATTGATGTTTGAATTCTAAACCCATTGCTTCTAGTTTATTCTTAGTAGCTTAGACACATGTTTATTTTAATTAATACGGAAGATTATCTAGTCTCCTTTGAGGTGGAAAAGGAGCTTAAGAATCTTATGTGCAAACACTCTGCATTGATGGTTGAAGCATTGTGTCAATCTAGATTGCAGAAAATAATGGTTCGTTCAAATTTTGCTATCTGACAACACTTTGTATTAAATAATATATCCCTAAACATTACTGGTTTGTTAAAATTCCACTAATCTATAGTGTCGCCATTATCTGTTATTTAACAACACTGATTAATAGTATATGTTTGTTTGATGTCTGATGTGAGATTCTGTGCTATGTAATTCTAAGTGTGTTTATTTGCATGCTTTTTTTTAGGTTCTATCAAAAGAAGAAGAGAAGCTAGCAACTCAGCAGGCTGAAACTCTTAAAGTGCACTACAAAAAGTATAGGATGATAGAAAGCATTATGACTGACAGGGCAGCCCATACTTTGGCAAGAAAGTACAATCTGACCGTCGCAGATGACTGAAGAATTCATTTGGATTAACAATTTATTTTATGTAAATAGCTTTTTCTTTCTGATTAGGATCAACTAATTTGCACCCTACTACTGCTGCTAAAGAAATTCTAGTTATACATGATGTATAATATTCAATTCGATATTGCCCAACATTTGATTCTAATGTTTTTCTTCTGATCACATTCATTGTTTGTGTTTTGGTGGAAGTTGTAGTTTTATACTTTTATTTCATTGGAAAAAGGTAAAAAGTACAAAAAAAAAAACACATCATGTTAGGATCCTAAACCTAATCCCTAACAAGTTGTTCCTCATGTTTGTAATAGAGAGGTAAATAAATTTTGTAATTGTGATTAATCATATTTATATCTGACATTAATCATTTATCGATGATGCATTAATTTTTGTAGTTCTTAAGATGCTGAAATGTATCAACTATAGTACGAAGATATCGCAAGTGGTGCAACCCAATGAACTAAGATTTCAACAAGTAAGATTAAATATGTTTGTAGAATTGATTTTCAATTCATTAACCATGAACTTTTTATGGCTTTGTTGAGAGATGCCCCTTAGAGAGTAGAGGGATTGCAATATTTGGATTTCAAACAACTTTTAACAATAAAAATTGATTTAAAATAATTTATATTAGAAGTTGAGAATAAGTAGTAGAAAAGATAAATGATAGAATTATAAAGAGATAGATTAAGAAAAATTACACAAGAGATTATTCTAGTTCAACCTTAAACCATGCGGTTTACTTCAATCTCGAAGAGTTTTCTCTTGACATTTCTACTAAAAAAGAGCTTTTACCCAAATTTAACCCAACAACCTTAAACTAAACTTTTTAGAGGTTTAGCTTGCAACTTTAAAATCTAGTACAAGATCACAAGATAACTAAACTCTGGAATAAACAAATCCAACACAAAACCAAAACACCACAAATCTCAAATGATTTTTTTTCACTCTTTATCACTCATGCAATAACTAGCGAATATAACTTATAAAATAAGGAGAGTATGAGAATTAGAAGAGATGATTATTCAAAAAAAAATTGGTGTATTGAAAAGTGAGAAAATAACTCCTTTATAAAGGAAAATTTTTGGCTCTGAAAGGCATCAATTCATGGGATTATATGCTTCCTATTTGATTAAAACATCTACATGTTAATTCAGAAAAGGAAACCCTAATCTGATATATCACTCAATTGATTAATTAATTAATAAGGTTATCTAATTGATTAGTAAGCGTTACCCTTGTTCCAATCAATTAGATGAAGGTTTTAATGGTTTAGACAATTGAGTTTTGCTTCTCTAATTAACTAGAAAGCTTTTTGATAGATTAAGTCATTGCCATGATTGCTTTTAAGAAGTTTTAATAAAAAGATAGATATTTTTCAAAAGCTTTTAGTGCATGTGTGTATCACCTTATTACAATAAGACTTTTACTTCATTTATATTTAACTGATTAGACTACAAGATAAAACACTAAACACATGATCAAGTGATCTTTCACAACTTAACAACCTCAATTCCTTTCGATTTAACTTTGATTAGATTTTTAAAATGGAATTTGAACAATTGTCATCGTAATAAACATTTAATGACATTCAACTACACAACATATGGAACGTATCCTATCCACTCTGTAAGCAGAAACAAAGTTAAGAACTCTCTGCGAATACCTACTTATATCCACTTTGTAATCAATTTGAAGATGAAATAATCAATTTTTTTATTAAATTTAACATAATTCCCAATGGCTGCTTAAATTTATTGATATTTTATCTGAATTGTGAACTACTAATCTATTAGATCTTTAGCCTAATCGATTTTATACTATTGGATTTGAGTTTTAAATAAGGCCTAACCGATTAACTCTAAGAGCAACTTTAACGCAAGGTTGTTAAACCAAAATTCTTTATATCTTACGTTAGTAAAAAAGAATTTGCATAATAGGAGAGCTGACATGACATCCAAATGAACTAAAATTTAGTTCTCATTCTCTATATAATTAACGTTAACTATTCATGTGAAACCTATTATAATATTATTTAATATTAATAAAATATTTCAAATATTCCAACAACATTAAAATAAGGGTATGATATTTGAAAATAGTAACGGTCATATTATCATTTTTTACCTTCTATAAATTCTATAGAAATTTTAATTTTTGTACACACAGTTTTGCTTCTAAATTTTTTTCTTTCAATTTCCAATCTTATTTATTTATCAAATGGATCCCAACCAATCGAATCCTTATTATAATTATATTTCTATAAAAATGTAATTTTTTTTATGTATTATTGTTGTGAATTTTGTATCATTTTTAACTTTATAATAAAATATATTTAATATTGTTTTTAAGTTTTTAAGGTAAATTTTATTTAAAAAATTATATGTATTTTAATTAAAATAATTAAATTAATGGTAACTTAAATAAAAAATATAAAATGTGGGGTCAAGTTTTGGTTTCTTATATACAACCACTATTAAAATAAAAACTAGTCAAATATTTTACTTCTCCTTGGAATCTTTTGGATCGAAATGAGATTTTGGTTCAGGCTGCTTTTGAGACCTCCTCCCCTTTAGTTCTTGACCTCCATTTGCTTACAAAATACATCTTTGAGAAATCTTTGGATGAATACTTTGGACAACTTTTTACATTTTACCATTAGCTTTTGAAGCTGCAAAATATTTATGTAAAAGAAAGTTAAGTTTAAACTTTTTGTACCCAATTATTTTTGGGTCCTTTGATATTACTGAAGTGCATTTTTTCTCTAATTTTTGAACTAAAATTATGATTACTTAAATAAGATAAAGGAGACACATTTCTCATTTTTCTTTTACGATATTCTTTATAAAAATAATATGGAGAATATGCATTATTATTTTCATGAATTTTTCTAACAAAAAAAATAATAATAAAGCAAGATGGTCATTTTTATTACAATAATTACATGTAAGCACATCAAATTTAGAAGAGTTATTCACATTGCAGATATTATGGAAAATCTTAACATTAGTTTTAAGCTCATAATCAAAACCGACATTATTATATGTAGCTCTCTGATTAGATAAAAACATATCTAGATGTTCTCTACCTTTGGTGAACTTGCTTATGGTTTCATGCAAATATTCAATCAAGAAATTTTAGAAAAATACTTCCAATACAACAATATTCAACATGTCTTTCAACACACTATGATTTTAGTCGTAATGGTAAGGTAATCTGTCAATTAACATACACAAGCATTTTGTATTGAATTTGAAAAGTTACGAAGAAGTAAATCAATATCATTTAAACACACACTTTTTGAAGTCTTTTTGGGTTGTAACGGGACTTATGTCAGAGGAGAATAATTTGGGAGAGTAGGCTTAAACTCTTGGAGGTAGATACCTTGTTTTCCTTATTTTATCAAATTTCTCTTCATAAAACTCTTTACTTTGTTCTATTGGTACTAGAGATGGTCTTTTTCATTCTTATTCTTTTTTTTTCTCTTTTTTTAAAGAAGTTATTTAACTTATTTATTTTCTTTTTTACAAAATTTTTATTTTTAACCAGTTTGTCTAGTACCCTACCCACAAATTTAAACTTTGCTCACTTTCAAAAGCAACCCTAAATTTATTATTTTTCTGGAACAAGGAAACTAAATTTTTTGTCTAACTCCAAAGAGAGGGTGAAAAGATTTAATCTTTCATGTCATGGTCTAATTAATTCGTCTATGTCAGCGAAAGAAAGGATAAGGCTCAAAGTGGTTTGCAAATGATATAACATTAAACTCAGATTTGTTTAAAACGGTTCTGAGTTTATAACAATTTTTTTGCCTCAATGTGTATTTATTCAACCAATAAACTAATTCAAAAAATTTACAAATTATATAAAACACAATTGCATGGATACACTCAATAGAAGAAAAAGTAAACAATGAAATAAGTTGGCTCAAATCTTACTAGCTGAGTATCTGAAAATTGAGTACAAATTGAGTGATTGTCTTTTTCTTCCTTAACTTTCAATCTCCAAGGGAGCTTTTATGATGATCATCTTTTGTCTGATGATTCTTTTTGTTCATCTACTTATTAGTATAGAAGCAAATTATAAATTTGAAAGAAACAAACAGTAGCCAACTCATTCATTAAGGCAAATAAAATAAAAGCATGTGAAGAGTATTTATAAGTAGCTAGTACTCTTAGTTGGACCATGAAATAAAATAGGAAATTGTTAAAAACAAATAAATATGACGAATAGTGCTTCAAAGTCACATGTCATCGAAGTTGAAATATTTTGGATATTATTCAAGATGTTGTTCAAGTCTTGATATGCATCATTAGCATAAAACTCTAATATAATGGATTTGTAAGTTTTTTTTGGATTTTATCATTCTTTTTCATTTCTTTTTCCAATATTTTCGAAATTTCTCCTGCTAATAACATGCTAATCAAGAGAAAACATTATGAATCAAAATAACATGAAATTTAAATTTCAATAAAATAAAAACTTACTAATGGGTTGACTCCATTAAGCGCTTCTTTAAGGAACTAAGTTTGGTCGTTTGATTCTCTGTTCGAGCAGGATATATGACACAAGAAATACAACATCATTCTTCTTCCTTTTGTTTGGTAGGAATCCCATTACTTTGAGGTATTGATGATTTTTCTTCTTCCATATTTTTCTCAGGTTGATAGTAGCAAACAAGACATTTAGTACTTTACCAATTGTTGTTCTTTCATCTGCCTTATTGCTACATTACTCTTTAGGCGAATGTTTTTGTCAAAAACTTTATTGTTGAACATCTAAGCAAACTATTGAAATTTGAGCTTCATTTAAAACTAGAAAAATCCTTATATTGCATTCTTGCTATTTGCCCACATCTATTTTCACCTCAGACTCTTCTATTCTTAATTCAGTTTTTTCATTAGATGTTATGCATTTTTCTTCTTCTTATTTTTCTTTTTCAGCTCCTTCTTCATCCACTACTTCTCATTCATCTTTGTTTTCTCTCATAACTTCATCATCTCTAGGACTATCCAACATACTATCATAAGAACCTCCATTTGATTGAGCTTTCACAGGTTTAGATAATTGGTTAATATGATTTACCATACTCTTTATGGTTACTTCAATGTTCTTGTATGATGCTTAAATATTCTTGTTGGATTCTTCAATATTTTTTTGCTCATTCCCCAGTTTATTTGATCTATTATGAATTTGTTTAGAGTCCTTTTTAGAGGAGAGGGTTCCCTTGAGGACAGATCTTGAGTGATCTTTGGTGCTTCAAATTTATTTTCACTAAATTCCATGAATTTGTTCAAAGTCTCTTCTAGAGGAGATGAGATCCTTTGTGGTGGATTGTTAGGAGTTGTTCGATTAAAATTTTGAAATTGATTGTTACCCTACTTAATATTTGAATAATTCTCCCACCATGGATTATAAGTATTAAAGTAAGGATCTACCTTATGATTATTTCTGGCATAATGCATCTCTTCAACGTATCTGGCGTGTTCACAATGGCTATTGGCATGACTTCTGTCACAATAATCACACTTGAATACTCTGACTTGATTAGCATTTTCTTAAGCTATATTTCATGTTGAAATTTTCTTTAATGAAGCTTCAAACTTTGCTAATTGAACATAAACACTAGGGGGCTTACCTTCCTTTACCTTGCATATAAAATTAAAACTAGAATACCTCAGTAGCACTGCACTAGATAAAAACAAAACAAGAATAAAAAATAATATAAAAAATAATCTAAACTTAAAAAAAAAATCGCACAAAAATTGCCTTGTTGAAATTTGCAATCCCCAACAACAGTGCTAAAAATTTGATGGACTTTTCGACAAGTGTACCGATAGTGTCGAAGTAATAATAAAAGATATTGTCTCCTCTAGGAATGAAATTTAACAAAATAAGAATTATGTGAAATATAGTAACAATGGGGTTTTAAAATTGGTTTTGTAAAGATAAAAATACGAGAAATAAATTGGTTCTAAATTTAATAATGACAAAATGATTAGGTTTTACTCAAGTCCCTTTCCCCCTATTTCCCCTAGTTTTGTTTAGTGCATTAGATGAATAATATTTTCATTATAATCCTACTGCGAATTAACAAAACCATTGTACCAGATCCCACAGTGTACAACTCACTAATTTTTACTAGTGACTTCCCATCCTTATTCAGACGCTGAAAGTGAAATTAGGATTCGTTACAGTATGTTAATTCAAAAGCCACAATCAATGACCTTCTATCTCTATTAAACCAGCGAAAGTAAAATAATTAGTCTAGTTTATATTCATAGGCTTAGTTTTTAGAAAAAGATTTGGTTTTGCATGTGGCCTTTAGTTTTGATGATAACAATACATTGATTCTTAAAGAACAATTTTGTATACTAATTGTTTCTATCAAGTGGGTAGCTTTTAATATACAAGTTCTGACTTTGAAGCATTGACGGGTGATGTCATCAAATTCTAGAATCAACACACTCTGACTCTAAAGAGAAAAAAACATGTTACAAAAAAGTGTCAAGATCTAAAAAGCTATTAGACAATCTTTCTAAAGAATATTTGTGCTAAAGCCTCTGATCGTGACTCTGACTAAAGAGCCTCTGAAGGTTTTGTATTCTTCAAAGACTCAATGCTCAAGATATGAAGATTATGAAGAACGAAATGCTGAAGATTCTGAAGACTAGGTTCTGAGGAACAGTGTCAAGGCCCAGAAGACTTTAGTTATGAAGATTCAACAAGGCCCTTGATTATTCTAAAATGCTTCAACAACTTCTTTCAAAAGCCTCTGATGATTAGAAGATGATAAGAACATACCGTTTTATGTGAGATAAATAGTACGCTGTACAAGAATAAAACATTCTTTCCACTACTCGAATTTTGTGGAGTAAGGACATTTATGCTGTACGATTTTGTCTCCCACCATTGATGACGATTATTCGAGGTGCCAGCTCATTCAGGAATATTAATGTTCTATCCTCCAAAAGATATTTTCTTGGCTATATAAGGAAGACTGAATGAAGTTAACGATCTCAATACACTATTCACACGCTGCTACATTTTCTCTGATAATATTATTCTTGTGAATATTGTATAAACACACTTAAAACTTTTGTTCATACTGTGTGAGTATTTCTTTGTACTTAACTGTTGTGTTAATCAGATTTATAGAAGCAATCATTTTAAACACAGTCTGTAAAACCTCAAATCTGTTTGAGTGATTATCTTAAGTGACTAGAGTTTAGTTTGTACACTCGAGAAGACAAAGACGATTGTCTTTGTGGTGTCTGTAATCTATCTGGTTATAGTGGATTAAGTCCTTATTGACAAGAAAAAATCACCTTGGTAGGGTGGACTGAAGGCATCTTAGTTAACAATGAACTAGTATAAAAATAATGTGTTATTCGTGTGTTTGCTTGTTGAATTGGTTTTGAAAAAGGATTAATTTTTGAGAAACCTAATTCAAATCCCCTTTCTTGTGTTTCTTGCCACCTTCAATTGGCATCAGAGCACCGGTTATGATCTTGATAAGATTATCAAACACTTAATAGTGTCAAATAAAGACCCAACGTGAAACACAATGGCTGCCATTCCACATCTAATTGCTCAAACAAATGATAGATATCACTACAATGTTAAACCTCCAGTTTTTATTGGAGATAAATTTGACTATTGGAAAGATGGAATATAAATCTTCTTTCTAGGCCATGATATAGATCTATAGGACTCGGTAGTCGATGGATACGTATGCCCAGTAGATGCAAGTGGCAACAAAATCGAAAGAAGAGTGATGGAAAGTCAACATAGAAAGGATTATAAGAATCATCACAAAGCAAGAACCATCTTGTTAAATTCCACTTTATACATTGAGTGTGAAAAGATCACCAACAAAGATAATGTCAAATTTATATTTGATTCTCTAAGGATGAATCACGAAGGGAACACACAAGTTAAAGAAACCAAGGCTCTTACCTTGATTCACAGATATGAAGCGTTCAAGATGGAGGACGATGAAATTGTTGAGAACATGTTCTCAAGGTTTCAAACTCTTGTCGTAGGACTTAAGTTTATGAACAAAGGGTATTCTATTGTCGAATCCCACCTTCTTCACTTTTTGTTTTGTTTCTTTTATAACTTTTCTATTTTCATAAAAAAAAATAACAAAAATAGTTTTTTTATTATTTAATTATTATTTTCGTATTTTATTTAAATTATTTTTTAAAAAATATTATTTTTTTTACTTTTTTCCATATTATTCATAAAAACATCCAAAAATCATAAAATTAAAAATATTAGAAAAGATTTTATTCTTTTTATAATATTTTTAATGTTTAGTATAAATAAATAGAATTTTAAGTTTATTTTAAATTGTTTGAATTTTATTTAGTTTTAACTAATTATTTAAGTTGGGCTTTAAGGTGGGCATTAGGTTAGAGTTAACCCTAATTTGTTACATATATAAACATAAGTTGTGTTTGAGAAAGAGAAGAGGAGACAAAAGAAAAAACGGCGGCCGTTCTCAGGACTGATCAGAAGAGGGGAGATTTTCGAAAAAAACCTTCAAAGCTTCATCACCGGCGGAATCACCAACAAACCATAACTCGTAAGGTTTCGTCAATATCACATTTGCTTTCTGTTATTCTTTTTTTATTTTTACAGGAAAAAGAGAAGATTATGGCGAAGCAAGGAAGAAGAAGATGCAAGAACAATCATGCAAAATGAAAAGAAAAAGCATCAAAACTTCATCAATGGGGGAGCCGCCGCTGCTATGAAGAAGAAGGGTTAAAGATGAAAAACCTAAAAACACGTTCAGCAACATGATAATCCCCCTTTTATTTCTCATTTTCTTCCTCCTATTCTTTTATTTATTGTATTATTATTATATTGTTATTAGTATTTTATTATTACTGTAGTATATAATTTTCATAATGCAGGTTAATGAAAACTGTTAAAATCAAAATATTTCTAATTGTTAATCTCATTAACTTAGTTTACTTAAGTTAATTAAAATATTAAAAAAAAAAGAAATTAAACCATTTTTTAAGCTAAAATCATAAAATTAAAATTAAACCTTATTTTTAAAATTAAGACTCATATTTAAAACTTAAAATTAAAAATCATTTTTAAAAATAAATTTAAAAAACATTTTTTAACTTTAAAAAGTAAAACATTTTTTTGCTTTAAAATTTAAAACATTGTGTAAACATTAAAATTAAAACATTTTACAAAAATTAAAACTAACTTTTTTCATCAAAAACCTTAAAATTAAAGCATTTTTTAATCAAATTAAAACTAATTTTTAAATAAAAACATTAAAACCAAATTAAGTTCTCCTTTTAAATGAAAAAATTAATTCTTCCCTTTAAATAAAATTCAAAAAAATAAAGTTTTTGATTTAGCCGCTTCATTTTCGTCTAACCCTCATTAGTTTGCTCGTTGCAGCTCCTCAATATTTCATTTGTTCGTACTATTTTTTTGTTTCATGGATGTAATTTATGCGAGGCCATGATCGCAATTATTTTTATTTTTGCATTTTTTTGGGATTTGTAATTTACGCGAGTGATCGTCGCGATGCTTCTTTTACCGCTTTCTTTATTTTTCCGCACTTTAATTCTACCGAATAGTAATTTGCCATATTTTGCATGTTTTTACCGTTAGAATCCTTCCGAAGGATTAGTTCTAGCCGTTTGACCGCCGAGTCAATAACCCTAATTTTTTACCGTTTCAAAAACCCTAATAGCCTAGGTGTCCCGCCGTGGACAAAACTACCCTTTACCCTAGCTTTAGGTCAAAGAGTCGCCGTACTCTGTTTAGGGTTTCCCGCCGTGGAATCCCTAATTTAACCCTAATTTCAATTAACAAATTCAACGTACAAATAGGAGTTTAAGACTCCACGTAAGCGTGTCCTTAAGATACGTTTACTCCCCTTGAAACCTTGACCACAGTCAAGATGTTTCTAACCTCCCTTTCGAGGGGAACTACGATTACTCTGATTCCATTCCCTATCTAGGATACGTAGGCACAAGATGCGAATCTTGCCGAGTAAACTTAGGACTAACCCTTAGGTCTTTAGGTCACTCTATCCCTTAGCTCAATATATATTAAAACAAATAATAAAATAAAAAGCATACAATAAACAAAAGGTTCCTGTAGAGTACTACAGAAGTTTAGGGTGCTAGTACCTTCCCTAAGCTTAACCAACCCCTTACCTAGGTCTCTCCCCGCATTGTGTTTATGATGCAAAAATAGGTTTTCCCTCTTTTGACCTTTTCCTTCGGATAAATCAAAGAGCGGTTGTGAATTAAGAATTGTGATTCAAACTAATTAATAGTTTGATATCCTATTTCCACCGCAACAGAGACCAATGGTAACTTCTCTAAAGTCATCAAAGGACATCAATAATACCTCTTTTGAAGAACTGGTTAGTTCTTTAAGAAACCATGAGATTGAGCTCGAAGCAAATGAGCTCAAGAGAAATAGAAAGTATGTTGCTCTGAAGTCTTTAGGAAGATCTGATAAAAATAAAGCTCTTCAAGATGATACCGATGAAGAGTGTGAAGAAGATGATGAATTGTCTCTTCTCTCCATATGTGTTAATCAACTCTGGAAGAAAAAGAAAGGCAATTTCAGAGGACATAGAAGGAAAGATAGTCGTTCTGAGTATACTTCTGGAATCAAGAAAGATGGAACCAACAAATAAGTCATCTTCTATGAATGTAAGGAGCCAGTTCATTGTAAGAATGACTTTCTCAAGATGAAGAATGATAGAACCAAGAAGAAGGTTCTTATGGCTACATGGGACGATTTAGAATCTTCTGGAGATGACTCTGAAGAAGAGCAGGAAAATGTGTCTCTGATGGCATTCACAGAAGTTCTTGCAGAAGTAATTCAATCAGAATCAAAATTTGAGTCTGATTTTGAAGAGGTATTTTCTGAACTCTCTCGTTCTGAGCTTGAATCTAGCCTGTTTGAAGTTTTGGAAAAATATCAGAACCTTCTTAATAAATAGAAGGATCTCAAGAAGATTCATGTATATATATTAGAACCTTACTATAAGCTTCAGAAAGATTTCTCAAGTTTGAGTAAAGAAAATTTGATTTTGAAAAACAACTTTGTCCCTTCAAGCAAGAGTCTCAAACCTGAATAGAAAATCATTTCTAAAGTCTCTACAGGTTCTGGTGATATCATAAAGAAGTATGATAAATCTTTCTAGAAATTTATTGCTAGAAGCCTAAATAGAAGCTTAATAGCTTCCATGATTTATGGTGTTAGCAGGAACAGGACAATGGGTATTGGCTATGATTCTGAAAAAGATGATAAGCCTAATACTCTTGGATCTCAATTTGTTCCTTATGGGAAAAAAATGATGTGAGGCCTAAAGGTAAAGTTATTGCTAAATCTAAGGCTAAAACAAAAACGCATGCTCATTCTAATCATGCATTCATGTATAGATATCCTACACAAAAACCCAAAGTTGTAAAAAAACTCTGGGAAGACTAAACCAAAAGGAACCAAAAAGATGTGAGTACCTAAGAAAAAAATAATTTATGTTGCAGATATCCTTAACAGCGGAGTTAAGACACTAGTCATGGTACCTGGAATCTGGATGCTCGTGGCACATGACGGGAAGACGGCATATGTTCCAAAATCTGAAACTTAAGCCTGGAGGCATTGTAGGTTTCAGAGGTCATCAGAAAGGGAAGATCATTGGCTCTGGAACTGTAGGTAACTGTAATATCCATTCCATTACTAATGTTCTTCTTGTTGAAGGATTAATGCATAACCTTCTATCCATAAGTCAATTAAGTGACAATAATTATGACATTATTTTTAATCAAAATTTTTGTAAAGCAGTTAGTATAAAGGATGGATCGTTTCTTTTCAATGGAAAGAGGAACAAAAACACTTATAAGATAAAACTTCATGATCTGAAGAATCAGAATGTAAAATGTATTATGTTTGCTAATGAAGAGCAATGGACATGGCATAAAATATTGGGTCATGTTAGCATGAGGAGGATTTCTCAACTTAACAAGATCAACTTAGTCAGAGGCTCTCCAAATATGAAGTTTGCTTCAGATGCTCTTTGTGAAGCATGTCAGAAAGGCAAGTTTTCTAAAACTTCTTTCAAAGCTAAGAATGTTGTGTCAACCTTGAGACCATTAGAGCTTCTTCACATTGACCTGTTTGGACCAGTGAAAACTTCCTATGTTAATGGTAAGAAGTATGGACTAGTCATTGTTGATGACTGCAATAGATGGACATTGGTGAAATTTCTCAGACACAAGGATGAGTCACATTCTGTGTTTTCTACTTTTGGCTCCCAAGTGCAAAATGAGAAGGATCTCATGATTGTAAAAGTCAGAAGTGATCAAGATGGTGAATTCTAAAACAAAGATTTTGAGAAAATATTTGATGAGAATGGAATCTCCCATGAAACCTCGTACTATAGAACTCCACATCAGGATGGAGTTGTAGAGAGGAAGAATAGGAATTTGCAGGAAATGGCAAGGACCATGATCAATGAGACTAATGTGCCCAATAAATTTTGGGCAGAAGCAGTCAATACAACATGTTATATTCAAAACAGGATCTCTATAAGACCTATTCTGGGTAAGACTTCTTAGGAATTTTGGAAGAATTAAAAAACCAACATTTCTTATTTCCACCCTTTTGGATGCTCTTGTTTTATATTGAACACTGAATAGAATCTTGGAAAGTTTGATTCTAAGGCACCAAAATGCATCATGTTAGGAATACTTTGAAGGATCAAAAGTCTATAAAGTGTATAATACTGAGACACAGATTGTTGAAGAATTAATCCATGTCAGATTCAATGATAAGCTTGACTCTGAAAAGTCAAAGCTACATGAGAAATTTGTAGATTTTGAGATAAATTATTCGAGTTCTGAAGAAAAAACTCCAGAAGAAAAATTATCTGAGACCAAAGACTCTAAAGCTCCTCAACCAGAAGAGGTTGAATCTCCTACACCTCTAAGAAGCCACAAACAAATACCTTTACACTCTAAAGAATTGATTCAAAGAGATAAGATTGAACGTGTCAGAACCAGATCCTCTTTCAAGCCCTATGAATAAACCCCTCTAGTTTTGGTGTCTCTAATAAAGCTTACACCAATTGATCAGGCGCTTCAGGACTCACAATGGATTCTAGCTATGCAAGAGGAACTCAATCAATTCTCCAAAAATGATGTATAGGATCTAGTGCCAAGACCCAAAGGAACTCATGTTATTGGAACTAAGTAGGTCTTCAGAAACAAACTCAATAAACAAGGAGATGTAGTAAAAAACAAGGCTCGACTCATTGCATAAGCTTATAGTCATCAAGAAGGGATTGACTATACTGAAACCTTTGCACCATTTTCAAGGTTAAAATTTGTTCGTATTTTAATTTCCTTTGTTGTTAATCATAACATCATCTTATATCAGATGGATGTTAATAGTGCATTTCTGAATGGTTAAATTACTGAGGAAGTGTATGTACATCAACCCCCTGGTTTTGAAAACTCTAAAATTCCAGATTTCGTTTTCATGCTTAAGAAATCATTGTATGGTCTTAAACAAACTCCCAGAGCATGGTATGAAAGATTGAACAATTTTCTTCTTGAAAATGATTTCTCAAGAAGGAAGGTAAATACAACTCTTTTACGTAAGACATTCAAAAATGATATTCTTGTTGTACAGATTTAAGTTGATGATATTATTTTTGGTTCTGCTAATGTTACTTTGTGCAAGGATTTTGCTAAGTCTATCCAGGCAGAATTTGAGATGAGTCTGATGGGAGAACTCAAGTTCTTTATAGGGATTTAAATCAATCAGAGTCTAGAAGGAACATACATCCATCAGAGCAAGTACACCAAAGAACTTTTCAAGAAGTTTGACATGTCAAAATGCAAGATGTCTAAGACTCCAATGCATCCTACATATATCCTTGAGAAGAATGAGGTAAGTGGTAAGGTAGATTAGAAGCTATACAGAGGTATGATTGGTTCTCATTTATACTTTATTGCTTTTAGACCTGAAATTTTGTTATTGTATGCTTGTGTGCTCGCTTCCAATTAAATAATAAAGAATCCCACTTAATTGTTGTTAAGAGGATCTTAATATATCTGAAAGGTACTATCAACCTTGACTTGTGTTATAGAAAATCTAAAGATTACAAGTTATGCTTTATTAGTAAACTAAAAGGAGAGGAAAAACATTAGTGTGGCAAAACTTTCAAAGAATAATGATGATTTTTAAATGATGAAATTGGAAAATTGTGAATGGAATGATGATAATTAAAAAATTAAATCAACAAGTTTGAAAATTGTAAATTGAATGATGATGGTTATGAGAAATTTGTGGAAAAAATGATATAGTATGTGTATTGTTTGAAAATGAAAAGTGAATATTGAAGATGATGATGAAATTAGACAAAATGGTTAGAGATGATGATGATATTTGAAAAAATTATAATTTCTATCCAAAAAGGGATATCTAACCTAATGTTGTCATGTAAAGATAAACATCCTAATGTCTACCTTACTTCAAACTTAATAAAAAGTAAAGTTTAAACTAAGAGATTCAAAGGGAACATGCATACACGGCAAAGCACCACGAAATAAATAAAATATACACGGAAAAATATCGTGAAAGTAGATACATGGAAAAGTATCATGTTATAAAAAGCATATACGGAAAAATATCGTGCAAATAATGGAAAAAACATCATGGAAATTGGAATTATACACGACAAAACATCGTGACAGATAAACATACACGGAAGAACATCGTGGAACCATAGAATCCTTCATGGGAAAAAAACATCTTGTAATGAAAACATACACGGAAGAATATCGTGTTAAAATCATTTAATCGAGAAAAAACATCAAGATTAATCAATAAGCATGGAAACACAAAGATTAAAATTCAACAAAATAACAAGTTAAAATCAAAGAAGTAAAAATGTTTAAGATAAATTTAATAAAGAAATTAACATGTATATGAAGTTAATCAATTATGAATTAATAATCAACAAACTAATTTTAAAAGAAATTAACATCTTAAACATACTTAAAATATTTTAGTCATTTTAGTAACTTAAAAAAATTTAAGTAAATTAAGTTAAACAAATCATAAGAAATTAAAATTGAAATAAAAAACATAAATTAAATGGGCCATGCTAGTATTGTGAAAATAAAGAGTGAGATTAGCAAAGATATATGTGTATACTAAACTAAGCCCACCAAACAAAACCCAATTTCTCATAATAACAATAATAATATATATAAAAATATAAAGTTAAATGAAAATTAAAAATTAAATAAAAGATAAATTAAGAAGAGAGAGAACCTGAGTATTTTCCAATTCTCACACTCGTGTTTTGCGAACTTCCTCCCATTTTGCAAAAAGAAAATGAAAGTTGTTTGAAGTTGCAGTATGTATGTGAGTTTGTGGTATAAAGTATGCTAAATGTGTTGTAGTGAAAAAGAATATGAACATGAATTTTGTAAAAAAAAAAAAAAATTAAGAGTTGTGAGGGAGAGAGATATATGAAGAAAACAATGTTAGGAATTTGTTTTGGTGTGTGTAATAAAGTGAAATATGTATCCTATTTATAGCAAAAATATTGCTTGGAAGCTAAATAGTGTGGCAAAATTTTCAAAGATAGATGATGATTTTTAAATGATGAAATTGGAAAATTGTGAATGGAATGATGATAGTTAAAAAAATTAAATCAACAAGTTTAAAAATTGTAAATTGAATGGTGATGGTTATGAGAAATTTGTGGAAAAAAAATGATATATAGTATGTGTATTGTTTGAAAATGAAAAGTGAATATTGAAGATGATGACGAAATTAGACAAAATGGTTAGAGATGATGATGATATTTGAAAAAATTGTAATTTCTATCCAAAGAAACAATGATGATGTCAGAATGTTAAAAAATTGAATAAATATTGAATATTAATGTTCGAATGTTGAAAGTGATGATTAATTTTGAAAATTGAATAATATATTTTGAAGATCGAATCATAATATTTGAATATTAAAAAACTTGGGTAAAAATGATAAAGAAATGGTGTAGTCATAGAAGGAGATTTAGAAATAAATTTATTTGAGAAATGATGAAAATTGAAAAGAAAAATCAATGAGTTTGAAAATAATGAATTGAAGGTTTTATGGTTTATGTGGTAGTTTGTATGTGTAGTAGGAAAAGAAAAATTGAAAAAAATAAGAAAGTGGGGCGTGGCATTTTTTGTATAGGAGGGAGACTAATAGTGTAAAAATATGAAACAAATTTATATTATATATAAATAATATTTAAATAATATAATAAATAAATCAATAATTTAAAAAAAAAATTAATAAAAATTAAGTTTATTATAATCTTAATTAATAAAAAATAAAATTAATTAAAATAGGAACCGTAACCGGTAAAAAAATGATAAAAACTGTCTGTATCGAGGTGTCCGAAAAAATAAAATGAACACACTAAAACGATCGGAAAAAATATACGTATTGAAAAAATACAACATTTTATCAAAATTTGAAATTGATTTTACTTGGTAAAAAGACTCATACGGGTCAGAAAAGTGACCGAAAAATAGCTAAAAAATAAAATAAGCACGCCAGGTTAAAGTACACGAAAAATAGACTAAGAATTGACATTTGCAAATTTGATTTAAAAAACTGCCCGTACACCGGATTTTTGCACAGTTGATTTTTAGTTTGACCAAAACGCTCGAAAATTTAACACGTTCATTCTGACTGATAATTCAACAATATTCATGATAAAATGTATGATATGATATGCAGATGATTCAAAGTGAAAATGCAGTCTGATGACCGAAAATAATTAAAATGAGGTGGTCAAAATTTAGGGTATGACATCATGTTAATGTTTGTTTAAAAGTTAGGCTTCTCAACTTAATTAAAGGGGAAAAGAAAAGAGAAAGGAAACCTAAGGTTTTTATTACTAAGGGGCTCGACAAGACTTCGCAATCTCGTGCCTACGTATCCTTATGGTGCAATGAGAAACTCAGAGCCTTCGTAGTTCGGGCACTACGGTGAAAAAAGAAAAAGGTTACTCACCAAGGATTAGGCTCTTGTGCCTACCTATCCTCATTGTGAAATGAAAAATCAGAGTGTTTGTAGTTCTGAGTAAAAAGAAGTTTGTTGGTCAATTTTAGCAAAAGATATTTAGTCGCATTTGACAGAAAACATTGCTTTACAAATCAACATTTGTGGGAAACACCTCTTATCTCAACTTAAGAGAGTTTGTGGACGAAGCAATATTTTGCGTCGTCTCAAGACATAATATCTCAAGATTATAAAAATAATTTGAAAGATCGCACGACGGTGAGAAAAAAGAGTTTGAAGTGTTGAAGTTTTTTGAATTGATGAGAGTGCTCGGACAGTCGAGAGCTATATCTTGTGTCCTCCTTTTCGAGACACGTTGACTACACCCCGCTCCTTTTTCATCTTTATTAATGAAAAGTGTTTGAGTATTTTTAGATGTTTTGAGGTTTTATTGGGAAAATACACTCGATGTTGATCGAGATTTATTCATGATTATGAAAGGGTTTGAAGAAATTGAAAGAGAAAGGTTGATGGTAATGCATGAAGCAATCGACTTACAAGTTGGGTAATGGAGTGGAGTTGAATGGTGATCAGTTAGTGTTGACCAATGTTTTTGAAAATAGAATTTGGTGTTGACCAAGTTCTTTGATTTTTGAAGAGATTGATATTTTTTTTTAGTTTTTAATCTAATTAGTTAATTTCTAACTAAACTAGAGCAACACACAAAGAGACAATACAATTACACACAAGACAAAACAATCAAACAAGCAAATGTGAACACACAAAAATAAAAAAACTCGTTGTAAGAAGATTCAAGAGTAAGTCACGGAAACGAAATAAACTGAAATAAAAAATAGTGTATATATATATATATATATATATATATATATATATATATATATATATATATATATATATATATATATATATATATATATATATATATATATATATATATATATATATATATATATATATATATATATATATATATATATATATGAAATAGAAATAAATATTTTAAAAAATCTATATAACAATAAACAATATATAAGAGAAAATTCAAACAACAAAAGTTACTATACATTGGTTATGAATATTTGATGGTGAGGTTATCACAAGATTACAGTAAAATTGTTGTTGTTGTGAGCAAGGTTGTTTTTTTTTAAAGGTGAT
The DNA here is from genome assembly GCA_963859935.3 of Lathyrus sativus. Classification (NCBI taxonomy): domain Eukaryota; kingdom Viridiplantae; phylum Streptophyta; class Magnoliopsida; order Fabales; family Fabaceae; genus Lathyrus; species Lathyrus sativus. The sequence continues at coordinate 17,968,078 of OZ012739.1, read as the reverse complement.
GGGAGGTGTGATATTATGGTGTGTTGTTTTTATGAGAAGAAGCCGGAGATGTATATCTGGATTTAAGTTTGGTATGAGTGAGAAGAAAATGTAGTGAAACTTGGAAAGAAGATGGTGGTAACCGTGTGTGTGAGTATTCTTTTATGCTGAGAGATGCAATACAAATATATTTTAATATACTTCCAAAATTAAAGAACAAAACAAAACCTTTTAGTAATTAGGTATTATAAAAAGAGATAAAAAATAAATTTTATATATTACAAAAAAAAGAAAATGTGATAAATTAATAAAAAATAATTATTTAAAAAAATTTAATTAAAAATTTGATTAAACAAAAAATTAATTAACTAAAATAAATAAATAAAAATGATTAAAAATGGAATAAACAGTCCGGTGTCAAAGTGCTCGAATAAAATAAAATGAATGTACTAAAATAATCAGCGCAAAATAAAGGACTTGTAAAAATATAACGTTTTGTCAAACTTCGAAATAAATATGAAATTGTAAAAAAATTCTCAGACTGATCAAAATGTTGTCGAAAAGTCATAAAAAAATTAAAACAAGTACGTCAGGTTAAACTATGCGAAACGTAGATTAATATAATTGACTACTGCAAGTATAATTTTAAAAAAAAATTTCGACTGATTTTACGCACAATTGACATTTAGGTTAACTGATTTGTCTGTAAATCTAACCGTTTATTTTGACTGATAATATGCATGATAAAAGATATGATAGAATATACATAAGATGATGCATATGCTATAATTAAAAAATTCAGAGTCAAAATTTAGATATGGCACTTGTTATATTTTTTTTTCTATGTTGTTTTTTCTTTCTATATTACTTCCATTTTATTTTTGTAACTCACTTGCGAAATCTATTCAAATTATTATTACTTCTACTTCACTTTTTATTTATTTCATCACCATATGATATTTTTTTATGGGGAGTTAAAACTTAATTTCTCTTCATCTTGACTCGTCTGTTAAACTATATACTCGAGAGATGTTTTGTCACGATCAATGGGATTATCTGATTCTATGTAGATTTTGATGATAATGCAACAAATATAATTTTATTTCATGAAGCATGCAAATTAAAATGTAACATCTTAGTGATCACAAAATTCTAATTCATAACTGATGCATACAACAGCTGATTCCAAGTATCTGGTACTCCTGCTAAACACCAATGAACACAATCCAAGCTATGGCGGACATTATGAATACCGGGATGTCCATCTTTTCTCAATTCTGAGAGAGCTGTAATGTCGAGAAGATGAACAGGATTTTTTATTTTTTGCAACACACTTTGCAGTACATTTGATGCTGGTGGCATAATAACTGAGGTTGATGATCCTTTTATTGGTGTTGTCTCATTTCCACAATTTGTTCCTGGTTGTTTCCATATTGCACCACTATTTTTGTATACAACAAATACAAATAATTAGAGAAATATTAAAAGCAATACAATGGAGAGCTTCTAAACACCAAACTGAACCGAATCGAATCATAGTAAATATTATGTTAGCTGAATCAAATCGTTTCAATTTATCTAGAGCTGACATGAACTAAAATGGTTGGTTTGATACACCGGTTTGGTATATTTAGAGTTGACATTTCGATTCGATTCACTACTATAAAAAAACTATTTAATAACGCCTGACCATAAAGTGCTATTATGAAATAAAAAACATAAATTAAATTGGCCATGCTAGTATTGTGAAAATAAAGAGTCAGATTAGCAAAGATATATGGGTATACTAAACTAAGCCCACCAAACAAAACCCAATTTCTCATAATAACAATAATAATATATATAAAAATATAAAGTTAAATGAAAATAAAAAATTAAATAAAAGGTAAATTAAGAAGAGAGAGAACCTAAGTATTTTCCAATTCTCACACTCGTGTTTTGCGAACTTCCTCCCATTTTGCAAAAAGAAAATGAAAGTTGTTTGAAGTTGCAGTATGTATGTGAGTTTGTGGTATAAAGTATGCTAAATGTGTTGTAGTGAAAAATAATATGAACATGAATTTTGTAATAAAAAAAAAATTAAGAGTTGTGAGGGAGAGAGATATATGAAGAAAACAATGTTAGGAATTTGTTTTGGTGTGTGTAATAAAGTGAAATATGTATCCTATTTATAGCAAAAATATTGCTTGGAAGCTAAATAGTGTGGCAAAATTTTCAAAGATAGATGATGATTTTTAAATGATGAAATTGGAAAATTGTGAATGGAATGATGATAGTTAAAAAAATTAAATCAACAAGTTTAAAAATTGTAAATTGAATGGTGATGGTTATGAGAAATTTGTGGAAAAAAAATGATATATAGTATGTGTATTGTTTGAAAATGAAAAGTGAATATTGAAGATGATGACGAAATTAGACAAAATGGTTAGAGATGATGATGATATTTGAAAAAATTGTAATTTCTATCCAAAGAAACAATGATGATGTCAGAATGTTAAAAAATTGAATAAATATTGAATATTAATGTTCGAATGTTGAAAGTGATGATTAATTTTGAAAATTGAATAATATATTTTGAAGATCGAATCATAATATTTGAATATTAAAAAACTTGGGTAAAAATGATAAAGAAATGGTGTAGTCATAGAAGGAGATTTAGAAATAAATTTATTTGAGAAATGATGAAAATTGAAAAGAAAAATCAATGAGTTTGAAAATAATGAATTGAAGGTTTTATGGTTTATGTGGTAGTTTGTATGTGTAGTAGGAAAAGAAAAATTGAAAAAAATAAGAAAGTGGGGCGTGGCATTTTTTGTATAGGAGGGAGACTAATAGTGTAAAAATATGAAACAAATTTATATTATATATAAATAATATTTAAATAATATAATAAATAAATCAATAATTTAAAAAAAAAAATTAATAAAAATTAAGTTTATTATAATCTTAATTAATAAAAAATAAAATTAATTAAAATAGGAACCGTAACCGGTAAAAAAATGATAAAAACTGTCTGTATCGAGGTGTCCGAAAAAATAAAATGAACACACTAAAACGATCGGAAAAAATATACGTATTGAAAAAATACAACATTTTATCAAAATTTGAAATTGATTTTACTTGGTAAAAAGACTCATACGGGTCAGAAAAGTGACCGAAAAATAGCTAAAAAATAAAATAAGCACGCCAGGTTAAAGTACACGAAAAATAGACTAAGAATTGACATTTGCAAATTTGATTTAAAAAACTGCCCGTACACCGGATTTTTGCACAGTTGATTTTTAGTTTGACCAAAACGCTCGAAAATTTAACACGTTCATTCTGACTGATAATTCAACAATATTCATGATAAAATGTATGATATGATATGCAGATGATTCAAAGTGAAAATGCAGTCTGATGACCGAAAATAATTAAAATGAGGTGGTCAAAATTTAGGGTATGACATCATGTTAATGTTTGTTTAAAAGTTAGGCTTCTCAACTTAATTAAAGGGGAAAAGAAAAGAGAAAGGAAACCTAAGGTTTTTATTACTAAGGGGCTCGACAAGACTTCGCAATCTCGTGCCTACGTATCCTTATGGTGCAATGAGAAACTCAGAGCCTTCGTAGTTCGGGCACTACGGTGAAAAAAGAAAAAGGTTACTCACCAAGGATTAGGCTCTTGTGCCTACCTATCCTCATTGTGAAATGAAAAATCAGAGTGTTTGTAGTTCTGAGTAAAAAGAAGTTTGTTGGTCAATTTTAGCAAAAGATATTTAGTCGCATTTGACAGAAAACATTGCTTTACAAATCAACATTTGTGGGAAACACCTCTTATCTCAACTTAAGAGAGTTTGTGGACGAAGCAATATTTTGCGTCGTCTCAAGACATAATATCTCAAGATTATAAAAATAATTTGAAAGATCGCACGACGGTGAGAAAAAAGAGTTTGAAGTGTTGAAGTTTTTTGAATTGATGAGAGTGCTCGGACAGTCGAGAGCTATATCTTGTGTCCTCCTTTTCGAGACACGTTGACTACACCCCGCTCCTTTTTCATCTTTATTAATGAAAAGTGTTTGAGTATTTTTAGATGTTTTGAGGTTTTATTGGGAAAATACACTCGATGTTGATCGAGATTTATTCATGATTATGAAAGGGTTTGAAGAAATTGAAAGAGAAAGGTTGATGGTAATGCATGAAGCAATCGACTTACAAGTTGGGTAATGGAGTGGAGTTGAATGGTGATCAGTTAGTGTTGACCAATGTTTTTGAAAATAGAATTTGGTGTTGACCAAGTTCTTTGATTTTTGAAGAGATTGATATTTTTTTTTAGTTTTTAATCTAATTAGTTAATTTCTAACTAAACTAGAGCAACACACAAAGAGACAATACAATTACACACAAGACAAAACAATCAAACAAGCAAATGTGAACACACAAAAATAAAAAAACTCGTTGTAAGAAGATTCAAGAGTAAGTCACGGAAACGAAATAAACTGAAATAAAAAATAGTGTATATATATATATATATATATATATATATATATATATATATATATATATATATATATATATATATATATATATATATATATATATATATATATATATATATATATATATATATATATATATATATATATATATATATATATATATATATATATATATATATATATATATATATATATATATATATATATATATATATATATATATATATATATATATATATATATATATATATATATATATATGAAATAGAAATAAATATTTTAAAAAATCTATATAACAATAAACAATATATAAGAGAAAATTCAAACAACAAAAGTTACTATACATTGGTTATGAATATTTGATGGTGAGGTTATCACAAGATTACAGTAAAATTGTTGTTGTTGTGAGCAAGGTTGTTTTTTTTTAAAGGTGATGGGAGGTGTGATATTATGGTGTGTTGTTTTTATGAGAAGAAGCCGGAGATGTATATCTGGATTTAAGTTTGGTATGAGTGAGAAGAAAATGTAGTGAAACTTGGAAAGAAGATGGTGGTAACCGTGTGTGTGAGTATTCTTTTATGCTGAGAGATGCAATACAAATATATTTTAATATACTTCCAAAATTAAAGAACAAAACAAAACCTTTTAGTAATTAGGTATTATAAAAAGAGATAAAAAATAAATTTTATATATTACAAAAAAAAGAAAATGTGATAAATTAATAAAAAATAATTATTTAAAAAAATTTAATTAAAAATTTGATTAAACAAAAAATTAATTAACTAAAATAAATAAATAAAAATGATTAAAAATGGAATAAACAGTCCGGTGTCAAAGTGCTCGAATAAAATAAAATGAATGTACTAAAATAATCAGCGCAAAATAAAGGACTTGTAAAAATATAACGTTTTGTCAAACTTCGAAATAAATATGAAATTGTAAAAAAATTTTCAGACTGATCAAAATGTTGTCGAAAAGTCATAAAAAAATTAAAACAAGTACGTCAGGTTAAACTATGCGAAACGTAGATTAATATAATTGACTACTGCAAGTATAATTTTAAAAAAAAATTTCAACTGATTTTACGCACAATTGACATTTAGGTTAACTGATTTGTCTGTAAATCTAACCGTTTATTTTGACTGATAATATGCATGATAAAAGATATGATAGAATATACATAAGATGATGCATATGCTATAATTAAAAAATTCAGAGTCAAAATTTAGATATGGCACTTGTTATATTTTTTTTTCTATGTTGTTTTTTCTTTCTATATTACTTCCATTTTATTTTTGTAACTCACTTGCGAAATCTATTCAAATTATTATTACTTCTACTTCACTTTTTATTTATTTCATCACCATATGATATTTTTTTATGGGGAGTTAAAACTTAATTTCTCTTCATCTTGACTCGTCTGTTAAACTATATACTCGAGAGATGTTTTGTCACGATCAATGGGATTATCTGATTCTATGTAGATTTTGATGATAATGCAACAAATATAATTTTATTTCATGAAGCATGCAAATTAAAATGTAACATCTTAGTGATCACAAAATTCTAATTCATAACTGATGCATACAACAGCTGATTCCAAGTATCTGGTACTCCTGCTAAACACCAATGAACACAATCCAAGCTATGGCGGACATTATGAATACCGGGATGTCCATCTTTTCTCAATTCTGAGAGAGCTGTAATGTCGAGAAGATGAACAGGATTTTTTATTTTTTGCAACACACTTTGCACTACATTTGATGCTGGTGGCATAATAACTGAGGTTGATGATCCTTTTATTGGTGTTGTCTCATTTCCACAATTTGTTCCTGGTTGTTTCCATATTGCACCACTATTTTTGTATACAACAAATACAAATAATTAGAGAAATATTAAAAGCAATACAATGGAGAGCTTCTAAACACCAAACTGAACCGAATCGAATCATAGTAAATATTACGTTAGCTGAATCAAATCGTTTCAATTTATCTAGAGCTGACATGAACTAAAATGGTTGGTTTGATACACCGGTTTGGTATATTTATAGTTGACATTTCGATTCGATTCACTACTATAAAAAAGCTATTTAATAACGTCTGACCATAAAGTGCTATTATAGATGTGTTTGTTTCCTTTTTAATAGCATTTTTTTAAAAAATGCTATTAAATTAGGCAATACAAAATATCAATTTTGGCGTAGTGATTCGCCAGTTTTTTAACTGATATATTTCACACAAACTTAAAAATAATAAAATTTAACCAATGCAAAAAATATTAAGAAAAAGGGAGATGATTTGTTAAACTCACTTGTAGTGTTTAGGAGGAATTCCTTGATAAATAACTTTGGTTTTTGTTGTATCAACTTCTGCATCAACCCACTTAGCCCAAGTTGTTAAAGCGGTTTTAAAAGCTTCCATTCTATCCATGTTTTTTACTACTTTGTTACCTATTTGAATATAATCCCATCTGCAATTATTAGAAAAAAAAAAGTCAAAATCATTACATTTTTGTGTATGTGAGTTTTTAATGATTATCGACACGATTTATACTAAAAAAAAAATTCACTAATTAGATAGGTTATTTTTGTTTGAATTCTTACCCTTTACCGGCATCATTGCGGTACCACCAAAGCCAAGTGTTAAAAACCAAAACATCCATTTGTTTCCATATATCTCCACCAACTTTGATGGAATCAAGTTTCAATATTCTTCCATTTTTTTCCTCTACAATGTCAACCAAATATGTATTACGGTAAATACTAACTGTAACACCATAGTCCTGCAAAAAAAAAATTGAAATTGTAATAATAAAAAAATACATAGTTTGAAAGATGATTTATGATGAAAAATATTACTAACCAAGAATGTGTGGCTATTGATAGGTTTACCACCCTTTTGTGTTACATTAAGATTAGGTATAGAAGAATGAAGCATACATAACAATGATTGCCATTGGTTGCGACTTATTGAATCTCCTATAAACATTATTTGTTTTCCCTTGAATTTTGTCAAGAAATTTTTTCCATCAAATCTGCAAACACCATAAAATCAATAAAAATAAAAATTAATAAAAAAACATATAAAGTTTAATAAATTTGGTTCGCAAATTCTAGATCAACAGACAAAAACCGATATTATTAGATTGGATAACACCAAAACCCTAGAGTTTAGGGTTATGTATATATATGAATATTTAGACGTTATTATCATTTTGGCAGTGTAAAAAAATAAAATAAAAAAATTGAATTAATTTGTACCTTGGTATGTTACAATTATTGCTTGGTTGCCATCTATATTTGAGATATTCTTTATCAGTTCTACCATATTGCAAGCAATCAAGTTCCAAATGAACTTTAGGACATTTTGAAGAATCATAAATAGGGTAAGATTCATCATAAACCCAACTTCCTTCATATAAATTGCAACTCCCTCCATTTGTTTCTTCTAAACAAAGAGAAATGACCAAAATGGTCATTGCAATCCAACCATAAACCTTCATATCTAAACCCATCTCACTGTTTCTCTCACACACACTCTCTTTGTGAATATATATATATATATATATATATATATATATATATATATATATATATATATATATATATATATATATATATATATATATATATATATATATATATATATATATTTTTTTTTTTTTATCATAACTGGTCATAAAAGGTTATTATATTAATTTAGGTATAATGGCTAGAGGTTAAAGGAGATGTCTGACTTTGTAAAAAAATTTTACACTTCATTCAATAAAAATGTATTATTTTATTATATTATATAATTTTTTTAAATATTATCATTTGACTTAACAGAATTTATAGTGATGATTGATTAATAGTATAAAACTTCAGAGCATCACTCATTTTTTCTAATGGATAAATAATCCAATTATTCAATGTATTTACCATTTTTGTTCATATTAAGCTTCATTGTTCTTTGTTTTTTAATAAATTCTTTTTATATACTTTTAGTTTGACTTATGGATTAATCCCCCTTAATTTCTCTCTTCTCACCAAATACAAAATTAATAATAAACAATTAGGTTGTATAAAGGGAGATTTATTAAATTGAGATTTTAAGAAATTTAAAAATATTTTTATTATAATTTTTTTGAGATATTCAATCAAAATATTTATAATGCTCAAATAAATATTTTAGAATATTTTAAATTTCAATTCAATAAATTTTCGTTTCTTTCTTTTTGTATTTTATATTTTTATTATTTATTTTATGCTACTTTTTTTATTGTTGCGTTAGGTATGAGGCATATCATACTATTTTTATATAAGAATGGTAGGAATAATTATTAGTCTTTAGCTTTAAAAATTATTGATTGAGATTAAAATATTTATTTAATGAACATGTGCATCTTTTTTATTACTTAATTGAACATGACATAAATGATGAAAATACAGAGAGCTAATAACTATTCTTAACATTCTTATATAAAAGTAGTATTCTCACTAGATATGCTCCCGATTAGGTATAGCCTCTATTAGTCTCATACTTTTTTTTTTAATATAATATTGGTTTTTTTAATAAGTGAATACTAGGGCTGGCAATGAACCAAACCAACTCGAAGATAGTTCGGAATTCGACTCGACAATTAAATCGATGAACTAGGTTCATGAACCAAATGAGTTGAGTATGAGCGAAAAATTAAGTTCGTTAACTAAATGAGCTGAACTCGAACTATACATAGTTCGACTTGTTAGGTTCATGAGTCAACTCGGTTACATATGAAAAGAATTATACTATCTTTAAGATTAGGTTTAAATATTTACTTCAAATCTTAGACAAATTTAATCTTCAATTTAGTAGTTTTGAATTAGACTCTCAAATGTATCTCTTGAAAGTTGTGTAGGTTTTGAATTAGTAGATTTCAAAGATAAAGTTAAATTTCAATATGATAACTTTTATTTTATTTTAATATTTTATTTAAAAAATATATATTTATTTAAAATGTAAAATATACCAAAAATTATATATATTTAAAAAAATAGTTTTTAAGTTCGTGAACCATGTGAGATGAACCTAATGAGATGAACCTAACGAGTCGAACCGAACTGTTCGTGAACTTATAACGAGTCGAGTTTGAGCTTAAAAAAAAGTTCGTGTCGAACTCGAACTCGAACTCGAATTCGAACAATTCTTAATGAGTCGAGCCGAGCTGAGGTGAGTTCGACTCGACTCGACTCATTTCCAGCCCTAGTGAATACTAATGATTTTCATTATAATATTTTATTTATTATTATTATTATTATTATTATTATTATTATTATTATTATTATTATTATTATTATTATTATTATTATTATTATTATTATTATTATTATTATTATTATTATTTTATATTCTTAACATTGTTTTAAAAATTTTATTACTTAGATTTTTTTATTTTAGTTTAGTCTGTAATAACTCTATATAATGTTTCCATTTTAATATATAATTATTTATTACTATTATTATTATTATTATTATTATTATTATTATTATTATTATTTTATATTCTTAAAATTGTTTTAAAACTTTTTTTTATAAAATTTTCTGTCGATTTAAAAAATATAACACAACTCAATACAATTATACTCAGTTATAACATTCAAATTTGCTGAAACACCTATAATATTTAATCAAATTCATGAACACAAAATAACACTTCATAATAGTATAAAATTCAACAAAACAACATTATTTTCATAAAATATATAAGTTGAAAATGATATAAAAGAAAATAAAAAAATAATATTTAATCTTAAAATTAAGCAAACACATTGATCGAGTAGTATTATTGGCGGAGAATAAAATTTTTTGGAAAAATTTATGGTTATTGGTGAGGTATTAATTTTATATTTTTATTTAAAATAATAATAAAAATAATAAGAAATTAATAAATCACATCAATAGGTTGGGTCACTGAGTTACAAAACTTAAACTCTATTTGAACCAAATATATATGGATTGTTGTGGGTTGGGTTGGGTATAGCTGTAAAATAATGGGTTATAATAATTTATAAATTGATTCGGTTTGAATCAATGGATTCGTGAATAGACTCGCATCCATAAACACCCTTAATTATGTAAGTTATTTTTATACTTTCATCCATTTTAGATTTTGATCTTACATGATTAGAAAGAAATGAGCAGTTTGCCAAGCGTGACCTCTTGTGTTCACCGGTATTGAAGAGGAGAAAGGAGTGTACCTACAAGGTACTCCGATGCCTAAGTGAGTAACAGAATTTAGAAAGAGCAAGTACAAAGAGAATATGTGTGTAGAATGGAATACCTGACCCTCTAGTGAAAGATCGTATTTATAATGTGCCCCCAGCGCAGGGCCAACGGTTACTTGGCATTGGGTTGGATTGCAAGACCCAATAGAATAACTGCCAGGGCTTACGCGGTGTAGAGAAGACTAGCTTATGGTCTTCGTCCTAGATCAATTGTCTTGTGATCTTCGAAAGATGAGTTGACCAGCTCTTTCGAAAGTGGATAGTTGACTGATGACGTATCTCTGCGTGTGGAACACGTGGAGAACGTGGGGAAGACGTGTGAGCTCTCCCCGGGCTAGGTAGTGGCCTGCCTGACGGTAGAGTTGAGCGTGCCCGACACAAGAGGATTGGACCTTGTTGGGCCTTCCTAACGTAGTATGGGGTTGGATCTGCCCGACTGTGGGGCAGGTCTCGGTCCAGTTCAGAACAGGATCCCATTAAGTCGTTGCTTAGAGGCAGAGGAGTAATGACTTAAGAGCTAGTTAGATTGTCAAGGACCAATTTGTAGGATGGGCAGCTTGTCCGGCATATAGAGTCAAGGGTCGTGCGCGTGCCCAATAGGGAGAGATGCTTGACTGGCTATACTACTGGCCCCTCTTCCCTTCAGGTGTGTCCTCGTTTTGCGTTCTGGTCGACATATGGCGGAGGTGGAAAGGGAACAGACATGCTTGGTCTCCGGGCATGTAGGGAAGCTGAGGGATGCGCGCGGTGTCACCTAGCGCCACGTGTCATGTGTCATTAATGCCTAGGGTGGCTACGCATAGGGGAACCTGAGTACCTAGTGCCGCCTCACTTTCCTGTGCCAGGATTATAAATAGGAGGAAAACCCCTCTCACTTTCCCATTTCCCCTTCACATCCACCGGAATTCTCTCCAAGTCTCTCCAAGTTCTCCAGATCACGTCTGCTGCCGTCGTTGCCTTCACCACTCTACGTCGTCCAGATTCTCTTCTTTCAAGTAAGTTTTCGTTTCCTGTTTCTAACGTTAGGGAGCCTCGCTGCCGGGGAGGTTTGCCTCGTCAAGTCGACGAGGGTTTCTTCTTGGATGAGCCTTTGTCGAGTAGGGGGACCGTCATTCTAGGCTTCCTCGTCCCTCCCTTCGCCCTTTCACATGACTTGCGGTGGAAGGGTGATTTTTATCTTTGAAGTCGAATTCACCGTATTCCTATGCTTTTCAGGTAAAATGGTTGTAAGGATTGAGGGTGTCGTTCATATTGATAATGAGTCTGAGCCCGACACTCTCGTCGAGGTCGAAGGAGCTGAACAAGTTCGTATGCCCGAGGACTGGGCCGGGCATGAACCTCTCACCATAGTGTCGCGTTTCTCCTTCGATGACACTGACGCTTTTGCCATTGTCAAGGACCGTCTTGAGGGTTCCTTCGCAAGCTAGATGGTCTATAAACCCAAGGAAAAACACCGCATCTGCTAGAGTTTTAGGGAGATGAGATTCTCAATGTATGAATTTGCGTTTAGTGAAGTGGGGATCCACCTCCCCTTCATTAATGGTCGAGTGTGGTCGGTTTTGTCATGCCGCATGTCGACCTGGATGTTGACGATCGGTTATCTTACCAAAAGATGGTCGATTTTGTCTCTGGTTTCAATCCCGCCAAATGCATCCACAAGGATGGGAGTTTTATCCTCCACGAGCGCGAGGAGGTTTTTCGCGAGGCTTGACTGATTAATACCAAGGATCTCCTCGAGTGTGGATCTCGCGAGGAGACTTTGAGGTTTTTAGGTAATGAATATTTTCTTTGGCGTGGTGCCTTCCTTTCTTTCCTTGTTCCTAACTTGATTTTCTTTGTTCATTTTCGCAGGCTAGATGTCGAACGCTCAAGAACGCAAACTGAAGCTTGCGGCAACCAAAGGTGGGAAGAAAGGCAAAGGAAGAGTCTCTCAAATCCAGCAAACGGTGAGGCCCGACCACAGAGTTGGAGGTTCTTCCTCCTCCTAGTGCATCCAGTCTCCTCCCTTGTAGGATACATTCTCCAAGAGGTGGTGTCTCGAGGAACCAACACTTATCGATCTCGAGGAAAGTGCACATGTGGAGAAGTTCGTGTTACCTCTTTGCCACACCCAACGGGACTTCTTCTCCGGGGATCACCCCCCGATGGTGGTGGAGGCTAAAACTAAAGAGATCATGGGGATTGACCGGGCGGCCCGAAGGAAAGTGCTGACCGAGGATATGATCGCCATGATAAGGATCTTCGAGACGACCCTGGTCGAGCTGAAGAAGCTGCGAGAAGAGAACACCATCCCTGAGGCCGAGAAAAAAAAAGTGGAGAGCGACTTGCAAGAGGCATAGACGAGGTATGAAGCCCAGTTACGCCTCCTCCATGAGATGAACGAAATTAAGGATGAGCTGAAGAAGACGAATGAGTGACTCTTACTTCCGTTAGTCAAGAAGCGGAATGGTTAGAGGACCTTTTGTTAGAAGTTCCATTGGCAAAATACAATGTTTCAAAGGTGTTGATATACTACAATAGCCAAGCCACTTTAGCTAGAGCATTCAGCGAAGCATATAATGGAAAGTCTAGACACATAGGACTTAGACATTCCTTTGTGAGAAAATTGATTAAAGATGAAATCATTTCACTCACACATATACAAACAAGCTATAACTTGGCTGATCCATTTACTAATCCACTGGCCAGAGATTTAGTAAAAATAACCTCGAGAGGCATGAGGTTGAAACTCCTTGAGAAAGAGTTCCAATAGTGGCGGCAACTCAATCTTGCGTTAACAGAACATTAACCTCAAGATTCAATAGGTAACAATAAGTCGTTGATTTGTATGTTTGTCAAACATTTCGTGATAATTTTGACCTTTAAAATGATGGTTGAGTTTTTATTTAAACTCTTAATGAAGTTCAATACCGAGGGTATGAGTCTCATGTAAAAGAATACAATATGATCTTCACCTATGTGAATTTCGAGATGGTGTCATCTCAAAGTGAGAGTTGGAGTTTCTCTCACGAAAAATTCATGAAACAAGAAAGCATATGGCCATAACTAAGTGCTAAGCGAGATATGTCGGGGAAGAACCCTTAAAGAATATGCATAAGGTAACACCAGTCTAATCATATAGATTAATGGTTTAAAAGCAATGCTACCTAACATTTCGATTAAACTTTGCGTTTTCCTCACTAAGGTTAAGTTTAAAATCAAAAGATATCTAACTTTATTAACACTCTTTATACTTCATTTTCTGGAATTAGACTTGTCATTATTAGAACAAATGGGGAATTGTTGGAAATTAATGGAGAATTAATGCACATAAGTATGTTCAAATATGACAAAGTTAAAGAGGATAAAAGTGTCCCATAGACAAAAGCGGAAATTGCCTTCAAATCTGTGTGAAGGAATTTTAGTCAGTTTTTTCACTAAACATCCACTTGTGAAATTTCCTTTAATATGTCTGAAGAAATTTTGGTAAGTTATTGCACTAAACATCCACCAGTGGAAGTTGCCATTAAGTTTTTCCCGGGCTACTGAAAGTTTGAATTTCAAATTCAAAATATACAACACTTCATGAAGTGGTGCATAATGAAACTATAAGCGAACCATTGCAATCTTATTCTGAAAAGGTGTTGTTGTATGGCCTATAAATACATTATTCAGAATCCGAAAATAATACAATAAAAAATATAATTCCTCTTCATTATTCCAGACACTCTTCCTTGCATTCGAGTTCTTCACCAGTCCTATGCAGACTCGATTCAAAGGCTAAATTATCCTAGATATTCTTACTTTTCAAACTTCAAGACAATAAACAGAGTGCTTGAAATACTTTTAAAAAAAGTGACTCCATTCATGATTCATACTTAGATCCGTTCAACTTTACTAATATTTCTAACAACATATACATGCACACTTTTAATTGCCTGATAAAACTATAACTTAAAATCATAGTTTAATGGAAGAATCAACTGTTTATGGGTAATTAAATTATACATACTTTTTTTTAAGAAAAAAGATTATTCGTACTCATAGTAGTATAAAAAATTATTAATTAAAAACATAATAGCTAAGAGGAGCACCAAACTACTCTTAATTTATTTATTCATAGTAGAAAAGTGGAGATATAATTATAATTACAAGAGAACTTTATTATTTTATTTTTTTGCTCACTATGAGCTATATCTCTTGATAACGTACATACATAATATTTTTTCACTCGTTAAAAAGCATCTAAAATTGAAGATAGACGATTTCTTGTTTCATGGCTTCCTATCTCCCTTTGTTGAGGTTGGGAGTTTACAAAGTAAGATTGTTTCTGATTCTCTAATAACCTATCAACCTCTTGGGCTGATCCAGGGAATGTAAGCTCTTTCACTGGTCGTTGTATCTGGCTAATCACATTTTCCTCCTTGCCTTCAAATTTTCAATCACCCACAAAATAAACATATCTTAATAACTATTTTTTCCATGATTTAAATAAAAGTGTACTTTTAAAAGACGTACTTAAAATGAATATATATAGAGAAGGAGGTTGATTGATATTATATATACCTGCAAGAAAGTTTCTCTGGTTGTTCTTAGCATTGATACCAAATCCAAGCAAATTGAGATTTGAGGAAGCTTTTATTGCAACTGGATGACCTGCTGGAATTACAACAACATCTCCTGGAGACAACTTCGCTTTATAATTTTGCACTTCTGTGTTTATCTCTTCTTCTCCTTTTTTCTCTTCCTCGTCATCTTCTTTTCTCTGCCCATGTCGGTTCTCATTTCTTTGAGCCACAAGTTCTAAATCTCCTTTTCCTTCGTTAACAGTTATTATTACTATAGCCCTTGAATTGTAGTGTGGCAACAATAGAGATCCCTAAAATTCAGTTTGAAACAATAATTAAATAAACAATTTAGTTGTGTGTTTTATAATTAAAACATGTTGAGTATATAAAATTGATCGTCTATTAGATGTCCACTTAATAAAAAAAGTTTGACATTATAACTTCAATGAAAAAAAATCAAATTATTTAGAACAATTGAAATTTGATCAAGTGAAATCTTGTTGCGCAATTTAGTTAGTTTCCTATATTATAAAATAACTTTATCATACCTCCTTAATCTCCACAGAATTGACAAGTATATCCAAGTCTTGAAGTTGTGGATTTTTCTCTGGGGTGATTTCAAAGAATTTGCCAAACTTGTTGGAATAGATAGGATTGCGACTTCTCAAGTTGAATGGTTCCGATTCAAAAGATACACTTTGTTTGGAGCTAGATTTTGCATTTTTGCTCAATTCCTCAATTTGTTCCCTTGATAATTTGACAATTACAGCCTCTTCTTGACTCTGTTGTCTCTTATCCCTGAGACTTCTTCTGTGTTGTGTCTCTTTCTCCTGCTCTTCTAAAAGAATCTTCTCTATCTCTTTGTAACCGGTCTATGTTTTTTACAATATTTACAATGACAAAGGAAATATTAACAAGTAGAAAACAAAACTAATACATAAAAAAATGAAGATATTGTGCGTTTTGTGCTTACATTGAAGGAAGCTTCTAAAACGTTATTGCTGAATCCAGATAAGATGGATTGTTGGTATTGATTTCCAGAAAGTAAGAAAGACTATTGAAAAAGAAAAAAATAATAAGATCATTAGAAGAACTTTAAAGTAAAATGTGTATAAATAAATCACAATTATTGTTGTGAGTTATGACAAAGAACCTTAAATTTTTTTATACAAGTGCATGGAGACCATATTTAATATCATAAGAGGTAAACATTGGCTATATTACCTGAACTTGGCCAGGTCTATTTACGGGAATGGCGAGATCTAATACTCTAAGATCTTCATCATCATCTCGATTAACCAAATAAGCAATGGTGCCAGCAGAAAGTTTTATCGTATCTCCACGCTCAAGATTGAAGGAGTTTCTATCGTCGGGTTTCAACACTGTAAGTATAGCTTTTCCTGAAAAATGATTACAATTAACATTAATTTATCCTTACAAAACAAAGTAATAAACTTGGTTTCTTTTTATTAGAATATTAATAGTAATTCATATTTATTTAGTTTTCTTAGCCCCTAAGTTTGTTAGAGGGTATTTTAGTATTTTATCTTATTCTAGTAACCCTAGTTTTAGCTTATAAATAGGGTGACAATCATTGTAACTTTTAATCATGTTTTTGTAGCTGTCATTCTTAATAGAATATTTCCCTCTGTTCATCATTTATTCACCTTTGCACCAACAATTGGTATCTAGAGCTCCAGTTCAGATTCATTGGGAAACACGGGAAACACGAGTGAACGTGAGGTCTTGTGTGTTTGATTTTGATTCTTAGATTCGTGTTGAGTCTCGAACAAAATCTGATCAGAATTTTATTCTGTGGGTTGGGAAACACTGTGTGAGAAATCTGAGTGTATTGTGCAAGGTGAAGATGAACGGAAACGGCAACATGAACACCAAGCTTCCAGTATTTGACGGTAAAAACTGGAATCGTTGGATGATCCAAATGCGTGTACTATTTGGTGCTCAAGATGTTTTAGATATTGTCACTGATGGTTATGTTCCGGTAGCAGCAGATGCAACAGATGAATAGAAAAACGCGCAGAAGGAAATAAGGAAGAAGGATCAGAAAGCATTATTCTTTATTCATCAATGTGTTGATGTAAATGTGTTTGAGAAGATTGCAGATTCAACGACATCAAAGGCTGCGTGGGACACACTGGTTAGATGTTATGATGGTGACGCATCAGTGAAGAAGGTGAAGCTTCAGTCCTTGAGAAAGCAATATGAGAATCTCAACATGAAGAATAATGAGAAAGTTTCTGAATACATCTCCAGAGTGATTCTGATCACTAATGAGATGAAGGCGTGTGGAGAAACTCTTTCTGAAGAAACAATCATGGAGAAGGTATTGAGATCCCTTACTCCTCAATTTGATTACATTGTGGTAGCAATAGAACATTCCAAAGATCTGAGCACCATGAGAATTGAAGAGCTGTAGAGCAGTCTAGAAGCGCAAGAGTTGCGTTTGACTGGGAGAACTTCTGAAAAGGAAGTAGAGCAGCAGGCTCTGAAAGCAACTTCTGATAGGAGGTATCAGAAGCAGTCAGAAGCCAAGAGAAGATCTGATGGTGGTCAGAAGTCAGAAAGCTCAACCTCTGATAGGCAAAAGAATGCTCAGAAGGGAAAAGAGAAGTATGACAAGAAGAAGATCCAATGTTACTGTTGTAAGAAGTTTGGTCACTTTGCTAGAGATTGTTGGTCAAACAAGGAGAAGAAATCAGAAGAAGCAAATATAGCCAGAAGTTCTGATGACGAATCTGTGCTATTGATGGCCTCTGAATTTGATGATCTGACAGACTGGTGGTATATGGACACTGGTTGTTCAAATCATCTTACTGGAAACAAGAAATGACTGGTTGACTTTGACTCTGAAAAGAGAACAAAGATCAGATGTGCTGATGACAAATATCTTAATGCAGAAGGTATGGGAAATGTCAGAGTGATTCTGAACAATGGGAAAACAACATTGATTCAGAACGTGTGGTATGTACCTGGCATCAGAAGCAATCTGATGAGTGTGGGACAATTAATTGAGAAAGGTTTTTCAATTACCATGAAGGACAATCTTCTGAAGCTGTATGACTGCAATCAGAAGCTGATTATGGAGTCAGAACAGGGAAGGAATAGAACATTCAAGGTGAATGTCAGAACTGCAGACTCAGAATGTCTTAGTGCAACATGTGCTGAGAAGGAGAGTGAGTTGTGGCACAGAAGATTTAGTCATTTGAATTTCAGAATCTTAAAACATCTGAATTCAAAGAAGTTGGTACATGGAATTCCTGCAATTAAGAAGCCTAAAAAATCATGCAAAGTTTGCATGGAAGGAAAACAACCACGATTGCCATTTGCGTCAGAAGCTGCTCCAAGAGCAAAACATGCCTTGGGAGTTTTACATTCTGATGTGTGTGGTCCATTTCCAGTAGCATCAATTGGAGGGAATAAATACTTTGTGTTATTTGTTGATGAATTCACAAGAATGACATGGGTATCCCTTATTAAGTTCAAACACGAGGTGTTTGATGAATTCAAGAAATTCAGAATGAAGGCTGAGAATCAGAGTGGTCAAAAGTTGAAGATTCTTAGAACTGATGGTGGAGGTGAGTATAACTCCAAAGAGTTCCAGAAGTTCTGTGAGGAGAATGGAATTGAGCATGAGGTTACTGCTCCTTATACCCCTCAACACAATGGTCTTGCTGAAAGAAGAAAACGTACTTTGCTTGATATGGTGAGAAGCATGCTAAAGGAGAAGAAGCTTCCTCAGAAGCTCTGGGGAGAAGCTGTTGCCACTGCAACGTATGTACTCAACAGATGTCCTACGAAGAAGTTGAAGGAAATAGTTCCTATGCAGAAGTGGACTGGAGACAAGCAAAGTGTTAGTCATCTGAAGGTGTTTGGTTCTGTTTGCTATAAACATGTTCCAGAAGCCAGAAGACAGAAGCTGGATGATAGAAGCAAAGTGATGATTCTGATAGGGTACCACAGTACAGGTGCATACAAGCTCTATTGTCCAGAAACCAATAAAATTGAATTCAGCAGAGATGTGATTGTGAAGGAATCAGAAGTTTGGAATTGGGATAAGTCTCAATCTGATTCTGATGTTAGAACCTCTGAAGAAAGGCCAGAGTTAAGAATTTCTGAAGTTGGAGTAAACCCTGATGTTGACTCTGACTCTGATACTGATTCAAACTCTGAAGATGACTCAGAAGATGAAGGTGACTCTGATGACCCAGACTCTGATAATTCAGACTCTGATGGCAATCCAGATCTTGGTGGCAATTCAGACTCTGGAAATATGCCAGACTCTGAAGATGGTCAAAGCTCTGGAGGTCAATCATCTGAAGCTCAAGACTCTGAACAAGTTTAGAGACCACAAAGAATCAGAAGCGTTCCCAGAAGATTTGCAGAATTTGACATGTTGCAAGACACTGAAGTAGACTCTTAAGGAGAAGTTATTCAGTGTGCCATGTTAGTAGACTCTGAACCCATAAGTACAGAAGAGGCTCTTAAGCAGAAGCTCTGGCTGAAGGCCATGAAAGAAGAACTTGATGCTATAGAGAGAAACAAGACTTGGAAGCTGACAGAACTTCCAAAAAACAAGAAAGCCATCAGCGTCAGATGGGTTTTCAAGCAGAAGTTAAAGCCAAATGGCTTAATTGGCAAACATAAAGCAAGGTTGGTAGCCAGAGGATTTCTACAAAAACCTGGGCTGGATTACTCTGAAGTGTTTGCACCTGTAGCAAGACATGAAACAATCAGAATGGTGATTGCAATAGCTGCTAACAGGAATTGGCCTCTGATGCATTTAGATGTAAAATCTGCATTTCTGAACGGTCCATTAGAAGAAGAAGTTTGCGTGTCACAACCTCCTGGATTTGTGAAAAGGAATCAGGAAGGGATGGTGTGCAGATTATACAAAGCTCTATATGGATTGAAACAAGCGCCCAGAGCTTGGAATCAGAAGATTGATTCATTTTTCAAGAAGCAAGGCTTTCAGAAATGTGAGATGGAGTACGGTGTCTATGTTCAGTATACTTCTGAAGGCAATATGACTCTGGTATGTTTATATGTTGATGATATACTGCTGACTGGAAGTTCTGAACAGGAGGTAGCCAAGTTCAAGAAAGTTCTAATGAATGAATTTGAAATGACTGATCTAGGCAAAATGACATACTTTCTAGGGATGGAGTTCAGATATTCTGAGAAAGGTATCATTTTGCATCAGCTCAAGTATGAATTAGAACTTCTGAAGAGATTTGATCTGAAGAATTGTAAGATGGCTGTCACACCTTCTGATACAAATCAGAAACTGGATTCAGACTCTGAAGGAAAGGATGTGGACGCTACAACCTTCAAACAGTTGGTTGGTTCTCTGAGGTATCTGTGCAATACCAGACCTGATATTTGCTACTCAGTTGGGATGGTTAGTAGGTTCATGAGTAAACCTAAGTGGTCCCATTACCAAGCTGCTGTCAGGATTCTGAGGTATATCAAAGGAACTTTGAAGTATGGAGTGTTATTTCCCTCTGCAGGAAATAATGAGTCAGAACTTTTGAGTTATTCAGACTCTGATTGGTGTGGAGACAGAGTTGACAAAAGAAGTACATCTGGGTACTTGTTCAAATTTCTGGGAGGTTCCATTTCTTGGTGTTCCAAGAAGCAACCTGTTGTGGCGTTGTCAACCTGTGAAGCTGAATACATTGCAGGTGCTGTTACTGCATGCCAAGCTGTGTGGATTCTGAATCTGTTGCAGGATCTGAAGATTAAAGTAGACAAACCTCTGAAGTTGATGATTGACAACAAGTCTGCAATCAATCTTGCCAGAAACCCAGTGTTGCATGGGAGAAGCAAGCATATTGAGACCAAGTATCATTTTCTGAGACATCAAGTTCAGAGTGGAATGTTAGAAGTTGTACACTGGAGCACTCAGAAGCAGTTGGCAGATGTTCTGACGAAAGCTATCAAGACTGATCAATTTCTCAGACTAAGGGATGGAATTGGTGTTACAAGTTTTGATGGAATATGAATTAAGGGATGGTATTAGAATATTAATAGTAATTCATATTTATTTAGTTTTCTTAGCCCCTAAGTTTGTTAGAGGGTATTTTAGTATTTTATCTTATTCTAGTAACCCTAGTTTTAGCTTATAAATAGGGTGACAATTATTGTAACTTTTAATCATGTTTTTGTAGCCGTCATTCTTAATAGAATATTTTCCTCTGTTCATCATTTATTCACCTTTGCACCAACACTTTTAAATAAATTGTGTAATTAATTTTAAATATCAACTTGATAAATAATAAATTACCACTCAGAACAACAAGGATGAAATCAACATCGGTGTATTGTGGAAGAAATATAGTGTGAGGTTTTGACTTATATTCCAAAAGACGGTAATTTTGAAGATTCTCAAATATTTTGGAACGTTGGTCAAATTTTTGAAGAAGACGGATGTGACCGTTTTCATTCTCAAAAAGAGTTTGAAATCGGTTAGACTCAAAGATAAATGGATTTTCTGGATCGGATCTAGTAGTGGCACAAACTGAAGCTAGGAAAGCAATTCCCAGCAGCATCAAAAGTGGAAATGAAGCTTTCATAGTAGTAGCAGCCATGTTGATTTGAGTTAATGATTCACTTTGCTCGATGTGGATGAATGAAGTACAGTGAGATATGAATAAAAGCATATACTTTTTTCTATAATATGTTATTTACTATGCTTAGGGGTGTAGTACAAAAATAAATACCATCCCACAAATTTTTGAGTTTCTAAGAAATACAGTCAATACAAGTTGTTTTCTAAGTTTTCAGATAAATTTACTTAAGTTTTCCTTTTTATGTTTAATGGAAAAGTTCAATTCGCATCATAATAAATAATTCCACTACAATGCTATTTTCTTCAAGTTAGCGAATCTCTAATAACCCAAGGAAAGTATATATATCGGCGATTCAAACTCGTGTTCGTGTATATATATATATATATATATATATATATATATATATATATATATATATATATATATATATATATATATATATATATATATATATATATATATATATATATATATATATATATATATATATATATATATATATATATATATATATATATATATATATATATATATATATATATATATATATATATATATATATATATGATATTTCTGTATAATTATCAAATGAGTTGCTTTGATGGAACACTTCAATACTATTTTTAATATACCTATTGTTTGATTCCTTTTTATTAAGGTAACAAATAGAATTGATTTTGAAGACGAAGATGGTTAAATGTAATGTAATTTAAATTTAAATTTGTTTTAATTTTTGTTTTAATTTTATTATAATTCAAATTCAATTTTGGGTTAATGTATATAAGTCTAAAGTTAGTTACAAATTATTGTAGATTAAAGTAGATTGAACATTTGGGAAATAGAACTTGAGATTGAGAAAATATAGTTATGCTCTCTCTCTCTCTCTCTCTCTCTCTCTCTCTCTCTCTCTCTCTCTCTCTCTCTCTCTCTCTCTCTCTCTCTCTCTCTCTCTCTCTCTCTCTCTCTCTCTCTCTCTCTCTCTCTCTCTCTCTCTCTCTCTCTCTCTCTCTCTCTCTCTCTCTCTCTCTCTCTCTCTCTCTCTCTCTCTCTCTCTCTCTCTCTCTCTGAATTCTTTCATCTTTTTCTTCTTGTGTACATGAGGTGGATGATTGATTTCGTTTCTAAAACTAGTGTTAATTTGAAAATCGAAATCAAAGAGATTGACAAATCTTGATTCTCCGAGATTGGAAAATACGAGTGTTGGTGAGAATTGAGTGATTTGCACAAGAACGAATATGAACGGCAGAAACGGTACCTTGAATATAAAGTTTCTAGTATTCGAAGGAAAGAATTTGAATATGTGGTCGATTCAGAGGTGTGTGTTGTTTGGCGATCAAGATGTTCTTGATCTCGTCAATGACGGTTAAACGACGGTTGCTGAAAATGCAACAGAAGCAAAAAGAGACGTTGTTATATATATATATATATATATATATATATATATATATATATATATATATATATATATATATATATATATATATATATATATATATATATATATATATATATATATATATATATATATATATATATATATATATATATATATATATATATATATATATATATATATATATTAGTGTGTGGATATGAAGGTGTTTGAGATGATTGTCGACTCAATGACAGCGAAAGTGGCGTGGGATACACTTTTATGGTGCTATGGTGGTGACACATCTTTTAAGAAATTAAAGTTGCAATCCCTACGCAAGTAATACGAGAATCTCAACAAGAAGAACAATGACAAGCTGTCTGATTACATCTCTAGAGTGATTGTGATCACGAATGAGATAAATTCCTGTGGAGTAACACTCTATGAACAAGTAATCACTGAAAAGGTACTAAGTCACTTACTCCTCAGTTTAATTGCATAGTTGTAGCTGTACAACAGTCGAAAGACACCATCACCATGAGAATTGAAGAGCTTCAGAGTAGTTTAGAGCCACAAGAGTTATGTCTGACTAAAAGAAACTCTGAAAGGGAAACATAATAGGTCTGAAAGCTCAAACTCTGAAAGCTTCTTTTGTCCAGAAGAACTAGAAACAAGAAGGGCTAAAGAACAAGACAAAGAATCGTGATGGTGCTCAAAAGTCATAACTCTTTAATTCAGATGAGAAGAAACATAAGAATGTTCATAAGGGAAAGTAGAAACTTGATAAGAGAAAGGTTCAGTGCTACAATTGCAACAAGTTTGGCCATTTTTCTGTTGGTTATTGGTCAAACAAGGTTACCAAGGGTGAAGAAGTCAACATATCCAAAGGAGATTCTGATGATGAACCTATGTTATTTATGACATTTGAGAATGCAAGTGAAAAATTGGTAGACAGGTGGTATATGAAAATTGGATGCTCAAATCACCTAATTGGAAACAAGCAATATCTGGTTGATTTTTACTCTAGTAGAAAGACCAAGATTAGATGTGTTGATGATGAGTATTTGATTGTTGAAGAATGGAAAATGTCAAGTGTAATTGAAAAATGGCAAAACTGTATTGATTAAAGATGTATGGTATTTTCATGGCATGAATAACAATCTGATAAGTGTAGGTCAGCTGTTCGAAAAAGATTTTTCAGTAACTATGAAGGAAAATCTGTTGAAGTTGTATGAATGTAATCATAAGTTGATTATGTAGTATGAATTGGGAAGAAAGAGGGCATTTAAGGTGAATGTTTCAACAGAAAACATTCAATACCTTAGTGCGACAAGTGCTAAAGGAGAAAGTGAGTTATGGCACGAGAGATTGGGACATCTAAACTTCAAAAGCTTAGGGCATATAAGTTCAAAGAATATGGTACATGGAATTCCAAAGAATGAGGCACTAGAGAAATCATTTGATACATGCATGAGAGGCAAGCAACAAAGATTTCCATTCTCACCAAAAACTCCTCCAAAATCAACTCGTGTTTTGGGTGTGGATTTGAGGTACCTTCACTTGGGGGAAACAAATATTTTGTGTAATTTTTGGATGCGTTCACAAGAATGACATGGGTAGAAGTCATAAATTTTAAACAAGAGGTGTTTTCCAAGTTCAAAAAGTTCAAAGTGAAGGCTGAAAATCAAAGTGGGAAAAGGTTGAAGATCCTCATAATTGAAGGTGAAGGTGAGTTCAATTCAACAAAGTTCAAGAAGTTCTATGAGGAGCATGGAATTGAGCATGAGGTGACTGCTTCAGACATTCCAAAACATAATGTCCTTGTTGAAAGGTGAAATAGAACTCTACTTGACACTACAAGAACCATGCTGAAAGAAAATATTTTACCTCACACATTGTAGGGGTGAAGCAATTGCCACGTCAGCATATGTGCTCAATAGATGTCTAATAAATAAGTTAAAGGAAGTAGTTCCTATTGAGAAGTGGACTAGAAGAAAGCAAAGTATGAGCCATTTTAAGGTGTTTCGTTCTATACGTTACAAAAATATACCAGACACTGCTAGAAGGAAATCAGATGCCAGAAGAAGAGTCATGTTGCTTATAGGTTATCACTGTACAAATGCGTATAAGAAATATTACCTAGTCACCAACAAAGTTGATGTCAGTAAAGATGTCATAGTGAAAGAATCAAAAACATGGGATTAGAACAAGTCTCAATCAAACTCTAGTGTAGTGTCAACACTAGAGTATGATTCTGCCTTTGAAGGAGATTCTACTTCTAAAGGAGATTTTTCCTCTGAAGGAGATTTTTCTCTGAAGGAGATTCTACCTCTGAAGGCGAGTCTATATCTGAACGTGAGTATGACTCTGAAGATGAGTATGGCCCTGAAGTTGAGTCTAACTCTAAAGGTGACTCTGACTTTGAAGGTGACTCTGACTCTAAAGGTGACTCTGGCTCTGAAGGTAATCCAACCTATAAAAGTGGACCTTCTGAAGGTAGTGTCATGCTTAAAAACAATTATGGTGTCACATGCAAGTATACATGTATGCTTAATTGCAACATGTGATATTAGTAAGGATATCGTACCTATAGGAAGTGAAGACGTTTAGATTCAACTTTGTAAGTATTCTTATTTAAAAAGTATAATAAGCAAGGTAACAAAATATTATTTGATAACAATTTGATATTGTCCACAACAGAGAATTAAATGCAATAAATGAAAGTTTGATTAAATCAAGAGAGTGATTATTGAGCCATGATCCATCAATATTCAAGTAGCCAGAATGTGTAACTGGTGAGATGTGGTGTGCCTCAAAAGGTAAGAACGTGATCTTTATGTGTATCTCTACAACATCAAAACATGCATTACTAGGGAAAGGGAACAAATCGCTAAGTCTCATTTATAACCCTAAAATACATTTGGTTTATATTCGGAAAATCCTTTGTGGTCTTAGCCTCTTATCTCTAAGCAAGCTAATTAAGTATATATCTCTATCCTACTAGTTTTTAACTATTTTTTGTTATAACGCAGATTGGTTCTTAATTATATCTATGTTTTGATGATAACTCTTACGAAATTTTATATTAAAGAATTATATACTCTAAAATTTGTTTAAGAATGTTTGCTGCAGATATCAAAGTGAATATTATTCTGAAAGCAAATTAGATCTGAACATGAAAATATGCAAGACTCTGAAGCGTCAGAAGCATCTCTTAGAAGAATCTGAACGATGCCTATAGAAGGTTCTGAGCGCTGTCTACAGAAGGATCTGAAGCAGAAGCTACAGAAGAATCTGAAGCAGAAGCCAGAAGCAACTGAAGCATTGAAGACTTTTGTATGAAGAGTTTCAAGCTTAGTTTATTTCAGAAGACTCTGATAGTACTACGCTGCCAGTACTGAGGATCTCATTCCTAAAACTCTGCTCTAATGTTATTACACGCTGAAAGCACACTTGCTGCATTGCTCTGATTTAGCAAACTCTGATGAACATCAGAAGACTCTAATCACTCAAGGCTCTGATAGTATTTGCTGAAACTTGTTGAAGAAGAATTCAAAGTTATGTCTGTTGGTTTGGCCAAACGACTCTTTCCTCATTTATGCTAGACACAAGAACACAGACAAAAAGGATTTCTCTGTGCATTCTACTTCTAGGAAAGGTTATATGATGTGAAAACAAAAAGGCTCAGCCCTTTTCAGTACACAGCCTTCAACGTGAAAACTACTTGGACCTCTGTGCCTATAAAATCAAGACTCCATCACTCTTCTTCAGTTGACAAAATCATTTGAAAGAAATTCATTACAAGCTCTCATACAATCTATACTCTTTGCTGAATTTATTTCATTGTTCTTAAACTTAAGTGTAAAAATCACAGTTGTGATATAACTTTCTTAGAAGCATTTAAACACTTGTTTAGTTCTTACATTTAATTGTAAAAGTCCTTAAGAAGATCCAGTTGTGATCAGTTGTTCTTAATAAGACTAAAAACAGTTGTTCTTAGTGCTAGCTATTGTAACCAGTTTGATTAATAGTGGATTAAGTCCTTGTTGAGAAAGGCAAATTACTCTTGATAGGGTAGACTGGAGTAGTTCAGTTCAACGAACCAGGATAAAAATCCTTGAGTTTTTATTGCCATAAGTTTTTCTATATACTTATTCAACCCCCCCTTCTAAGTATTTTCTCACCTTCAGTTTGCATCAGAGCTCCGGTTCTGTGTGTGCTACCACTTCACCGTGACAAAAAATATCCAGTGAGAAAACTTTGATATATATTTGGTTGTTATTATGGCTGAAACTTCAACATCTAACAGCAACAACAGATATGAAGAAAGGGAAAGAATCAGCACAAAACCCCTTATGTTTGATGGAGAGAAATTTGATTATTGGAAGGACAGGATATAAAGTTTCTTCCTTGGTTATGATGCTAATTTATGGGACTTGTTCATTGATGGGTATGTTCATCCCACTGATGGGGATGGCAAGAAAGTTGATAGAAAATCAATGACTGAAGCTCAAAAGAAGGAGTTCAGAAATCATCACAAAGCTAGAACTATCTTGTTAAATGCAATATCTCATACTGAGTATGAGAAGATCACAAGCAGAGAAACTGCATTTGACTTGTTTGAGTCTTTGAAGATGACACATGAAGGAAACCTTCAAGTTAAAGAGACCAAGGCTTTGGCGCTAATACATAAGTATGAAGCGTTCAAAATGGAAGAATCTGAGTCTATAGATAATATGTTCTCTAGATTCCAGATCCTCACAGCTGGTCTAAAAGTTCTGGACAAAGGCTACTCAACTGCTGATCATGTGAAGAAGATCATCAGAAGCTTGCCTATCAGATGGAGACCTATGGTCACTGCTCTGAAGCTTGCTAAGGATATGAACAAGATCACTTTGGAGGAGCTAATCAGCCTACTAAGGAGCCATGAAATTGAACTTGAGGAAGATGAGCCTCAAAAGAAAGGTAAGTCAATTGCCTTTAAATCTAACAAATTTGTGAAAGCTTTGCAGGTGTTAGAAGAGAGTTCTAAAGAGTCTTCTGAAGAAGAAGATGAAATGTCCTTGCTGTCCAGAAGAATCAACAGACTCTAGAAGCACAAACAAAGGAAGTTCAAGAATTTCAAGAAGCCAGATCAGCGCAAGGAGTCCTCTGGACCAAAAAGATCTGGAAAGAAGGAAGTTGTTTGTTTTGAATGCAAACAACCTGGTCATTACAAAAATGAATGTCCAAAGCTTCAGAAAGAAAAGCCCAGAAGAAAGCCTGAGCACAAGAAGAAGGTTCTAATGGCAACCTGGGATGATTCAGATGAATCTGGATCCTTATCAGAATCTGAAGATGAATGCGCCAACATGGCTCTGATGGCAGGCGTGGAAGATCAGAATGAAGGATCATCTGGATCTGAGTCTGATTTTGAATCTGACTCAGAAGAGGTACTTTCTGATCTCACTAGGGAAGAGCTTATTAAAGTCTTATCTGAAGTCCTGAAAAACTATAACCAGATTAAGCTTAAATGCAATCTTGAATCTGAGAATAATCTGTTAAAGTCAGAAGTTGCTGAGCTAAAAGAAAACAATTTAAAAATGAAAACTAATTTTGAAAAAGCTCAACAAGACTCTGAGCCTGAAACTAAGTCTAAATGAAAAAACATTTTAGAAGAATATGACTTCAGCTTTCAGAAGTTTCTAGCTAAAAGCATAGATAGAAGCAAGATGGCTTCAATGATCTATGGAGTTAGCAGAAACAACAGGAAAGGAATTGGATATGAATCTTCCTCTGGAAAGGATTTAAATCCAATGCCTGTTGATAAACTTGTTATTAAGAAAACTCCCTTATACTCTCATTTCAAGTTTGGTCATCTGAATGATATTAAACACAGACATTTTGATCAGAATGTTCCTGTGTTTAAGCCAAAAGTAAGTCAGAATAAAACTGTTGTAAAAAGACAGAAGTTCAGACCAACTTTCAAGGCAACTAACCCAAAAATACCCAAAAAGATCTGGGTACCTAAGGATAAGATAATCCCTGTTGCAGATGTATTTAGCGGAAAAGTCAAGACGCCAGTCATGGTACCTGAACTCTGGCTGCTCACGCCACATGACGGGAGAAAGGTTTATGTTCCAAAGCCTAGAGCTTAAATCTGGAGGAGAAGTGAAGTTTGGAGGGAATCAGAAGGGCAAGATTATTGGCTCTGGTACTATTGGCAATGGTAACCTTCCCTCTATATCTAATGTTTTACTTGTAGATGGACTAAAGCATAATCTATTGTCCATAAGTCAATTAAGTGATAATGGTTATGACATAATCTTCAATTAACAATGTTGTAAAGCTGTTAGTTAGAAGGATGGCTCAATCCTATTTAATAGAAAGAGGAAGAACAACATTTACAAAATTAATCTTTCAGAACTTAAGGTTCAAAATGTTAAATGCCTTTTGTCTGTTAATGATGAGCAATAGGCCTGGCACAGAAGATTGAGGCATATTAATATGAGACGTATATCTCAGATTAATAAACTCAATCTGGTTAGAGGACTTCCTAAGCTGAAGTTCAACTCAGATAACTCTTTGTGAAGCATGTCAAAAAGGAAAATTTTCAAAATCTTCTTTTAAATCTAAGAATGTTGTTTCAACCTCAAGAACATTAGAATTACTTCACATTGATCTTTTTGGACCCGTGAAAACTGCATCCATCAGAGGCAAGAAGTATGGATTAGTCATTGTTGATGACTACAGCAGATGGACATGGGTAAAGTTCCTAAAACACAAGGATGAGTCACATTCTGTGTTCTTTGACTTCTGCAAACAAGTCCAGAATGAAAAAAAGTTTAAAATTATTAAAGTCAGAAGTGATCATGGTGGTGAATTTGAAAACAGATATTTTGAAAATTATTTTAATGAAAATGGCATTGCTCATGATTTTTCCTGTTCTAGAACTCCACAACAGAATGGAGTTGTAGAGAACTCTGCAAGAAATGGCCAGAACCATGATCAACGAGACTAATCTGGCAAAGCATTTTTGGGCAGAAGCAATAAACATAGCTTGTTACATTCAAAACAGCGTGTCTGTAAGACCTCTACTAGAAAAGACTCTCTATGAATTGTGGAGGAACAGAAAGCCCAACATTTCATATTTTCATCCTTTTGGATGTATTTGTTATATGTTGAACACTAAAGAGAATCTTAACAAGTTTGATTCTAAAGCACAGAAGTGTTTCATGCTTGGTTATTCTAAACGCTCTAAAGGCTACAGAGTATACAATACTGAAACACAGATTGTGGAGGAATCTATACATGTTAGATTTGATGATAAGTTTGGTATAGAAAAGCCAAAGCAATTTGAAAGTTCTGCAGATAGAGAAGTAATTCTCACATACTTTGAAGGCTCAGAGGCAGAAAAAGCTCAAGTAAAGGAACCAGAAGCAACGCCAAATACAATTCCTTTAGCTTCTCAAATGAACAACTTAAAGATTTCTGAAGAATCAACTGTTAGAGGATCATCTTCCAGAATCAAGGCCTCTCACCCAGAGGATGTGATCATTGGAAAGAAGGATGACCCCATTAGAACAAGATCCTTCCTCAGATCATCTGAAGCGTCATTATTTGGGTTGGTGTCAGTTATTGAACCAACTTCTGTGGATGAAGCTCTGCAAGACAATGACTGTATAATTGCCATGCAAGAAGAGCTCAATCATTTCACAAGAAATGATGTTTGGGATTTGGTTCCAAGACCAAAAGGATTCAACATAATTGAAACTAAATGGGTCTTCAGAAACAAGTTAAATGAAAAAGGAGAAGTTGAAAGAAATAAAGCAAGGCTTGTTGCTCAAGGTTATAGCCAACAAGAAGGAATTGATTATACAGAGACTTATGCTCCTGTAGCCAAGTTAGAGTCTATTCGTTTACTCATTTCTTTTGCTGCACAAAATAACATCCCTCTATATCAGATGGATGTTAAGAGTGCCTTTCTAAATGAAATTATAGAAGAAGAAGTTTATGTTCACCAACCTCCTGGTTTTGAAAGTGAAAATTTTCCAGAACATGTTTTTAAACTAAAGAAATCTCTTTATGGTTTAAAATAAGCTCCCAGAGCTTGGTATGAGAGATTAAGCAATTTTCTTCTAGAGAAAAGTTTTATCAGAGGCAAAGTGGACACAACCCTCTTCTGTAAAACATTTAAGAAAGATATTTTAATTTGTCAAATATATGTGGGTGATATTATATTTGGATCTACCAATGTTATGCTGGGAAAGGAGTTTGCTCAATGTATGCAGGCTGAATTTGAGATGAGCATGATGGGAGAATTGAGATTCTTTCTGGGAATTCAAGTCAACCAAACTCCAGATTGCACTTACATTCATCAGACCAAATATGTTAAAGAGCTTCTGAAGAAGTTTAACATGACTGATAGTAAGATGGCAAAGACTCCCATGCATCCAACAAGTACTCTTGGTAAGGAAGAGGTAAGTAAAAAAGTAGATCAAAAACTCTACAGAGGTATGATAGGATCTCTTATCTACTTAAATGCTTCTAGAACTGATATTTTATTCAGTGTATGCTTGTGTGTAAGATTCCAATCAGATCCTAGAGAATCACACTTAACAGCTGTTAAGAGGATTCTAAGGTATCTGAAAGGTACTTCTAATGTGGGTTTGTGTTACAGAAAATCTGATGATTTCAAATTAGTTGGATTCTGTGATGCTGGCTACGCTGGAGACAAAGTGGAAAGAAAAAGTACTTCTGGAAGTTGTCAATTTCTAGGAAGAAATTTAATCTCCTGGTACAGCAAGAAGCAACCTAAAATTGCGCTATCAACTACAGAGGCAGAATATATTGTTGCTGCTGGATGTAGCACGCAGATGCTTTGGATGAAAAGTCAACTAGAAGACTATCAAATCTTTGAGAGTAATATTTCTATATTCTGTGATAATACTTCTGCTATATGCTTGTCAAAAAACCCTATTTTACACTCTAAGGAAAAACATGTAGAAATTAAACATCACTTCATCAGAGACTATGTTCAGAAGGGTATTATAAACTTAGCCTTTGTTGATACAGATCATCAGTGGGCTGATATTTTCACAAAACCCCTTGCTGAAGATAGGTTCACGTTTATTCTGAAAAATATTGGTATGGATTTTTGCCCAGAATGATATTTATCAGAAGCAAACTTCTCAGATACAAAATGTTTAAAACTCTGAAGTATTTCATCTGTCATTTATTTGATTTATTGAATTATTATTATTTGTGTGTATCTAAACTAACCAATCTTAGAGGATCGGAATGTTGGCTAACGTTTCATTTCTCAAAAGAATTTAGAAGCACATGCAAGCAAACACGTGTCACTCTGAATCTGAAAAGATGGCGTGCACTTTACTGAAGAGACATTTGAGGTATTGTTTAAATAGTTAAAAAATCTTGGTTTTCCCCCCAAATTGTCAGAATCAATTAATGCTTTGAAATGATTTTTATTCTTTTCATTAAATGCCATTTAATGCTAAGTGAGAACGTGCTATTTGTGACTGTTTGTGTGCCCTATCTTCTCTCTATAAATACCACAAATCACACCATTTCACACTTTTCACTTCACCAACAATATATGCATTTCAATCTGCTCTTTGCTCTTCATCAAAACCCTAAACCTTCATCCAAATCTTCTTCATCTTCAACAATGGCAACATCATCCTCAACATCAGCTCAGTTTCAATCATCTATGGCTGTAGTTGCGTCATCAAACATGGGTGTTACTCCTTTTAAGGAACCTAAGAGAACATTGTTAACCCCTGTGGACAAGCTTGAAGTTCTTTGTGAATCCATGGTGGAATTTGACTCTCTGGCTGACAATGGGTTTGAGTTGTGTTCTATTGTTGATGCACAAGGCTGGGTTAAGTATTTTGACAAATTATTTGGACCAGTGTATCCACACTTGGTGAAGGAATTTTGGATTCATGCATCTGTTTACCCAAAGTTAATCCTCTCTTCTGTTCTGGGAAAAGAGATCATCATCACTGAAGATCTCGTCAGGAAACTCATAGGGTATGAGGAAACTGATGGAGTTTGTCATCTTCCAGCTGGGCGTGTTGACATAGAAGAAGAGTATTAGGAAGTTATTGCATCTGGACAGGCCTCCAACAAATTTAAGGATCTGAAACCTAACTACAAAATTTGGGCAAAGATTTTTCTGGGATGCATCAATTACAGAAAATCCACAAATTCTCCAGATTATGTAAATAATGAACAACTCTATTTCATGTGCTGCTTGAGTCAGAGTACAAAGGTAGATCTGCCATACATTCTCTTTATGCATCTATGGAATCACATCAATGCATCCAGAGAATCCATAAAGGATAAGGGACAGAAGATCAGGACGTGGATTACTTTTGGAAGATTGATCTCAGACATTCTGACAGAGAATGGTCTGGTAGCTGCTCTCTATGAAGCTGGAGTTAAAGAAGAGCTTGAATCAATTGTTGGAAAACCCTTGAATGGAAAGAGTCTTCAGGGGCTAAAAATTGTGGATGAACTCACAGCTGTTCCTAAGAAGCTGAATGTTTCTGAAGTTAGTCCGAGAAGGATTCCAGTTCAAGACTTTCCAATCTTTGGTGCTGAAGAACCTAGGGATATTATTCTTAGGTATATTGATGTGTGCAAAGCAGATGGAACACCTATTCTTGATGATATTCTGATTCGTGCTAGAGAACCTATGCCCGATGTGTATGAAGAGAACATGAGAAAGAAACGACAGTTAGAGGCAGAAGAAGCTGCTGCTCAGAAGAAACAGAGAGTTGCTGAAAAGCCACAGAAGCAGATTAAGAGAAAAGCTTCTGGAGAAGTCCCCTCTGCTCCCACCAAGCGCATCAAGACAAAAGGTATTAAAACATCTTTACCTTCTCTTTCTAAAATTGCAGTAGATGTATCAACAAATAGTTCTATGCCTAAACCTCCTCCCACTCAAAATCAAACTATTCCTGCTCCGTCTCAAACATCTAAACCACCAAAAATTCCTACATCACATATTTCATCTGATCCTGTTTCCACTACACCACTTAAATCATCTGATATTCCACAATCAGAACCACAAACAAAACCAACAGAACAACCTACAACACAACAACATCCTGAAACTCTACAACCAACTGCATCTGAACCCGTACAATCTGACCCAGTTGCATCTGAACCAGTTGTACCTGATCCACCAACATCCAAACCTTCTGATCCTCAACCAGAACCATCCAATCCTATTAAATCAAACATACCTGACTCTGAGATTCTGGATATTCAACCTCTCAAGACTGTATTTGAAGTATCATCTACATCTTGTACCCTAACCACCTCATCTGATTCCTCTGAATCTGATGTGCATCCAGATGTCATTTCACCTCCCTCTCTCAGAGAATTTGAATCTAAACAACCAGATCCACCTATTTCATCTGAAACTCTCATTCCTAAAACCATTCCAAAACCTAAACCCAGGACATCTGAGTTTGTTTCATTTGCTTCCTTTAAACCTTTTCCCTCTGATCCACTTCCTTCTAGTTTAAAACTTAAGAACTTTTATACCAGAATAGAACCATCTGACTCTACCACTCCTTTTAAAACTAAATCTTCAACCATTTTACCATATGTACTTCAAACCTACTTAAAAGAACTGCCAGATATCAGTTCATCAAAACCTCTGTTTTCTGATAAATTTGTTTTCATTCCATTCACTTCCATTACATTTGATGTCGTTCCCTCTGCATCACGTGTAAAACCATCTCTGGTTCATGCTTTATCCAGATCCAAAACTACCACTTCATCTGACCATCCATCTTTTCCTTTCTACCCTCGTCCTCTGATCATCATTCCAAAATTTACCATACCACCTCCACCTCAACCCAAGCCATTCACTTTGGAAACCCTTCTCAAACCAAAACATAGGCTAAATGTTGATATTCTATTTGAAATTTTTTTGAAAGAAATAAAGATGACTTTAGGCTCTGTTCAGAAGAAATGCTTGTCAACCATGGATGGAAATGAATCTGATGCTATCTGGAATAGCTTCATTACCAGATTCAATACTATAGCCTCAAATCTGAAGAATGTCTGTTCTGATGATGCGAAGCTTAGATTTGCTAAAACTGCCAGAAGCATGATTTGGAATGTAAAAAGATCTGCACCTTTGCTTCTTGAAGATGTTCCTTCATCTTCTGAAGTATCTGCTACAAAAGTTTTTGTTGAATCTGCTTCTGAAGAAAATCCACTGGCTATGACAATTGTGGAAATCCCTCTGGATCTGTTGCTCCTGACTCTGCATCTCCAATGGAAATTGACTCTGCTTCTATTCCTGCACAAGAATCTGCTCCATCTACCTCTACTGAGATCAAGAAAGAGAATCCAGATTTGGAAGATAAGATTGCAGTATTGGAAGCTGGACAATCTGAGATCAAGTCATGGATGGCCAAGCAAGACCAGAAGACTGAGAACATGGCACATTGGATGTCTAAGCAAGATCAGAAGAATGAGAACATGGCAAAATGGATGACAAAGCAAGAAGAATCCTCATCTGAAATCACTCAACTTCTGAAGATGATTCTGTCCAAGCAAACCTAGTTTTATGTTTTTCTGTATCTGATGTTTGTGCACGTGTACTTGAATTTATCTGATGATTTGTCTGTTCTTAATATGAATGAATGACTCTGCTGTTTTCTCTACATGAATGTATCTTTTCTGTATTTCCTTTTATTTGTCTTTAAAAGTTTTACTTTTTGATTATGACAAAAAGGGGGAGAAAATGGATCTGACTGTTCAAATAAACTCTACCTAAATGAAACTCAGACATATCTAATTATAACTAACATGAACTCTTAGTATTTCAGAACATTTAAAAAATCTGATAGATTCTTTAAAAGTAACTCTAAGATCCCCAGATCAAATTTTAACCAATCAGGCTCTGATTCTGAAACGTTCATCCAAGTCAAGCTCTAATCCTTTGGATCACTCAGGCTCTGATTCTGAAAAGAATACTCATGCAAAAAGGGAAGTTTATATTCCTTCTAAGTATTCAAATCAGGGGGAGATTCATAATCTCAGGGGGAGTTATATTTATATTTTTATTGAACAAAACTTCTTATGTTTTTGTCATCATCAAAAAGGGGGAGATTGTTAAAACACAGATTGGTTCTTAATTATATCTCTATGTTTTGATGATAACTCTTACGAAATTATGTATTAAAGAATTATATACTCTAAAATTTGTTTAAGAATGTTTGCTGCAGATATCAAAATGAATATTATTCTGAAAGCAAATTAGATCTGAACATGAAAATATGCAAGGCTCTGAAGCGTCAGAAGCATCTCTTAGAAGAATCTGAACGCTACCTACTGAAGGTTCTGAGCGCTGTCTATAAAAGGATCTGAAGCAGAAGCTACAGAAGAATCTGAAGTAGAAGCCAGAAGCATCTGAAGCATTGAAGATTTTTGTATGAAGAGTTTCAAGCTTAGTTTATTTCAGAAGACTCTGATAGTACTACGCTGCCAATACTGAGGATATCATTCCTAAAACTCTGCTCTAATGTTATTACACGCTGAAAGCACACTTGCTGCATTGCTCTGATTCAGCAAACTCTGATGAACATCAGAAGACTCTGATCACTCAAGGCTCTGATAGTATTTGCTGAAACTTGTTGAAGAAGAATTCAAAGTTATGTCCGTTGGTTTGGCCAAACGAATCTTTCCTCATTTATGCTAGACACAAGAACACAGACAAAAAGGATTTCTCTGTGCATTCTACTTCTAGGAAAGGTCTTGTGATGTGAAGACAAAAAGGCTCAACCCTTTTCAGTACACAGCCTTCAACATGAAAACTACTTGGACCTCTGTGCCTATAAAAGCAAGACTCCATCACTCTTCTTCAGTTGACGAAATCATTTGAAATAAATTCATTACAAACTCTCATACAATCAAAGAGTTTATTTCATTGTTCTTAAACTTAAGTGTAAAAATCGTTGTGATATAGCTTTATTAGAAGCATTTAAACACTTGTTTAGTTCTTACATTTAATTGTAAAAGTCATTATGAAGATCCAGTTGTGATCAGTTGTTCTTAAGAAGACTAAGAACAATTGTTCTTAGTGCTAGCTATTGTTATCAGTTTGATTAATAGTGGATTAAGTCCTTGTTGAGAAAGGCAAATCACTCTTGATAGGGTGGACTGGAGTAGTTGAGTTCAACGAACTAGGATAAAAATCCTTGAGTTTTTATTGCCGTAAGTTTTTCTATATACTTATTCAACCCCCCCTTCTAAGTATTTTCTCACCTTCATTTTTGTTATGAAATCCACTTGTTGTTGATCTCTCACAACAATAAGCTTTTATCTTTTTCTAAGTTGATCATTAAAAGAAACCGATTTATAGCAATAAAACACATAACAAAATAAGACATTTAACATCACATCATTTTTAACATAAAGGAAACATTATATTAACTTCACATTGCTCAACAACAAGGGTTCAGCTCATGGTGGGCTTAGTATAATTTACTGAATCGAAACTAATAGGAAACATACTTAAAAAAAAAGATGTAAAAGAATTGATAACCTAATAGTAACTTAGAGATCTCTTGTGTTGGATAAACAACAAGTGAAGCCTCCAGTCCCGTCAGCTCTCTGTAGTGAGTACAAGAGTCGGTGAGAAGAAGAACTCTCTCTTTTCTCACAAACCTCACACTAAAATAAACTAAAATACTACTAAAAACTGGTGAGTGTGTGGAACTCCTTCTTAAATTCCTAAGGTCAGCTTTTATAGGCACCAGTGTAAATGTGAAAGGTGGTAGGCCTTGGATTATTGGCTTTTGATCCATACAAGATTCAACCCATATTATTCCTTGCATAAGCTGACTACATTCTTGTGTCAAAGCAACAATAGCAAATTCGCCTACTCGCTTTCTTTTGGTGAGCATGTCCTTCATGAATTTAGAGTAGTTTGACATTTTTTGTATGACTATAATCAATGGAATATTGATGTGCAATTGCTTCGGAATATCCATGAATTTTCAAAACTGTTGTTCTTCCTTTGCGTTCCTAATCATATGAGGAAAAGGTGACGGTGGTCTTTCTTGCAAAATATTTGGTGTCTTGTCAGCTTCAGGCATAACTCCCTTCTTCTTTTCTGAACTAGAAATCATACACTCATTGCTTCTCTTATCACTGTCTCCTTTTTGTTTCTTCTGAGGTTGGTTCCTCAGTGGATTCTTTCTCTGTAGTGGTCTCTTGTGGAGTCAGTTCTCCACTTGACTATTGACTTGTTGATCCTTCACATTCTTTACCACTCCTCAATTTGATAACCATGCAAGTTTCAACATTTTTTACCCCTGAGGTAGTGGTAGAGGCTTTAATAGAACTGGGAAGAGTTCCCATGTTTCTATAACTAAGAGCAGTAGCAATTTGCACCACTTGATTCTTGAGGTTCTTAATACTTGCTCATTGTGTTTGAAATTGATTTTTTCCCTCTTGAATGAAAGATTTTAGAACATTCTGCACTTGGTTACTTCTTTGATTTGGATGATAATTTAGTGCAGAATAACCAGGAGGAACTTGTGGTGCTTGAGTGTGTTGTGTGGCTCGGGGTTTGTTGAGTTGATTTTGAATGTTGCTCGATGAAAAATTAGAATGATTGTGCCACTCTGGATTGTATGTGTTTTTATACCGGTTGTTATACTTATTGTTGCCAACATAATTATCGAACACAGGGTTTGATGAACATTCTTTAAACAAGTGTGCTCCTCCATAATATACACAGGAAATCACTGTCGCGTCAGTAACCACCTTGATTGGTTCAAGTTTGGCTACTTCAAGGGTAATCATCATCATCTGATGAAATTGGGCTATTTCAGCAGCAAGATCAGTGGATTCAGAAACTTCATGGACACCAGTATGTTTTTTTTCATGTTTGACTTCCTCCAGTTCTTGTCACAGGCCATTGGTAAGTGTTGGTTGTAATGCTCTCAATCAACTTGTATCTTTCTTCATAAGATTCCGATGATAACTCTCCACCACTGGAAGCATCTAACATGTTTCTTGAAGATGGAATAATTCCATTGTAAAATGTTTCAAGTTGTATACAAATATGTATCTTGTGGTAAGGACATTGTCTAAGAAACTCCTTGAATCTTTCCCATGCATCAAACAGGGACTCATCTTCTCCTTGTCTGAATGAAGTGATTTCATTTCTCATCTTTATGTTCTTGACAAGAGCAAAAAACTTAGACAAAAATTTTTCAGCCAATGTGTTCCAAGTATCAAAGGAACTAGGCTCTAAAGAATTTAACCAACTCTTGACTCTATCCCTTTGAGAATATGGGAAGAACCTCAACTTGAATGCATCATCTGTTACACCTGTAATTTTGGAATTGTTGGCCACCTCCAGAAATTGTCTCAAGTGAAGATGAGTATCTTCATGAGTAGATCCAGAATATTGTCCAACAGCTTGCAGCCTTTAAAACATCATAGGCTTGAACTCAAACTGATTAGCAGTTATCTCAGGCCTAATGATTCTAGTATGCATAGTCTCTGATGCTGTCTACCTTATCATTAGTTATTCCAATGATGTCAGTTTCAGCCACAACTGCTTCTTATGGTACCCACTCTTGGAATTCTTGATCTTCGGGAATGATATTTCGTTCTTCTGGTTGTTGCGTAGCACGTATCAATCTTCTTCATGTATAAAATATTCTGTCAGGTTCAGGATCTTCTCTATATTATGGGGATAACAACCTGCGCATGCATAAGATCTACACTTGTCATGACACCAGAGTACAGGAAACAATAAAAAGCTCAAATGTTATTTTCAAACAAAAATAACCAATACAGTAGTTCAAAATAATTCTTGGCACTCCCCGGCAACAGCGCCAAAAACTTGTTGTGCTTAAAAACGATTATGGTGTCACATGCAAGTATACATGTATGCTTAATTGCAACAAGTGATATAAGTAAGGATATCGTACCCACGGGGAGTGAAGAGGTTTATATTGAGCTTAGTAAGTATTCTTGTTTAAAAACTAACATGAGCAAGGTCACAAAATAATATTTGATAACAATTTGAGATTGTCCGCAACACAAAATTAAATGTAAAAAATGTAGGTTTAATTAAATCAAGAGAGTGATTCTTGAGATATGATCCATCAATATTCAAGTAGCGAAAATGTGTAAGTGATGAGATGTGTCGTGCCTCAAAAGGTCAGAATGTGATCTATATGTGTATCTCTACAACATCAAAACATGTATTACTAGGGCAAGGGAACAAATCTCTAAGTCTTACTTATAACCCTACAATACATCTGATTTATATTTTGAAAATCCTTTATGGTCTTAGCCTCTTATCTCTAAGAAAGATAATTAAATGAATATCTCTATCATACTTGTTTTAACCACTTTTGTTATGAAATCCACTTGTTGTTGGATCTCTTATAACAATAAGCTTTTCTATTTTTCCAAGTTGATCATTCAAAGAAACAGATTTATAGTAATAAAACACATAATAAAATAAGATATTTAACATCACATCATTTTTAACATAAAGGAAACATTATATTAAGTTCACATTGCTCAACAAAAAGGGTTTAGCTCATGGTGAGCTTAGTACAAACTACTGAACTGAAACTAATAGGAAACATACTTAAAAAAAGATGTTGAAGAATTGACAACCTAATAGTAACTTAGAGATCTCTTGTGTTGGATAAACATTAAGTGAAGCCTCCAGTCGCGCCAGCTCTTAGTAGTGTGTTCAGGAGTTGGTGAGAAAAAGAACTCTCTCTTTTCTCATAAACCTCACACTAAAATAAACTAAAATACTACTAAAAACTATCTTCTTGGTGATTGTGTGGAATTCCTTCTTCAATTCTTAAGGTTGGATTTTATAAGCACCAGTGTGGATGTGAAATGTGGTAGGCTTTAGATATTGGGATTTTGATGCAAACAAGGTTCAGCCTATAATTAAATCAACATATTCTTTTTTGCCCTCCATTCTTTGTGAGCAAGCATCCGGGTACAGACAGTGATGGGGGACAAGGTGTCTGGTGCAAGCTACTGCAACATGTAGTAGCGCATAGGTGCATGCGGCGCAATGTTTATATGCAGGGTGCACTTTTATAAGGTTGGTCCCTACCGTACTACTTCTTTGCTTTCTTGTGCCACTGATCTTATCCAATTGATTTCCTATTTCTTCCCAGCGCAATTCTGCCACGCTAGCCCTAGGAATTTAAACACGTCATGCTCTTGGCCATTTATCTTCACGTGATCTTCAACAACTTTTCATTCTCCTTTCAGCTCTCTCTTTTAGACGCCGCCTAGACCAGGCATGCCTCATCTTGCCTTAAAACTTCCTTGAAATTCATTAACACACAGATGAAAACTACAAAAGGTAGCACCTATTATGCTCAAATCAAGATAAGCTAAAAATACTAAAATTTAATAAATAAACATTAGATTTATAACAAAACATAGAAATGAAATAGGATAATAATAACACACTAAAAGTGGATTATTAGGTGGCTCTGCCTCTGATGGTGGACCTGTTTCTAAAGGTAAACTTGCAAAGTTTTAGAGGCCACCGAGAATTCAACAGATACCAAGAAAACTTGTAGATTTTTAGTTACTACATGATATTGAGATTGACTATGAAGGAGAAGTCATACAGTTCCATGATGGTGGAATATGAACCCATCAGCATTAATGGGGCACTCTATAAGAAGGTGGGGGTGAACACCATGAAGGAAGAACTTGAGGAAATCAATAGAAATAAGACACGGGAATTTACTGTTCTACCTAAGAATAAGAAAGCCATTGGGTTTTCAAGATAAAGTTGAAGCCAGATGGCTTAAAAGCCATCTGGTTTAGACTATCTTGGAGTGTTTGCACCTATAGATAAACATGAAACCATAAGATTTGGTATTGCTTTAGCTGCAAATAGAAATTGGCCTCTGATACATTTAGATGTAAAATCACCTTTTATAAATGGTCTATTGAAATAAAAAATTTATGTATCACTATTTCCCGTGAAAATTGGAAAACAACCACTAATCTTCCAAATCTAACTTTGGTGACTCACAGGATCGATCAGATTGATCCTAGGACATGTGCTAAATTTTATTTTAAAGAAAATACTAAAAAATGAACACTTCGACAGTGTTTATAAAGAAAGGTTAAGTCAAGTGCATGGTTCGACAAGAATGTAAGAGCGTTAAATTGAAAGAAAAGGTTAAAGACTTTAATGAAAAGGCTTAAAAGAAACAAAGCATAATGTTGAAGATGTAAATTGCAGGAAAGTAAAAGATAAATTCTTTTAATACAAAGTGAAAGTAAATTTCATTAAAGCGTAAAATGGTGTTTTACATCACGTACATTCTCCCAAGACTCTTTTCTCTACACATTGATACTTTGAGTAAATTTGGAGTGACTTGTACAATAGTGAACACAACACCACGAATCTTATTGCTAGAAACCCTATTTATAATAATAAAATTAACTATTGTTAACTTCCTAAGAGCATTAACATTTGACAAGTGTTGCGCTGCATGCATCTGCCTCTTGGATGTACGTCACTTGTCTTATTCAGGAGTGAGAAAGAATAACTACTCCCTCCTTTATTTAAATTTCAAATTCTATTAGTATTTAGACAACATTCTCGGTCGAAGGTAACTTCTTCAATCTCAGATATATTTTCTAAGTCCCAAAAAAGTCTTCCTTAAGTGATTGCCTTCGATTATTTCATTTATTGTAATGACCCAGTCGAAGGCTTCTTCACATTACCTCGAGAATTCAAAGTTTCAACCAAAAACTCTAATTTAATGTGAGCATCGAATTTATGAGCTAACAAATTTCCCCCCAAAAATGTATTTTTTCAACAATACTGAAGAAAACGACCATTTTTGATAGTGTCCTATTTGAAGCCATCTTTCGACCCCATGTAGGTGTCAACGTAATTGACCAACCCATGACTTAAGAAAAACTGTTCAGTTACTTTTCAAGCACGTGCATGACATCATAGCCAATTATGAAAACAATCTCTTGGAAATCCCACTAAATCTCAGACCATCATCACCTCTCCTAGGATCTATGAGATCGTGAGCATATGTAATAACTGCCACTGCCCCCACTTTCGATCCTGGGACGCCACATGTCCCACTACCTTTTAGCCTTTAATGATGCATAGTGACCTTTTATTACTTCCAGACCTTTTATAAATAATCTCCTCATAAACCATTTTTATTTTTTTCCACTCCAAGCAATCACTACGCATTTCTTTCAAGCACTCCAAACTTTTTACCTTCAGTACACCCATTTTTATTTAAACCCTTAATAATGGCGTCCTCCACTGCTGTTACTCAAGATCAGAAGAAAAACCCAAAGGTCAAGGGGCCAAAGAGTGTGTTGTTGCTTCCTCCCTTTGCTACACTAAGCGGACCCAAGGTGGTGAAGAACCAACCGTTCATTCCTGAACCTCTTAGAGAAGAGAAG
This sequence comes from Lathyrus sativus, assembly GCA_963859935.3. Classification (NCBI taxonomy): domain Eukaryota; kingdom Viridiplantae; phylum Streptophyta; class Magnoliopsida; order Fabales; family Fabaceae; genus Lathyrus; species Lathyrus sativus. Next base: position 17,924,381 of record OZ012739.1, on the reverse strand, counting down.
AGGCACATCTAAGAATCTCAGGTAATGATTCCCGTGACTGTTTCAGGTAAACCCCTAGCTTTAGCTGGTCCTCTATCCACTTTAGGAGAAGATTATTCAACCATTAGCGACTTATTTCCTTCCTATCAAAAGACTAAACCCTTAGGGCAAAAAGATCAAACAAAAGTCGCCACTGAAGGTCCTGATAGTATAGCCTTACACAACGTAGACCTAAAGTAGATGAATGATGGGTCCAGGTTGTTTAGAGAAACTCCCTACTTCAAAGGTTCTGACCTTTATTTGGACTGGTTGACCAAGGTAGAGAAGGTCAAGGCAGAAGCTTGGAAGAAAATTGGGATTTATGACTTGATCATGATGTCGAAGACAGGTCCCGCCTACTTCCCCATTCTGCTGGCTTCTTCTTTGTATTTCTGGGATAGTACCCACTATACCTTTCACCTTCCTTGTGGGATGATGACACCCACCCTTTTTGACTTAGCCGCTATCACAGGGCTAAAACCTCATGGATTGGTCTATGACCCTAAAGTGGATAATCAATACACCATAGGGTTTCCACCACCAAACACACATATACGCACTTCCTTAACCACTACCACAACAAACAAATAGAAACGATCAAAGACCAAGAGCACATAGCATTTCTGGTTATGTGGCTTTCTCGTTGTATGTTCTGTACAAAATATCTGCAGGTGGCAAGGAAGTATCTCACTCTAGCCAACCAACTACACCTGAATCAAGGCATTTTCCTAGGTGAAATGATAGTAGCCCGCTTATATGAATCTCTGAGTGAAGGTGCTGGTCGACTGAAAGACCAAGAGAGTAATGGGAATCTCTTGTTGTCAGGGCCTTTCTGGCTACTCCAGCTCTGGCTTAATGTCACATTCGAGACTAGCCTTCCTAACAAAGAGACGGTCGACAAATAATACCTAGAGATAAAGGAGAGGCGAGCCAAATGGACTCGACTAGTTAAGCTAACCCCTAGTAAAGAGTGGCAGACACTCAGGGCATCTATTTCTGGCTTCATTAAGATGTTCGCCAAACGATACGAGTTTACACCAAGGATGGCCCTGTTTGCATAAAGGAAATATGCTCCTAAATGGTTTACTAGGCCTTCCCTCCTGCATTCAAAAAACAAGAGGCTGAGTCAATGCTTGTCTAGGAGGGTTTTCTAATCCCTCAACTCATTGTCCACAAGCTTAACCTTCTAAGGGGCCAAACATCTTTAATGGCCTATCAACCAAATCTTGTCTCTCAACAATTTGGTCTGGTCCAAACGTTGCCCAAATGTCTGTATGACAAAAAGGTTCATGTGATCCTTCCTCATACTATTTATAATGGCATAGAGAGTTCGTCACATCTTGCTCGACATGCCCACAAATCCCTCCTTACCCCTATTTACTTAGAGCCCTCTCACCTCTACACCCAAGAGTTCTACAACTGGTGGTCGAGGCATTACACTGCAGAGTTCCTCGATGTTTCTAGCATTATTCGCTTGATTGACCAAGCTTTTGTTGATGTTCAGGAGAAGGTCAAGAAAGGTATATCTACTCACATCAAAGAGATTCAAGCCTTCCAGAAGTACATCGAAACTTCTTATCGAACAAATGATGTTAGTCGAACCATCCGCGAAGCCGTTGTCACGCTGAAAGAAAAAATTTCAAAGAAAATGGAGAATTTAAAAATCCCTTCATACTGTTGTACCCCAAAATTTGGCCAACCGGTTCTCGTACTTGGCTTATGTTTTCATCTGCATTGTTCTAGCATTTGTTCTCTACAATTCTGCATATCACATCATTTGTTTTTTGAGGCAGGGGATCAAGGTTTTCCTGTAGCTCAGAGCTCTTTTTAGCGCAAAAGACCGAGCAGCGAGCATCGGAGGCTCCGACATTTATTTTTCCCAGCGATCGAGCGTTCAATTTTATTTTATTTTGTAGGATATTTCAGCTCAGGAGGCAGCAGTCAAGCTAGCTCAAGCATTCTCACAGTTACAGAGCAAGTTTCAGAGGCTGAACAAGGCTTAAAATGGTTGAAAATGGGCAAATATGCAGATTTCGCTCAAAAAGGCGCCAAAATTCAAATTTTGAAGGTGTTAATCGATTAACCAATTGGTAAACCGATTAACCAATTCAAATTTGAAGTTTTGAGGGTGTTGATCGATTAACCATATGGTTAACCGATTAACCAGTGCAATTTTCAGCTCTGTACGTGATTTTTCAAGCCAAGCCACTTTGGGGTCCAATTTTGATCACTTGTGACTTGATTTTACACCAAGGGAAGGATCTAGAACCATTTTGAATTTTGGTTAACTTTCAAATCATTTCAAATTCCCTCGAAATTTCCACTCCTCATTCCAAAGCAATTTTCATAAACCACACTCCAAGCCTCATTTGGATCCAAACCTAAGGGGTATTTAAATGATTTACTCCAAACCTCACACATCTAACTCTCATAATTTCCATTTCATTTTTAGAGTTCATTCTCACTCTCTCAATTCTCTCTCAATTTCTCCATTCCCAAACCTTCACCAAAGCTCTTCTCACATTGAAATCTTTGATTCTCCATTAGAATCATTGATTACTAAGAGCTAAACCTTCATCCTTGATCATCATCATCTCAATTTCTTCTTCCAATTTTCATGCAAGTTTGGATCTGAATTTTGAAGTGGCTTGGAAGGAGCTTATTTGGATTATTTTGGTTTAATTTTGGTGGATCTTCATATCTACTACAAGCAATCATTTGGATCTTGAAGGATCTCCAGGTTTCATGCTTGGATCTGCATAATTGGAGTAAATCAACACTAACCGAAGCAATTCTTCGTTTCGTAGGTTGGAATTCTTGATCCATTGTTAATCTTGAGCTTATTTTGCATATTCAATGTGGATCTTCATTTTTATTGACTTTTGGTTGATTCGATCCATGTGATTTGTGATCTTGCTATTTGATTGTGATTACTTGTTGATTAGATCACTGATTTCTGGTTTAATTTCGTAATTAATTGATATTATGATCATTGGAATGATTGCACATTGGATAAGTTGCTGAAAAGTGCTTTTGAACTGCTGTTTTCTGCTGTTGACACAGTGTTAATCGGTTAACCAATTAGTTAATCGATTAACCAATGCAAATATTCAAATTTTCCAACATTTTTAAGTGGTTAATCGATTAACCCCTGATCTTAATCGATTAACATTGTGCCAGCAGGCCTGTTTTTTTGTTTTTCATGCTTGTTTTGGTGCTCACTCACTTTGAATCTTCATGGATCAATATGACGCATTGGGAGTGAGTTGTTTTGGATATATGTCGCTGTTCTTGATCATTTAATCATGATTTTGTCGACACTCATGTTCGATTTCCATTTGAATGCATGCTTATGGATGTGGTTCAAAATGATGACCATTTGCATTGTTGCCTTTGCTTGCATTGCTTGAGGTTGAGATGTGCTTGTGGCGGCTACTGCCGCACACTTTATTCCTCCCTCTCTTATCATATTTGTTTTGCATGTTCTTATTTACTTGAAGAGGTTGAGATGTGCTTGTGGTAGTTGTTACCCCACACCTTTTTCCTCCCTTTTCATCTTTGTGTTGCATTGCATGTTTGCATTCTTTTCTTCTCTCATTTGTGCTTGCTTTTCACTTCTTCTTTTTGTCTTTCTTTGCCATGTTCCCTTAGGATCTCTAATTCATCTTGTTTAAGATGGATTATGATAGACATTAGGATTGTAACCATGCATGACAACATTAGGTAGCATGCCCTTTCATCCCAATCATAGGTGCACTTTGCATGAGAACATTAGGTTGAGTCTTAGTCTCCCTTTAGAGTGTCTTTCTCTTCTCATCTTCAAACACTTCAAAACATCTAATAAAGGTTAAGGATTGTTGTATGTTACGAGCCTTAAGTACTTGGGAAATGGTGATTGGGGGGCCTCCTCTCAATCATCTAGAGTGTTTAGCGTATGTCTTTTGGACGATATGCGACGCATTCGCTCCTAGGTCATAGTCTTTAGTGCAACATGAATTATAAACAACAATTAATGCACTTATTCTCTAAAAAACACAAAAACAAACTTCAAACTTTTTATCCTTCGGGTTCTTAATTTGGAAAACCTTTTTCATGTGGAGAGTTTTGTTAACTCTTGGTTCTACCGCAAACGGGTAACGCCTAAGTCTCCAATGGTCGAGCTGCATACACCTAACTGCTAGAACTAAGTTTTAACCCTACTCGGACCAAAAAACATTTTGAACCAACCGGTGTTCTTGTTATCCCGAACTACGTTTTCTCTAATTTCTCATACCAGATGAGAATACATAGGCACAAGACGGCGATGTCTTGGTGAGCAACCTTCCCCCACCTTCACCCGTAGTTAGCGGAACTACGTTGACTCTGACTTTCCCATTGCACGGGGGAATATGTAGGCATAGATCGGCGATGCTCTATCGAGTCTCTTTTATTTTCTTTTGTCCCTGAGCCGTAGCTTAGATAGTAAACACCCTATTAGATAGACAACAAAGTGTGGATCTCGTCGAGTACGACGATCGTGAGGGGTGCTAACACCTTCCCCTTGCGTAACCGACTCCCGAACCCGAGGCATTGTTGCGATGACCTGTCTTTTCCCATTTTCGTTAGGTTTTCTCTGATCGTTTCCTTTCCCTCTTTTGGGATAAATAACGAATGGTGGCGATTCTTCTGTCCTTGGCGGCCCCTCTTCGCAGCGATGCGACAGGGGGCGACTCTGTTGGGGACTATTCCAATCCCCTATGCGAGTCAATCCTAACGCTTGTTTGTTTATCTTTTGGGTGTGTATACATGTGTTGTGCTTTATTGCATTCCCGCATTTACTTTCAGCATTGTATATATCAGTTTTGCTGTGCTGTGGGGGGGGGGGGATGTTCCACTGAGTGAGAAGCCAAACCCAGGTTTGAGTATACACCTAGCATTAGAGCGGAAAGTAGTGACGGACTTGTATGTTTCAGCATGCATTAGTCCCCACGAAATTCGCGTTCAGACGAGGTTTTTCTGTGAAGGTATCCTATCATGTACATTAGTCGAGAGGGGGTATTGGATCAGGGAACTGTCGACTCTGGAGATCGATCATTTGGGAATTAGTTAAGTGAGGCCTCTTCGTCAGACTATGATGCCAAACCAGAAATTGTGAACGTATCATCATTTCTCGAAAGTCTGTGACGCTGATGACCGCATAGGATGTCATACCATGTCAGTGATAGGTTCACACCTGTGAGTGGGGAGGGTTATGCAGGAAACCTTTACCTCCAACCTACCCTGTTTTCTTGTCGGTGCAAACTTTTGATCTTGACACTGTGGGTCCTAATTATCAGTGGTATGTTCTTGTCAAAGCGGAACACTAGTTTTTCTCAATCAATAGCACAACAGCCTTGATCCCATGTCTTTGCATTTGCATCATCATAACATGTTTGCATTTTGCATCCTGCATTTTCATTTGCATCGCAGGTTGTTCTTAGTTGCCTCGTGTTCTTATCTCGGTTTGGCTTTCTTCAGTAATAGGATTGAGGAGTTCAGTTTCCACAGATATCCAACTCGAGGGAATCAGCGAAAAGTAATGGATCAAGTTCAAGCTGAATTGCAGGAAGTTCGAGCTCGCATGTCCCAGTTCATGGAGCTGATGCAGAATGTTGCCAGCGGGCAGGAACAATTAAGAACTATGGTCGAGCCGTTGATAGCACCAGGTGATGGATCTGTTCTACAGGGTATTCCTACTGTTGTCATACCTCCGGGCGGAGGTGCTGGGAATGGAAATGGTAATGTTGTTGATGGAAGTGTGTGCGCTGTGCACGGGGATGCTGGCCCTCATTGGGAAGATAACCATGATGATATCTTTTCCATGAGAGATATGGAGGACAGCCTGTCAACTGAAGCTGATAAGAGGTTTAAACGGATCGAGGAGAAGATGAAGTCTTATGAGAATTGGAACTCTCTAGGTTTTGATATGTCAGATCTTGGTCTAGTTCCTTGGGTCAAGATTCCCCCCAAGTTCAAGGTACCATATTTTGAAAAGTACAAAGGGACAACCTGCCCTAGAGTACACCTCCGAGCATACTTCTGGAAAATGTCTGCGTATTCGGATGACGAAAAGCTATTAATGCATTGCTTCCAAGATAGCCTGGCAGGAGCGTCTTTGGAATGGTATATGGGACTCGAGAGAACTCATATCCGCAGTTAGAGATAATTGGCCGAATCTTTCGTGCATCACTATCAGAGATGGCGAGATCTTTCGTGCATCACTATCAGAGATAATCTGGCACCGAACAGGTTACAATTGCCGAGCTTGTCGCAGAAGAGCACTGATAGCTTCAAGGAGTACGCCCCGAGATGGCGAGATTTAGCAGCAAGAGTGCAACCTCCCATGGCGGAGAGAGAATTGACTGACATGTTCATGGCTACGCTGCCCGGTGTGTATTATGAGAAGCTGATAGGTTGCATGTCTGCGAGTTTTTCAGATTTGGTAATAACAGGAGAAAGAGTCGAAAGCGGTATCAAAATGGGAAAGATCCAAGTTGCTCTTGATTCTTCCAAAGAGGCAAAGAAGGCTTATGTTGGGAAGAAAGGAGAAACTAATGCTGTATCTGCTCCAGCAGCTGCTCAACAGTCATCCTGGTACCAACAACCTTATGCTCCTTAGCAGTAGAACTATCGGCGCCAGAATAGGCCTCGCAACAATTTGGAAAGAAGGAATGCTCCTCTTTATCCAGTTCATGTGCCGTACAACCAGCTTGTGCCACATCTGATTCAGAACACATTGGTGGAGCCCAAGACTCTCAAGCCGGTGCCAGAGCCATACCATCTGGGGTATGATCCTAGTGTGCAATGCGGATATCATGGAGGATCCATGGGGTACTCAACTGAAGATTGCAAAGCCTTTCAAGCCAAAGTGCAGCAGTTGATTGACAAAGAGTACATATCCTTTCCTGAAGGAAATTTGGTTGTGCATGTCGTCCTCTCAGCTGATTGAGTTTGAAGACTGCAAGGGTCACGTCCTCCAGCAGCAAGTCCAGATTTGAAAGCTCAGTTCCCCGAAGCTGGCAATCTTTGTTTTATCATGTCATTTCTTTGCATTTGTAGTTTCTTTTCTGTTTAATTGCAAATTTCATTTGTAAAACTTGTTGTTTTCATTTGATAATGATAATGAAATAAATATGCATGTTTTTGATTAAATTCATTCGTGTTCACTCTATGCTTTTTATTGATGTCTAATGCTTGTTTAAGTGGAATCCGGGGAGGATGATGAAATTGAAACACACGCAAGCTTCCGTTTGTATGCTTTTGAATAAAACCTGCTGATGATGTATATGCATTATTTCAAATTCCTAAACACCGGAGATATAAGGAAGATAATCCCTTGTCAACCCCTTTGAGCCTAGTAGTAGGAGTTTCTTTCTGAAAACGAAAAACCCTCAATCTTAACCTGGGGCAGGGTAGGTGTCAGTTAATTTGACCGAGCATCCAAATTGCAAAAGGAGTTTTCCCGTTCGAGGACCAAACAAACCTCTAGAGGGCGTGCCTAAAAAACCACAGTGGTTATCCATCGCCAAGGAGTGAAACAGTCGCAATCCCTTTAACAAGTCAGACAAGTCGGTGTCACACGATTTGTTCAAAAGAAAAAGAGAAGAGAAAAAATCAAAAGAAGAAGCTCGCTAAGCCGGTAACTTGAAAACAAGCGACTTAGGTAAAAATTAGGGCATCCTGCTGGACTTCGAAATCAAAAGAAACTCAAAAGAGTCAGTCCAGGAAAAAGTTAGGGAAAAAGTGGAAAAGCGAAAAGGATTACAAAAAAAAATCCTCGAAAAAACAAGTCATGTGACTCCAGGCACCAAGGACGAAAAGCGAGTGACTGTCACTCCAAAAATTTGTGGTTTCCTGAACCATCACTCCTATCATTCAACCTTTAAAAAGTGAGCGCTTGTGTCAAGTTAGTTGAACTTAAGACTGGAGCACATCAAGGAGAATGGGTGGGTTAAAATAAACTTTGAGTCTTATATCCTTTCTTTCAAACCGTGAACCTGACCACGTTACAACCTTTAAAAGTCCTAATTGAAGCAAGTTTGTTTCCAAAGCATACTTCGGTAAATATCGCATCGAAACTGACTCCTAAAAAGGATTATGCTCAACTTGCGGATACTAAGGTTGACATTCTGATAAGTGATTCGTTCACTATATATCAAAAAATCTTTTTCCAGTGAACAGACTTCGATTTCAAAATTGTCATATGCATTGCATTAACATATCTTTTGTGCAGAACAATTTGTTTTACTTGCGAGTAAGCACTTGACATCAGGAAAGTTTCCACAGTGGAAAGTGTGATCCGGATAAGATGCAGAGCACCCGAGTACTCCGTGGAGCAGGGGCAAGTCACATCAAATGGTCATATAATGGGAGTCAGCCATCCAAAAGTCAGCCAATCAGGGGCAAAAATCATTACAAGGTTGGGGCAAGCCGCCCCAAGAGCACGAGAGTTATTCTTATCCAGAAGACAATTAAATTGAAGTGCCTCTTCAAGGATCAGAATGCTGAAGTAGTTCACGTCAAACCAGCGGGGTACAAAAATTTTAGATCTCCTTTCAAGGAAGTTTTTATAGAGATCCCACAGGCTGGGACAAGATTCGAAACAAAAGATTTCTTCCTCTCCACACCTTCAGATTTTATCAGAGTTGGTCAATCAAGGATGAATCCTTTCATGGTACAGATGCTGGGGCAAGCCATCTCGAGATCGTCTCATGGAAAGCTACTTTCTTTCCCAAAGATTAGACTGGGGTGAGTTGAATCACATTGGGGCAGTTACTCAAGCGAGTTTATTTCTCCTCAGCCAGAATTGAGTGTCGGGGAATCGTGTCGTCACCCCACCAAATAGCCTGGACCCGTTACCTGTCAAAAATGTGTAACCAAAATCATTTCCAAAGCCTAGTTCTTGTGTAGCAAACCAAAAATCAATTCCCGTTTGATATCCTAAACTACAAAATCAGTTCCCGTCTGATACCTGAAACCAGGAGTCAGTTCTCGTCTTACCTATTTTGTAGTCAGTTCTCGTCTGACCCGTTTTTGGCGAACCATCAAGCCAGTCCTTGTCTGGTCAACACTTCAGTAAGCACCAGCTCCCACCTAGTAGTCAGTTCTCGTCTGACCTTTCTCCAAAATCCAGTTCTCGTCTGGTAGTTAGTTCTCGCCTGACCTTTCTTCAGAATCCAGTTCTCGCCTGGTAGTCAGTTCTCGTCTGATCTGTTATGGAATACCAGTTCTCGCCTGGTAGTCAGTTCTCGTCTGACCTTTCTCCAAAACCCAGTTCTCGTCTGGTAGTCAGTTCTCGCCCGACCTTTCTTCAGAATCCAGTTCTCGCCTAGTAGTCAGTTGTCGTCTGACCTGTTATGGAATACCAGTTCTCGCCTGGTATTCAGTTCTCGTCTGACAGCTTAACCTTTACCACCAGTTCTTGTCTGGTAGTTTACCTTCGAATGCTAGTTCTCGTATAGTAATTCCCTTTGGTATCCACTACTGTTGGTAACTGAAAATAAATCCAATCACCATAAACCTGCTCCTATCCCTAAACCAAAAGCCTAATCGTACTTGGCACAAACATTCCTAGTGTCTTACATGCTATCACATACCCTGACACGAGGCTCGATGGATTTCACTTCTCCACAGTAGAGATTTTGTATCCCCCATGGTAATGTTGTTAAATCAGGAATATCTCGCCAGTAGTGATGTGCACTTCTCCTCAGCAGGATGGGTGTAACTCAACATCACTCATCGGTTCAAGGTCCAGTTCTCGTATGGAAAACTGTTTCAGAGTCTAGTTCTCGCCTGGCCTGTTAATCTTTCGAAGCTCAGTCCCCGTATGACAAGCCTTCATGGAATACCAATTCTCGTCTGGTAGACGACATTTGAGTCCAGTTCTCGCCTGGTAAATGTAAGTTGTTAAAACCAATACCCGTCTGGTGAAAAATGTCTCAGAGTCCAGTTCTTGTCGTGCAAACCAGAAATCAGTTCCCGTCTGATATCCAAAACAAAAGCAGTTCCCGTCCGATACCGAAAGCTAGAAGTCAGTTCTCATTTGACAATTTAACCTTTTGCCACCAGCCCTCGTCTGGTAGTCAGTTCTTGTCTGGCCATTTTTCAGAATCCAGTTCTCGTCTAGTAGTCAGTTCTCGTCTTACACATTTTTGGTGAACTAGTTATCGTTTGGTAGTCAGTTCTCGCCTGACCTTGTTTTGAAGAACCCAGTTCTCGTCTGGTAGTCAGTTCTCGTCTGACCTGGTTTTGAAGAACCTAGTTCTCGTCTGGTAGTCAGTTCTCGCCTTACTTGTTTTGAAGAACCCAGTTCTCGTCTGGTAGTCAGTTCTCGCCTGACTTGTTTTGAAGAACCCAGTTCTCATATGGTAGTCAGTTCTCGCCTGATTTGTTTTGTAGAACCCAGTTCTCGTCTGGTAGTCAGTTCTCGTCTGACCTGTTTTTGAAGAACCTAGTTCTTGTCTGGTAGTCAGTTCTCACCTGACTTGTTTTAAAGAACCTAGTTCTCGTCTGGTAGTCAGTTCTCGCCTGACTTGTTTTGAAGAACCCAGTTCTCGTCTGGTAGTCAGTTCTCTCCTGATTTGTTTTTGAAGAACCCAGTTCTCGTCTGGTAGTCGGTTCTCGCCTGACCTGTTTTCGGAATCCAACTCTCGCCTGGTTGTCAGTTCTCGCCTAACCTATCTAATTCATATCCAGGGTTTGTTTTCCCCACCAAAAGTCCAATCGTAATTGGCATGTCCTAGTCATCCCCAGTGGAGTTGGTTTTGTTTCTTCTCAGCATTTATGTTGCTGGTTTGGTTCCGTTGCATTTTGCATTTTGTGCATAACATCCTCCAAATGCGTAACATTTCCATTTCGTATGGAGCATTGCGCCATATTCAAACATGTGCATTTGAAATATAAGCCAGGTTGTTACCTCTTGTTTCCAATTGTATCCTCAACAGAATTTCTACAGTTTCTTTTTGCAATTGGTAAATTTCCGGGTTCTTTGGTATTCAACCGTCTTTTATCTTGATTGTTTGAAAGTCGTTCTCTTTTCGCTCATTTAGGTTCAAGCCGCTTGAATAGGGGCAACTGTTGTACCCAAAATTTGGCTAACCGGTTCTCGTACTTGGCTTATGTTTTCATCTGCATTATTCTAGCATTTGTTCTCTGCATTTCTACATATCACAACATTTGTTTTTTGAGGCAGGGGATCAAGGTTTTCCTGTAGCTCAGGGCTCTTTTTAGCGCAAAAAACCGAGCAGCAAGCATCGGAGGCTCCGACGTTTATTTTCCCCAGCGATCGAGCGGTCGATTTTATTTTGTTTTGCAGGATATTTCAGCTCAGGAGGCAGCAGTCAAGCAATCTCAAGCGTTCTTACAGTTACAGAGCAGTTTCAGAGGCTGAACAGGGCTTAAAATGGTTGAAAACGGGCAAATATGCAGATTTCCCTCCAAAAGGCGCCAAAATTCAAATTTTGAAGGTGTTAATCGATTAACCAATTGGTTAACCGATTAACCAAGTCTAAATCAGGTCAAATTTGATGTTTTGAGGGAGTTAATCGATTAACCATATGGTTAACCGATTAACCAGTGCAATTTTCAGCTTTGTACGTGATTTTTCAAGCCAAGCCACTTTGGGGTCCAATTTTGATCACTTGTGAGTTGATTTTACACCAAGGGAAGGATCTAGAACCATTTTGGAGTTTGGTTAACTTTCAAATCATTTCAAATTCCTTCCAAAATTTCCACTCCTCATTCCAAAGAAATTTTCACAAACCACACTCCAAGCCTCATTTGGATCCAAACCTAAGGGGTATTTAAATGATTTGATTCAAACCTCACACATCTAACTCTCATAATTTCCATTTCATTTTCAGAGTTCATTCTCACTCTCTCAATTTCTCCATTCCCAAACCTTCACCAAAGCTCTTCTCACATTGAAATCTTTGATTCTCCATTGTAATAATTGATTTCTAAGAGCTAAACCTTCATCCTTGATCATCATCATCTCAATTTCTTCATCCATTTTTTGTGCAAGTTTGGATCTTAATTTTGAAGTGGCTTGGAAGAAGCTTATTTGGATTATTTTGGGTTAATTTTGGTGGATCTTCATTTCTACTACAAGCAATCACTTGGATCTTGAAGGATCTCCGAGTTTCTTGCTTGGATCTGCATAATTGGAGTAAATCAACACTAACCGAAGCAATTCTACGCTTCGTAGGTTGGAATTCTTGATCCATTGTTAATCTTGAGCTTATTTTGCATATTCAATATGGATCTTCATTTTTTATTGACTTTTGGTTGATTCGACCCATGTGATTTGTGATCTTGCTATTTGATTGTGATTACGAGTTGATTATATCACTGATTTCTGGTTTAATTTCGTGCTTAATTGATTGTATGATCATTGGAATGATTGCACATTGGATAAGTTGCTGAAAAGTGCTTCTAAACTACTGTTTTCTGCTGTTGACACAGTGTTAATCGGTTAACCAATTGGTTAATTGACTAACCAATGAAAATATTCAAATTTTCCAACATTTTTAAGTGGTTAATCGATTAACCCCTGGTGTTAATCGATTAACATTGTGCCAGCAGGCCGATAATGTTGTTTTTCTTGCTTGTTTTGGTGCTCACTCACTTCGAATCTTCATGGATCAATATGACGCATTAAGAGTGAGTTGTTTTGGATATATGTCACCGTTCTTGATTGTTTAATCATGATTTTTTCAACACTCGTGTTCGATTTCCATTTGAATGCATGCATATGGACGTGGTTCAAAATGATGACCATTTGCATTGTTGCCTTTGCTTGCATTGCTTGAGGTTGAGATGTGCTTGTGGCGGCTACTGCCTCACACTTTGTTCTTCCCTCTCTTCTCATATTTGTTTTGCATGTTCTTATTTGCTTGAAGAGGTTGAGATGTGTTTGTGGTAGTTGTTACCCCACACGTTTTTCCTCCCTCTTCATCTTTGTGTTGCATTGCATGTTTGCATTCTTTTCTTCTCTCATTTGTGCTTGCTTTCTGCTTCTTCTTTTTGTCTTCCTTTGCCATGTTCCCTTAGGACCTCTAATTCTTTTTGTTTAAGATGGATTATGATAGACATTAGATTGAAACCAAGCATGACAACATTAGGTAGCATTCCCTTTCATTCCAATCATAGGTGCACTTTGCATGAGAACATTAGGTTGAGTCTTAGTCTCCCTTTAGAGTGTCTTTCTCTTCTCATCTTCAAACACTTCAAAACATCTAATAAAGGTTAAGGATTTTTGTACATTACGAGCCTTAAGTACTTGGGAAATGGTGATTGGGGGGCCTCCTCTCAATCATCTAGAGTATTTAGCGTATGTCCTTTGGACGATATGTGACGCATTCGCTCCTAGGTCATAGTCTTTAGTGCAACATGAATTACAAACAATAATCAATGCACTTCTTTTCTAAAAAACACAAAAACAAACTTCAAAATTTTTATTCTTCGGGATCTTAATTTGGAAAACCTTTTTCATAAGGAGAGTTTTGTTAACTCTTGGTTGTACCGCAAACGAGTAATGCCTAAGTCTCCAATGGTCGAGCTGCATACACCTAACAGCTAGAACTAAGTTTTAACCCTACTCGGACCAAAAAACATTTTGAACCAACTGGTCTTCTTGTTAGCCCGAACTACGTTTGCTCTGATTTGTCATACCAGATGAGAATACATAGGCACAAGACGGAGATGTCTTGGCGAGCAACCTTCCCCCACCTTCACCCGTAGTTAGCCGAACTACGTTGACTATGACTTTTCCATTGCACGAGGGAATACGTAGGCATAGAGCGGTGATGCTCTATCGAGTCTCTTTTCTTTTCTTTTTTCCCTGAGTCGTAGCTTAGATAGTAAACACCCTCTTAGATAGACAACAAAGCATGGATCCCGTCGAGTACGACGGACGTGAGGGGTGCTAACACCTTCCCCTTGCGTAACTGACTCCCGAACCCGAGGCATGGTTGCGATGACCTGTCTTTTCCCATTTTCGTTAGGTTTTCTATGATCGTTTCCTTTCCCTCTTTTGGGATAAATAATGAATGGTGGCGACTCTTCTGTCCTTGTCGGCCCCTCTTCACAGTGATGCGACACATACGATCCTCCTGAGAAACGCTATAAAGTGGCTTTCGCCCTATTTCCCCTAAAGACTCCTCGACTGCCATCTGCTGACTTTGGAGTGGCCCTTGCCCCTCCATTTGCCATATTGGTTCATCTGTGGGGATTTTATAAAGATCCTTCGTCAACAGTTGAAACCCAAGGCCTAGTGGGTGGTTCCGACTAAACATACGCTTGATAGTTTCAAAGGGCACCTTCATGTCAGAATCAAAGATGTTCGCATCGAATCCAAAATTCTTGAAGGTCGTCATCCTTCGATTTTATGCTCCTTTATCTTAACTCTATTATTGCTAACTTGTGGCATCTTTATTTGTTTTGCAGCTGCACCCAAGAAAAGTACGCCTCAACCACTGGTTGAGATAAAGGCTGAAGGCAGCAAGGTATTTCACATACCACTTTCTCTTATTACCTAGTCTTCATTTCCTCTAATGCTTCTTATTAACTCAGGCTTCCCGTAAACTACCTCCAACACCTCCAAGGATGTTGAAGAGGTCCACTGCCCAAATTATCATTGACTCAGAGGATGATGAAAAATCTCCTCCTGAAGACCTAAAACTGAAGAAGAGGAAGAGAGCTAGCCAAGGGATAAATGTTACTGGTAACTTGTCTGACCCCAAGACGGCTAAGATCTTCAAAAAGACCACACCCACCAGTGGTGCTGCAGAGGCCTCTACCAAAGATGCCTCTACACCAGCCACAGGTCCTACTGAAAGTGATAACTCTAGCCCTGCTACTGAGGGTGTCAAGGTAACTCACACCTTAATTTTCTTTGAAATTCCCATTCACTTATACCTTGTTTCCTTTTACCATAATTCACTTTCCTTTCGATTCAGGCTGATGCAGGTGGCTCGAAGCCAATAATGGACAAATCTCCTTCTCCAGCTAGCCTCTTGAATATGCAAGGTGAGCCCAGATACCATCCCACGTCTGATTTGGGCTCTGGAATGAGTTCACTTGGTGAAATTAATAAACCTGGCTTTGAAACAGCTCCCCCTTCGCCTGTAAAGACTGCCACCCAGCAGTCTCAAACTGATGGCTCTGACCATGAGGAGGAGGATGAGCAGCAGAATCTTGAGATCTAATATCTGATAGACGTCGATATGGAGGAAATCGCAACTCTGGCCAATGAAGATAATTCCCCAGTGGACGATACTCTTGGTGACAAAAATGCTGATCTAGAAGGGAGTGAGGAGATGGAGGAAGATGATGAGACTATGTATCAGTCTGAACTGGATGGCCACAGTGACGAAAATTCTAGCGACAAAATGGATGAAGACAAAGAAGATGAGGGCCAAAGTGAGGAGGAGAAAACTGGGAAAGGTCCTGACAATGAGCCAACCCAAGTTGAGGTCGTTGCCACTCCAGCCACTACTGCTGCTACTGAAGGCAAGGCAACATCCACTATGTATGGAGCATGCCTCTCTGAAAAGCAATTCGACGCCTTGAAGGTCAGTAACCCTTAACAATACATCGAGATCCTTATTGGCAGTCGAGGAAGTTCCTTTGGCAAGACTCTTAGTGCTTCGACCTCTAAAAACCAACCTTCGAGCAAGCTTAAAGACAACATCCTTCTAAAGATCAAAGAGAAGATCTTTAAGGGTGACCTTTTCACGCTTTTATAGATGGACCACGTTACCCACATCTCTTTGAAGAATCTTCTTCAACAAGTAGACATTCATGTTGTTTCCCTTGAATCTGCCACTATCATCCTAGAACTTGGTACTATGATTGACCAAGTTTATGGGGACCTCAAACGCCTGCCTCAGATCAAAAAAGCCATCTCGACCAAATCTGGTAGCGAGGCTGCCACTTGGGCATCTGCCATTGATTTTGAGAATAGCATGACAGAATTGGAGGAAACCAGAGAAAAGAACAAGCGGGAGATTGCCTCTAATGAAAAAAATATTACTTCCTGGGAGCGAAAGATCAAGAAGCTTCGAACCAAAATCTCGAAGGCCAAAAAACGCAATGCTGAGTTATCGGCCTTTGATGACTCTGGCCTCTCAAAAGGGCTTGATAATGTCATAACTGTTGTTGAGGAAGCTCGACAACTGGAGAAAGAAGTTGCACACCTGAGGTCTAACAAAACCTTGTACGAAAGACGTCTTGAGCTCCAGAAGTCGAAATATTTGAAGATGAAAGAGAATCTCCCATTTTAGCTTTTTAACTTCTTTGTAATGTTTACTTTTGAATATCATGTTCCATAGTTTTTTAGAATTTATTATGTAATGATTTTAAGCCATTTTGGCATTTATGAATACCATTTTTGGCTCTGCCTTATACATTGAATTATCCTCTAGAGATTTTAATTTCTTAAAGCGTTGGTTTATATTTTTTCAAATACATGTCGTTTACTTTCAAGATCCTTTTATCCTCGTTTAGCTCTTCGACTTCATAGGCTTTATTAGCAAATACTTGCGTAATTTGAAATGGGCCTTCTCATTTTGGGGATCATTTGACCAAGGCTCTGACCTTTCGATCCATAGGCAAGATTACCCTCCAAACCAAGTCTCCAGGCAAAAAGATCTTAACCTTAACTTTTTTATTGTAAGACTTTTATACTCTCTTCTTTTGACTCCTCAAAAGCTCAAGAGATTTAAGTCTTTCTTCGTCCAAATCTACCAACTCATATAACATCATATTCCAATAAGACTCACGAGGAATTTCATGATGTCTCTGAATCCTAGTCGACTGTAGGTAGATCTCAATGGGTAATACTGCATCGTGACCAGAAGTCAGTTGAAATAGAGTAGTGTTGGTGGCTTCCTTGGGAGAGGTTCGACATGCCCAGAGAATCTAGTCCAACGTCTTATGCCAATTTCTAGGCTTCTTTCCCACATGTTTTTTTTATCAAACCAATCACCACTTTATTAGTTGTTTCGAATTGACCATTAGCCTAAGCATAATAAGGTGTAGAGGTTAAGAGTTTGAATCCCATCTCCTTAGCAAACTCCTGCATCTTTCGACCAGTAAAAACTGACCCTTGATCTGTTGTGATTATTTCTAGGATACCAAACCTGTAAATGATGTACTTTTGAATAAACTTGATTACATCCTCTTGATCCACCTTTGGTAAAGGCACCGCTTCGATCCACTTCGTAAAGTAGTCAATTCCTACTAGAATGTATTTCTGATTCTTGGAGGATGCAGGTCGAATCTCTCCAATCAAGTCCAAAGCCCAACCTTTGAAAGGCCATGGTTTGACTATGAAATGAAATTATCTTTCCAAGACATGTTGTATGCCAGCGTGGACTTGGCATTCCTAGCAGCCCTTGGCGAATTCTATACAATCCTTTAACATAGTAGGCTAATACATGCCTTGTCGAAATAATAACCATTTCATCTTATGGCCTACTTGATGTTCCTCATACGCCCCACTATGAACCATCGAAAGGGCCAAATATGCCTCTAATTCACTAAGGCATTTATGTAAGACTCCCTCGGGGGTCTTTTTAAATAATTCGTTTCCTAGAAGAACGAAACTTAGAGCTTGATACTTGACCTTTCGCTCTGTGGACGCTGTTGGATTATGTAAGTACATGACTAAAGGCTTCCTCCAGTCTTTATCCGTCAAACTATCTACTGCAAAGATCTCAAAGTTTTCCTCATCAGCATATCCAAACTTCGTCACTTCTAGATCTGATGGACGTAATCCAACAGACATGACTTTACCTCTAGCTTCGATTGCCTCTTGTAAACTTTCATGTTGTGTCACGAGCTGGAAACAGAGCTTGACCATTTCACGTTTTTTCTTTTTTTTTTCCAATTTTTAGAGAGATGATAGATGTTGTTTTCACGTTTTGACGGCTTGTGTATTAAAAAAAAACCCTTGCTTCTCTTTTATGGGCTTCATGAAAAGCCCACTTCAACCGTATTAATCCCACCCCCACACCGTGTTTGATACCCCCTGCTTGTTTGAGAAGAATGATGGGCTTTTGTATGCAGCCCATGTAATTCCTAATTCACACTACCATTTTCTTCAGGCATACTCCGCTTTCCTTTTTTATTATTCCATTTTCAATATCATTTTCATTATTTTTCTAATAGTAGTTTCTAATGTTTTATTAATTTCTTGTTTGATTTTATCTACGTATTAGTTTGTTTTCTTATGGGTCGATGAAGAGACCCCAAGATTGTTTTCCGTTAAATTATTGATGAAAAACAATAAATCCGAGACCAGATTTTCTTTTCATTTTCATTTTTGATTTTTATTCATTTATATCGTTTTTTGGTCAATGACGAAATTTCATAAGTTTTTATCGGTCAAACTATTGATAGATAACAACTTATCCGAGACCACTCTATTTTCTATTTCAATTTCTTATTAATTTTTGATTTTATTTAATTTTCCCCGATCTATGAAGTCTTTCGATTCGTAAACATCGATTTATTTAAGTCGATAACCTTCACAATTTCAAATCTATGGAAAATGACCATTTGGGTCATTTTCTTAATTTTGGGATCGTGATAGGCTACCTTTGATTAATCGACATGATGTTTATGATTAAGACGAGATCTCCCCCTTCTTTCGTCCGTGTGACACGATTAAATTAGAGAATGGTCCTCAATACCGTTTCTCTATCTTATTTTAGCACGGATATTAATTCACGCGACCTCCTATAGCCTGACTTCCATTATAAGTCGAGCTACGATGTTTTAGCGTCACATTTCGTCCCGATTTAACTCATAACAAAACTAACGATTAACTTTTTACTTTTCTGTCAAATATCAACTGCTTTATTTTTCAGCCAAATATTATTGTGGATATTATCTTGATATTATTATTGTCTTGTATATTATTCATATTAATCATACTCATATCGTATTTATCTTGTCTTATTCACCCATAGTCGAAAACACTTAATAAATGATTGAAACGCTAAAAGCCTAAATTGTTGGACTGTTGGATCATTGGTCATTAGCAGGAACCCTAGCATGGAGTTGTGCCCGACTTTGCTCAAGGCTTAGTTTAGAACACATTGCACACACACGACTTTCTCTTGGGCTACCTGACAATGAGACCCTTTTATTTCGTGCAATCCAATGTAATTTACATGTACCCCTCTCCCATTACGATGTATGTTTCGTATTTCTTTGATTATTGGTTTATTTTCAAACTAATCCTTGATTCGCCATCGAGCCATTTTCAAACACCCCTCGTAAGTCGAGTGCTCGTCCGCATTCGCCATCGACCTATTGCATACACTTCATCATGGTTTCGATATTGGGAGCACCCTCAGGGACTAGTATCGTTTCTCACAACCTAACCCTTGATTCGTCGTCAAGCCGATTCCATTTTTGACCAAACCCTCGACACGTCTTCGAGCCTTTTTCTCAAACCATTTCCATTCAACCATACATTTTACATGCGAATATGAGTCAAACCCTTGATACAACGTCAAACGTGTTTTCTCAATCAAACTATTAATCAATTTAACGACTATTCAATTCTTTTCAAGGTTTAAAGAGGGGGATTGAGCCTTTGATCTCTCTTTCGGTTGTTTGGATGCGAGTTATCTTACTCGTGTGTAAGTAATTTACGCCTCTAACAACATTAACAACTCGACAACGTTTAACCATCGTCCAATCAATCATCATTTCAAATACCATTCAAGCACAACTTCTTTTATGATGAAAAAGAGAGATACTCAAGTCTTTGACTCTTTCTCCCAATTACTTGGGCCTGAGGAGCCTTTCTTAGACTTCAAGTAATTGTCATTCGACCAAACTCTCCTTTCAAATACAACTTTTCTTTTACAATGAAAAAGAGAGAGAGCCAAGTCTTTGACTCTTTCTCCTAATTACTTGGGCCCGAAGAGCCTTTCTTAAGCTTCAAGTAATTGTCATCCAAACCCTCTTCAAACTCATTTCAACCTTGTCTTTTCATGGTCGTTACCACGAACTACGAATGCTCTGATTCTTCATTCTCGTCTGAATGCAAGATACATATGCACAAGATTGCGATGATCTTGGCGAGCACATTTCCATTTTTCTCTGCTATTCCAAACTTCTATATTTCTTCGTTATTCCATGCACAATTCCCTCATCATCTCCCGTAGTCAAACTACGACGCTCTAATTTCTCATTTTCGTCCGAATGAGCATACGTAGGCATAACGGCCTCAATCCTTGGAGAGCACCCTCTCCTACAACTACCCATGTCCCCTATCATCTCTACACTTTTATAGTATCATTGTAGTATTTAGTATTGAGAAGAGAATAACTAATCTTAGCTAACATTCATCACAATATGAATTAAGAGGTTCTTGTTGAGTACAATGGATGTGAGAGGCGCTAATACCTTCCCCTTGCGTAACCGACTCTCGAACCCAGAACATCAGGTTCCGACGGTCGTGTTCCTTTCGTTTTTAAGAGGTTTTCTCGATATTTTCCTCTTCAGTTCATTCGGGATAAATAAAGTTCGGTGGCGACTCTTTCAAACCGCGTTTCCAAGCCTTTAGTGTGAGGGTCGTTTCTCTAAAATGTCTATATGATTTTTCGAGGTGCGACACCCCCTTTGAGTATTTATTAGAATCCATGTTGGTGTTAAGTTCATTTTTGTATGGATTCTAATACTTTTTCTTGAACTATAACCATGACTTATTATTTGAGTTTTATACCCTTGCCTAATAAGTTTGAGAGCATTCATGGCATTATGTGTGGTAGTATTCAAGTTGGGGAGAAGAGGTTGGTTTCTAAGAGGTTGAGAAAAAGAAAGAAAAGAAAAAAATGAAAAAGAAAAAGGAAAAAAGGAAAAGAATTGAAAAAAAGAAAAAAAGAAAGAATAATGTTATGCTAATAAGTTGTGTGGAATGGCGTAATAATTTGGAAAAGAGAAACAAGTGATTGGAATTTGTGAGTGCTTGAGATTGTGAGAAATGATCACTCTCATTTGAGTAGGTAAGTTTTTGTTTATTTTACCTTGAGAAAAACAATTGTTTGTTACCCAAGCCACATTACAACTCTTAAAGCCCTTGTGATTTTTGCTTTTATACTGTTCAATATGAGTTTTTTTCTCGATGAATGTATAATTTAACTTGTTGTTAGCTTGAGTGTTGGGTGAGAGTTAAGTCCCTCGTGTTTTTTATTCATCTATCGATGAAGTGTGTGTTAGGTGTGATTCATTTTTAAACATTGTATTGTCTTAGAATTTTTGACATGTGTTTTGTATTTAGGAGTTATTTCCTTTTCATGTTATCGTTGTAGTTTAGTGGTATGTTTTGCTTTGCATGTATGTTTTTGTGTTGAACCATGCATTTGTTTTTGTTTTTCAAAACTTGTTGAATCGTGATTGCTTGGTTATTACTTTTGTTTCTTTGAGTTGATCAATTCTTGTTTGAGGAAAAACAAGTTTAAGTTAGGGAGAGTTGATAAGTGCTAAATTGTATTGATTTTGAATGTGAATAATTGGCACTTATTGACTTAATTCGTAGGTTTTCCGTTAATAACCCCCCGTTTTATGTACTTTTTGTATAGTTTACGTTATAGTGTATATGTTGTGTATCGCATAAATATCATTGAGTTTAATTGTTTTTATCTCATTTTTGTAGGTATATAAGCAATGATATTTTGTCATTGTCTTATAGAGCGTTGAATAAGCTTTCCAACTCTTCTGACCGCGCGTAAAACAGAGTTACGGTTCAAAAGTTATGGTCAAAACAAGTGATGGTTTGTTGTCATGTTCGCTAGGCGAATAAACGTTTGCAGTGTGAACACGAAGTTCCTAAAAGTGTGAAAAAAACTGTTTTGACAGTAGCGAAAGATGCATAAGTTCGCTGTGCAAACGGGATTTCGCTAGGCGAACACGAAAACCCATTTTTGCCTATTTAAGTCATTTTTCCAGCATTTTTTAGGTTATGTTGTTGGGGAACTTTTTACCCCAACTTCATCAAACACATACTAGAGTAGATTTAGCTTAGAAACAACATTGAAGGGTGCATCTTGACGATCCGGAGTCGAATCTTCTTCAACCGGAGTTGACAGACCGTGAGATTTGTGTTCTTCTTTCTTCCTCTCTATGTATTTTTTATTTGTTGGGATTTTGTATGTAAGTTTATCTTGATTATATGTATATTTATGAATCTTTGTATAAAATCTCTTTTACAACTCTTTATCGATGGTTATCTTGATTTTTTACTTAATGGGTTTGGATTGCTATAGACATATACGATTCAAACTCGATCTAAGATGAACATCTGTTAGATTCTAAACTCTAGACATAGATTTAGGACTAATATTCATGTGGGTATCGATTCTTAATGTTTTGTGTTGTTGAGTTGCATGAGACATCACCGATGAGATGATACGGTTGATCTCTCGACTTTGTGTTAGATATAACCTCTGCTGTGAGTGATACGTGATGATATTGACGAGCGATTTAGGTCGCATGCATTTGATCCATATATTTTTTTAGTACATGATGGGTGGAACGAAATACAACTCCTGACGAGTTTTCTCATTTCTTAAGAATGTATTTATTTACTTGTTTTATGTTTTTCCTTTTTTATTTTTATCCCAAACCATCTAAACTCAAGCTTAGAGATAAAGATTGTCGAACGACATTCTTTCCCTCACACTAATTCCTGTGGAGATGACATAAATCCCGAAGGAAATTATTTCGAAAATAATATTTTTGCTTGCCGCTTTACCTCTTCAACAAGCAACGATAGCGATTGAATCCAACTTCCTCTTTCGCTTCAGTCTTTGTTCTCGATTTCTCACTCATTCTTCGCTTGGACTTTGTGCAATTTAGGTTAGATTTCTTGTTTTGTTATTCCTTCATTCAGTTTTGTGTTGGGTTTATTTGGTTTTGGACTTGAAACTCTTTCTTCTTCTTCTCTATTTCTTGGTGTTGATTTGTTTTGGGTTTGAATGGTTTGAAAGGAGAAGGTTGAAGAAAGGTTGTATGAAGATTAAAGGATAATGAAGAAGGGTTCCTTTTTTGTTGTTGTGATGTGCAGTCTTTTCGCAGGTTAATGAATGAGGAGTAATTTATGGAGAGGGATTAGATTGGAATTGTGTGTTGTGTTTTAAAATTCCGTTATGACGTGTTACGATTCGTTTTCATGATGTGGTTTTGTCGTGTAGCGAGATGTCGCAAATTGTACTGATTTTCTGCAAGTTTTGAGTAACCGTTTATGGTGTGAGTGGTTTAAACTTGTTGAATTTGTGTGAAAGGTTGTTGTGTGGATAAGATGTAGTGAATGGTGTGTATAACAAAGTTGTCGTTTGCGGGCCGGCTTGTGGAACAGTTGTGATGGTTTGTGGTGCATCATGATTTTGATATTGCAAGTCGTTGTTTTACTGCAATTGAAATTTAGAGGTAGTATTTTGATATTTGCGCAGCAGGTAACAGTGGCTCCTTCATATGCAATTGGGTTCAGTTTGTCGTAACTTGGTGTATGAGTGAATCATGGTTTTGGTTGTGATTTGAATTATGGTTGGTGGTGCCGTTGGTTTGAAATTTGACATTTCGTGAATTATATTGTGTGAAATCTATTTTGTGCAGGTACATGTTAGAAGGAAGGTTGGAAATTTCACTTGGGAGCAGTTGGCTTAGGTGGTGCTTTTTTCATGTGGCTGGAAATTTTGGCAGCTTGTGTTGTTTGGAAAAGTTGGAGATGGGTCATGTGGGAAGACTTCATGGGCTTTTTGTCTTATTTTTTTTAAAATTTTTTTTGTAGTTTTTTGTTGTTGTTGTTGTTGTAATAGAAGAGGAAATGTAATGGGCCTAAAGACTCTTTTTTTTAAATGACTTCTTTCTTGTTTATTATTTTTAAGTAATATGAACATTGGGTTTTTGGACAAAGAATGAACTTTTAATTGATGGATCTTTTGACATGGGCCTTATGATTATGACATGGACAACTAAACTTGGACAATGATATGGTATTGAGTCTCGAACTAGAATGCACAAAACTTGAGATTTGAATAAAATCTAATTTGGAAAGGAAATTTGAATAGCTTTGGGAATTTGGAACTTGAATTGACGCTTAAACCTTTGGAAAGAAGCTTGAATTTAGATCATGAAATCCATCATTGAATAAAACATGAATCTATCTTGACCCTTGAATCAGTTATAGCCTTAAATCACGAATCAATCTTAAATTCATCATGATTGAATTTAATTAATCTAGCTTAATTTCAACTTGTTCAATGTAGATCCATGGTTGTTAATGTGATTTGATCCATTTGCTTGAGTTTAATTGTTGATGTTCATGTTTGTTGGATCTAATTGATGCTTGATTGTTGTAATTCTATGTAATTTTCATGCATAATTGATTGCTTGATCATTTGGATGTTTGAACATGTGTTTTTCTTCTAAAAAGTGCTTTTAAAACTTGATTTTCTGCTACTGGATTAGGGTTAATCGATTAACCAATTACAATTCAAAACTGGTTAACCGATTAACCAGTGTAAATTTGTTAATTTTTGTGCTATTAATTGATTAACCAAATTTAAACTGTAAATGGTTAATCGATTAACACTGATGCAGAATGTGATTTTTATGCATTTCCAAGATTGCTTTGATTCCTTTCCACTTCTAATATTCATGGATTGATATGATGCATATATGTGGACTATTTTTTTTATCTATTTCCTCGTTCGTGATAGAATGGTTAAGTTTCTTCGACGCGCCACTTTTGGTTTTTGTTGTTGAATATCTTTAATTGTTGTGTTGCATTCTTGATATGATGATCATGTTGCATAATCATTTGTGCCTTATCAATTGTTGATCATTGATGTTCATCTTACTGGATATATGTCACATGCTTATGTTCATTTTTGATTTTGCAAATGAGTGTTTGTTTGATTGATTAATTGTTGTTTAATATGCATGGCATTCTTGGTGAATGATTCATTGTGCATCGAACTTGCTTGCCTTTAATTTTTAATACATGTTCATCATATGATTTTGCTTGATGCATGTTCATAATTGATCTGTATGTTGTCATATGCCTTTGTTGAATTATGGATACATAATCATGTGTTGTTCTTGGATGACTTGATCATATGATATTTGTTGCTTAATCTCGGTTGATTGCAATCTTGACGTTTTATTTAGCTTGTTATGCATGCTTGTTTATGATCATTGCTTGATTGATGTGTTGCTTCATTGCGGATGTATGCTTGCTACCTGGCCTTTCACACATGTTGTTCTGGATTTTCACATTCTATTAAATGTGCATCTATTCTGCCTGCTTCTTTTTACACATGTTATATGCTGAAACATGTGTTGTTAAAAGTTGTCTTGCTTGTATGCTGGATTTTATGCTACTTTATGCTGAAGCGTTGTTGTAGCTGCTGTTTTTATTTTGTTTTCCTTATTTTGCCTTGTTTTCGCATGCTCCCTTAAGGCCTCTTAGTCCAACTTAATTTTGGATTAATCTTGGAGTAGGATAGACATTAGGAGTTTAATCCATGCATGATAACAATATGGTAGTCCCCTTTAACCTCAACCTTAGGTCCATCTTTTGCATGCTAACATTAGGATAGAATTTCCTCTCACATTCCGACCTTAGGGCCATTTTGCATGATAACGTTAGGACCGAGCTTCCCCTTAGAATTTCTATGCGTTTTTCTTTTCTTATCTCTTAAAACAACATCAAAACACTTAATAAAGATCATGTGCATTGTATGCCACGAGCCATAAGTACATGGGAAAAGCTGAGCGAATGAATTTCTAACCTCCTCGTAGAATACTTTGTATGCGACATGCTTGGATCGTTAGTTCGAAGTATTCGATCCTATGTCATAGACTTTAATGTCATGCATATTCCAAAGAAAGTTAATTCATTTCTCTAAAATCCACAAACAAATTCAAATCAGTTTTATCCTTCGGGATCGTTTGTCAAACCATTTTCATAAAGAGTATGTTACTTTTCCGTTCTACCGCAAACAGGCATCGACCCTAACTGTTGGAATGGGAACTTAGTGTCGCTCATAAAAAACACTAAGAAACTCGTGGTGAGACGAACTACGACTGCTCTAATTTTTCATTCCAGGTGAGGATACGTAGGAACAAGACGACAATGCCTTGGTGAGAAACCTTTCCCCCATTCACCTGTAGTTTTATGAACTATGTTGAGTCTGACTTTCCCATTGCACGAGAGAATGCGTAGGCATAGGGTGACGAAGTCCTATCGAGTCTCTTTTTTTTTCTTTTTCGGTTCTCGTTTTCGTTTAGAAGTAGGCTTTAGATAACACACTTATTGATTAGGCAACAAACGTGTATCCTGTTGAGTACAACAGACGCGAGGGGGTGATAATACCTTCCTCTCGCGTAATCGACTCTCGAACCCCGGATTTGGTTAGGACGACCATGCCTTCTACCTCATTTGAGGTTTTCTTCGATCGTTTCCTTTCCCTTCATTGGGATAAATAACATTCGACGATGACTCTTCTGTTTTTTCGCCAGGTTTTTTTCGCAGTTGCGACACCAAGTCATTTGTAAAAGTATTTTTCAAGTAACAAAATAGTGTAACTGGTTACACTCTGTTGGTAACCAGTTACAAGTTCTTTTTAGTGATATTTTTCAAATATTTTAAAGGTGTAAGCGATTAACAATTTATACAACCAGTTACGTTGTCTGGATCTTTGAAAAAAATTGAACGTTCAAAATTTTAGAATGCATTCTTTCATAAACCATTTATATTCTAAACAAATACAAACCTTCACAAATATCTACCAACATGTAAAACTAATCCAACATGTTTCATAGGATGTATATAAGGTAATGATCATTCAAAATTCTATTTCACCTCTTCTACTCAAGTTTAAATAAGAATTCAAATATGTTTAAGACTTTTTCTCCATCCTAAATCTTGAAACCATTTTTTTGTGTGCATAAATTGTCATATCATTGTAAAATGTTCCAGAGCATTTTAAGGTTATTAGATTTTTAGGAATTTTATTTTTTTACACTATTATTCATAAGTTTATCATTGTTCTTCTGCAAAATAAAAGAAACTAAGCCTTTACAAAATAACGAGATATATTCTTAAAATCTAATTCATCCTCCCACTCTTAGGTTATCCTTTGTCCTTTTTTCTCAAAACTTATTTCTTAAGTTTATTGATTTGATTTATTTTATAATTTTTGATATTTTACTTTATTATCAATTATTAAAATTATATATATAGTCAAATAAATCATTGAAAATTATTTCTTTCTCATGAATTAGTTTTAGAGTCTTCTAATTTTTTGAATATTATACTTTTATTTAGTTTTGATAGTGTTTTTAATTCTATTATTATATTTGTATTTCACAGATCATGGATATTAGATATCAAATATTTATATTAGTTTAAATATTATGTGTTATGGTTTTTTAGTTAATGACTCTCTTAATAAATTATTTGTTATATATTTTGAGTGGAAACTTTAGGCCCATACTAGTATAAAATTTGTCATTTGTATCTAGTATGACAACTCTTTTTTTTAGGAACTTTGGACTTTCTAATTTTTTTACTATCATCTATTATTTTCTTCATGGTTTAAAATATTTCCTATGATAAAAAAAACATCATAGTTGCAAATATTGGAAATTAATGAACAATTAATGTCTATGGGTGTGTTTAAATATGACAAAGTTAAAGAGGATAAAAGTGCCCTATAGACAAAAGTGGAAAGTCCCTTCGAATCTGTCTGAAGGAATTTTGGTAAGTTTTTTTACTAAACATCCACCATTAGAATTTGCCTTTAATCTGTCTGAAGGGATTGTTATTAGTTTTTACACTAAACATCCACCAGGTGAAGTTGCCGTTAAATATGTCTCGAGCTACTGAAAGTTTGAATTTCGAATTCAAAATATACATCACTTCATAAGTGGTGCATAATATAAGTATAGGCGAACCATTACAATATTATGTAGAAAAGGTGTTGTTTCATCAAGAGTTGCAAACTTGTGAAACAACACATGCATGGCCTATAAATACATTATTTCAAAAATTCTTTCTTGCATTCGAGTTCTTCACTAGTCTTGTGCAGACTCGATTCAAAGGATGAATTATCTTGGGAATTCTTGCTTTCCAAACTCTAAGACAATAAAGAGAGTGATTGAAATACTTTTAAAGAAAGTGACTCCATTCACGATTCAGACCTAGATACATTCAACTTTACAAATATTTCTAACAATCATAAAAGTATTCAAATGGCTTTCGACTTTGCAGTTTCAAGTATCAAGGTTATGAACAAGGACCTTTTCAAGTTGGATCGCTTTGATGGAATAACTACACCCGATGGAAAGATAAGATGACATTCCTATTGACCGCTCTAAAAGTTCACTATGTTTTAGATCATAACTTACCACCAATTTCTTAACCAACTGAGGATGACTCTGATGAAATCAAGAAGGAGGGTAAGAAACGTAAAGAGGACAAATTGTTATACCATACACATATCCTGAATACATTATCTGATCATCTCCATGACCTCTATACGGATACTCAGTCTACAACAAAAAAATGGAAAGCACTTGAATTTAAATTTAAGGCCGAAGAGGAAGGTACAAAGAAGTTTTTAATTTTGAAATACTTTGAATTTAAATTCATAGATTCCAAGCCCATTCTTCCCCAAGTGCACGAGTTACAGGTTCTCGCGAATAAAATGAAGACTGTGAAAATATACATTCCTGAGACCTTTCATGTTGTTGCAATCATTGCAAAATTACCACTTTCATGGAAAAGCTATAGAAAGGAATTGTTGCATAGTTCTGGGGATTTGTTGGGTAAACTGCGAATTAAATTTGTATATGAATCGGGAAAACTTATATTGACCCTTAATGGTGTATTTCTAGGAAAATGATATTCAGTTGAGGGAATGATCAAACTTTGTACTACCGAAAATATTATTAATGAAATTTCTAATTTTGCTTACATGCTTGAGTCTGTTTCTTTATCGAATAATAGATTAACACATACCGGTATTAGTTCTATGAAGAGACTAATTAAATCTAGTTTGATTTCATTCAATATAAGTGATTTTGTAAAATTTGAATTATGCATTAAATCAAAGATGATAAGAAACCTTTCAAAAGTGTTAAATGACATACAAATCTCCTTGATCTTGTATATTCAGATTTGTGTAAATTTAATGGCATGTTAACCCATGGGGGAAATAGATATTTCATTACATTCATTGATGATTCTTCTAGATACACATATGTATAAGGCATAAAGATGATGTATTTAATGCCTTTAAACTTTACAAAGAAAAAGTAGAAAATCAATTAAATAAAAGTATTAAAGTCCTTAGGAATGATAGGGGCGGTGAATATTTTTCTATAGAATTTGATACGTTTGTGAAGAACATGGCATTCTACATGAATGCTCCACACCTTGCACACCATAAAAAAAGGTGTAGTCGAGAGAAAGGATCGAACATATCAAGAGATGATGAATGCCATTATAATACATTCCAAATTGCCATTTAATTTATGGGGTGATTCCTTGCTAACTGGTTGCCACATAACTAATATAATTCTTTTGAAGAAAACAGGTATTTCACCATATGAGGTATGGAAAGGCAAAGCATCAAATATTGACTACTTTAGAGTGTGAGGGTGTGTGGCCTACTATAAACACATGGATCCTAAGAGAACTAAATTAGGTCCTCAAGGAATTAAATGTGCCTTTATGGGATATGCACCAAATAGTAAGACATATAGACTTTTAAACTTAGAGTCTAATGTAATTGTTAAATCCCAGGATGTAGAATTCTTTGAAAATCTTATTACTAAGGATAAAGAATCTGAGTCTCCCGCAAACAAAGAATCTAGTGAGGAAGTTCGCCTTAGAGTATCGAGATACAACCCAAAAGTACTTCTCAGATCATTGAAACTCAACCCGAGCCTATGATAAGCAAGAGAGTCCGGAAAAAAGGATCTAGGAGCAAACTAAATCAATTCTCAACTTATTTTCTTTTATATAGTTAAAGGAAACTGTGAGAATTATGTATACAATATTCCCATTATTCTTCAAGTAGAAGATGCTCCTAAAACTTACAAGGAAGTAGTGGCTTCAAGGGATGATATCCAAAATGAAATGGATTCAAGGCCCATTAATGCAAATGGGTTTTTAAAAACAAGTATCATAGTGACTATACATTAAACACATATAAGGCAAGATTTGTAGCAAAGGGATTTATACAAAAAGACAGTGTTGATTACTTTGATAGATATGCACCAGTAGCAAGAACAACAATAATTAGAGTATTGTTCACCTTGGCTTCTTTGAATGATCTTATAGTTCATCAAATGAATGTTAAAACAATATTATTAAATTGAGATCTCGATGAGGAAATCTACATGGAACAACCAGAAGGCTACGTGCTTCCTGGAAATGAATAAAAGGTGTGTAAGCTTGTCAAATCCCTAAATGGACTAAAACAAGCACCAAAATAATTACATCAAAAATTCAATTCTGTTATACTTTCAAATGGATTTACTCCCAATTCTTGTGACAAGTGTTAATAAACAAAGGTACGAAAAAATATATCTTAATATTTCTGTCTATGCATTGATAATATGATAATAGTTAGCAACAACATGGATGAGATTTTAGAGACAAAAAGGTTTTTAACTTCCACATTCAAGATGAAAGATCTTGGATTAGTTGACACAATTTTAGGGATCAAAGTAAAGAGAAATAGTAGAGGTTATGAACTTAGTCAAACACATTATATTGAAAAAATACTTGATAAACTCAAACACCTAAACTTTAAGGAAGTAACCACTCCATTTGATCATATCGTCAAACATTAAAAGAACAATGGAAGAGAAGTGGCTCAATTAGAGTATGCTAGTGCAATAGGGTGTCTTATGTACCTAATGAAATGTACCAGACCCGACATATCATCTGTAGTTCGTAAAACGAGTAGATTTACTAGTAATCCAAATAAAAACATTGGAAGGCAATCAAAAGGATTTTTGGCTATCTACAAAAGATCAAAAATCTTGGCCTTCACTATGGCAAGTTTCCCATCATACTAGAAGGATATAATGATGAAAGTTGGATATCTAATGTAGGAGATCATATATCCATAATTGGGTGGATATTTATATTAGTTGGAGGAGAAATTTTTGGAAGAGCAAGAAACAAACATGCCTTACTCTTTCAACCATGGAATCGGAGTTTGTGACTTTTGCTTCCGCTGTTCAAGAAGCGGAATAGTTGAGGGACCTTTTGTTAGAAGTTCCATTGGAAAAATACAATGTTTCAAAGGTGTTGATACACTGCGATAACCAAACCACTTTATCTAGAGCATTTAACGAAGTGTATAATGAAAAGTCTAGACAATAGGACTTAGACATTCCTTTATGAGAAAATTGATTAAAGAATGAATCATTTCAATCACATATATACAAACGAGCTATAATTTAGCTGATCCATTTATTAATCCACTGACCAGAGACTTAGTAAAAATAACCTCGAGAGGCATGAGGTTGAAACTACTGGAGTAAGAGTTCCGACAGCGGCGACAACCCAATATTAAGTTAATAGAACATTAACCTCAATATTCACGGGTAACAAGAAATTGTTGATTTGGATGTTTGTCGAACATTTCGTGATAATTTTGATCTTTAAAATGAGGTTTGTGTTTTTATTTAAACTCTTAATGAAGTTCAACACCGAGAGTATGTGTCTCATGGAAAAGGATACAATATGACCTTCACCTATGTGAATTTCGAGATAGTGTCGTGTCAAAGTGAGAGTTGGAGCTTCTCTCACGAAAAATTCATGAAACAAGAATATGACCATAAATAAGTGCTAAGCGAGATATGTAAGGGAAGAACCCTTAAAGAGTGTGTGTAAGGTAACACTAGTATAATCATATGGATTAATGGTTTAAAAGCACTACTATCTAACATTTCAATTAAACTTTACGTTGTCCTCACTAAGGTTAATTTTAAAATCAAAATGTACCTATCTGTATTAACACTCTTTATACTTCATTTTATGGAATTAGACTTGTCATTATTAGAACAGATGGAGGATCGTTGAAAATTAATGGACAATTAATGCCCATGGGTGTGTTCAAATATGACAAAGTTAAAGAGGATAAAAGTGCCCCATAGAAAAAAGTGGAAATTTTCTTCAAATCTATCTAAAGAAATTTTGGTCAATTTTTTCACTAAACATTCACATGTGAAATTCGCCTTTAATCTGTCTGAAGAAATTTTGGTCAGATTTTGCACTAAACATCCACCTAGGGAAGTTGACGTTGAATTTGTCTCAGGATACTGAAAGTTTGAATTTCGTATTCAAAATATACAATACTTTATGAAGTGGTGCATAATGTAACTATAGTCGAACCATTGCAATCTTATGCTAAAAAGGTGTTGTTTCATCAAGAGTTGAAAACTTGTGAAAAAACACATGCATGACCTATAAGTACATTATTCAGAATCCAAAAATCATACAATAAAAAATATAAATTCTCCATTATTCCAGACACTCTTCCTTGCATTTGAGTTCTTTACAAATCTTGTGCAGACTCAATTCAAAGGCTGAATTATCCTGGGTATTCTTGCTTTCTAAACTCTAGGACAATAAAGAGAGTGCTTGAAATAATTTTAGGGTGTGTTTGGTTCGGGGTAGATGGAGGGGAGGGGAGGGGAAGGGAGGGGAAAATTTAATTAAATATATTTGGTTCAAATTTTAGGAGGGGAGGGGAGGGGAGGGGAGGGGAGCAAAATCCCTCCAAAACACACTTTTTGGTTCCCTCCGAATTGGGGGGATTTGGAGGGGAGGGGAGGGAATATGAGTTTTGATATTTAAAAATTATTATATTTACTAAAATATCCTCAGTTTAATTTTATTATTTCAAAACTATTTGTTATCTTTTGTGTTACTGTTTTTTCTCGATTGTTTTCATCAACTTATTATAATTGTTCTCCACCTTCAAATTATTTTATAATTTTTATAATTAATATAAATCATAATCATTGTCTTTTTTTTATAAAAAAAATTATGTTTCGTTATATTCATTTTTTTCTTTTAATTTTGTTATGTACTCTATCATATTTTCTTTTATATCAAATTGTAAACCATATCATTTTGTTTATTTTTGTTTATTCATTTTATTAAATATTTTGAACCATTAATATTTAGTAATAAGTTATTTTATATATTTGTTTTGTTATATAATTCATCACAATTTAAACGATATTATTGGCATATAGTTTAATTTATGTTGGAAAGTTATAAGTCGAATCGATTGTACTCAATTTTTTAACTTTATGTGACAAATAAATATTTTTTTAATCACTCAATATTAGAAATTTTATTACCAACAAAAATACGCACGAATTTTTCACATTTTAATATCATATGACTTATATAAGATCATAAGGATAAAAATGTAAATTATTAATAAAACCCCTCCCCTCCCCTTCTGAACCAAATACATTTTTAATTAAAATCCCTCCCCTCCCCTCCCCTCCTCTCTTTTGAATCAAACACTTATTTGATTAAAAAATTCCTTCACCTCCCCTCCCTCCCCTCCCCTTCATTAAAATTCCTCTCCTCCCCTCCCCCTCATTTGAACCAAACAGACCCTTAAGGAAAATAACTCCATTCACGATTCATACCTATATCCATTCAACTTTACCAATATTTCTAACAGCATATACATGCGCAATTTTAATTGTCTGATAAAACTATAACTAAAAAAGATAGTTGAAAGGAAGAATCAACTATGGTTGATTGAATTATACATACTTTTTTAATGGGAAAAGATTGTTCATACTCATAGAAGTATAAAAATTTATTAATTAAAAAACATAATAGCTAAGAGGAACACCAAAATACTCATAGTTTATTTATTCATAGTAGAAAAGTGGAGATATATTTATAGTTACAAGGGAACATTATTATTTTATTTCTTGCTCACTATGAGCTATATCTCTTGATAGCATACATGCATACTATTTGTTCATTCGTTAAAAAGTATCCAAAATTGAAGATAGACGGTTTACTGTTTCATGGCTTCCTATCTCTCTTTGTTGAGATTGAGAGTTTGCAAAGTAAGATTGTTTTTGATTCTCTAATAACCTATCAACCTCTGAGGCTGATCCAGGGAATGTAAGCTCTTTCACTGGTCGTTGTATCTGGCTAATCACATTGTCCTCCTTGCCTTCAAATTTTCAATCACCCACAAAATAAACATATCTTAATAACTATTTTCTCCATGATTTAAACAGAAGTGTACTTTTAGAATACATACTTAAAATGAATATATATAGAGAAGGAGGTTGATTGATATTATATATACCTGCAAGAAAGTTTCTCTGGTTGTTCTTAGCATTGATACCAAATCCAAGCAAATTGAGATTTGAGGAAGCTTTTATTGCAACTGGATGACCTGCTGGAATTACAACAACATCTCCTGGAGACAACTTCGCTTTATAATTTTGCACTTCTGTGTTTATCTCTTCTTCTCCTTTTTTCTCTTCCTCGTCATCTTCTTTTCTCTGCCCTTGTCGGTTCTCATTTCTTTGAGCCACAAGTTCTAAATCTCCTTTTCCTTCGTTAACAGTTATTATTACTATAGCCCTTGAATTGTAGTGTGGCAACAATAGAGATCCCTAAAATTCAGTTTGAAACAATAATTAAATAAACAGTTTAGTTGTATGTTCTATAATTAAAACACGTTGTTGAGTATATAAAATTTATCGTCTATTAGATGTCAACTTAATAACAAAAGTTTGACATTATAACTTCAATGAAAAAAAATCAAATTATTTAGAACAATTGAAATTTGATCAAGTGAAATCTTGTTTCGCAATTTAGTTAGTTTCCTATATTATAAAATAATTTTATCATACCTCCTTAATCTCCACAGAATTGACAAGTATATCTAAGTCTTGAAGTTGTGGATTTTTCTCTGGGGTGATTTCAAAGAATTTGCCAAACTTGTTGGAATAGATAGGATTGCGACTTCTCAAGTTGAATGGTTCAGATTCAGAAGATACACTTTTTTTGGAGCTAGATTTTGCATTTTTGCTCAATTCCTCAATTTGTTCCCTTGATAATTTGACAATTACAGCCTCTTCTTGACTTTGTTGTCTCTTATCCCTGAGACTTCTTCTGTGTTGTGTCTCTTTTTCCTGCTCTTCTAAAAGAATCTTCTCTATCTCTTCGTAACCGGTCTATGTTTTTTACAATATTTACAATGACAAAGGAAATATTAACAAGTAGAAAACAAAACTAATACATAAAAAAATGAAGATATTGTGCGTTTTGTGCTTACATTGAAGGAAGCTTCTAAAACGTTCTTGCTGAATCCAGATAAGATGGATTGTTGGTATTGATTTCCAGACAGTAAGAAAGACTATTGAAAAAAAAAAAAAAAAGATCATTAGAAGAACTTTAAAGTAAAATATGTATAAATAAATCACAATCATTATTGTGATGTTACGACAGAGAACCTTAAATTTTTTTATACAAGTGCATGGAGACCATATTTAATATCATAAGAGGTAAACATTGGCTATATTACCTGAACTTGGCCAGGTCTATTTACGGGAATGGCGAGATCTAATACTCTAAGATCTTCGTCATCATCTCGATTAACCAAATAAGCAATGGTGCCAGCAGAAAGTTTTATCGTATCTCCACGCTCAAGATTGTAGGAGTTTCTATCGTCGGGTTTCAACACTGTAAGTATAGCTTTTCCTGAAAAATTATTACAATTAACATTAATTTATCCTTACAAAACAAAGTAATAAACTTGGTTTCTTTTAAATAAATTATTTGTAATTAATTTTAAATATCAACTTGATAAATAATAAAGTACCACTCAGAACAACAAGGATGAAATCAGCATCGGTGTATTGTGGAAGAAATATAGTGTGAGGTTTTGACTTATATTCCAAAAGACGGTAATTTTGAAGATTCTCAAATATTTTGGAACGTTGGTCAAATTTTTGGAGAAGACGGATGTGACCGTTTTCATTCTCAAAAAGAGTTTGAAATCGGTTAGACTCAAAGATAAATGGATTTTCTCGATCGGATCTAGAAGTGGCACAAACTGAAGCTAGGAAAGCAATTCCCAGCAGCATCAAAAGTGGAAATGAAGCTTTCATAGTGGTAGAAGCCATGTTGGTTTGAGTTAATGATTCACTTTGCTCGATGTGGATGAATGGAGTACAATGAGATGAGAGGGTATTTATAGATATAGAAAATAAAACATTTGGCAATGTTATGCCATGCATATAGACGTGTGTTAAAATGTACAAAATTGTGGTGGCAAAATGAAAAGAACATAACTTGGGTGATGAATCTGGACATTCTTTTGGAAAAAGAGGATGCTTTATATTTGCCTTCGTCAATCACCAATGGCTGGATTTTCGTGCATGTATGAATTAGTGAAGTTACTAAGAAAGCTAACAGTGTTATGAATAAAAGCATATACTTTTTTCTATAATATGTTATTTACTATGCTTAGGGGTGTAGTACAAATTTTCTATATTAAATGAGTTGCTTTGATGGAACACTTACTATTTTTAATGTATCTATTGTTTGATTCCTTTTTATTAAGGTAACAAATAGAATTGATTTTGAAGACGAAGATATTTAAATGTAATGTAATTTAAATTTAAATTTGTTTTAGTTTTAGTTTTTATCTTATTATAATTCAAATTCAACTTTAAGTTAATGTATATAAGTCTAAAGTTAGTTACAAATTCTAGTAGATTAAAGTAGATTGAACATTTCGGAAATAGAACTTGAGATTGAGAAAATATAGTTATTCTCTCTCTCTTGTGCAATAATCTAGTTTTGTTGTTAACTCCAACAATTGGTATCTAGAGCTTCAATTCTGATTCACAAGAAAACACGAGTGTACATGAGGTGGATGATTGATTTCGTTTCTAAAACTAGTGTTAATTTGAAGATCGAAATCAAAGAGATTGACAAATCTTGATTCTCCGAGTTTGGAAAATACGAGTGTTGGTGAGAATTGAGTGATTTGCACAAGAACGAATATGAACGGCAGAAACGGTACCTTGAATATAAAGTTTCTAGTATTCGAAGGAAAGAATTTGAATATGTGGTCGATTAAGAGGCGTGTGTTGTTTGGTGATCAAGATGTTCTTGATCTCGTCAATGACGGTTAAACGACGGTTGCTGAAAATGCAACAGAAGCAAAAAGAGACGTTGTTATATATCTATTAGTGTGTGGATATGAAGGTGTTTGAGAAGATTGTCGACTCAATGACAGCGAAGGTGGCGTGGGATACACTTTTATGGTGCTATGGTGGTGACACATCTGTTAAGAAATTAAAGTTGCAATCCCTACGCAAGTAATACGAGAATCTCAGCAAGAAGAACAATGAGAAGCTGCCTGATTACATCTCTAGAGTGATTGTGATCATGAATGAGATAAATTCCTGTGGTGTAACGCTCTATGAACAAGTAATCACTGAAAAGGTACTAAGATCACCTACTCCTCAGTTTAATTGCATAGTTGTAGCCATACAACAGTCGAAAGGCACCATCACCATGAGAATTGAAGAGCTTCAGAGTAGTTTAGAGCCACAAGAGTTATGTCTGACTAAAAGAAACTCTGAAAGGGAAACATAATAGGTCTGAAAGCTCAAACTCTGAAAGCTTCTTTTGTCCAGAAGAACTAGAAACAAGAAGGGCTAAAGAACAAGAAAAAGAATCGTGATGGTGCTCAAAAGTCAGAACTCTTCAATTCAGATGAGAAGAAACATAAGAATGTTCATAAGGGAAAGGAGAAACTTGATAAGAGAAAGGTTCAGTGCTACAATTGTAACAAGTTTGACCATTTTTCTGTTGATTACTGGTCAAACAAGGTTACCAAGGGTGAAGAAGTCAACATACCCAAACGGGATTCTGATGATGAACCTATGCTATTTATGACATTTGAGAATGCAAGTGAAAAATTGGTAGACAGGTGGTATATGAAAATTGGATGCTCAAATCACCTAATTGGAAACAAGCAATATCTGGTTGCTTTTTACTCTAGTAGAAAGACCAAGATTAGATGTGTTGATGATGAGTATTTTATTGTTGAAGAATGGAAAATGTCAAGTGTAATTGAAAAATGGCAAAATTGTACTAATTAAAGATGTATGGTATGTTCATGGCATGAATAGCAATCTGATAAGTGTAGGTCAGTTGTTCGAAAAAGATTTTTCAGTAACTATGAAGGACAATCTGTTGAAGTTGTATGAATGTAATCATAAGTTGATTATGTAGTATGTATTGGGAAGAAAGAGGACATTTAAGGTGAATGTTTCAACAGAAAACATTCAATGCCTTAGTGCGACAAGTGCTAAAGGAGAAAGTGAGTTATGGCACGAGAGATTGGGACATCTAAAATTCAGAAGCTTATGGCATATGAGTTCAAAGAATCTGGTACATGGAATTCCAAAGAATGAGGCACTAGAGAAATCATGTGATACATGCATGAGAGGCAAGCAACCAAGATTTCCATTCTCAACAGAAACTCCTCCAAAATCAACTCGTGTTTTGGGTGTGGATTTGAGGTACCTTCACTTGGGGGAAACAAATATTTTGTGTAATTGTTGGATGAGTTCACAAGAATGACATGGGTAGAAGTCATAAATTTTAAACACGAGGTGTTTGCCAAGTTCAAAAAGTTCAAAGTGAAGGCTGAAAATCAAAGTGGGAAAAGGTTGAAGATCCTCATAATTGAAGGTGAAGGTGAGTTCAATTCAACAGAGTTCAAGAAGTTCTATGAGGAGCATGGAATTGAGCATGAGGTGACTGCTTCATACATTCCAAAACATAATGGCCTTGTTGAAAGGTGAAATAGAACTCTACTTGACATTACAAGAACCATGCTGAAAGAAAATAATTTACTCACACATTGTAGGGGTGAAGCAATTGCCACGTCATCATATGTGCTCAATAGATGTCTAACAAATAAGTTAAAGGAAGTAGTTCCTATTGAGAAGTGGACTAGAAGAAAGCAAAGTGTTAGAACACAGATTGGTTCTTAATAATATCTCTATGTTTTGATGATAACTATTATGAAATTTTGTAATTAAGAATTATATACTCTAAAAATTGCTTGAGAATTTTTACTGCAGATAGTAAAGGAATTAACACTCCAGAAGCAAATCAAAATTGAACACAAGAAATTTGCTAGACTCTGTAGCGCCAGATGCATCCTTTAGAAGATTCTGATTGCTGCCAACAGAAGATCTTGAGCGTAGCTTCCAGAAGATTCTGAAGCAGAAGCTCCAGAAGGATCTGAAGCAGAAGCTCTAGAAGGATCTGAAGCAAGTCAGAAGCATCTGAACAAAAGAAGAATTCTGTATGAAGAGTTTTCAAAGCATAGTTTCTACAGAAGATTCTGAAAGTACTAAAGCTGCCAGTACTGAAGATCTGTCTCAAATATGCTCTGATCTTAAACACGCTGAAAGCACACCTGCTGCAGAAGACTCTGATTCAGCAAAACTCTGATCATCATCAGAAGGCTCTGATCTATTTAGACTCTGATGCATTTGCTGAAAACTGAAGAAGAATTATTCAAAGTTTATATCCGTTGGAGTGAACCAAACGTCTCTTTCCTTATTTATGCTAGACACAAGAACACAGACAAAAAGGATTTTTCTGTGCTTTCTTCTTCTAGGAAAGGTCACTTGATGTGAAGACAAAAAGGCTCAGACCTTTTGGACACTCTTCTCAACGTGAAGCTCACCTTGGATCAGCTGCCTATAAAAGCAAGACTTCACCAATTTCTTCAGTTGACGTTTTATGAAAAAGAAATCAATATTCAAGCTCTCATACTATTATTTCTAAGAATTAATTTCTTTGTTCTAAATAGTTAAGTGAAAAATCACAGTTGTGATAAAGCTTTATAGAAGCAATCTTAAACACTTGTATTTGTATTACATTTGATTGTAAACCTTAAGAAGATCAAGTTAGGATCAGCAGTTCTTGAGAAGACTTTGAACAGTTGTTCTTAGTGCTTACTACTGTAATCAGTTGATTAAATAGTGGATTAAGTCCTTGATTGAGAAAGGCAAATCACTCTAGGAAGGGTGGACTGGAGTAGTTGAGTTCAACGAACCAGGATAAAAATACTTGAGTTTTTATTTCTAAGTTTTTAATCTTCATACTTATTCAACCCCCCCTTCTAAGTATTATCTCACCTTCACAAAGTGTGAGCCATTTTAAGGTGTATGGTTTTATACGTTACAAACATATACCAGACACTGCTAGATGGAAATCAGATGCCAGAAGAAGAGTCATGTTGCTTATAGGTTATCATTGTACAAATGCGTATAAGCTATATTGCCTAGTCACCAATAAAGTTGATGTCAGCAAAGATGTCATAGTGAAAGAATCAAAAACATGGGATTAGAACAAGTATCAATCAAACTCTAGTGTAGTGTCAACACTAGAGTATGATTCTACCTTTGAAGGATATTCTACTTCTAAAGGAGATTTTGCCTCTGAAGGAGATTCTACCTCTGAAGGCGAGTCTATATCTGAATGTGAGTATGACTCTGAAAATGAGTATGGCCCTGAAGGTGAGTCTAACTCTAAAGGTGACTCTGACTCTAAAGGTGACTCTGGCTCTGAAGGTAATCCAACCTATAAAAGTGGACCTTCTGAAGGTAGCATCGTGCTTAAAAACGATTATGGTGTAACATGCAAGTATACATGTATATTTAATTGCAACATGTGATATTAGTAAGGATATCGTACCTATAGGAAGTGAAGACGTTTAGATTCAACTTTGTAAGTATTCTTGTTTAAAAACTATAATAAGCAAGGTAACAAAATATTATTTGATAACAATTTGATATTGTCCACAACAGAGAATTAAATGCAATAAGTGAAAGTTTGATTAAATCAAGAGAGTGATTATTGAACCATGATCCATCAATATTCAAGTAGCCAGAATGTGTAACTGGTGAGATGTGGTGTGCCTCAAAAGGTCAGAATGTGATCTATATGTGTATCTCTACAACATCAAAACATGCATTACTAGGGCAAGGGAACAAATCGCTAAGTCTCATTTATAACCCTAAAATACATTTGGTTTATATTCGGAAAATCCTTTATGGTCTTAGCCTCTTATCTCTAAGCAAGCTAATTAAGTATATATCTCTATCCTACTAGTTTTTAACTATTTTTGTTATGAAATCCACTTGTTGTTGATCTCTCACAACGACAAGCTTTTATCTTTTTCTAAGTTGATCATTAAAAGAAACCGATTTATAGCAATAAAACACATAACAAAATAAGACACTTAACATCACATCATTTTTAACATAAAGGCAACATTATATTAACTTCACATTGCTCAACAACAAGGGTTCAGCTCATGGTGGGCTTAGTACAATTTACTGAATCGAAACTAAAAGGAAACATACTTAAAAAAAGGATGTAAAAGAATTGATAACCTAATAATAACTTAGAGATCTCTTGTGTTGGATAAACAACAAGTGAAGCCTCCAGTCCCGCCAGCTCTCTGTAGTGAGTACAAGAGTGGGTGAGAAGAAGAACTCTCTCTTTTCTCACAAACCATACACTAAAATAAACTAAAATACTACTAAAAACTATATTCTTGGTGAGTGTGTGGAACTCCTTCTTAAATTCCTAAGGTCAGCTTTTATAGGCACCAGTGTAAATATGAAAGGTGGTAGGCCTTGGATTATTGGCTTTTGATACATACAAGGTTCAACCCATATTATTCCTTGCATAAGCTGACTACATTCTTGTGTCAAAGCAACAATAGCAAATTCGTCTACTCTCTTTGTTTTGGTGAGCATGTCCTTCATGAATTTTGAGTAGTTTGACATTTGTTGTATGACTATAATCAATGGAATATTGATGTGCAATTGCTTCAGAATATCCATGAATTTTCAAAACTGTTGTTGTTCCTTTGCCTTCCTAATTATATGAGGAAAAGGTGGCGGTGGTCTTTCTTGCAAAATATTTGGTGTCTTGTCAGCTTTAGGCATAACTCCCTTCTTCGTTTCTGAACTAGAAATCATACACTCATTGCTTCTCTTATCACTGTCTCCTTTTTGTTTCTTCTGAGGTTGGTTCCTCAATGGATTCTTTCTCTGTAGTGGTGTCTTGTGGAGTCAGTTCTCCACTTGACTATTGACTTGTTGATCCTTCACATTCTTTACCACTCCTCAATTTGATAACCATGCAAGTTTCAACATTTTTTACCCCTGAGGTAGTGGCAGAGGCTTTAGTAGAACTGGGAAGAGTTCCCATGTTTCTAGAACTAAGAGCAGTAGCAATTTGCACCACTTGATTCTCGAGGTTCTTAATACTTGTCTCATTGTGTTTGAAATTGATTTTTCCCTCTTGAATGAAAGATTTTAGAACATTCTGCACTTGGTTACTTCTTTGATTTAGATGATAATTTGGTGCAGAATAACCAGGAGGAACTTGTAGTGCTTGAGTGTGTTGTGTGGCTCGGGGTTTGTTGAGTTGATTTTGAGTGTTGCTCCATGAAAAATTAGGATGATTGTACCACTCTGGATTGTATGTGTTTTTATACGGGTTGTTATACGTATTGTTGCCAACATAATTAACAAACACGGGGTTTGATGAACATTCTTCAAACAAGTGTGCTCCTCCATAATATACACAGTCTATCGTTGTCGCATCAGTAACCACCTTGATTGGTTTAAGTTTGGCTACTTCAAGGGTAATCATCATCATCTGATGAATTTGGGCTATTTCAGCAGCAAGAGCAGTGGATTCAGAAACTTCATGGACACCAGTAGGTTTCTTTTATTCATGTTTGACTTCCTCCAGCTCTCGTCACAGGCCATTGGTAAGTGTTGGTTGTAATGCTCTCAATAAACTTGTATCTTTCTTCATAAGATTTGGATGATAACGCTCCACCACTGGAAGCATCTAACATGTTTCTTGAAGATGGAATAATTCCATTGTAAAATGTTTCAAGTTGTATACAAATACGTATCTTGTGGTAAGGACATTGTCTAAGAAACTCCTTGAATCTTTCCCATGCATCAAATAGGGACTCATCTTCTCCTTGTATGAATGAAGTGATTTCA
The DNA here is from genome assembly GCA_963859935.3 of Lathyrus sativus. Taxonomy (NCBI): domain Eukaryota; kingdom Viridiplantae; phylum Streptophyta; class Magnoliopsida; order Fabales; family Fabaceae; genus Lathyrus; species Lathyrus sativus. The sequence goes on along the minus strand of OZ012739.1, from coordinate 17,881,172 downwards.
TTTCTCATCTTTATGTTCTTGACAAGAGCAAAAAACTTAGACAAAAAATTTTCAGCCAATGTGTTCCAAGTATCAAAGGAACTAGGCTCTAAAGAATTTAACTAACTCTTGACTCTATCCCTTTGAGAATATGGGAAGAACCTCAACTTGAATGCATCATCTGTTACACCTGTAATTTTGAAATTGTTGGCCACCTCCAGAAATTGTCTCAAGTGAAGATGAGTATCTTCATGAGTAGATCCAGAATACTGTCCAACAGCTTGCAGCCTCCGAAACATCATAGGCTTGAACTCAAACTGATTAGCAGTTATCTCAGGCCTAATGATTCTAGTATTCATAGTCTCTGATGCTGTCTGCCTTATCATTAGCTATTCCAATGATGTCAGTTTCAGCCACAACTGCTTCTTATGGTACCCACTCTTGGAAATCTTGATCTTCAGGAATGATATTTCGTTCTTCTGGTTGTTGCGTAGCACGTATCAATCTTCTTCATGTATGAAATATTCTGTCAGGTTTAGGATCTTCTCTGTATTATGGGGATAACAACCTGCGCATGCATAAGATTTACACTTGTCGTGACACCAGAGTACATGAAACAATTAAAAGCTCAAATTTTATTTTCAAACAAAAATAACCAATACAGTAGTTCAAAATACTTCTTGGCACTCCCCGGCAACGGCGCCAAAAACTTGTCGTGCTTAAAAACGATTATGGTGTCACATGCAAGTATACATGTATGCTTAATTGCAACAAGTGATATAAGTAAGGATATTGTACGCACGGGGAGTGAAGAGGTTTATATTGAGCTTAGTAAGTATTCTTGTTTAAAAATTAACAAGAGCAAGATCACCAAATAATATTTGATAACAATTTGAGATTGTCTGCAACACAAAATTAAATGCAACAAATGAAGGTTTGATTAAATCAAGAGAGTGATTGTTGAGATATGATCCATCAATATTCAAGTAGCGAAAATGTGTAAGTGATGAGATGTGTCGTGCCTCAAAAGGTCAGAATGTGATCTATATGTGTATCTCTACAACATCAAAACATGTATTACTAGGGCAAGGGAACAAATCTCTAAGTCCTACTTATAACCCTACAATACATCTGATTTATATTTTGAAAATCCTTTATGGTCTTAGCCTCTTATCTCTAAGAAAGATAATTAAATGAATATCTCTATCATACTTGTTTTAACCACTTTTGTTATGAAATCCACTTGTTGTTGGATCTCTTATAACAATAAGCTTTTAGATTTTTCCAAGTTGATCATTCAAATAAACAGATTTATAATAATAAAACACATAATAAAATAAGATATTTAACATCACATCATTTTTAACATAAAGGAAACATTATATTAAGTTCACATTGCTCAACAAAAAGGGTTTAGCTCATGGTGAGCTTAGTACAAACTACTGAACTGAAACTAATAGGAAACATACTAAAAAAAAGATGTTAAAGAATTAACAACCTAATAGTAACTTAGAGATCTCTTGTGTTGAATAAACATTAAGTGAAGCCTCTAGTCGCACCAACTCTTAGTAGTGTGTTCAGGAGTTGGTGAGAAAAAGAACTCTCTCTTTTCTCATAAACCTCACACTAAAATAAACTAAAATACTACTAAAAACTATCTTCTTGGTGAGTGTGTGGAATTCCTTCTTCAATTCTAAAGGTTGGATTTTATAAGCACCAGTGTGGATGTGAAATGTGGTAGGCTTTAGATATTGGGATTTTGATGCAAACAAGGTTCAACCTATAATTTAATCAGCATATTCTTTTTTGCCCTCCATTCTTTGTGAGCAAGCATCCGGGTACAGACAGTGATGGGGGACAAGGTGTCTGGTGCAGGCTACTGCAACATGTAGTAGCGCATAGATGCATGCGGCGCAATGTTTATATGCAGGGTGCGCTTTTATAAGGCTGGTCCCTACCGTACTACTTCTTTGCTTTCTTGTGCCATTGATCTTATCCAATTGATTTCCTATTTCTTCCCAGCGCAATTCTGCCACGCTAGCCCTAGGAATTTAAACACTTCATGCTCTTGGCCATTTATCTTCATGTGATCTTCAACAACTTTTCATTCTCCTTTCAGCTCTCTCTTTTAGACGCTGCCTAGACCAGGCATGCCTCATCTTGCCTTAAAACTTCCTTGAAATTCATTAGCACACAGATGAAAACGACAAAAGGGAGCACCTATTGTACTCAAATCAAGATAAGCTAAAAATACTAAAATTTAATAAATAAACATTAGATTTATAACAAAAAAACAGAAATGAAATAGGATAATAATAACACACTAAAAGTGGATTATTAGGTGGCTCTGCCTCTGATGGTGGACCTGTTTCTAAAGGTAAACTTGCAAAGTTTCAGAGGCCACCGAGAATTCAACAGATAGCAAGAAAACTTGCAGATTTTTAGTTACTACATGATATTGAGATTGACTATGAAGGAGAAGTCATACAGTTCCATGATGGTGGAATCTGAACCCGTCAGCATTAATGAGGCACTCTATAAGAAGGTGGGGGTGAACGCCATGCAGGAAGAACTTGAGGAAATCAATAGAAATAAGACACGTGAATTGACTGTTCTACCTAAGATCACATCTCATCAATGACGGTTGCTGAAAGGTATGTGTTGTTTGAAGATCAAGATGTTCTTGATCTCGTCAATGACGGTTGCTAAAAATGCACAGAAGCAAAAAGAGACATTGTTATATATCTATTAGTGTGTGGATATGAAGCTGTTTGAGAAGATTGTCGACTCAATGACAGCGAAGGTGGTGTGGAATACACTTTTATGGTGCTATGGTGGTGACACACCTGTTAAGAAATTAAAGTTGCAATCCCTACGCAAGTAATACGAGAATCTCAGCAAGAAGAACAATGAGAAGCTGCCTGATTACATCTCTAGAGTGATTGTGATCACGAATGAGATAAATTCCTGTGGTGTAACGCTCTATGAACAAGTAATCACTGAAAAGGTACTAAGATCACTTACTCCTCAGTTTAATTGCATAGTTGTAGCCATAAAACAGTCGAAAGGCACCATCACCATGAGAATTGAAGAGCTTCAGAGTAGTTTAGAGCCACAAGAGTTATGTCTGACTAAAAGAAACTCTGAAAGGGAAACATAATAGGTCTGAAAGCTCAAACTCTGAAAGTTTCTTTTGTCCAGAAGAACTAGAAACAAGAAGGGCTAAAGAACAAGAAAAAGAATCGTGATGGTGCTCAAAAGTCAGAACTCTTCAATTCAGATGAGAAGAAACATAAGAATGTTCATAAGGGAAAGGAGAAACTTGATAAGAGAAAGGTTCAGTGCTACAATTGTAACAAGTTTGGCCATTTTTCTGTTGATTACTGGTCAAACAAGGTTACCAAGGGTGAAGAAGTCAACATATCCAAAGGAGATTCTGATGATGAACCTATGCTATTTATGACATTTGAGAATGCAAGTGAAAAATTGGTAGACAAGTGGTATATGAAAATTGGATGCTCAAATCACCTAATTGGAAAAAAGCAATATCTGGTTGCTTTTTACTCTAGTAGAAAGACCAAGATTAGATGTGTTGATGATTAGTATTTGATTGTTGAAGAATGGAAAATGTCAAGTGTAATTGAAAAATGGCAAAACTGTACTAATTAAAGATGTATGGTATGTTCATGGCATGAATAGCAATCTGATAAGTGTAGGTCAGCTGTTCGAAAAAGATTTTTCAGTAAGTATGAAGGACAATCTGTTGAAGTTGTATGAATGTAATCATAAGTTGATTATGTAGTATGAATTGGGAAGAAAGAGGACATTTAAGGTGAATGTTTCAACAGAAAATATTCAATGCCTTAGTGCGACAAGTGCTAAAGGAGAAAGTGAGTTATGGCACGAGAGATTGGGACATCTAAAATTCAGAAGCTTATGGCATATGAGTTCAAAGAATCTGGTACATGGAATTCCAAAGAATGAGGCACTAGAGAAATCATGTGATACATGCATGAGAGGCAAGCAACCAAGATTTCCATTCTCACCAGAAACTCCTCCAAAATCAACTCGTGTTTTAGGTGTGGATTTGAGGTACCTTCACTTGGGGGAAACAAATATTTTGTGTAATTGTTGGATGAGTTTACAAGAATGACATGGGTAGAAGTCATAAATTTTAAACACGAGGTGTTTCCCAAGTTCAAAAAGTTCAAAGTGAAGGCTGAAAATCAAAGTGGGAAAAGGTTGAAGATCCTCATAATTGAAGGTGAAGGTGAGTTCAATTCAACAAAGTTCAAGAAGTTCTATGAGGAGCATGGAATTGAGCATGAGGTGACTGCTTCATACATTCCAAAACATAATGGCCTTGTTGAAAGGTGAAATAGAACTCTACTTGACATTACAAGAACCATGCTGAAAGAAAATAATTTACTCACACATTGTAGGGGTGAAGCAATTGCCACGTCATCATATGTGCTCAATAGATGTCTAACAAATAAGTTAAAGGAAGTAGTTCCTATTGAGAAGTGGACTAGAAGAAAGAAAAGTGTTAGAACATAAATTGGTTCTTAATAATATCTCTATGTTTTGATGATAACTATTATGAAATTTTGTAATTAAGAATTATATACTCTAAAAATTGCTTGAGAATTTTTACTGCAGATAGTAAAGGAATTAACACTCCAGAAGCAAATCAAAATTGAACACAAGAAATTTGCTAGACTCTGTAGCGCCAGATGCATCCTTTAGAAGATTCTGATTGCTGCCAACAGAAGATCCTGAGCGTAACCTCCAGAAGATTCTGAAGCAGAAGCTCTAGAAGGATCTGAAGCAAAAGCTCCAGAAGAATCTGAAGCAAGTCAGAAGCATCTGAACAAAAGAAGAATTCTGTATGAAGAGTTTTCAAAGCATAGTTTCTACAGAAGATTCTGAAAGTACTAAAGCTGCCAGTATTGAAGATCTGTCTCAAATATGCTCTGATCTTAAACACACTGAAAGCACACCTCCTGCAAAAGACTCTGATTCAGCAAAACTCTGATCATCATCAGAAGGCTCTGATCTATTTAGACTCTGATGCATTTGCCGAAAACTGAAGAAGAATTATTCAAAGTTTATATCCATTGGAGTGAACCAAACGTCTCTTTCCTTATTTATGCTAGACACAAGAACACAGACAAAAAGGATTTTTCTGTGCTTTCTTCTTCTAGGAAAGGTCACTTGATGTGAAGACAAAAAGGCTCAGACCTTTTGGACACTCTTCTCAACGTGAAGCTCACCTTGGATCAGCTGCCTATAAAAGCAAGACTTCACCAATTTCTTCAGTTGACGTTTTATGAAAAAGAAATCAATATTCAAGCTCTCATACTATTCTTTCTAAGAATTAATTTCTTTGTTCTAAATAGTTAAGTGAAAAATCACAGTTGTGATAAAGCTTTATAGAAGCAATCTTAAACACTTGTATTTGTATTACATTTGATTGTAAACCTTAAGAAGATCCAGTTAGGATCAGTAGTTCTTGAGAAGACTTTGAACAGTTGTTCTTAGTGCTTACTACTGTAATCAGTTGATTAAATAGTGGATTAAGTCCTTGATTGAGAAAGGAAAATCACTCTAGGAAGGGTGGACTGGAGTAGTTGAGTTCAACGAACCAGGATGAAAATACTTGAGTTTTTATTTCTAAGTTTTTAATCTTCATACTTATTCAACCTCCCCTTCTAAGTATTATTTCACCTTCAGTTGGCATCAGAGCTCCGGTTCTGTGTGTGTTACCACTTAACAGTGACATTAAAGATCCAGAGAGAAATACTTTGATATATATTTGGTTGTTACTATGGCTGATAATACAATGTCTAACATTAACAACAAATATGAAGAAAGGGACAGAATCAGCACCAAACCCCCTATGTTTGATGGGGAGAAATTTGATTATTGGAAAGACAGGATTGAAAGTTTTTTCCTTGGATATGATGTTGATTTATGGGATCTGGTCATAGATGGATATGTTCATCCCACTGATGGGAATGACAAGAAAATAGACAGAAAATTTATGACAGATGCTCAGAAGAAAGAATTTAGAAATCACCACAAGGCCAGAACAATATTGTTGAATGCAATATCTCACACTGAGTATGAAAAAATTACAAACAGGGAAACTGCATTTGACATGTTTGAATCCTTAAAGATGACTCATGAGGGAAACTCTCAAGTCAAGGAAACAAAGGCTCTGGCTCTGATCCAGAAGTATGAAGCCTTCAAGATGGAAGACTCTGAATCTGTTGAAGCTATGTTCTCCAGATTTCAAATACTTACAGTTGGACTAAAGGTTCTAGATAAAGGATACTCTATTGCTGATCATGTGAAAAAGATCATCAGAAGCTTACCCACCAGATGGAGACCTATGGTGACAGCGCTGAAGATGGCTAAAGATCTGAACAAGATCTCCTTGGAGGAACTGATCAGTTCACTAAGAAGTCATGAAATTGAACTTGAGGAAGATGAACCTCAAAAGAAAGGTAAATCTGTTGCTTTAAAATCTAATAAATCTACCAAAGCATTGCAGGTAATAGAGGAAAGCTCTGAAGAATCCTCATCTGAAGATGAAGATGAACTATCCATGCTGTCTAGAAGAATAAACAAACTCTGGAAGCATAAAGGAAAGAAGTTCAGAAACTTCAGAAAGCCTGACCAAAGAAAAGAATCTTCTGGACACAAAAGATCTGGCAAAAAGGAGGTTGTATGTTATGAATGTAAAGAACCAGGACATTACAAAAATGAATGTCCAAAGGTGCTGAAAGAAAAGCCTAAAAGAAAATTTGATAAGAAGAAAAAGGTTCTGATGGCCACCTGGGATGATTCAGATACATCTGAATCTGAATCTGAGTCAGAAGAAGAATGTGCCAATGTAGCTTTGATGGCAGACATAGAAGATCAGGAGGAAGGAACTTCAGGATCTGAATCTGACTCTGAATCTGACTCTGACGCTGAAGAGGTAATGGCTAAACTCACTAAAGAAGAACTTATCAAAGTGTTATCAGAAGTTCTGAAAAGCTATAACAATATTAAGCTCAAATACAAGAAGCGTCAAAGCAATCTTGTATCTGAGAATAATATTCTCAAATCAGAAGTAGCTGAGCTAAATGAAAAGAACTAATTGAAAAATGATTCTGAATTAGCTCAACAAAACTCTGATTCTGAAACTGAATCTGAATGCAAAAATATTTTGGAAATATATGATTATAGCTTTCAGAAGTTTCTTGCTAAAAGCATAGACAGAAGCAAAATGGCTTCTATGATATATGGAGTTAGCAAAAATAACAGAAAAGCTATTGGATATGAATCCCCCTCTGGAAAGGATTTAAATCCAAAACCTGTTGATAAGATTTTCATCAAGAAAACTCCTTTATATTCACACTTTAAATTTGGTCACTTGAATGATATTGAACAAACACGCTCTGAAAAGAATATTCATGTGTTTAAATCTAAGGCTAGTCAGAATAAACCTTATGTTGAAAAACAGAAGTTTAGACAAACCTTCAGAACAACTAACCCTAAAGGACCCAAGAAGATCTGGGTACCTAAAAGTAAAATCATTCCTGTTGCAGATGTTCTTAGCAGCAAGGTCAGGACACCAATCATGGTACCTGGACTCTGGATGCTCACGACACATGACAGGATAAAGGTCTGTGTTCCAAAGCCTGGAGCTTAGATCTGGAGGTGATGTGAAATTTGGAGGGAACCAGAAGGGCAAGATCATTGGATCTGGCACCATTGGAAATGGTAAACTTCCCTCTATTACTAATGTTTTACTTGTTGAAGGGTTAAAGCATAACTTATTGTCCATAAGTCAATTAAGTGACAATGGTTATGATATTACCTTTAATCAAAAATGTTGTAAAGCTATTAGTCAAAAGGATGACTCTATTCTATTTAGTGGTAAGAGGAAAAACAACATTTATAAAATAAATCTTTCAGAACTTAAAGTTCAGAATGTTAAATGCCTCTTGTTTGTTAATGAAGAGCAATGGGTCTGGCACAGAAGATTGAGGCATATTAATATGAGACGTATATCTCAGATTAATAAACTTAATCTTGTCAGAGGACTTCCTAATCTGAAGTTCACCTCAAATGCTCTTTGTGAAGCATGCCAAAAAGGGAAGTTTTCAAAATCATCTTTTAAATCAAAAAATGTTGTTTCTACTTCCAGACCACTAGAATTACTTCATATTGATCTGTTTGGACCAGTGAAAACTGCATCCATCAGAGGCAAGAAGTATGGATTAGTCATTGTTGATGACTATAGTAGATGGGCATGGGTAAAGTTCTTAAAACACAAGGATGAGTCACATTCTGTGTTCTTTGACTTCTGCAAGCAAGTCTAGAATGAAAAAGATTTCAAAATTATAAAAGTCAGAAGTGATCATGGTGGTGAATTTGAAAATAAATATTTTGAAAAATATTTTAATGAAAATGGCATTGCTCATGATTTTTCCTGTCCTAGAACTCCACAACAAAATGGGGTTGTAGAGAGGAAAAACAGAACTTTGCAAGAAATGGCCAGAACCATGATCAATGAGACAAATCTGGCAAAACAGTTTTGGGCAGAAGCAATCAACACAGCTTGTTACATTCAGAACAGAGTGTCTGTAAGACCTCTTTTGGAGAAGATTCCATATGAATTGTGGAAGAACAGAAAGCCTAACATTTCATATTTTCATCTTTTTGGATGTATTTGTTATATGTTAAATACTAAAGAAAATCTGAACAAGTTTGATTCTAAAGCACAGAAGTGTTTCATGCTTGGATATTCTGAACGCTCTAAAGGCTACAGAGTATACAACATTGAGACACAGATTGTGGAAGAATCTATTCATGTTAGATTTGATGATAAGCTTGGAAATAAAAAGCCAAAGCAGTCTGAAAAATCTGCAGATAGAGAAGTAGTCTTCACTGACTCTGAAGTTCCAGAGGCAGACAAAGCTCAAGTGAAGGAACCAGAAGCAACGCCAGATGCTATTCCTTTAACTTCTCATATGAATAATCTAAAAATTTCTGAAGAATCAACTGTTAGAGGATCATCATCCAGAATTAAAGCTTCTCATCCAGAGAATGTCATTATTGGAAAGAAGGATGATCCCATCAGAACAAGATCCTTTCTAAGATCATCTAAAGCATCATTATTTGGACTGGTGTCAGAAATTGAACCATCTTCTGTAGATGAAGCTCTGCAAGACAATGATTGGATTATTGCCATGCAAGAAGAGTTAAATGAATTCACCAGAAATGATGTATGGGATTTAGTTTAAAGACCACAAGGATTCAATATAATTGGAACCAAATGGGTCTTCAGAAATAAGCTAAATGAGAAAGGAGAAGTTGAAATAAATAAGGCAATGCTTGTTGCTAAAGGGTATAGTCAACAAGAAGGTATTGATTACACTGAAACTTATGCTCCAGTGGCAAGGTTAGAATCTATACGCCTTCTTATTTCATTTGCTGCATAAAATAACATCACTCTGTATCAGATGGATGTTAAAAGTGCCTTTCTAAATGGTATTATAGAAGAAGAAGTTTATGTCCACCAACCTCTTGGTTTTGAGAATGAAAAATTTCCAGATCATGTTTTTAAATTAAAGAAATCTCTATATGGTTTAAAACAAGCTCCCAGAGCTTGGTATGAGAGATTGAGCAATTTTCTTCTGAAGAAAAATTTCATCAGAGGCAAAGTGGACACAACACTCTTTTGTAAATCAATTAAGAAAGATCTTCTAATTTGTCAAATTTATGTGGATGATATAATATTTGGATCTACCAATACTATGCTGGGAAAGGAGTTTGCTAAATGTATGCAGGCAGAATTTGAAATGAGCGTGATGGGAGAACTGAGATTCTTTCTAGGAATCCAAGTCAATCAAACTTCAGAGTGCACTTACATACATCAGACCAAATATATTAAAGAACTTCTGAAGAAATTTAACATGACTGATAGTAAGCTGACAAAGACTCCCATGCATCCAACTAGCTCACTTGGCAAGGAAGAGGTAAGTAAGAAAGTAGATCAGAAGCTCTACAGAGGTATGATAGGATCTCTTCTTTACTTAACTGCTTCTAGACCTGACATATTGTTCAGTGTATGCTTGTGTGCTAGATTCCAATCAGATCCTAGAGAATCACACTTGACAGCTGTCAAGAGGATTCTAAGGTATCTGAAAGGTACTTCTAATGTGGGTTTGTGTTACAGAAAATCTGATGATTTCAAATTAGTTGGATTCTGTGATGCTGACTACGCTGGTGACAGAGTGGAAAGGAAAAGTACTTCTGGAAGTTTGTCAATTTCTAGGAAGAAATCTAATCTCTTGGTACAGCAAGAAACAACCCACAATTGCACTTTCAACCACAGAGGCAGAATATATTGTTGCTGCTGGATGTAGCACGCAGATGCTCTGGATGAAAAGTCAGCTAGAAGATTATCAAATATTTGAATGTAACATTTCTATCTTCTGTGATAATACTTCTGCTATATGTTTGTCTAAGAACCCCATTTGACACTCTAAGGCAAAACATATAGAAATTAAGCATCATTTCATCAGAGACTATGTTCAGAAGGGAATCATAAATTTAGCCTTTGTTGATACAGATCATCAATGGGCAGATATTTTCACAAAACCCTTTGTTGAAGATAGATTCAAATTTATTCTGAAAAATATTGGTATGGATTTTTGTCTAGAATGATATTTGTCAGAAGCAAATTTTTACAGATGCATAAATGCCTAATGCTCTGAAGTATTTCTTCTGATTGCTTATTTATTTTCTTTAAATATTTTTGTGAAACTCTGAACTAACAATCCTTAGAGGATCTAAACGTTGGTTAACGTTTCATTTCTCAAGAGAATTCAGAACACATTCAAATTTTCCAATATTTTTAACTGGTTAATCGATTAACATTGTGCCATCAGACCTGTTTTGATGTTTTTCATGCTTGTTTTGGTGCTCACTCACTTCGAATCTTCATGAATCAATATGACACATTAGGAGTGAGTTGTTTTGGATATATGTCATTGTTCTTGATCGTTTAATCATGGTTTTATCGACACTCGTGTTCGATTTCCATTTGAATGCAAGCTTATGGATGTGGTTCAAAATGATGACCATTTGCATTGTTGCCTTTGCTTGTATTGCTTGAGGTTGAGATGTGCTTGTGGCGGCTACTGACCCACAATTTGTTCCTCCCTCTATTCTCATATTTATTTTTCATGTTCTTATTTTCTTGAAGAGGTTGAGATGTGCTTGTGGTAGTTTTTACCCACACCTTTTTCCTCCCTCTTCATCTTTGTGTTGCATTGCATGTTTGCATTCTTTTCTTCTCTCATTTGTGCTTGCTTTCCGCTTCTTCTTTTTGTCTTCCTTTGCCATGCTCCCTTAGGACCTCTAATTCTTCTTGATTAAGATGGATTATGATAGACATTAGGATTGAAACCATGCATGACAACATTAGGTAGCATTCCCTTCCATCCCAATCATACGCGCACTTTGCATGAGAACATTAGGTTGAGTCTTAGTTTCCCTTTAGAGTGTCTTTCTCTTCTCATCTTCAAACACTTCAAAACATATAATAAAGGTTAAGGATTTTTGTACGTTACGAGCTTTAAGTACTTGGGAAATGGTAATTGGGGGGCCTCCTCTCAATCATCTAGAGTGTTTAGCGTATGTCCTTTGGACGATATGCGACGCATTCGCTCCTAGGTCATAGTCTTTAGTGCAACATGAATTACAAACAATAATCAATGCACTTCTTCTCTAAAAAAAACAAACTTCAAACTTTTTATCCTTTGGGATCTTAATTTGGAAAACCTTTTTCATAAGGAGAGTTTTGTTAACTCTTGGTTCTACCGCAAACGGGTAACGCCTAAGTCTCCAATGGTCGAGCTGCATACACCTAACTGCTAGAACTAAGTTTTAACCCTACTCGGACCAAAAAACATATTGAACTAACCGGTGTTCTTGTAAGCCCAAACTAAGTTTGCTCTAATTTCTCATACCAGATGAGAATACATAGGCACAAGACAACGATGTCTTGGCGAGCAACCTTCCCCCACCTACACCCGTAGTTAGCCGAACTACGTTGACTCTGACTTTCCCATTGCACGAGGGAATACGTAGGCATAGAGCGGCGATGCTCTATCGAGTCTCTTTTATTTTCTTTTGTCCCTGAGTCGTAGCTTAGATAGTAAACACCCTATTAGATAGACAACAAAGCGTGGATCCCTTCGAGTACGACGGACGTGAGGGGTGCTAACACCTTCCCTTTGCGTAACCGACTTCCGAACCTGAGGCATGGTTGCGATGACCTGTCTTTTCCATTTTCGTTAGGTTTTCTCTGATCGTTTCATTTCCTTCTTTTGGGATAAATAACGAACGGTGGAGATTCTTCTGTCCTTGTCGGCCCCTCTTCGCAGCGATGCGACAACTAGCGACTTTGTTGGGGACTATTCCAATCCCCTATGCGAGTCAATCCTAGCGCTTGTTTGTTTATCTTTTGGGTGTGTATATATATGTTGTGCTTTAGTGCATTCCCGCATTTACTTTCAGCATTGTATATATCAGTTTTGCTGTGCTGTTAGGGGGGGGGGGAAATGTTCCACTGAGTGAGAAGCTAAACCCAGGTTTGAGTATACACCTAGCATTAGAGCAGAAAGTAGTGATGGACCTGTATGTTTCAGCATGCATTAGTCCCCACGAAATTCGCGTTCAGACGAGGTTTTCTGTGAAGGTATCCTATCTTGTACATTAGTCGGGAGGGGGTATTGGATCAGGGAACTGTCGACTCTGGAGACCGATCATTTCAGAATTAGCTAAGTGAGGCCTCTTCATCAGACTATGATGCTAAACCAGAAATGGTGAACGTATCATCGTTTCTCAAAAGTCTGTGACGCTGATGACCGCATAGGATGTCGTACCTTGTCAATGATAGGTTCACACCTGTGAGTGGGGAGGGTTATGCAGGAAACATTTACCTCCAACCTACCCAGTTTTCTAGTCGGTGCAAACTTTTGATCTTGACATAGTGGGTCCTGATTATCAGTGGTATGTTCTTGTCAAAGCGGAGCACTGGTTTTTCTCAATCAACAACACAACAGCCTTGATCCCATGTCTTTGCACTTGCATCATCATAACATGTTTGCATTTTGCATCCTGCATTTTCATTTGCATCGCAGGTTGTTCTCAGTGGCCTCGTGTTCTTATCTTGGTTTGGCTTTCTTCAGTAATAGGATTGAGGAGTTCAGTTTCCACAGATATCCAACTCGAGGGAATCAGCGAAAAGTAATGGATGAAGTTCAAGCTGAATTGCAGGAAGTCCGAGCTCGCATGCCCCAGTTCATGGAGCTGATGCAGAATGTTGCCAACGGGCAGGAACAAATAAGAACTATGGTCCTGCCGTTGATAGCACCAGGTGATGGATCTGTTCCACAGGGTATTCCTACTGTTGTCATACCTCCGGGCGGAGGTGCTGCAAATGGAAATGGTAATGTTGCTGGTGGAAGTGTGTGCATTGTACACAGAGCTGCTGGCCCTCATTGGGAAGATAACCAGGATGATATCTTTTCCATGAGAGATATGAAGGACGACCTGTCAACTGAAGCTGATAAAAGGTTTAAAATGATCGAGGAGAAGATGAAGTCTTATAAGAATCAGAACTCTCTGGGTTTCGATATGTCAGATCTTGGTCTAGTTTCTGGGGTCAAGATTCCCCCCAAGTTCAATGTACCAGATTTTGAAAAGTACAAAGGGACAACCTGCCCTAGAGTACACCTCCGAGCATACTTCCGGAAAATGTCTGCGTATTCGGATGACGAAAAGCTGTTAATGCATTGCTTCCAAGATAGCCTGGCAGGAGCGTCTTTGGAATGGTATATGGGACTCGAAAGAACTCATATTCGCAGTTGGAGAGAATTGGCCGAAGCTTTCATGCATCACTATCAATATAATAGTGATCTGGCACCAAACAGGTTACATTTGCAGAGTTTGTCACAGAAGAGCACTGAGAGCTTCAAGGAGTACGCCTAGAGATGGCGAGATTTAGCAGCAAGAGTGCAACCTCCCATGGCGGAGAGATAATTGACTGACATGTTCATGGCTACGCTGCCCGATGTGTATTATGAGAAGCTGATAGGTTGCATGTCTGCGAGTTTTTTAGATCTGTTAATAGCAGGAGAAAGAGTTGAAAGCGGTATCAAAATAGGAAAGATCCAAGTTGCTCTTGATTCTTCCAAAGATGCAAAGAAGCCTTATGTTGGGAAGGAAGGAGAAACTAATAATGTATCTGCTCCAACTGCTTCTCAATAGTCAGCCCGGTACCAACAACCTTATGCTCCTCAGCAGCATAACTATCGGCGCCAGAATAGGCCTCGCAACAATTTGGAAAGAAGGAATGCTCCTCTTCATCTAGTTCCTATGTCGTACAGCTAGCTTCTGCCACATCTGATTCAGGACTCATTGGTGGAGCTCAAGACTCTCAAGCCGGTGCCAGAGCCATACCCTCTGGGGTATGATCCTAGTGTGCAATGCAGATATCATGGAGGATCCATGGGGTACCCAACTGAAGATTGCAAAGCCTTTCAAGCCAAAGTGCAGCAGTTGATTGACAAAGAGTACATATCCTTTCCCGAAGGAAATTTGATTGTGCACGTCGACCTCTCAGCTGATTGAGTTTGAAGACTGTAAGGGTCACGTCCTCCAGCAGCAAGTCCATATTTGAAAGCCCAGTTCCCCGAAGCTGGCAATCTTTGTTTTATCATATCATTTCTTTGCATTTGTAGTTTCTTTTCTGTTTAAGTGCAAATTTCATTTGTAAAACTTGTTGTTTTCGATTGATAATGATAATTAAATGAATATGCATGTTTTTGATTAAATCCATTCGGGTTCACTCTATGCTTTTTATTGATGTCTAATGCTTGTTTAAGTGGAATCCGGGGAGGATGACGAAATTGAAAGATGCGCAAGCTTCCATCTGTATGCTTTTGAATAAAACCTGTTGATGATGTACATGCATTGTTTCAAATTCCTAAACACCGGAGATATAAGGAAGATAATCCCTTGTCAACCCCTTTGAGTCTAGTAGTAGGAGTTTCTTTCTGAAAACGAAAAACCCTCAATCTTAACCTGGGGCAGGGTAGGTGTCAGTTAATTTGACCGAGCGTCCAAATTGCAAAAGGAGTGTTCCCGTTCGAGGACCAATCACACCTCTAGAGGTTGTGCCTAAAAAACCACAGTGGTTATCCATCGCCAAGGAGTGAAACAGTCGCAATCCCTTCAACAAGTCAGACAAGTCGGTGTCATACGATTTGTTAAAAAAAAAATAGAAGAGAAAAACTCAAAAGAAGAAGCCCGCTAAGCCGGTAACTTAAAAACAAGCGACTTAGGCAAAAATTAGGGCATCCCACTGGACTTCGAAATCAAAAGAAACTCAAAAGAGTCAGTCCAGGCAAAAGTTAGGGAAAAAGCGAAAAAGCGAAAAGGATTACAAAAGAAAAATCCTCTAAAAAACAAGTCGTATGATTCAAGGCACCAAGGACGAAAAGCGAGTGACTGTCACTCCAAAAATTTGTGGTTTCCTGAACCATCACTCCTATCATTCAACCTTTGAAAGGTGAGTGCTTGTGTCAAGTTAGCTGAACTTAAGACTGGAGAACATCAAGGAGAATGGGTGGGTTAAAATAAACTTTGCGCCTTATATCCTTTCTTTTAAACCGTGAACCTGCCCAAGTTACAACCTTCAAAAGTCCTAATTGAAGCAGGTTTGTTTCGAAAGCATACTTCGGTAAAGATCGCATCGAAACTGACTCCTAAAAAGGATTCTGCTCAACTTGCGGATACTAAGGTTGACGTTCTGATAAGTGATTCATTCACTATATATCACAAAATCTTTTTCCAGTGAACAGACTTGTATTTCAAAACTGTCATATGCATTGCATTAACATATCTTTTATGCAGAACAATTTGTTTTACTTGCGAGTAAGCACTTGGAATCAGGAAAGTTTCCATAGTGGAAAGTGTGATCAGGATAAGATGCAGAGCACCCGAGTACTCTGTGGAGCAGGGGCAAGTCACATCAAATGGTCATATAATGGGAGTCAGCCATCCAAAAGTCAGCCAATCAGGGGAAAACGTCATTGCAAGGCTGGGGCAAGCCACTCCAAGAGCACGAGAGTTATTCTTATCCAGAAGACAATTAACTTGAAGCGCCTCTTCAAGGATCAGAATGCTGAAGTAGTTCACGTCAAACCAGCGGGGTATAGAAATTTCAGATCTCCTTTCAAGGAAGTTTTTATGGAGATCCCACAGGCTGGGACAAGATTGGTAACAAAAGATTTGTTCCTCTCCATACCTTCGGAGTTTACCAGAGTTGGTCAATCAAGGATGAATCCTTTTGTGGTACAGATGCTAGGGCAAGCCATCTCGAGATCGTCTCATGGCAATCTACTTTCTTTCCCAGAGATTAGACTGGGGTGAGTTGAATCACATTGGGGCAGTTACTCAAGCGAGTTTATTTCTCCTCAGCCAGAATTGAGTGTCGGGGAATCGTGTCGTCACCCCACCAAATAGCCTGGACCCGTTACCTGTCAAAAATGTGTAACCAAAATCATTTCCAAAGCCCAGTTCTTGTCTAGCAAACCAAAAATTAATTCCCGTCTTATATCCCAAACTACAAAATCAGTTCCTGTCTGATACCCGAAACCAGGAGTCAGTTCTCGTCTGACCTGTTTTGTAGTCAGTTCTCGTCTGACCCATTTTTGGCGAACCTTCAAGCCAATCCTTGTCTGGTTAACACTTCAGTAAGCACCAGCTCTCGCCTGGTAGTCAGTTCTCGTCTGACCTTTCTCCAAAACCCAGTTCTCTTCTGGTAGCCAGTTCTCATCTGACCTTTCTTCAGAATCCAGTTCTCACCTGGTAGTCTGTTCTCGTCTGACCCGTTATGGAATACCAATTCTCACCTGGTAGTCAGTTCTCGTCTGACAGCTTAACCTTTACCACCAGTTCTTGTCTGGTAGTCTACCTTCGAATGCTAGTTCTCGTATAGTAATTCCCGTTGGTATCCACTGTTGTTGGTAACCGGAAATAAATTCAATCACCATAAACCTGGTCCTATCCCTAAACCAAAAGCCCAACCGTACTTAGCACAAACATTCCTAGTGTCTTACATGCTATCACATTCCCTGACATGAGGCTCGATGGATTTCACTTCTCCACAGTAGAGATTTTGTATCCCCCATGGTAATGTTGTTAAATCATGAATATCTCGCCAGTAGTGATGTGCACTTCTCCTCAGCAGGATGGGTGTAACTCAACATCACTCATCGGTTCAAGGTCTAGTTCCCGTCTGGAAAATCGTTTCAGAGTCCAGTTCTTGCCTGGCCTATTAATCTTTTGAAGCTCAGTCCCCATATGACAAGCCGTCATGGAATACCAATTCTCGTCTGGTAGATGACATTTGAGTCCAGTTCTCGCCTGGTAAATGTAAGCCGTTAAAACCAGTACCCGTCTGGTGAAAAACGTCTCAGAGTCCAGTTCTTGTCTGGAAAACCAGAAATTAGTTACCATCTGATATCCAAAACCAAAGCAGTTCCCGTCTATTATCCAAAACCAAAGCAGTTCCCGTCCGATACCGAAAGCTAGAAGTCAGTTCTCATCTGACGACTTAACCTTTTGCCACCAGTCCTCGTCTGGTAGTCAGTTCTTGTCTGACCTGTTTTCAGAACTCAGTTCTCGTCTGGTAGTCAGTTCTCGTTTGACCCGCTCTTTGCAGAACCCAGTTCTCGTCTGGTAGTCAGTTCTCATCTAACACATTACCATTTCTCGTTTGGTAGTTAGTTCTCGCCTGACCTTGTTTTGAAGAACCCAGCTCTCGTCTGGTAGTCAGTTCTCGTCTGACCTGGTTTTGAAGAACCCAGTTCTCGTCTGGTAGTCAGTTCTCGCCTAACTTGTTTTGAAGAACCCAGTTCTCGTCTGGTAGTCAGTGCTCTCCTGACTTGTTTTGAAGAACCCAGTTCTCGTCTGGTAGTCAGTTCTCGCCTGACTTGTTTTGTAGAACCCAGTTCTCGTCTGGTAGTCAGTTCTCGTCTGACCTGTTTTTGAAGAACCTAGTTCTTGTCTGGTAGTCAGTTCTCGCCTGAATTATTTTAAAGAACCCAGTTTTCATCTGCTATTCAGTTCTCGCCTGACTTGTTTTGAAGAACCCAGTTTTCGTCTGCTAGTTAGTTCTCGCCTGATTTGTTTTTGAAGAACCCAATTCTCGTCTGCTAGTCGGTTCTCGCCTGACCTGTTTTCGGAATCCAACTCTCGCCTGGTTGTCAGTTTTCTCCTGACCTATCTAATTCAGATCCAGGGTTTGTTTTCCCCAGCAAAAGTCCAATCGTAATTGGCATGTCCTAGTCATCCCCAGTGGAGTTGGTTTCGTTTCTTTTCAGCATTTAGGTTTCTTGTTTGGTTCCGTTGCATTTTGCATTTTGTGCATAACATCCTCCAAACGCGTAGCATTTCCATTTCATATGGAGAATTGCGCCATATTCAAACATGTGCATTTGAAACATAAGTCAGGTTGTTACCTCTTGTTTCCAATTGTATCCCCAATAGAATTTCTACAGTTTCTTTTTGCGGTCGGCAAATTTCCGGGTTCTTTGGTATTCCAATGTCTTTTACCTTGATTGTTTGAAAGTCGTTTGCTTTTCCCGCATTCAGGTTCAAGCCGCTTGAATAGGGGCAGTTGTTGTACCCCAAAATTTGGCCAACCGGTTCTCGTACTTAGCTTATGTTTTCATCTACACTGTTCTAGTATTTGTTCTCTGCATTTCTGAATATCACAGCATTTGTTTTTTGAGGCAGGGGATCAAGGTTTTCCTGTAGCTCAGGGCTCTTTTGAGCGCAAAAAACCGAGCAGCGAGTACCGGAGGCTCCGACATTTATTTTTCCCAATGATCGAGCGGTCGATTTTATTTTGTTCTGCTGGATATTTCAGCTCAGGAGGCAGCAGTCAAGCTATCTCAAGCATTCTCACAGTTACAGAGCAAGTTTCAAAGGCTGAACAGGGCTTAAAATTGTTGAAAACGGGCAAATATGCAGATTTCCCTCCAAAAGGCGCCAAAATTCAAATTTTGAAGGTGTTAATCGATTAACCAATTGGTTAACTGATTAACCAAGTGAAAATCAGGTAAAATTTGAAGTTTTGAGGGTGTTAATCGATTAACCATATGGTTAACCGATTAACCAGTGCAATTTTCAGCTCTGTACGTGATTTTTCAAGCCAAGCCACTTTAGGGTCCAATTTTGATCACTTGTGAGTTGATTTTACACCAAGGGAAGGATCTAGAACCATTTTAGATTTTGGTTAACTTTCAAATCATTTCAAATTCCCTCCAAAATTTCCACTCCTCATTCCAAAGCAATTTTCACAAACCACACTCCAAGCCTCATTTGGATCCAAACCTAAGGGGTACTTAAATGATTTGCTCCAAACCTCACACATCTAACTCTCATAATTTCCATTTCATTTTCAGAGTTCATTCTCACTCTCTCAATTCTCTCTCAATTTCTCCATTCCCAAACCTTCACCAAAGCTCTTCTCACATTGAAATCTTTGATTCTCCATTGGAATCATTGATTTCTAAGAGCTAAACCTTCATTCTTGATAATCATCATCTCAACTTCTCCATCCAATTTTTGTGCAAGTTTGGATCTTAATTTTGAAGTGGCTTGGAAGGAGCTTATTTGGATTATTTTGGCTTAATTTTGGTGGATCTTCATTTCTACTACAAGCAATCACTTGGATCTTGAAGGATCTCCGGGTTTCCTGCTTGGATATGCATTATTGGAGTAAATCAACACTAACTGAAGCAATTATCTACTTCGTAGGTTGAAATTCTTGATCCATTGTTAATCTTGAGCTTATTTTGCATATTCAATGTGGATCTTCATTTTTGATTGACTTTTGGTTGATTCGATCCATGTGATTTGTGATCTTGCTATTCGATTGTGATTACATGTTGATTAGATCACTGATTTCTGGTTTAATTTCAAGCTTAATTGATTGTATGATCATTGGAATGATTGCACATTGGATAAGTTGCTGAAAAGTGCTTCTGAACTATTGTTTTCTGCTGTTGACACAGTGTTAATCGGTTAACCAATTGGTTAATCGATTAACCAATGCAAATATTCAAATTTTCCAACATTTTAAAGTGGTTAATCGATTAACCCCTGGTGTTAATCGATTAACACTGTGCCATCAGGCCTGTTTTGCTATTTTTCTTGCTTGTTTTGGTGCTCACTCACTTCGAATCATTATGGATCAATATGACGCATTAGGAGTGAGTTGTTTTGAATATATGTCGTTGTTCTTGATTGTTTAATCATGATTTTGTTGACACTCGTGTTGGATATCCATTTGAATGCATGCTTATGGATGTGGTTCAAATTGATGACCATTTGAAGAGGTTGAGATGTGCTTGTGGTAATTGTTACCCCACACCTTTTTCCTCCCTCTTCATCTTTGTGTTGCATTGTATGTTTGCATTCTTTTCTTCTCTCATTTGTACTTGCTTTCTGCTTCTTCTTTTTGTCTTCCTTTGCCATGTTCCCTTAGGACCTCTAATTCTCCTATTTAAGATGGATTATGATAGATATTAGGATTGAAACCATGCATGACAAAATTCGGTAGCATTCCCTTTCATCCCAATCATAGGTGCACTTTGCATGAGAACATTAGGTTGAGTCTTAGTCTCCCTTTAGAGTGTCTTTCTCTTCTCATCTTCAAACACTTCAAAACATCTAATAAAGGTTAAGAATTATTGTACATTACGAGCCTTAAGTACTTGGGAAATGGTGATTGAGGGGCCTCCTCTAAATCATCTAGAGTGTTTAGCATATGTCCTTTGGACGATATGTGATGCATTCGCTCCTAGGTCATAGTCTTTAGTGCAACATGAATTATAAACAATAATCAATGCACTTCTTTTCTAAAAAACACAAAAACAAACTTCAAATTTTTTATCCTTCGGGATCTTAATTGGAAAACCTTTTTCAAAAGGAGAGTTTTGTTAACTCTTGGTTCTACCGTAAATGGGTAACGGCTAAGTCTCCAATGGTCGAGTTGCATACACCTAACTGCTAGAACTAAGTTTTAACCCTACTCGGACCAAAAAACATTTTGAACCAACCAGTGTTCTTGTTAGCCCGAAATACGTTTGTTCTGATTTCTCATACCAGATGAGAATACATAGGCACAAGACGAAGACGTCTCAACGAGCAACCTTCCCCCACCTTCACCCGTAGTTAGCTGAACTACGTAGACTCTGACTTTCCCATTGCACGAGGGAATACATAGGCATAGAGCGGCGATTCTCTATCGAGTCTCTTTTCTTTTCTTTTGTCCCTGAGTCATAGCTTAGATAGTAAACACCCTCTTAGATAGATAACAAAGCGTGGATCACATCGAGTATGACAGATGTGAGGGGTGCTAACACCTTCCCCTTGCGTAACCGACTCCCGAACCCAAGGCATGGCTGCGATGACCTGTCTTTTCCCATTCTCGTTGGGTTTTCTCTAATCGTTTCCTTTCCCTCTTTTGGGATAAATAATGAATGGTGGCGACTCTTTTGTCCTTGTCGGCCCCTCTTCGCAGCGATGCGACACATATGATCCTCCTGAGAAACGCTATGAAGTGGCTTTCGCCCTATTTCCCCCAAAGACTCCTCGACTGCCATCTGCTGACTTTGGAGTGGCTCATGCCCCTCCATTTCCATATTGGTTCATCTGTGGGGATTCTATAAATATCCTTCTTCAACAGTCGAAACCCAAGGCCTAGTGGGTAGTTCCGACTAAACATACGCTCGATAGTTTCAAAGGGAACCTTCATGTCGGTATCAAAGATGTTCGCGTCGAATATGAAATTATTGAAGGTCGTCATTCTTCGATTTTATGCTCCTTTATCTGAACTCTAATATTACTAACTTGTGGCAACTTTATTTGTTTTGCAGTTGCACCCAAGAAAAGTACGCCTCAACCACTGGTTGAGATAAAGGCTGAAGGCAGCAAGATATTTCACATACCTATTTCTCTTATTACCTAGTCTTGATTTCCTCTAATGCTTCTTATTAACTCAGGCTTCCCGTAAACTACTTCCAACACCTCCAAGGATGTTGAAGAGGGCCACTGCCCAAATTATCATTGACTCAGAGGATGATGAAGAATCTCCTCCTGAAGACCTAAAACTGAAGAAGAGGAAGAGAGCTAGACAAGGGGAAAATGTTGCTGGTAACTTGTCTGACCCCAAGACGGCTAAGATCTTCAAAAAGACCACACCCACCAGTGGTGTTGTAGAGGCCTCTACCAAAGATGCCTCTACACCAGCCACAGGTCCTCCTGAAAGTGATAACTCTAGCCCTGCTACTGAGGGTGTCATGGTAACTCACACCTCAATTTTCTTTGAAATTCCCATTCACTTATACCTTGTTTCCTTTTACCATAATTCACTTTCCTTTCGATTCAGGCTGATGCGGGTGGCTCGAAGCCAATAATGGACAAATCTCCTTCTCCAGCTAGCCTCTTAAATAGGCAAGGTGAGCCTACTATACCATCCCACGTCTGATTTGGGCTCGGGAATGAGTTCACTTGGTGAAATTAATAAACCTGACTTTGAAACAGCTCCCCCTTCGCCTGCAAAGACTGCCACCCAGCAGTCTCAAACTGATGGCTCTAACCATGAGGAGGATGATGAGCAGCAGAATCTTGAGATCTAAGATCTGATAGACGTCGATATGGAGGAAATCGCAACTCTGGCTAATGAAGATAATTCCCCAGTGGACGATACTCTTGGTGACAAAAATGCTGATCTAGAAGGGAGGGAGGAGATGGAGGAAGATGATGAGACTATGTATCAGTTTGAACTGGATGGCCACAATGACAAAAATTCTGGCGACAAAATGGATGAAGACAAAGAAGATGAGGGACAAAGTAAGGAGGAGAAAACTGGGAAAGGTCCTGACAATGAGCCAACCCAAGTCGAGGTCGTTGTCACTCCAGCCACTGCTGCTGCTACTGAAGGCAAGGCAACATCCACTATGTATGTAGCATGCCTCTCTGAAAAGGAACTCGACGCCTTGAAGGTCAGCAACCCTCGACAATACATCGAGATCCTTCTTGGTAGTCGAGGAAGTTCCTTTTGCAAGACTCTTAGTGCTTTGACCTCTGAAAACCAACCTTCGAGCAAGCCTAAAGACAACATCCTTCTAAAGATCAAAGAGAAGATCTTTAAGGGTGACCTTTTCATGCTTTTGTAGATGGACCCCGTTGCCCACATCTCTTTGAAGAATCTTCAACAATTAGACATTCATGTTGTTTCCCTTGAATCTGCCACTATCATCCTAGAACTTGGTACTATGATTGACCAAGTTTATGGGGACCTCAAACGCCTGCCTCAGATCGAAAAAGCAATCTCGACCAAATCTGGTAGCGAGGCTGCCGCTTGGGCATCTGCCACTGATTTTGAGAATAGCATGGCAGAATTGGAGGAAACCAGAGAAAAGAACAAGCAGAAGATTGCCTCTAATGAACAAAATATTGCTTCCTGGGAGCGAAAGATCAAGAAGCTTCAAACCAAAATCTCGAAGGCCAAAAAACGCAATGCTGAGTTATCGGCCTTTGATGACTCTGGCCTCTCGAAAAAGCTTGATAATGTCATAACTTTTGCTGAGGAAGCTCGACAACTGGAGAAAGAAGTTGCACACCTGAGGTCTGACAAAACCTTGTAGGAAAGACGCCTTGAGCTCCAAAAGTCAAAATAATTGAAGATGAAAGAGAATCTCCCATTTTAGCTTGTTAACTTCTTTGTAATGTTTACTTTTGAATATCATGTGCCATAGTTTTTCAGAATTTATTATGTAATGATTTTAAGCCATTTTGGCATTTATGAATACCACTTTTGGCTCTGCCTTATACATTGAATTATTCTCTAGAGATTTTAATTTCTTGAAGTGTTGGTTTATATTTTTTCAAATACATGTCGTTTACTTTCAAGATCCTTTTATCCTCGTTTAGCTCTTCGACTTTATAGGCTTTATTAGCAAATACTTGCTTAATTTGAAACAATAGCCTCTGACTCATCTTATGGCCTTGTCGAAACAATAGCCATTTCATATTATGGCCTACTTGATGTTCCTCACACGCCCCACTATGGACCATCGAAAAGGTCAGATATGCCTCTGATTCACTAAGGCATTTATGTAAGACTCCCTCGAGGGTCTTTTTAAATAATTCATTTTCTAGAAGAACGAAACTTAGAGCTTGATACTTGACCTTTCGCTCCGTAGACGATGTTGGATTACGTAAGTACATGACTAAAGGCTTCCTCCAGTCTTTATCCGTCAGACTATCTACTACAAAGATCTCAAAGTTTTCCTTATCAGCATATCCAAACTTCGTCACTTCTAGATCTGATGGACGTAATCCAACAGACACGAATTTACCTCTAGCTTCGATTGCCTCTTGTAAACTTTCATGTTGTGTCACGAGCTGGAAACAGAGCTTGACCATTTCACGTTTTTTCTTTTTTTCCAATTTTTAGAGAGATGATAGATGTTGTTTTCACGTTTTGACGACTTGTGTATTAAAAAAAACCCTTGCTTCTCTTTTATGGGTTTCATGAAAAGCCCACTTCAACCGTATTAATCCCACCCCCACACTGTGTTTGATACCCCCTGCTTGTTTGAGAAGAATGATGGGCTTTTGTATGCAGCCCATGTAATTCCTTATTCACATTACCATTTTCTTCAGGCGTACTCCCATTTCCTTTTTTATTATTCCATTTTCAATATTATTTTCATTATTTTTCTAATAGTAGTTTCTAATGTTTTATTAATTTCTTGTTTGATTTTATCTACATATTAGTTTCTTTTTTTATGCGTCGATGAAGAGACCCCAAGATTGTTTTCCGTTAAATTATTGATGAAAAACAATAAATCCGAGACCAAATTTTCTTTTCATTTTCATTTTTTATTTTTATTCATTTTTATCGTTTTTTGGTCAATGACAAAATTTCATAAGTTTTTATCGGTCAAACTATTGATAGATAACAACTTATCCGAGACTACTTTATTTAATTTTCCCTGATCTATGAAGTCTTTCTATTCGTAAACATCGATTTATCAAAGTCGATAACCTTCACAATTTCAAATCTATGGAAAATGACCATTTGGGTCATTTTCTTAACTTTGGGATCGTGATAGGCTACCTTTGATTAATCGACATGATGTTTATCATTAAGACGAGATCTCCCCCTTCTTTCGTCCGTGTGACACGATTAAATTAGAGAATGATCCTCAATACCGTTTCTCTATCTTGTTTTAGCACGGATATTAATTCACACGACCTCCTATAGCCTGACTTCCATTATAAGTTGAGCTACGATGATTTAGCGTTACATTTCGCCCCGATTTAACTCATAACAAAACTAACGACTAACTTTTTACTTTTCTGTCAAATATCAACTGCTTTATTTTTCAGTCAAATATTATTGTGGATATTATCTTGATATTATTATTGTCTTGTATATTATTCATATTGTTCATACTCATATCATATTTATCTTGTCTTATTCACCCATATTCGAAAACACTTAATAAATGATCGAAATGCTAAAAGCCTAAATTGGTGGACTGTTGGATCATTGGTCATTAGCAGAAACCCTAACATGGAGTTGTGTCCGACTTTGCTCAAGGCTTAGTTTAGAACACATTGCACACACACAACTTTCTCTTGGGCTACCTGACAATGAGACCCTTTTATTTTGTGCAATCCAATGTAATTTACATGTACCCCTCTCCCATTCCGATGTATGTTTCGTATTTCTTTGATTATTGGTTTATCTTCTAGGAGAACCCATATGGACTAGCATAGATCAAACTATTTTCAAACTAATCCTCGATTCGCCATCGAGCCATTTTCAAACACCCCTCGTAAGTCGAGTGCTCGCCCGCATTCGCCATCGACCTATTGCATACACTTCATCATGGTTTCGATATTGGGAGCACCCTTAGGGACTAGTATCGTTTCTCACAACCTAACCCTTAATTCGTCGTCAAGCCGGTTCCATTTTCGACCAAACCCTTGACACGTCTTTGAGCCTTTTTCTCAAACCATTTCCATTCAACTACACGTTTTGCACGTGAATATGAGTCAAACCCTTGATCCAACGTCAAATGAGCTTTCTCAATCAAACTATTAATCAATTTAACGGTTATTCAATTCTTTTCAAGGTGTAAAGAGGGGGATTGAGCCTTTGATCTCTCTTTCGGTTGTTTGGATGCGATTTATCTTACTCGTGTGTGAGTAATTTACGCCCTAACAACATTAACAACTTGACAACGTTTATCCATCATCCAATCAATCATCATTTCAAATACCATTCAAACACAACTTCTTTTATGATGAAAAAGAGAGATACTCAAGTATTTGACTCTTTCTCCCAATTACTTGGGCCTTAGGAGCCTTTCTTACACTTCAAGTAATTGTCATTCGACCAAACTCACCTTTCAAATACAACTTTTCTTTTACAATGAAAAAGAAAGAGAGCCAAGTCTTGGACTCTTTCTCCCAATTACTTGGGCCTGAGGAGCCTTTTCTAAGCTTCAAGTAATTTTCATCTGAACCCTCTTCAAACTCATTTCAACCTCGTCTTTTCATGGTCGTTACCACGAACTACGAATGATCTGATTCTTCATTCTCGTCTGATTGTAAGATACATAGGCACAAGATTGCGATGATCATGGCGAGCACATTTCCATTTTTTTCTCTGCTATTACAAACTTCTATATTTCTTCGTTATTCCATGCACAATTCCCTCATCATCTCCCGTAGTCAAACTACGATGCTCTAATTTCTCATTTTCATCCGAATGAGCATACATAGGTACAAGGGCCTCAATCCTTGGAGAGCACCCTCTCCTACAACCACCCATGTCCCCTATCATCTCTACCCTTTTATAGTATTATTGTAGTATTTAGTATTGAGAAGAGAGTAACTAATCTTAGCTAACATTCATCACAATCTGAATTAAGAGGTTCCTATTGAGTACAATGGATGTGAGAGGTGCTAATACCTTCCTCTTGCGTAACCGACTCCCGAACCCAGAACATCAGGTTGCGACGGTCGTGTTCCTTTCGTTTTTAAGAGGTTTTCTCGATATTTTCCTCTCTCATTCATTCGGGATAAATAAAGTTCGGTGGTGACTCTTTCGAACCGCATTTTCAGGCCTTTAGTGCGAGGGTCGTTTCTCTGAAATGTCTATATGATTTTTCGAGGTGCGACACCCCCTTTGAGTATTTATTAGAATCCATGTTGGTGTTAAGTTCATTTTTGTGTGGATTCTAATACTTTTTCTTGAACTATAACCATGACTTATTATTTGAGTTTTATACCCTTGCCTAATAAGTTTGAGAGCATTCATGTCACTATGTGTGGTAGTATTCAAGTTGGGGAGAAGAGGTTGGTTGCTAAGAGGTTGAGAAAAAGAAAAAGTTTGAAAAAGAAAGAAAAGAAAAAAATTAAAAAGAAAAAGAAAAAAAAAGGAAAAGAATTGAAAAAAAGAAAGAAAAAAAAGAATAATGTTATGCTAATAAGTTGTGTGGAATGACATAATAATTTGGAAAAGAGAAACAGGTGATTGGAATTTGTGAGTGCTTGAGATTGTGAGAAATGATCACTCTCATTTGATTAGGTAAGTTTTTGTTTCTTTTACCTTGAGAAAAAGAATTGTTTATTACCCAAGCCACATTAAAACTCTTAAAGCCATTGTGATTTTTGCTTTTATACTGTTCAATATGAGTTTTTTCTCGATGAATGTATAATTTAACTTGTTGTTAGCTTGAGTGTTGGGTGAGAGTTAAGTCCCTCGTGTTTTTTATTCATCTATTGATGAAGTGTGTGCTAGGTGTGATTCATTTTTAAATATTGTATTGTCTTAGAATTTTTTACATGTGTTTTGTATTTAGGAGTTATTTCATTTTCATGTTATCGTTGTAGTTTAGTGGTATGTTTTGCTTTGCAAGTATGTTTTTGTGTTGAACCATGCATTTGTTTTTGTTTTTCAAAACTTGTTGAATCGTGATTGCTTGGTTATTACTTTTGTTTCCTTGAATTAATCAATTCTTGTTTGAGGAAAAACAAGTTTAGGTTGGGGAGAGTTGATAAGTGCTAAATTGTATTGATTTTGAATGTGAATAATTGGCACTTATTGACTTAATTTGTTGGTTTTTCGTTAATAACCCCCCGTTTTTATGTACTTTTTGTATAGTTTACATTATAGTGTATATGTTGTGTATCGCATAAATATCATTGAGTTTAATTGTTTCTCTCTCATTTTTGTATGTATATAAGCAATGATATTTTGTCATTGTCTTATAGAGCGTTGAATAAGCTTTCCAACTCTTCTGACTGCGCGTAAAACAGAGTTACGGTTCAAAAGTTATGGTCAAAACAAGTGTTGGTTTGCTGTCATGTTCGCTAGGCGAATAAAAGTTTGCAGTGTGAACACGAAGTTCTAAAAAGTGTGAAAAACACTGTTTTGACAGTAGCGAAAGATGCATAAGTTCGCTGTGCAAACGGGATTTCGCTAGGCGAACACGAAAACCCATTTTTGCCTATTTAAGTCATTTTTCTAGCATTTTTTTAGGTTATGTTGTTAGGGAACTTTTTATCCCAACTTCATCAAACACATTTTAGAGTATATTTAGCTTAGAAACAACATTGAAGGGTGCATCTTGACGATCCGGAGTCGAATCTTCTTCAACCGGAGTTGACAGACCGTGAGATTTGTGTTCTTCTTCCTTCCTCTCTATGTATTTTTTATTTGTTGGGGTTTAATATATAAGTTTATCTTGATTATATGTATATTTATGAATCTTTGTATAAAATCTCTTTTACAACTCTTTATCATGGTTATCTTGATTTTTTATTTAACGGGTTTGGATTGCTATAGACATATACGGTTCGAACTCGATCTAAGATGAACATCTGTTAGATTCTAAACTCTAGACATAGATTTAGGACTAATATTCATGTGGGTGTCGATTATTAATGTTTTGTGTTGTTGAGTTGCATGAGACATCACCGATGAGATGATACGGTTGATCTCTCGACTTTGTGTTAGACATAACCTTTGGTGTGAGTGATACGTGATGATATTGACGAGCGATTTAGGTTGCGTGCATTTGATCCATATATTTTTTAGTACATGATGGGTGGAACAAAATACAACTCCTGACGAGTTTTCTCATTTCTTAAGAATGTATTTATTTACTTGTTTTATATTTTTCCTTTTTTATTTTTATCACAAACCATCTAAACTCAAGCTTAGAGATGTAGAGATTGTCGAATGACATTCTTTCCCTCACACTAATCCCTGTGGAGACGACATAAATCCCGGAGGAAATTCTTTCGAAAATAATATTTTTGCTTGCCGCTTTACCTCTTTAACAAGCAACGATAGTGATTGAATCCAAATTTCTCTTTCGCTTTAGTCTTTGTTCTCGATTTCTCACTCATTCTTCACTTGGACTCTGTGCAATTTAGGTTAGATTTCTTGTTTCGTTATTCCTTCATTCAGTTTTGTGTTGGGTTTATTTGGTTTTGGACTCGAAACTCTTTCTTCTTCATCTCTATTTCTTGGTGTTGATTTGTTTTGGGTTTGAATGGTTTGAAAGGAGAAGGTTGAAGAAAGGTTGTGTGAAGATTAAAGGATAATGAAGAAGGGTTCCTTTTTTGTTGTTGTGATGTGCAGTCTTTTCGCAGGTTAATGAATGAGGAGTAATTTATGGAGAGGGATTAGATTGGAATTGTGTGTTATGTTTTAGAAATCCGTTATGACGTGTTACGATTCGTTTTCATGATGTGGTTTTGTCGTGTAGCGAGATGTCGCAAATTATAATGATTTTCTGCTAGTTTTGAGTAACTGTTTATGGTGTGTGTGGTTTAAACTTGTTGAATTTGTGTGAAAGTTTGTTGTGTGGATAAGATGTAGTGAATGGTGTGTATGACAAAGTTGTCGTTTGCGGGCCGGCTTGTGGAACAGTTGTGATGGTTTGTGGTGCATCATGATTTTGATATTGCAAGTTGTTGTTTTACTACAGTTGAAATTTTGAGGTAGTATTTTGATATTTGAACAGCAGGTGACAATGGCTCCTTCATGTGCAATTGGGTTCAGTTTGTCGTAACTTGGTGTATGAGTGAATCATGGTTTTGGTTGTGATTTGAATTATGGTTGGTGGTCATGTTGGTTTGAAATTTGACATTTCGTGAATTATATTATGTGAAATCTATTTTGTGCAGGTACATGTTAGAAGGAAGGTTGGAAATTTCACTTGGGAGCATTTGGCTTAGGTAGTGCTTTTTTCATGTGGCTGGAAATTTTGGACGCTTGTGTTGTTTGGAAAAGTTGGAGATGGGTCGTGTGGGAAGACTTCATGGGCTTTTTGTCTTATTTCTTTTTAAATTTATTTTGTAGTTTTTTGTTGTTGTTTTTGTTGTTGTTGTTGTTTTTGTTGTAATAGAAGAGGAAATGTAATGGGCCTAAAGACTCTTTTTTTTAAATGACTTCTTTCTTGTTTATTATTTTTTGGTAATATGAACGTTGGGTTTTTGGACAAAGAATGAACTTTTAATTTATGGATCTTTTGACATGGGCCTTATGATTATGACATGGACAATTAAACTTGGACAATGATATGGTATTGAGTCTCGAACTAGAATGCACAAAACTTGAGATTTGAATAAAATCTAATTTGGAAAGTGTCGCGGTGAAATTTGGATACCAAACTATTAATTAGTTTGAATCTTATTCATTTGCAACCGAACTTTGATTTGTCCAAAGGAAGGGATAAAGATCGAAATTTCCATAATGCAATGCAAATGCAAGGTTTAGAGAGTTTAGGTTCGGGGTTGGTTAAACTTAGGGAAGGTATTAGCATCCTAAGTTTCTGTAGTATCCTACAGGAACCTCTTGTTTTGTGTTTGTTTATTGCTAAGTGTTTATCTGCTTAATGGTTAAAAGATCTAGGGGTTTATTTCTAAGTATACTCGATAAGATGTCGCATCTTATGCCTACATATGCTTACGGGAATGGAATCAGAGTACTTGTAGTTCCCCTAAAGGGTTAGAGGAGCTCTTTGACTGTGGTCAAAGTTCCTACGGGTTTAGGGTAGTTGTTTGATTGATTTTAGGAGAAGAGATGAGTCTTCATTTTAAGGGAGATTTAACCACCACAAGTGTAAAAGGGGGTTGTAGGAAAATAGTCTTTGCATCGTCTTAAGAAAAAGGCTTAAGTACTCGGATTGTTTGACGAGTGTGCCTTTATCGCTCTTAAGGCAAAGTCCCTACATGTTTGATTGTATTGTTGTGGGGGTGGAGATTATATCTCACTTAAGATGATTAACATCTATTCTCTATTGTGTCTGAAAAGTTGTATTGTTGATTGTTTGTTTGTCTAAGTTGTAAAGATTAAGACAAGGTCCTTCCTATGGGGTAGGTCCTAAACTTAAATGATCAACTTGAATGGAATCAAGGATCGAAGGGAATATAATGCAAATGATGTGCAACTACACACAACGTTGAATTATGTGTAGGTTTTTCCTTTGGACGAAATGCGATGCGGAAATGTAAATATGATAATGTAAATGCAGAAATATAAACCATACACACGCATGAAAGCGCTAAGGTGTAAGTGCATTGTGTCGTGAATGTGATGTGTGATTGATTACGCCGTTGATTGTTTTTAATTGATTAAATTGATTTTTATTTGAATTATAAAAGGTTGATTTGATTTTAGTTTGAACTATGGAAAAATGTTTGATTTTATGATGAGGGTTGATTTAGAAGGGTGAACCAGATCGTAAGAAAATTACATTGATCTTGATTGATTATTATTATTGTTTATTTTTTTGTTAAAAAACGATTATTTTAAATAAAGATCTTATTAATTTTTATTAATAAAGGTTAATTTAGATAAAAGATTATTATTAACTAGAACAAAATAAATTGATTAATATGAAATGAGTTTCGGTTAACATGATTTAAGAAAGTTGTTATTTGTTATTAGATAAATTTTATTTTAGATTAAAAAAGGGTCTTCTATTATAAATTATTTTTTATTAGATAAACTTCATTAAATAAAAGATCAACTAAGTGAAATAGTTATATTAAAAGAGCAAATTATATTATAAAAGGTTAATTAGATAAATTGGTTTTAGATTAGATTAAACGAAAGATTATAAGAAAGGGTTTGAATAGGGCTAATTAATTATTTGATTAAATAAAATAGTTTTAAGTTAAATTATTAGATTAAATAAATTGGTAGATAAAGGTAGATTAACGGTTTGATTGAAATTGGAGAAAAAGAGTCAATAAAAAAAGATCATTAGATTAAAAAACTAATTATTAAGGAAACTAAATACTAATTAATTAACTAAATTGATTTTAAAAATGATTAAAGGGGAAATTATCCGTAAAAAAAAATGAAAATGGCTAATTTAATTAAGTAGATTAATTAAGGTTTTGGTGGTTAACTAAAGGTTTAATGAGGATTAAGGGTGATTAGGTTAATTAAGTGTGTGGTTAGTGAGTGTGATTACGTGAGTGTGTGCTGCATACGTGGCCATTACAATAATAATGAGAAAACAAAATGAAACCCTAATCCCAAATATTCCCAAAATCGCCCCCCTTTTCGCCGTTCCTCTCCATCTTTTCGTCATCGCCTTCCATTGATTGACTTCTCATAACCTATCAAATTCTTGCAAAAACAAAACATCAATCATGAACGGAGAAATGTCAATCGAACGAAACTTACCCACGATGAACAAAGGCAGCGGCTCGCTGGTGGTTTCGTGTTGGAGATTTGATGACGGCCGGTGGGAATGATCAAAATTGGTTATTCCGATGGTGGCTTTGTGAGCTTTGATGTCGGCAACTTCGAGGTAGTTTTCGCTGCGACGGAAGGATTAGCGAGATAAGTTCTTCTTTCTTTTTTTTCAATTTTTGCTGTGTTAGGGTTTTTTTTTCCTTTCGGTAATTCTAGGGTTTCGTGAATGTGTTTTTGGTGGTATCGGGGTTCTTTTTTTTTCCGTTGTTCTCGATGGCTTCCCATCTTCAATTTATAGACTTTTGAGAACTTAATGCTTTGATATGAGATTGATTGTGGATTTGGACCTTCCATTTTAGTTTGGCTAAGATTTGAAATTCTTCCTTTTTCGTCTGATTTGCAATGATATCTGTTAATGAAAATTTCAACTTGGGATATCTTGAATTAAACGTGTTTAATGCCCTTTTCTGTCCAGATTCATTGCTCTGAAGATTTGGTTTGATGGGCTTCTAACTTTAGGTTTATTGTTGGCAGGGGTAAATAGCAATTTGGTTTGGGCCAAGGGAAATGAGCAGCCCAGAGCAATTTCCACCCTCTGAAAGTTTCTTTATGGCTTTCTCACGAGGAGTTACAAGCGTTAAATCAGTAGGAAGCTCGCTGGCTCCAGTTTGTATATGATTTAAATGAGTGCTTTTGTCTATGTTGATTCAAACCCTTCCAATCCGTATGAGCAACAGAAGGTGGCTCTTTTGGATACCGTGGAATTGTATGTTCCTCAAGAACAAATTCTGCAAACTTCAAAGATTTCGACGCGGCAGTTCATCATTGGTAAATCCCATATTTTTGTTACTCTGCTCTTTCAATTCTTCAATGTACGTTTGCTAGTGATGTGATTATGATTGCTACCGTGCGTGATACCTTTTTATGCTTCTATCCAAATTGTATCTTATGCTTGGACTTCTTTTCTTGCATTTTGTCCTCTACTGTGGGATATGTATGCATTCGCTGCTCGGAGTATTCTACTTTGTGAATGTGTATGAATGTGTGTATATATATGAAGTTTCCACAATGCCGGTCGAGGTCATCTGATATTGTGCTTGTTTGCAAATGCCAATGTTGTTGCAGATGTTGAACTGATATACTGACGTCATGCTGGTGTTAACGGTGGATCGGTATACTCGTTGAGGCTGATGTCTTTCTAACGGAAGCTGAGAGGTGTACGAGGACAACTTTGCTGACGTTTACGAAGTTGTTTGATCTTAATGCCTTCATGAGATTAGAGACCCTCCCCCTACGGCGAAGCTCGCAGAATTGGCAAGGTACGGAGCTCTTCTTCCTCTTGTAGATAAACTCACAATCCTTCCTAAACTTTGGTTGTGATTAGGAATTGTTGTTGAAGTGTGATGAATGAACTTCTATTTTTGTTTGAACATAATTGAGAAAATGAGTCGGCTGTGATTGGCATCCCCTGATAAACTTTCTTTTTTTTTTGTCGTGTGACTTGATGATTTTAGACAATACCAACTTATTGCCTTTTTCGGTTTAACATGTTTGGGTGTATTTGCAAAGAGACTAAACCAGTTTATGGTGTTATTCTTCGTCATAATTTAACATAACCACTTCTAAACATCAACTGTTTTCATTCCAGGTTCATTTCCGTACACATTGAGTTTGGTGAACCACCCATTTGTGCGCCAGTAGCATCAAAAAGCATATCCACTCGATACACCAGAGGAGGTTTTATCTGCTTCCCATCTGCCCTCTCATCACTTTGGAATCACGATTTGTAATGGCTGCCATGGGTAAGATTTGTAAAACGCGATCTTCATATTCGTTGAATAAATCTTCTGCTGCTACGGCAAATTATAACCGCTTTTAAGGCACATTATAAACTCTGATTTGCTTTTGCAGATGAACCCCACGTTCCTTCTAGCGGATGGTTCGCAGGGTCTTCATATCAACTAGGGATGAGCTGACAACTTGGTTCAACAATGGGTAGGATTCAATGTTTTGAAGTGATTTGTTACTTTTAAGCTATGTGTTTTTTCCTTTAGTCACAAAGCTCATACTCGTCATTGTCTCTCTTCACTGTTGCAGGTGGTTATCATATCTGACGTCACGACAAATACATCCACAAAATGCTCTGCTCCAGATTGAATATGTTGCCTCTGTACAGTACCGTTGTTTGGACTCAAAGCACAGCAGGTTTCCTCTATATGTCCACTAGCATGAAATTCAACCATGGTAGGCCTGACGGTGTTGCGCGTATATGGCATCATTAACTCTTCCAATCTCCTTATGTGTATTGTTTCTGTTTGCAGGACGAACAACTGCAAAGGATTAATGCAGAGTACCTTATTGTAGCAAGGTATGACATCTACAGAAGGCGGGCTAAACAACGGACAACTTGTGTAAGGTTCCTTTTGTCTTCTACCAGGTAAGCAATTACATTGAGGTTGTGTTTAATTATCGGCGAACGCGGTCGCTGTTGGTGCTTGTAAAGCCGGCGGCTGGGACCGAGCTAGCAGCTTCTTAAGTATTCTTAATTTCTTCACTTTGATTTCTGTCATTGACACCTCTGATCTTCTAGTTGTGTATTGCAGGTTTTTAACTTCCTTTGTGGCGCGGGACATTCGTATCAGTCTAACATCACGATATTATGGCCAACAGGATTTGAGTGAGGTCGGTTATTTTTCGCAGCGCTATGCTGAGACCTTGGGTGATGGAGACGGGATTTTCGAAGAATTGAACTTGAGAGCCTAAGGTTTGAAGGATCAACATGATATTGGAAATTAAACCAGGTTGAGAAGTGAACTCGTAGTAAACGTGAACCGAAAGTCTTAGTTTTGGTTGGAAGGTTTTCCCGTGCAGAAGCTCCTCAGATGTCTCCTTTGATTGATAGCGAACTGTATGCATATTTTTCCAAGTTCAGAGCCTTGAGGATATTAAAGTAATTCCTGGTTCGAAAGAAATCTGATGTATGATTGAATATATAGTCTGAAGTTGTTCACTTGGTGTTTGGATGAATGCGCTGTTTTCCATGTAGCTTTTGGTTTAAGTCCAAGGTAGTAGCAACAAGATTAAAGGGCATATACTTTGCAATTCTTGTAAGGCCTCAATGGGTAACGCCGACATAGCATGAGGTATGGTTGTACTTAGAGGAACCTGAATGGAGTTTTTGGATGATTACGTTCTTGTAATGATCTTCTTTTTAAAACTTGCACTGGCCTTTTGTCTTGTATTTAAATTAAATAAAGATATCTTAACCTTGTATCATTGAACTATGAAGATAACTCCTTGCTTCTAAATTTTGAAATTTCCATGATGACATCTAAATCGTCTCTTGAGTCATAACTTGTATTGTTGTTATCCTTGAACTTGATGACCTCGTAATCTTGTCATGGAATTTGAAGCATGCCTTCATATTATAAAATTACATTCACGACACAAATGAATTTGAAACCTTTCTCCAAAATATTGTAGGGCCTGACCAACAATCACTTAGAACCCAATGGAAATATGATTTAAGAACCGTTTTTTTAAGTACCCTTGCCAAGAAAATCCAATTTAATGCATCCTCCAACTAAACCTTGACAGCCCTGGTGGAATTGAACTCGTGCCCCCCCCCCTAACACAATCCTCTGGAGACTCTAATTCAAACTCTGGGGGGACCTTTGAGGAGGAAGAACTTTGGAACATAATGATGAAATTTTAAACACGTGGCCTTCAAATATATTCTTCCTGCTCATGATGATCTTTTCATGATAAAAGTCATGTTCACCACCCATGGGCAGCAATGATCTGATATACACTTGGATTTGTTGTATGTATAAGACCGGTTAGTCGCACACACAAAAATAAACGATAACATGCAATAAAAGCCCAAAGAGGTGGGATCTTAAGGACAAAATTAGGGTGCGACAGATGCCCCTATTTAAGTTACTTCTATCCGGAGATATGGGGATTGAAATCTTCGTCTTGACGAGATAGGAGGGACTTAAATACAAACATTGCACGAATTTTTGGCCCTGAGAAGCCACCGAATGCAGATGATATGCAATGATATGAAATGCAAGACAGGGGGTCCTGTGGTGAAATGACGCCACATGGAGAAACGACACACGGAAAAAAAACAGACTCGACAAAAGGAAACCCCACGGGGACAAGAAGTAACCAACACTAGGGAATCTCCAGAAGTATAACAATACCTCACACACCGGGGATATGGTAATGGGAAAGAAGCTTCTAGTCGAGAGATATGCTTATTATCATAATGTTGTGGTTGGTAATAATCCGAATGAATTGAGTCGATGGTTCAGTTTTATTTGTATTCTTTCTTCTTTTTCTTCACGTATTATTTTGTTCTCTTTTTCTTCTGGAACTCAACTTGAAATAGTGAAATGTATAACTTCCCCGAGCGTCATGATAAGGGTATCACGAGCTGGTCTCAGTCTCTGATGTAGGACTTCCCCGAGCATCATGATATGGGAATCATGAGCTGGTCTCGGTCTCTGATGTAGAACCTCCCCGAGCATCCTGATATGGGAATCATGAGCTGGTCTCGGTCTCTGATGTAGGACTTCCCCGAGCATCATGATATGGGAATCATGAGCTGGTCTCGGTCTCTTCCCGAAATGATGGAAACTCGTGAGAGCACCTTCATAGGGGGTTGTAATTTTGTAGATTGTAGATGTCATTGTAGACTGTAAATGTAGTTCGCTGTAGAACCCTGTAGATGCAGTTTGCTGTAGAACCCTGTAGATTGTAATTTGACGTAATCTGTAGCTGTAGTTGTAAATTTGTAAATGTGATTGTAAATGTAGATGTAGCTTCACCGGGGATCTTCGGAAGAGATGTGAGCCGGTTGAATTGTATGTCTTCTTAAGTACAGAGACTATTGTGGTAAACTTCTTTGACTTCTCTGGGGAGATGCCACTTGACAGAAGTAAACTTGTGTGATGAACCCACTGAGGAGGTTATTCCTGGGGAATATCCTGTTGTAGCTATAAAATACTCTGTGGGCTCTCAAATAAAGAGAGATGTCTTGTAACCGCCTTCTTTGATGAATCAATAATGTTGAAGGACTCAATGGAGGGTAAATGATCTGTCTTGTGGAACTGTTGTTCGTCGTTTTGAGTAAGATCCTGATCAAAACGAGTTGCTCAAATAAAGAGATAGATGTAGTTGCTTGAGAAAAATTTGTTGAAGAAATATATGTCTTCATGAATACTCTTCTTGGGGAATAGGGTGCAAAATAAATGCACTCTTAATCCATGTTCAAAGGTTGGAGACGTCCACGATGTGATTGTCAAAAGACCGAAGTTCGATTCAGGAAGTAGCCGAAACGAAACTGTCAAGCAAGACCTGACCATTGAGGTGTGAACTCAAATGGAATTGTACTAAAATAATCGCTTTCCATGAGGGTTGAACTTCATGGGGAAAATGAAACATTATGCTCTTCCTGCCTAGGGACGGATCTAATTGGAAGGATAAGACACACCCAAACACCTAGGGATAACTACAGCCAAGGCGACAGAAACAAACGCAAAGAATGCGAAAATGCACATGCCATGCTGTCTACTTATATGCTATGCGTATGCCTATGCTGACAAAACAGACAGAAAGAGGTGACGGAGATGAAATAAACATCTCGAGATAAACATCTCGACTAATCTTTGAAGATAGAAGTATCACTGAGGATAGATGGAGGACTAAATATAGGATCCCAATCCTGTTTCAAGACTTCAAAATCTTCTCTTGGGGAATTGAGGTCAACCTATTTGGGATGTAACATCTTGATAAGTTTGAAAGGTTGTATGAAAAATGTAGACAAAGGTAAGGGATAAGATAAGTATCCTGGATCATCATAGTTGTTGAACATGTTGGAGTTGAGCTTCCTGGGGATGAAATAAACATCCTCTTTGCCTCAAAGCTTCAGATGCCCCAAGTCGCGTGGTGTAGACAAAACATCTTGAGAGGATTTTATAGAAAACATGATGTCCAAATGCCCCCACTGTTTTCAAACTCTCTAGAGATTCGCCGAATCTCGACGTAATTGCCCCTGATTGGCGGTATAACCGAGTCTTCTAATTTGTGCTTTGGATGAAAGCCAAACTCGTACAGATCAAACTTCTTGAAGAGTAAATTGCCCCAGGTGGGCGAGGTCTTCGAGTCCATTGAAGTCCGTGTAATCTTTCTAAGATGTCAAGCGTATTTTAGCAAGTCAGAAATGTCAATTTCGAAATGGTTAATGCAACACACGTTTGTCTTGAAGTTTTGACAAAGGATATTGTTATAACTTGTGATCGAAATCACTAGTTGGGATATAAATTAAAATTATTTATAAAGCCGATTTAATTTGAGCGTAGCTCAAGGAGTCAGGAAACAATATCTCATCGAGTATGCTTTCGAACTAAACCATACTTCAATCAGGACTTTGAAGGTTGTATATGGGCTTAATTTATGGCTGATAAAATGGAGGAATAAAGGGTTAGTATATTTGTGCCCACCCAATTTGAAAAATGTTCATTTTTGATATTACCCTGCCCCTAGCTAAAAATGAGATTTTGGTTTTGGGAGAAAAAACAAATCTTTTCTCGAGGCTTGAAAAAGAGGGTTTAACTATGTTGGTGTTTAGGTGGTTGAAATAAGGCCTTACATCATTAGTAGGGTTCTTATTCGAAGCATACCGCAAGAGATCATATGTTTTACTTCATCATCCTCCTTCCAATTCTCTGTCAGAGCAAGAGATTGGGTAAAGCCGGCATTATAAATAATTTTGAAAAACAATTTGAGTGAAAACGAATGGATTTCTTCAAGACAAACAGTTATTGCATTACTTATTCAAAATAGAAAGTTCTTACATGCCAAAAATACTTTTAACCAAAGAAATAAACACACAAACAAACAAAAGAAATAGAAGGTTCTTCTGGAGTTTTCACTTATATTAGCGTAATGGCATTCCATTCATGATCGGTCTTTCTCCTTTGAAGGTTAGCACTTCATTATCAATCATTTCTTGAACTTTCTCTTGAAAAACTTTGCAATCTTCGATCGAATGCCCCAACACTCCATCGTGAAATTCACAGCTGGTGTTTGGGTTGAACCACGGTGGGTGAGAGCTCATGGTTCTAGTCTTTCTAGGTGTCATTATCGAGTTTCGGATGAAGTAAAACCATAATTGACGGTAAGTCAACGGGATAAGATCGAACCAATGAGTTTCTTCTTTCAGAGTATTCAGAGGTACTTTCTGATTCGGAAACTGTTTTCGAGCCTGTCGATGCTGATCTGGAAATGGCATCCTTCGCTTAGGAGGTAATTGCTGCTCGCGCTGAGCGGGCATTGCATACCCATGTTGAGGGCGGGATATCGGAGTTGTGGATCCTATGGACGATCCACTGTCACCTGTTTTATCTGGAACTATTCCCAAATTGTAATCGTATTGCTTTACAAAAGCAACAGCTAAGTCCTCCCAGGACTGAATGTGGTTCCTTTGTAGCTTCATATACCATGTTAACGGTGTTCCACCCAAACTTTCTTGAAAGCAGTGAACCATTAGTTTGTCGTTCCCAAGGTAAGCAGTCATCTTCTGACAAAACATCATCAAATGATACCTTGGACAAATTGTACCTTTGTACACTTCGAAGGCGGGCATTTGGAATCCCGGGGGGACAACTAGGTTTGGAACTAGGCGCAGGTCACGAGCATAAAAATTAGGTGCACGGTTCCTCTTCATCATTTTCCATCGTTCCTTGAAGTCACGAAATTCATTCTCGAATGCTATAAGCCCAGGATCGTCCATTTCCTTTTCAGCATGAATAGCAAACAGGTTGTCTCGCATAGGCTGAAGTTGCGCGGGTACAAAGTCATCAGAGGGACGGTGAAATGTCGGTTTAGACCTCACTCTGAAGTTAGTCGTGCGATCCATATCTTCGTTCTCCTTACTATCCTTTGGTAATACCTCGAGCTTGGTCAGATGGTCGAGACGGTGACTGACAGCAAAAGATGGAAAACCAAAATGAGCCACAACAAAGGAAAGACACATGCACAAATTTAAAATGCCATGCTAAATGCAGAATGTTAATGCGAAAATGCAGATGTAAGAGGAGACTTCAAGAAACTCAAAGTGTTTTCCAGTATTGTAATGTAGAATAATTGAAAAACTTTTTATTCTCGAGAAACAATGTAAAGCAAAGTACTCTTTTAAGAGTTTATTACAACGAAAGCAAAAGGAAGCTTAGAACTCTATCCCACAGTCTTCTCCTTTGTACGGAGCTCCTCGGTTAGCTGATCAATGCGCTCCTGCAGCGCCGCTTTCTCGATGATGAGTCGTTCCACACACTCCTTCCAAGCCATGGTAGTTGAGGGGAGATCATCACTGGTGATAGCACTTGAAGAGGCATGAGGAGAAAATAAATCTCCTTGCGCCTTTCTCTTTCGGGCAACTTCTACTTCCGGAGTCTTTTGAAGTCTTTCCTTCTCTACCTTGAGGGTGAAGAACTTATTCTTCCAAGCAGTCCTCAATTTCCGGGCTTCATCTAAAGCAATCCTTACTTGTTCTATTTCGTCCACATCGAACCAGTCGGGGTCATGAGGAGATAATACCATAGGTTCATGAAATGGAAAAGACATCTTGAGATCGAGAGCCCTTTCTCGAACCCAATGCAGATAATCCTCAGAAACAGCACAACTGGGGTATGCCGAAGCAGCTGTTCCTTCCATATCAATATATTTCCATGCATAAATGATGACAGTCTTTAGGTCTAGATCCTCTTCTCCTTTGAAATAGATCTCTTCCAACGAAACCAGGTCAGGCACTTGGATCATAGGGTGTCCAAACTGTCTACGGGCCAAAGCGGGATTATAGCTTATACATCCCTCTCTTCCAATAAGCGGTACATTGAGGAATCCTCCGATGCTAGGAATCATAGGCACGCCTCCATAGGCGGGATCATACCAAACAATGTCCGAATGGGTGAGGGCCATAAGTATCTCGGACCATCGAGGGGTTGCTACCTCATCCCAAAGGGACGGATACCAAGTCAAACGAGCGATGAACCATGAGTACAGCAAGGCAGTACAACATACAATGTGTCCTCCTCCTTCAGCATTCCTCGAGTGAATCAAAAAGTACGTATCAGCAAGCAAGGTGGGTACTGGATTCTTGAGTATGAACAGCTTGATCGCATCCATATCAACAAAACTGTCAATTTTAGGGAACCAGAAAGTCCCATAAACCAACAAAGCGAAATTGGCTTCTAGGGTAGGAACCTCCTTTCTTTCAGCATGGTAACGGACTTTTTCGATCAAAAAGTCAGCGGGGAAACCAAGGACTCCTTCCTTGGTGATCAGGTGTGTTTGGACGTCTTCAAGACTGAGATGAGTAGCATTTGCAATTTCTTGGTGACTAGGCGTGTCTTCCCTTCCGGTAAATAGGGGTCGAACAGTCACAGGCATCCTCAAGAGTTCTGAGTACTCTTCCAAGGTCGGCATCAATTGGTAGTCCGGAAAAGTGAAGCAGTGATACATCGGGTTATAAAATTGAACCAATGTTTCCAACAACCCTTCTTTCATCCTCAGCTCGAGGAAACGGAAGACTCCTCCATATTCCGCTGCGAAGGTAAAGCGATCCTTGACGAGTTCGGCCAGCTCTCTCAAGATTTCGATGTTGGGACTCTGAAAAGTGTACTTCAGGGTTTCTCTTCTGAAATCCATGATTACAACACCTACAGAACGAAATTGAGTTTCTTGAAGTGAACAAGGGAAAAGAATGCAATGCAAGATGATAAGGACTTCATGGGATTCCTCTTATTTATAGGCATTGCGGTAAAAGGAAACGTTTTATTAAATTTGAAACGGACTACATAAATATTCTTTTAAAGAGTCCCAAATAAAAGCTAAATAAAAGCTAGTAAATACACTAAAGAAGCTTTGAATGCTGCTGCTTGAGCTGTTCTTCTAGTTGCGTCTTCTCACGGATAAGGTTGTCCATAATTAGTTTCCAAATAGTACATTGTGGGTCGGAGAAAAATAAATCCTCCATGACTTTCCTCTTCTTGCAAGGGAGTAGCTCTTCATCCTTCAATTGTAACTATTTCTGAAGTTCATCCCTCTCCTTTTGAAGTTCAGCCTTCTGCTTCTGACACTCATCATTTTCTGCCACTGCTACATGGTACTTGTTCTTCCAAGATTCCAGCTCATGTTGTGACTTCCTTAAGGACACCTCTAACTTCTCGGCTTCAGTCATAAAGACATAAGTGGGCTCTCTCCTTGGCGCTATGGGATCTTGACGGGAATAGGGCATCTTTAGCTTGGTTGCCATTTCTCTGACCCACTGGAGGTACGGTTCTAAAGACACACAGTTAGGCCTCCCTAGACTTCTCTTCCCCTTCTTGTGTACATTACGCCATGCATTTAGAATCTTTCCTCGGAGTTCCATATCATTTTTGAAGAACATACCCTCTACTTGAACACTCTTGGGAGGTTCCTTCAACGGGTATCCCAACTGTCGATGAGCTAAAATAGGATTGTAGCTGATCCCTCCATCAAAGCTAAGCAATGGCACGTTAGCAAAGTTACCACAACTATCAATGATTAATACTCCATCATATACTCGATTGTACCAATCAATGTCAGAATGGGTCAAAGCCATAACTCTTGGAGACCAATGTTCTTTGCCAATGTTTGTAAAAGAGCTAGACTTCGGCAAGTGCGAAATAAACCACTTGTAAAGTAAAGGTACACAGCAAGTAATCATCCCTCCACCACGAAGGTTTCGGAGATGTATAGAGTGATATGCATTTCCCAACAGAGTCGGCACTGGGTTGTTCTTCATAAAGATATTGAATGCTTTGAGATCGATGAAACCTTCAAAACTTGGGAATAGAAACAACCCATAAACAAGCAAAGCAAAAATTGCCTCAAACGGAGCCTTATTAGAGTAATCAGCATAGAATAAAGCCTTCTCGACTAGGAAACCTGTCTTTAAACCAAAAATTCCATCCTTAGTAACTAGGTTGGCTTTGACGTCAGATACCTTCAAACGGAGGGCTTT
Source organism: Lathyrus sativus (assembly GCA_963859935.3). Lineage (NCBI taxonomy): Eukaryota > Viridiplantae > Streptophyta > Magnoliopsida > Fabales > Fabaceae > Lathyrus > Lathyrus sativus. The sequence goes on along the minus strand of OZ012739.1, from coordinate 17,837,250 downwards.
AGCAATCTCTTTCTCATCAGGGTCTTTTTCCAAGAAGGGAAAAGGAGATTCTTCCAAGATAGGTAGACCAACTAAAAAGAAGTACTCTTCCAATGTAGGTAGTAACTGAAAGTCTGGGAAGGTGAAACAATGGTAAAGAGGATCATAGAACTGTAGTAGAGTGGCAAGAAGTCCTTCATTCACTGAGCAACCCAACAAAGATATCAGCTTCCCATATTTGTTCTTGAATTCCTCTTGATCTTTGATGAAACCCCCCAACTTCTTTAGGTCATCCAATTTGGGACTCTTAAAAGTATATTTCATAGTATGTCTTTTATTTGAAGTCATAGTGACCTACAATGTTCATAAACGAAAGTGAATCCCATGAAGTCCAATGCGGAATGATGTTATATAAATGCAGCAAACACAAGTATTCACGTAAGGACATAAAGATAAACAAACAAGGGGGCACCCTAGGTTTGCAACGAGCATGGGGCCAAAGGTATACCCATTCCCAAAGGTTTAAGGACTAAAGGTTGTTTGTACCTGCAGAACAAGGTTCTAAAGGGACTCAGAATCATCAGCCCATCTATCGGATATTATCAATTTCCCAATTACTCGAGGATTAATAATATTCTCAAGAGAACTTCTTTTGAGTGTAGCTTCACGTAGCACTATTTCGGAAGTACTTCCTCATAGTCTCGCACTACATCCTAATAAAGGCCAAAGTTGGGTTAAGGTAACTACGGTCCTCAACATCATAGGCTCCAAGGTCGAAAATAGTGAGTGCCTTCACGATTACTCGTTCAACAGTACTATTTCGAAAGGGCCTCAACTGAGCGGGATTCTCGATTCAACTTAGTAGGGATTCCACTCCATATAAGCCTCCTCGACTATATCACCATCCTATCTTAATTTCTCTCAAGTTCGGCTGTAGAACTTTATCTCACCACTCAAAGACAACAATCCCAAAAGAGATACAAGAGAAAGCATATAAACAATTAATCAAGTAGGCAGATATATAAAGCAGTAAACAAATAAAATAAGATAGGGAAACCCACTAGAGAGTCCCCAGTGAAGTCGCCATTTCTGTCGCGGTGAAATTTGGATACCAAACTATTAATTAGTTTGAATCTTATTCATTTGCAACCGAACTTTGATTTGTCCAAAGGAAGGGATAAAGATCGAAATTCCCACAATGCAATGCAAATGCAAGGTTTAGAGAGTTTAGGTTCGGGGGTTGGTTAAACTTAGGGAAGGTATTAACATCCTAAGTTTCCGTAGTATCCTACAGGAACCTCTTGTTTTATGTTTGTTTATTGCTAAGTGTTTATCTTCTTAATGGTTAAAAGATCTAGGGGTTTATTTCTAAGTATACTCGATAAGATGTCGCATCTTATGCCTACATATCCTTACAGGAATGGAATCAGAGTACTTGTAGTTCCCCTAAAGGGTTAGAGGAGCTCTTTGACTGTGGTCAAAGTTCCTACGGGTTTAGGGTAGTTGTTTGATTGATTTTAGGAGAAGAGATGAGTCTTCATTTTAAGGGAGATTTAACCACCACAAGTGTAAAAGGGGATTGTAGGAAAATAGTCTTTGCATCGTCTTAAGAAAAGGGCTTAAGTACTCGGATTGTTTGACGAGTGTGCCTTTATCGCTCTTAAGGCAAAGTCCCTACATGTTTGATTGTATTATTGTGGGGGTGGAGATTATATCTCACTTAAGATGATTAACATCTATTCTCTATTGTGTCTGAAAAGTTGTATTGTTGATTGTTTGTTTGTCTAAGTTGTAAAGATTAAGACAAGGTCCTTCCTATGGGGTAGGTCCTAAACTTAAATGATCAACTTGAATGGAATCAAGGATCGAAGGGAATATGATGCAAATGATGTGCAACTACACACAATGTTGAATTATGTGTAGGTTTTTCCTTTGGACGAAATACGATGCGGAAATGTAAATATGATAATGTAAATGCAGAAATAAATTGCAGAAATATAAACCATACACACGCATGAAAGCGCTAAGGTGTAAGTGCATTGTGTCGTGAATGTGATGTGTGATTGATTACGCCGTTGATTGTTTTTAATTGGTTAAATTGATTTTTATTTGAATTATAAAAGGTTGATTTGATTTTAGTTTGAACTATGGGAAAATGTTTGATTTTATGATGAGGGTTGATTTAGAAGGGTGAACCAGTTCGTAAGAAAATTACATTGATCTTGATTGATTATTATTATTGTTTATTTTTTTGTTAAAAAACGATTATTTTAAATAAAGAGCTTATTAATTTTTATTAATAAAGGTTAATTTAGATAAAAGATTATTATTAACTAGAACAAAATAAATTGATTAATATGAAATGAGTTTCGGTTAACATGATTTAAGAAAGTTGTTATTTGTTATTAGATAAATTTTATTTTAGATTAAAAAAGGGTCTTCTATTATAAATTATTTTTTATTAGATAAACTTCATTAAATAAAAGATCAACTAAGTGAAATAGTTATATTAAAAGAGCAAATTATATTATAAAAGGTTAATTAGATAAATTGGTTTTAGATTAGATTAAACGAAAGATTATAAGAAAGGGTTTGAATAGGGCTAATTAATTATTTGATTAAATAAAATAGTTTTAAGTTAAATTATTAGATTAAATAAATTGGTAGATAAAGGTAGATTAACGGTTTGATTGAAATTGGAGAAAAAGAGTCAATAAAAAAAGATCATTAGATTAAAAAACTAATTATTAAGGAAACTAAATACTAATTAATTAACTAAATTGATTTTAAAAATGATTAAAGGGGGAATTATCCGTAAAAAAATATATGAAAATGGCTAATTTAATTAAGTAGATTAATTAAGGTTTTGGTGGTTAACTAAAGGTTTAATGAGGATTAAGGGTGATTAGGTTAATTAAGTGTGTGGTTAGTGAGTGTGATTACGTGAGTGTGTGCTGCATACGTGGCCATTACAATAATAATGAGAAAACAAAATGAAACCCTAATCCCAAATATTCCAAAAATCGCCCCCCTTTTCGTCGTTCCTCTCCATCTTTTCGTCATCGCCTTCCATTGATTGACTTCTCATAACCTATCAAATTCTTGCAAAAACAAAACATCAATCATGAACAGAGAAATGTCAATCGAACGAAACTTACCCACGATGAACAAAGGCAGCGGCTCGCTGGTGGTTTCGTGCTGGAGATTTGATGACGGCCGGTGGGAATGATCAAAATTGGTTATTCCGATGGTGGCTTTGTGAGCTTTGACATCGGCAACTTCGAGGTAGTTTTCGCTGCGACGGAAGGATTAGCGAGATAAGTTCTTCTTTCTTTTTTTTCAATTTTTGCTGTGTTAGGGTTTTTTTTGCCTTTCGGTAATTCTAGGGTTTCGTGAATGTGTTTTTGGTGGTATCGGGGTTCTTTTTTTTTCCGTTGTTCTCGATGGCTTCCCATCTTCAATTTATAGACTTTTGAGAACTTAATGCTTTGATCTGAGATTGATTGTGGATTTGGACCTTCCATTTTAGTTTGACTGAGATTTGAAATTCTTCCTTTTTCGTCTGATTTGCAATGATATCTGTTAATGAAAATTTCAACTTGGGATATCTTGAATTAAACGTGTTTAATGCCCTTTTCTGTCCAGATTCATTGCTCTGAAGATTTGGTTTGATGGGCTTCTAACTTTGGGTTTATTGTTGACAGGGGTAAATAGCAATTTAGTTTGGGCCAAGGGAAATGAGCAGCCCAGAGCAATTTCCACCCTCTGAAAGTTTCTTTATGGCTTTCTCACGAGGAGTTACAAGCGTTAAATCAGTAGGAAGCTCGATGGCTCCAGTTTGTATATGATTTAAATGAGTGCTTTTGTCTATGTTGATTCAAACCCTTCCAATCCGTATGAGCAACAGAAGGTGGCTCTTTTGGATACCGTGGAATTGTATGTTCCTCAAGAACAAATTCTGCAAACTTCAAAGATTTCGACGCGGCAGTTCATCATTGGTAAATCCCAGATTTTTGTTACTCTGCTCTTTCAATTCTTCAATGTATGTTTACTAGTGATGTGATTATGATTGCTACCGTGCGTGATACCTTTTTATGCTTCTATCCAAATTGTATCTTATGCTTGGATTTCTTTTCTTGCATTCTGTCCTCTACTGTGGGATATGTATGCATTCGCTGCTCGGAGTATTCTACTTTGTGAATGTGTATGAATGTGTGTATATATATGAAGTTTCCACAATGCCGGTCGAGGTCATCTGATATTGTGTTTGTTTGCAAATGCTAATGTTGTTGCAGATGTTGAACTGATATACTGACGTCATGCTGGTGTTAACGGTGGATCGGTATACTCGTTGAGGCTGATGTCTTTCTAACGGAAGCTGAGAGGTGTACGAGGACAACTTTGCTGACGTTTACGAAGTTGTTTGATCTTAATGCCTTCATGAGATTAGAGACCCTCCCCCTACGGCGAAGCTCGCAGAATTGGCAAGGTACGGAGCTCTTCTTCCTCTTGTAGATAAACTCACAATCCTTCCTAAACTTTGGTTGTGATTAGGAATTGTTGTTGAAGTGTGATGAATGAACTTCTATTTTTGTTTGAACATAATTGAGAAAATGAGTCGGCTGTGATTGGCACCCCCTGATAAACTTTATTTTTTTTTGTCGTGTGACTTGATGATTTTAGACAATACCAACTTATTGCCTTTTTCGGTTTAACATGTTTGGGTGTATTTGCAAAGAGACTAAACCAGTTTATGGTGTTATTCTTCGTCATAATTTAACATAACCAATTCTAAACATCAACTGTTTTCATTCCAGGTTCATTTTCGTACACATTGAGTTTGGTGAACCGCCCATTTGTGCGCCAGTAGCATCAAAAAGCATATCCACTCGATACACCAGAGGAGGTTTTATCTGCTTCCCACATGCCCTCTCATCACTTTGGAATCACGGTTTGTAATGGCTGCCATGGGTAAGATTTGTAAAACGCGATCTTCATATTCGTTGAATAAATCTTCTGTTGCTACGGCAAATTATAACCGCTTTTAAGGCACATTATAAACTCTGCTTTGCTTTTGCAGATGAACCCCACTTTCCTTCTAGCGGATGGTTCGCAGGGTCTTCATATCAACTAGGGATGAGCTGATAACTTGGTTCAACAATGGGTAGGATTCAATGTTTTGAAGTGATTTGTTACTTTTAAGCTATGTGTTTTTTCCTTTAGTCACAAAGCTCATACTCGTCATTGTCTCTCTTCACTGTTGCAGGTGGTTATCATATCTGACGTCACGACAAATACATCCACAAAATGCTCTGCTCCAGATTGAATATGTTGCCTCCGTACAGTACCGTTGTTTGGACTCAAAGCACAGCAGGTTTCCTCTATATGTCCACTAGCATGAAATTCAACCATGGTAGGCCTGACGGTGTTGCGCGTATATGGCATCATTAACTCTTCCAATCTCCTTATGTGTATTGTTTCTGTTTGCAGGACCAACAGCTGCCAAGGATTAATGCGGAGTACCTTATTATAGCAAGGTATGACATCTACAGAAGGCGGGCTAAACAACGGAAAACTTGTGTAAGGTTCCTTTTGTCTTCTACCAGGTAAGCAATTACATTGAGGTTGTGTTTAATTATCGGCGAACGCGGTCGCTGTTGGTGCTTGTAAACCCGGCGGCTGGGACCGAGCTAGCAGCTTCTTAAGTATTCTTAATTTCTTCACTTTGATTTCTGTCATTGACACCTCTGATCTTCTAGTTGTGTATTGCAGGTTTTTAACATCCTTTGTGGCGCGGGACATTCGTATCAGTCTAACATCACGATATTATGGCCAACAGGATTTGAGTGAGGTCGGTTATTTTTCGCAGCGCTGTGCTGAGACCTTGGGTGATGGAGACGGGATTTTCGAAGAATTAAACTTGAGAGCCTAAGGTTTGAAGGATCAACATGATATTGGAAATTAAACCAGGTTGAGAAGTGAACTCGTAGTAAACGTGAACCGAAAGTCTTAGTTTTGGTTGGAAGGTTTTCCCTTGCAGAAGCTCCTCAGATGTCTCCTTTGATTGATAGCGAACTGTATGCATATTTTTCCAAGGTCAGGGCCTTGAGGATATTAAAGTAATTCCTGGTTCGAAAGAAATCTGATGTATGATTGAATATGTAGTCTGAAGTTGTTCACTTGGTGTTTGGATGAATGCGCTGTTTTCCATGTAGCTTTTGGTTTAAGTCCAAGGTAGTAGCAACAAGATTAAAGGGCATATACTTTGCAATTCTTGTAAGGCCTCAATGGGTAACTCCGACATAGCATGAGGTATGGTTGTACTTAGAGGAACCTGAATGGAGTTTTTGGATGATTACGTTCTTGTAATGATCTTCTTTTTAAAACTTGCACTGGCCTTTTGTCTTGTATTTAAATTAAATAAAGATATCTTAACCTTGTATCATTGAACTATGAAGATAACTCCTTGCTTCTGAATTTTGAAATTTCCATGATGACATGTAAATCGTCTCTTGAGTCATAACTTGTATTGTTGTTATCCTTGAACTTGATGACCTCGTAATCTTGTCATGGAATTTGAAGCATGCCTTCATATTATAAAATTACATTCACGACACAAATGAATTTGAAACCTTTCTCCAAAATATTGTAGGGCCTGACCAACAATCACTTAGAACCCAATGGAAATATGATTTAAGAACCGTTTTTTTAAGTACCCTTGCCAAGAAAATCCAATTTAATGCATCCTCCAACTAAACCTTGACAGCCCTGGTGGAATCGAACTCGTGCCCCCCCCCCCCCCAACACAATCCTCTGGCGACTCTAATTCAAACTCTGGGGGGACCTTTGAGGAGGAAGAACTTTGGAACATAATGATGAAATTTTAAACACGTGGCCTTCAAATATATTCTTCCTGCTCATGATGATCTTTTCATGATAAAAGTCATGTTCACCACCCATGGGCAGCAATGATCTGATATACACTTGGATTTGTTGTATGTATAAGACCGGTTAGTCGCACACACAAAAATAAACGATAACATGCAATAAAAGCCCAAAGAGGTGGGATCTTAAGGTCAAAAATTAGGGTGCGACAGAAAGGAAATTTGTTAATTTTTGTGTTATTAATTGATTAACCAAATTTAAACTGTAAATGGTTAATCGATTAACACTGATGCAGAATATGATTTTTGTGCATTTCCAAGATTGCTTTGATTCCTTGCCACTTCTAATTTTCATGGATTGATATGATGCATATATGTGGACTACTTTTTATCTATTTCCTCGTTTGTGACAGAATGCTTGAGTTTCTTCGACGCGTCACTTTTGGTTTTTGTTGAATATCTTTAATTGTTGTGTTGCATTCTTGATATGATGATCATGTTGCATAATTATTTGTGTTCATTGTTGATCATTGATGTTCATCTTGCTGGATATATGTCACGTGCTTATGTTCGTTTTCGATTTTGCAAATGAGTGTTTGTTTGATTGATTAATTGTTGTTGAATATGCATGGCATTCTCGGTGAATGGTGAAGGTGAGAAAATACTTAGAAGGGGGGGTTAAATAAGTATATAGAAAATATTATGGCAATAAAAACTCAAAGATTTTTATCCTGGTTCGTTGAACTCAACTACTCCAGTCCACCCTATCAAGAGTGATTTGCCTTTCTCAACAAGGACTTAATCCACTATTAATCAAACTAATTACAATAGAAAGCACTAAGAACAATTGTTCTTAGTCTTCTTAAGAACAACTGATCACAACTGGATCTTCTTAAGGACTTTTACAATAAAATGTAAGAACTAAACAAGTGTTTAAATGCTTCTAAGAAAGCTATATCACAACTATGATTTTACACTTAAGTTTAAGAACAGTGAAATAAATTCAGCAAAGAGTATAAATTGTATGAGAGCTTGTAATGAATTTCTTTCAATGATTTCGTCAACTGAAGAAGAGAGATGGAGTCTTGCTTTTATAGGCACAGAAGTCCAAGTAGTTTTCACGTTGAAGGCTGTGTACTGAAAAGGGCTGAGCCTTTTTGTCTTTACATCACATGACCTTTCCTAGAAATAGAATGCACAGAGAAATCCTTTTTGTCTGTGTTCTTGTGTCTAGCATAAATGAGGAAAGAGTCGTTTGGCCAAACCAACGGACATAACTTTGAATTCTTCTTCAACAAGTTTCAGAAATACCATCAGAGCCTTGAGTAATCAGAGTCTTCTGATGTTTATCAGAGTTTGCTGAATCAGAGCAATGTAGCAAACTCTGAGTGATCAGCATGTAATAACATTAGAGCAGAGTTTTAGGAATCAGATCCTCAGTACTGGCAGCGTAGTACTATCAGAGTCTTCTGAAAAAACTAAGCTTGAAACTCTTCATACAAAAGTCTTCAATGCTTCAGATGCTTCTGGCTTCTGCTTCAGATTCTTCTCTGGCTTCTGCTTCAGATCCTTCTGTAGACAGCGCTCAGAATCTTCTGTAGGCAGTGTTCAAATTCTTCTAAGAGATGCTTCTGACGCTTCAGAGCCTTGCATATTTTCATGTTCAGATCTAATTTGCTTTCAGAATAATATTCACTTTAATATCTGCAGCAAAAATACTTAAACAAATTTTAGAGTATATAATTCTTTAATATAAAATTTCATAAGAGTTATCATCAAAACATAGAGATATAATTAAGAACCAATCTGTGTTCTAACAATCTCCCCCTTTTTGATGATGACAAAAACATAAGAAATTTTGTTCAATAAGAAATATAATTATAACTCCCCCTGAGATGATGAATCTCCCCCTGAATTGAATGCTTAGAAGGAATAGAAACTTCCCTTTTTGCATGAGTATTCTTTACAGAATCAGAGCCTGATTGTTCCAAAAATTAGATCTTGACTTGGATAAACGTTTCAGAATCCGAGCCTTATTGGTTAAATATGATCTGGGAGTCTCAGAGTTGCTTTTAAAGAATTTGTCAGATTTTTCAAATGTTCTGAAATACTAAGAGTTCACATTAGTTATAATTGATATGTCTGAATTTCATTTAGGTAGAGTTTATTTGAACAGTCAGATCCATTTTCTCCCTGTTTTTTGTCATAATCAAAAAGTAAAACTTTTAAAGACAAATAAAAGGAAATACAGAAAAGATGCATTCATGAGAGAAAACAACAGAGTCATTCATTCATTCAGATTAAAAACAGACAAATCAACAGATAAGAATTCAAGTACATGTGTACAAACATCAGATACAGAAAAACATAAAACTAGGTTTGCTTGGAAAGAATCATTTTCAGAAGTTGAGTGATCTCAGATGAGGATTATTTTTGCTTTGTCATCCATTTTGCCATGTTCTCATTTTTCTGATCTGGCTTAGACATCCATTGTGCCATGTTTTCAGTCTTCTGGTCTTGCTTGGCCATCCATGACTTGATCTCAAATTGCCCAGCTTCCAATACTGCAATCTTATCTTCTAGATCTGGATTTTCTTTCTTGATCTCAGTAGATGTAGATGGTGCAGATTCTTGTGCATGAATAGAAACAAAGTCAATTTCCATTAGAGATGCAGAGTCAGGAGTAACAGATGCAGAGGGATTTTCCATAATTGTCATAGCCAGTGGATTTTCTTCAGAAGCAGATTCTGCAAAAACTTATGTAGCAGATACTCCAGAAGATGAAGGTACATCTTCAAGAAGCAAAGGTGCAGATATTTTCATATTCCATATCATGCTTCTGGCAGTTTCAGATTCTGGTATAGAAGGAGTGATTGTGTCAGTTGGTTCTATTCTGGTATAGAAATGTTTAAGCTTTAAACCAGAAGGAAGTGGATCAGAGGGATGTGTTTTAAAGGAAGCAACTGAAACAAACTCAGATGTCCTGGGTTTAGGTGATGAAATGGGTTCAGGAATGAGAGTTTCAGATGAAGCAGGTGGATCTGGTTGTTTAGATTCAAATTCTCTGAGAGAGGGAGGTGAGTTAACATCAGGATGGACATCAGATTCAGATGAATCAGATGAGATGGTTGGGGTACAAGATGTAGAAGATACTTCAAATACAGTCTTGAGAGTTTTAATGTTTAGAACCTTAGTATCAGGTATATTTGATTCAAAAGGATTGGATGGTTCTGTTTGAGAATCAGAAGGTTTGGATGATCGTGGTTCAGATACAACTGGTTCAGATTGTATGGGTTCAGATGCAGCTGGTTGTTAAACTTCAGGTTGTTGTTGTGTGGTAGGTTATTCTGTTGGTTTTGTTTGTGGTTCTGGTTGAGGATTGTCAGATGATTTAAGTGGTGTAGGTGAAACAGGTTCAGAATGAATTTGTGAAGTAGGAGTTTTTAGTGGTTCAGAGGTTTGAGATGGAGCAGGAATAGTTTGATTTTGAGTGGGAGGAGGTTCAGGTACAGAACTAATTGTTGATACATTTACAGCAATTTTAGAAATAGAAGGTAAAGATGATTTAGTACATTTTGTCTTGATGCGCTTTGTAGGAACATAGGGGACTTCTCCAGAAGCTTTTCTCTTAATCTGCTTCTGTGGCTTTTCAGCAACTCTCTGTTTCTTCTGAGCAGTAGCTTCTGCTGCCTCTAACTGTCTTCTTTTCCTCATGTTCTCCTCATACACATCTGGCATATGTTCTCTAGCACGAATCATAATATCAGCAAAAATAGGTGTTCCATCTGCTTTGCACGCATCAATATACCTAAGAATAATATGCCTAGGTTCTTCAGCACCAAAGATTGGAAAGTCTTGAACTGGAATCCTTCTCTGACTTACTTCAGTAACATTCAGCTTCTTAGGAGCAGATGTGAGTTCATCCACAACTTTTAGCCTATGAAGACTCTTTCCATTCAATGGTTTTCCAACAATTGATTCAAGCTCTTCTTTAACTCTAGCTTCATGTAAAGCAGCTACCAGACCATTCTCTGTCAGAATGTCTGAGATCAATCTTCTAAAAGGAATCCACGTCCTGATATTTTGTCCCTTATCCTTTATGGATTCTCTGGATGCATTGATGTGATTCCATAGATGCATAAAGAGAATGTATGGCAGATCTACCTTTGTATTCTGACTCAAGCAGTACATAAAATAGAGTTGTTCATTATTTACATAATCTGGAGAATTTGTGGATTTTCTATGATTGATGCATCCCAGAAAAATCTTTGCCCAGATTTTGTAGTCAGGTTTCAGATCCTTAAATTTGTTGGAGGCTTGTCCAGATGAAATGACTTCCTCATACACTTCTTCCATATCCACACGCCCAGCTGGCAGATGACACACTCCATCAGTTTCCACATATCCAATGAGTTTCTTGATAAGATCTTCAGAGATTATAATCTCTCTTCCCAGAACAGAAGATAGGATGAACTTTGGATAAACAGAAGCATGAATCCAAAATTCCTTCACTAGATGTGGATACACTGGTCCAAATAGTCTATCAAAATATTTAACCCAGCCTTGAGCACCAATAATGGAACGCAAATCAAATCCATTTTCAGCCAAAGAATCAAAATCCACCATTGATTCACAAAGAACTTCCAGCTTATCAACAAAGGTTAATAAAGTTCTTTCAGGTTCCTTGAATGGAGTAGCTCCCATATTTGATGACCCAACTGCAGCCATTGATGATTGAAACTGTCCTGAGGTTGATGAAGATGTTTCCATTGTTGAAGACGAAGAAGATTTGGATGAAGGCTTAGGGTTTAGATGGAGGCCCAACAGCAAGCAGAAATGCATAAATTGTTTATGAAGTGAAAAGTGTGAAATGGTGTGATTTGTGGTATTTATAGAGAGAAAATAGGGCATACAAACAGTCATAAATAGCACGTTCTCACTTAGCATTAAATGGAATTTAATGAAAAGAATAAAAATAATTTCAAAGCATTAATTGATTCTGACAATTTGGGGGGAAAACCAAGATTTTAACTATTCAAACAATACCTCAAATGTCTCTTCAGTAATGTGCACACCATCTTTTCAGATTCAGAGTGACACGTGTTTGCTTGCAAGTGCTTCTGAATTCTCTTGAGAAATGAAACGTTAGCCAACGTTCAGATCCCCTAAGATTGGTTAGTCCAGATACACACAAATAATAATAATAATAACTCAAGAAATCAAATAAAGACAGATGAAATACTTCAGAGTTTTAAACATTTTGTATCGGAGAAGTTTGCTTCTGACTAATATTATTCTGGACAAAAATCCATACCAATATTTTTTAGAATAAAGTTGAACCTATCTTTAGCAAGGGATTTTGTGAAAATATCAGCCCACTGATGATTTGTATCAACAAAGGCAAAGTTTATAATACCCTTCTGAACATAGTCTTTGATGAAATAATGTTTAATTTCTATATGTTTTGCCTTAGAGTGTAAAATGGGGTTTTTAGACAAACATATAGCAGAATATAGAAATATTACTCTCAAAGATATAATAGTCTTCTAGTTGACTTTTCATCCAGAACATCTGCGTGCTACATCCAGCAGCAGCAATATATTTTGCCTCTGTAGTTGATAGTGCAATTGTAGGTTGCTTCTTGCTGTACCAGGAGATTAAATTTCTTCCTAGAAATTGACAACTTCCAGAAGTACTTTTTCTTTCCACTCTGTCTCCAGCGTAGTCAACATCACAGAATCCAACTAATTTTAAATCATCAGATTTTCTGTAACACAAACCCACATTAGAAGTACCTTTCAGATACCTTAGAATCCTCTTAACAGATGTTAAGTGTGATTCTCTAGGATCTGATTGGAATCTTGCACACAAGCATGCACTGAATAAAATATCAGGTCTAGAAGCAGGTAAATAGAGAAGAGATCATATCATACCTCTGTAGAGTTTCTTATCTACTTTCTTACTTACCTCTTCCTTACCAAGAGTACTTGTTGGATGCATACGAGTCTTTGCCATCTTACTATCAGTCATGTTAAACTTCTTCAGAAGCTCTTTAACATATTTGGTCTGATGAATGTAAGTGCAATCTGGAGTCTGGTTGACTTGAATTCCCAGAAAGAATCTCAATTCTCCCATCATGCTCATCTCAAATTCTGCCTGCATACATTGAGCAAACTCCTTTCCCAGCATAACATTGGTAGATCCAAATATAATATCATCCACATATATTTGACAAATTAAAAGATCTTTCTTAAATGTTTTACAAAAGAGAGTTGTGTCAACTTTGCCTCTGATGAAATTTTTCTCCAGAAGAAAATTGCTTAATCTCTCATACCAAGCTCTGGGAGCTTGTTTTAAACCATAAAGAGATTTCTTTAGTTTGAAAACATGTTCTGGAAATTTTTCACTTTCAAAACCAGGAGGTTGGTGAACATAGACTTCTTCTTCTATAATACCATTTAGAAAGGCACTTTTAACATCCATCTGATATAGAGTGATGTTATTTTGTGCAGCAAAAGAAATGAGTAAACGAATAGACTCTAACCTGGCTACAGGAGCATAAGTCTCTGTATAATCAATTCCTTCTTGCTGGTTATAACCTTGAGCAACAAGCCTTGATTTATTTCTTTCAACTTCTCCTTTTTCATTTAACTTGTTTCTGAAGACCCATTTAGTTCCAATTATGTTGAATCCTTTTGGTCTTGGAACCAAATCCCAAACATCATTTCTTGTGAACTGATTGAGCTCTTCTTGCATGGAAATTATCCAGTCATTGTCTTGCAGAGCTTCATCCACAAAAGTTGGTTCAATAACTGACACCAACCCAAATAATGATGCTTCAGATGATCTAAGGAAGGATCTTGTTCTGATTGGGTCATCTTTCTTTCCAATGATCACATCCTCTGGGTGAGAGGCCTTGATTCCGGAAGATGATCCTCTAACATTTGATTCTTCAGAAATGTTCAAGTTATTCATTTGAGAAGCTGAAGGAATTGTATATGGTGTTGCTTCTGGTTCCTTCACTAGAGCTTTTTCTGCCTCTGAGCCTTCAGAGTCTGTGAGAATTACTTCTCTATCTGCAGAACTTTAAAACTGCTTTGGCTTTTCAATGCCAAGCTTATCATCAAATCTAACATGTATAGATTCCTCCACAATCTGTGTTTCAGTATTGTATACTCTGTAGCCTTTAGAGCGTTCAGAATAGCCAAGCATGAAACACTTTTGTGCTTTAGAATCAAACTTGTTAAGATTCTCTTTAGTGTTCAACATATAACAAATACATCTAAAAGGATGAAAATAAGAAATGTTGGGCTTTCTGTTCCTCCACAATTCATAGGGAGTCTTTTCTAGAAGAGGTCTTACAGACACTCTATTCTTAATATAACAAGATGTGTTTATTGCTTCTGCCAAAAAATGCTTTGCCAGATTAGTCTCGTTGATCATGGTTCTGGCCATTTCTTGCAAAGTTCTATTTTTCCTCTCTACAACTCCATTCTGTTGTGGAGTTCTAGGGCAGGAGAAATCATGAGCAATGCCATTTTCATTAAAATATTTTTCAAAATATTTGTTTTCAAATTCACCACCATGATCACTTCTGACTTTAATAATTTTAAAATATTTTTCATTCTGGACTTGTTTGTAGAAGTCAAAGAACACAGAATGTGACTCATCCTTGTGTTTTAGGAACTTTACCCATGTTCATCTGCTGTAGTCAATGTGAAGTAATTCTAATGGTCTTGAAGTTGAGACAACATTTTTAGTTTTAAAAGAAGATTTTGAAAATTTTTCCTTTTTGACATGCTTCACAAAGAGCATCTGAGTTGAACTTCAACTTAGGAAGTCCTCTGACCAAATTGAGTTTATTAATCTGAGATATACGTCTCATATTAATATGCCCCAATCTTCTGTGCTAGACCCATTGCTCATCATTAACAGACAAAAGGCATTTAACTTTTTGAACCTTAAGTTCTGAAAGATTGATTTTGTAAATGTTGTTCTTCCTCTTTCCATTAAATAGGATTGAGCCATCCTTCTAACTAACAGCTTTACAACATTGTTGATTAAAGATTATATCATAACCATTGTCACTTAATTGACTTATAGACAATAGATTATGCTTTAATCCTTCTACAAGAAGAACATTAGATATAGAGGGAAGATTACCATTGCCAATAGTACCAGAGCCAATAATCTTGCCCTTCTGATTCCCTCCAAACTTCACTTCTCCTCCAGATTTAAACTCCAGGCTTTGGAACATAAACCTTTCTCCCGTCATGTGACGTGAGCAGCCAGAGTCCAGGTACCATGACTGGCGTCTTGACTTTTCTGCTAAATACATCTGCAACAGGGATTATCTTATCCTTAGGTACCCATTTCTTTTTGGGTCCTTTTGGGTAAGTTGCCTTGAAGGTCTGTCTGAACTTCTGTCTTTTTACAACAGTTTTGTTCTGATTGACTTTTGGCTTAAACACAGGAACATTCTGATCAGAATGTGTGTGTTTGATATCATTCAGATGACCAAACTTGAAATGAGAGTATAAGGGAGTTTTCTTAATTATAAGTTTATCAACAGGCATTGGATTTAAATCCTTTCCAGAGGAAGATTCATATCCAATTCCTTGCCCGTTGTTTCTGCTAACTTCATAGATCATTGAAGCCATCTTGCTTCTATCTATGCTTTTAGCCAGAAACTTCTGAAAGCTAAAGTCATATTCTTCTAAAATGTTTTTGCATTTAGACTTAGTTTCAGACTCAAAGTCTTGTTGAGCTTTTTCAAAATTAGTTTTCATTTTCAAATTGTTTTCTTTTAGCTCAGCAACTTCTGACTTTAACAGATTATTCTCAGATTCAAGATTGCATTTAAGCTTCTTGCATTTGAGCTTAATCTGGTTATAGTTTTTCAGGAATTCTGATAAGACTTTAATAAGCTCTTCCCTAGTGAGATCAGAAAGTACCTCTTCTGAGTCAGATTCAGAATCAGACTCAGATCCAGATGATCCTTCATTCTGATCTTCCACGCCTACCATTAGAGCCATGTTGGCGCATTCATCTTCAGATTCTGATGAGGATCCAGATTCATCTGAATCATCCCAGGTTGCCATTAGAACCTTCTTCTTGTGCTCAGGTTTTCTTCTGGGCTTTTCTTTCTGAAGCTTTGGACATTCATTTTTGTAATGAACAGGTTGTTTGCATTCAAAACAAACAACTTCCTTCTTTCCAGATCTTTTTGGTCCAGAGGACTCCTTACGCTGATCTGCCTTCTTGAAGTTCCTGAACTTCCTCTGTTTGTGCTTCCAGAGTCTGTTGATTCTTCTGGACAGCAAGGGCAGTTCATCTTCTTCTTCAGAAGAAGACTCTTCAGAACTCACTTCTAATACCTGCAAAGCTTTCACATATTTGTTAGATTTTAAGGCAATTGACTTACCTTTCTTTTGAGGCTCATCTTCCTCAAGTTCAATTTCATGGCTCCTTAGTGAGCTGATTAGCTCCTCCAAAGTGATCTTGTTCAGATCCTTAGCTAGCTTCAGAGCAGTGACCATAGGTCTCCATCTGATAGGCAAGCTTCTGATGATCTTCTTCACATGATCAGCAGTTGAGTAGCCTTTGTCCAGCACTTTTAGACTAGCTGTGAGTATCTGGAATCTAGAGAACATAGTTTCTATAGACTCAGATTCTTCCATTTTGAACGCTTCATACTTCTGTATTAGCGCCAGAGCCTTGGTCTCTTTAACTTGTAGGGTTCCTTCGTGAGTCATCTTCAAAGACTCAAACATGTCAAATGCAGTTTCTCTATTTGTGATCTTCCTCATACTCAGTATGAGATATTGCATTTAACAAGATTGTTCTAGCCTTGTGATGATTTCTGAACTCCTTCTTTTGGGCTTCAGTCATAGATTTTCTATCTACTTTCTTGCCATTCCCATCAGTGGGATGAACATACCCATCTATGACCAAGTCCCATAAATCAGCATCATAACCAAGGAAGAAACTTTATATTCTGTCCTTCCAATAATCAAATTTCTCCCCATCAAACATATGGGGTTTTGTGCTGATTCTATCCCTTTCTTCATATCTGTTGTTACTGTTAGATGTTGAAGTTTCAGCCATAATAACAACCAAATATATATATCAAATTTTTCTCACTAGATCTTTTCTGTCACTGTGAAGTGGTAGCACACAAAGAACCGGAGCTCTGATACCAACTGAAGGTGAGAAAATACTTAGAAGGGGGTTGAATAAGTATATAGAAAATATTATGGCAATAAAAACTCAAAGATTTTTATCCTGGTTCGTTGAACTCGACTACTCCAGTCCACCCTATCAAGAGTGATTTGCCTTTCTCAACAAGGACTTAATCCACTATTAATCAAACTGATTACAATAGCAAGCACTAAGAACAACTGATCACAACTGGATCTTCTTAAGGACTTTTACAATAAAATGTAAGAACTAAACAAGTGTTTAAATGCTTCTAAGAAAGTTATGTCACAACTGTGATTTTACACTTAAGTTTAAGAACAGTGAAATAAATTCAGCAAAGAGTATAAATTGTATGAGAGCTTGTAATGAATTTCTTTCAATGATTTCGTCAACTGAAGAAGAGAGATGTAGTCTTGCTTTTATAGGCACAGAACTCCAAGTAGTTTTCACGTTGAAGGCTGTGTACTGAAAAGGGCTGAGCCTTTTTGTCTTCACATCACATGACCTTTCCTAGAAATAGAATGCACAGAGAAATCCTTTTTGTCTGTGTTCTTGTGTCTAGCATAAATGAGGAAAGAGTCGTTTGGCCAAACCAACGGACATAACTTTGAATTCTTCTTCAACAAGTTTCAGCAAATACCATCAAAGCCTTGAGTGATCAGAGTCTTCTGATGTTCATCAGAGTTTGCTGGATCAGAGCAATGCAGCAAGTGTGCTTTCAGCGTCTAATAACATTAGAGCAGAGTTTTAGGAATCAGATCCTCAGTATTGGTAGCATAGTACTATCAGAGTCTTCTGAAATAAACTAAGCTTGAAACTCTTCATACAAAAGTCTTCAATGCTTCAGATGCTTCTGGATTCTACTTCAGATTCTTCTGTAGCTTCTCCTTCATATCCTTCTGTAGACAGCGCTCAGAATCTTCTGTAGGCAGCGTTCAGATTCTTCTAAGAGATGCTTCTGACGCTTCAGAGCCTTGCATATTTTCATGTTCAGATCTAATTTGCTTTCAGAATAATATTCACTTTAATATCTGCAGCAAAAATACTTAAACAAATTTTAGAGTATATAATTCTTTAATACAAAATTTCGTAAGAGTTATCATCAAAACATAGAGATATAATTAAGAACCAATCTAGGTTCTAACAAATGATTCATTGTGCATCGAACTTGCTTGCCTTTAATTGTTAATACATGTTCATCATCTAATTTTGCTTGATGCATGTTCATAATTGATATGTATGATGTCATATGTCTTTGTTGAATTATGGATACATAATCATGTGTTGTTCTTGGATGACATGATCATATGATATTTGTTGCTTAATCTAGGTTGATTGCAATCTTGAAGTTTTATTTAGCTTGTTATGCATGCTTGTTTATAATCATTGCTTGATTGATGTGTTGCTTCATCGCGGATGTATGCTTGCTACCTGGCCTTTCACACGTGTTGTTCTGGATTTTCACATTCTATTAAATGTGCATCTATTTTGCCTGCTGCTTTTTACACATGTTATATGCTGAAACAGGCGTTGTTAAAAGTTGTCTTGCTTGTATGCTGGATTTTACTGCTACTTTATGCTGAAGCGTTGTTGTAGCTGTTGTTTTTATTTTTTTTTCCTTATTTTGGCTTGTTTTCGCATGCTCCCTTAAGGCCTTTTAGTCCAACTTAATTTTGGATTAAGCTTGGAGTAGTATATACATTAGGAGTTTAATCCATGCATGATAACAATATGTTAGTCCCCTTTAACCTCAACCTTAGGTCCATCTTTTGCATGCTAACATTAGGATAGAATTTCCTCTCGCATTCCGACCTTAGAGCCATTTTGCATGATAACGTTAGGACCGAGCTTCCCCTTAGAATTTCTATGCGTCTTTCTTTTCTTCTCTCTTAAAAGAACATCAAAACACTTAATAAAGATCATGTGCATTGTATGCCACGAGCCTTAAGTACATGGGAAAAGCTGAGCGAATGAATTTCTAACCTCCTCTTAGAATACTTTGTGTGCGAGATGCTTGGATCATTAGTTCGAAGTATTCGATCATATGTCATAGACTTTAATGTGATGCATATTCCAAATAAAGTCAATTCATTTCTCTAAAATCCACAAACAAATTCAAATCAGTTTTATCCTTCGGGATAGTTTGTCAAACCATTTTCATAAAGAGTATGTTACTTTTCCGTTCTACCGCAAACAAGCATCGACCCTAACTGCTGGAATGAGAACTTAGTGTCGCTCATAAAAAACACTAAGAAACTCGTGGTGAGCCGAACTACGACTGCTCTGATTTTTCATTCCAGATGAGGATACATAGGCACAAGACGACAATGCCTTGGTGAGAGAATGCGTAGGCATAGGGTGACAAAGTCCTATCGAGTCTCCTTTTTTTTATTTTTCGGTTCTCGTTTTCGTTTAGCAGTAGGCTTTAGATAACACACTTATTGATTAGGCAACAAACGTGTATCCTGTTGAGTGCAACAGACGCAAGGGGGTGATAATACCTTCCTCTCGCGTAAACGACTCTCGAACCCCGGATTTGGTTGGGACGACCATGTCTTCTACCTCATTTGAGGTTTTCTTCGATTGTTTCCTTTCCCTTCATTGGGATAAATAACATTCGGCGATGACTCTTCTGTTTTTCCGCCAGGTTTTTTTCACAGTTGCGACACCAAGTCATTTGTAAAAGCATTTTTCAAGTAACAAAATAGTGTAACTGATTACACTCTGTAGGTAACCAGTTACAAGTTCTTTTTTGTGATATTTTTCAAATATTTTAAAGGTGTAAGCGATTAACAATTCATACAACCAATTACATTGTCTGGATCTTTGAAAAAATTGAACGTTCAAAATTTTAGAATGCATTCTTTCATAAACCGTTTATATTCTAAACAAATACAAACCTTCACAAATATCTACCAACATGTAAAACTAATCCAACATGTTTCATAGGATGTATATAAGGTAATGATCATTCAAAATTCTATTTCACCTCTTCTACTCAAGTTTAAATAAGAATTTAAATATGTTTAAGACTTTTTCTCCATCCTAAATCTTGAAACCATTTTTTTTTTGCATAAATTGTCATATCATTGCAAAATGTTCCAGAGCATTTTAAGGTTATTAGATTTTTAGGAATTTTATTTTTTTACACTGTTATTCATAAGTTTATCATTGTTCTTCTGCACAATAAAAGAAACTGAGCCTTTACAAAATAACGAGATATATTCTTAAAATCTAATTCATCCTCCCACTCTTAGGTTATCCTTAGTCCTTTTTCTCAAAACTTATTTCTTAAGTTTATTGATTTGATTTATTTTATAATTTTTGATATTTTACTTTATTATCAATTATTAAAATTATATATATAGTCAAATAAATCATTGAAAAGTATTTCTTTCTCATGAGTTAGTTTTAGAGTCTTCTAAATTTTTGAATATTATACTTTTATTTAGTTTTGATAGTGTTTTTTTATTCTATTATTATATTTTTATTTCACAGATCATGGATATGAGATATCAAATATTTATATTAGTTTAAATATTATGTGTTATGGGTTTTTAGTTAATGACTCTCTTAATAAATTATTTGTTATATATTTTGAGTGGAAACTTTAGGCCCATACTAGTATAAAATTTGTCATTTGTATCTAGTATGACAACTCTTGTTTTTAGGAACTTTGGACTTTCTAATTTTTTTACTATCATCTATTATTTTCTTCATGGTTTAAAATATTTCCCATGATAAAAAAACATCATAGTTACATATATTGGAAATTAATGAACAATTAATGTCTATGGGTGTGTTTAAATATGACAAAGTTAAAGAGGATAAAAGTGTCCTATAGACAAAAGTGGAAAGTCCCTTCAAATCTGTCTGAAGGAATTTTAGTAAGTTTTTTTTACTAAACATCCACCATTAGAATTTGTCTTTAATTTGTCTGAAGGGATTGTTATTAGTTTTTACACTAAACATCCACCAGGTGAAGTTGCTGTTAAATATGTCTCGAGTTACTGAATGTTTGAATTTCGAATTCAAAATATACCACACTTCATGAGTGGTGCATAATGTAAGTATAGGAGAACCATTACAATATTATGTAGAAAATGTGTTGTTTCATCAAGAGTTGCAAACTTGTGAAACAACACATGCATGGCCTATAAATACATTATTCCAAAAATTCTTCCTTGCATTCGAGTTCTTCACTAGTCTTGTGCAGACTCGATTCAAAGGCTGAATTATCCTGAGAATTCTTGCTTTCTAAACTCTAAGACAATAAAGAGAGTGATTGAAATACTTTTAAGGAAAGTGACTCCATTCAAGATTCGGACCTAGATCCATTCAACTTTACAAATATTTCTAACAATCATAAAAGTATTCAAATGGCTTCCGACTTTGCAGTTTCAAGTATCAAGGTTATGAACAAGGACCTTTTCAAGTTGGATCGCTTTGATGGAATAACTACACCCGATGGAAAGATAAGATGACATTCCTATTGACCGCTCTAAAAGTTCACTATGTTTTAGATCATAACTTACCACCATTTTCTTAACCAACTGAGAATGACTCTGATGGAATCAAGAAGGAGGGTAAGAAACGTAAAGAAGACAGATTGCTATACCATACACATATCCTGAATACATTATTTGATCATCTCCATGACCTCTATAGGGATACCCAGTCTACAATAAAAAAATGGAAAGCACTCGAATTTAAATTTAAGGCCGAAGAGGAAGGTACAAAGAAGTTTTTAATTTTGAAATACTTTGAATTTAAATTCATAGATTCCAAGCCCATTCTTCCCCAAGTGCACGAGTTACAGGTTCTCGTGAATAAAATAAAGACTGTGAAAATATACATTCCTGAGACCTTTCTGTCGCTACTGCGAAAATCGGCGCCGGCTGACAGAAGAGTCGCCACCGTGCGTTATTTATCCCAACGGGGGGAAAGGAAACGCTCGAAGTAAACCTCGCAAAAAACGGGGAAAAGGTATGGTCATCGCAACCATAGCCTGGGTTCGGGAGTCGGTTACGCAAGGGGAAAGTATTAGCACCCCTCACGTCCGTCGTACTCGACGGGATCCACGCTTGCTTGGGTTGTCTACTGGATGCAAAACAATCTATCTACGGCTGCTAAATCTAAACGGAAGGGAATTGACTCGATAGGGCGTCGCACTCTATGCCTACGTATTCTCGAGAGAGAAAGTCAGAGTCAACGTAGTTCGGGACTACGGGGAAAATTGGCTCGCCAAGACCTCGCGTCTTGTGCCTACGTACTTCCACTGGATGGAAGATCAGAGCTTTACGTAGTTCAGACTAACTACGGCTAAACAAACATTCTCACACAGCAGTGAGAAAAACAACTGGTTTCACTGGGTCGGGAACCTATGGTCAAAACTATGGCTTGGTCTCAAATGCACTTGGGCAAGAGAGAAAAAAAAGGGTACTCAATTAGTCGTTAGCGGGAAAGTCTCGATCGCACAGCCGCGAGAGAACGAAAGTTAGTCGTTAGTGTGCTCGCTAGGATATCGCATCCTATGCCTACATATCTTCGTCTGGTACGAAGAATCAGAGCAACTGTAGTTCGGCTACTTCGGGACCACAGCTCAAATCTCGTTTTATTAATCTCTGAAAAACGATTACAATGAGTGAACACTGAAATAAATCTCCTAGGAATCGCTATCCTATTCTGTCCTAAAAAGTCGAATGAAAAATAGCCCCCTAACAAATGGGCTTTCTAAACTATCTTAAAATCGGAAAATAATTCCTATGAAAATATACCTAAAGAAAATGTACTCTAAAAATATTAAATCGACACTTTAATATTTTTTCTTTTTTCTTCTTTTCTTTTCAACATATTTTTTCTCCATTATTTTCTTTCTCAATATTTTTCTCTATTTTTTCACTATTTTTCTCTTTCACTTTTCTTATTTCTTTTTCACAAATATTTTCTCACTATTTTTCTCAACATTTCTTTTTGAATATTTCCTCCCTTTTTCAATATACTCTTTTCTTTTTATTTCTTTTTCATAATATTTTCTTTTCACAATATTTCTTTTCTTTCTCTATTTTTCAAATATTTTTCTTTATTCTTTTCCTTTTTTCATAATATTTCTTTTCACAATATTTCTTTTCTTTCTCTATTTTTCAAATATTTTTCTTTATTCTTTTCCTTTTTTCATAATATTTCTTTTCCTTTCTTTTCAGATTTTTTCACAATATCATTTTTTATAACATTTTCTTTCTACAAAATTAAACAAAAATGGAAAAAATAAAGAAAAGAAAAACAGGGGGTACTGGATTACAGGGGGGGTCAGTAAGCAGAAATAAAAAAAACAGCCAGTTGGGCCCAGCCCAATTGCTTTCTGCAAAAAAAAGAGGGGGTGCGCTGAGTACACTGGGGATGTGTGCTAGCAGCCACATTCACGTTCGGGCCCAGCCCACTAAATCGTCCACAGCAAAAAAAGGGAGGGGGTGCGTGTGAAAAACGGAGGTGTACGGACAACCCCAGATGGGCCCAGGGCCCAATCTTCATCCTCTCCTTTCACTCTCTTTGGCCAAACCCTAGCCCTCACTCTTCTCCCTTCAGCGCCGCCGTAAATCCTCCGTCTGACTCCCTATCTCTTCCGTTCCACTTTTCTCTATCAGAACCAACCTCCCTCTCCTCTTTTCGTCTCCACCTCTATCTCTTTCACAATCCAAACTCCTGTGATGTTCTTGCAAGAACGACAAACTTGGAAGAAGGCCGTGGAAGATTCTGGAATGGCTGAAGAACATGATTAAGTTTTCTGTGGGATCTTCATGAAGATGACGAACACTGTGAAGGCTTCCCTTGTGTTGTTGAACGATTGAAGGCAGTGGTGATGATGAATCTGGAAATTGGTTGAGCGTTGGATCTTTTCTGGTGGTTAGGTGTTTCTGCGGTGGTGGTTTCTGGGGAAGGTCACGAAGATGAACAAATCGTTGATGATGATGATGAAGATCTGGGGATCGTGTTGGTGTGTTCTTGAGGTTTTCTGGTGTTATCTCCGGCGAAGCGTATGACGGTGATGAGGGGAGGTTGAAGGTTGTGATCGGAGAGGATGAACGAGGGAGGGATGAAGTTGAGGAGGAAGATGACTGTCATCAGATTCTGGGTTTTTGATGGGTTTCCGGTGATGGCGCGGTGGCCGCCGGCCATGCAGGCCGGCCGGTGGGGAACTCCGGTGAAGAATGGTGGAGAGGCTGTGGTGCGGACACGTGGGGGAGAAGTGGTGTGGGAGGCTGCATGCCTGCCACCTGTTGGATGGTGTGGCAGAGAGAGAGGGTCTGGGGAGACGCGTGGCGTATGGTGGGTGATGCAGGGTGGGGCCAGCCTCTGCGCCACACGTGGCGTGCTGCTATTTATATACTGAGACCTTCTGGAAGCTTCTGGATCATACTGGAAAAAGCTGGACGAATCTGGACCAGCTGAAAGAACCTGGACGTTTTTTGGACTGTTTGGATTGGTGCTGAAAACTTGCTGCGAATTGGGCTTCGAAAATGGACTAGGAGGCCCACCAAAAACTGATACAAAACTCACAAAAACTGCAAATGAAGATGGATTAGTATAAAAAAATGAATTAAAAAGCTGATTGAGACTAATCAACTAATTAACCCTAATTAACTTCTAAACTAATACTGTTCTAATAATTCCACTAAGAAAAAATCCTAATAAACCCTATATTAAAATTTTATTAAAAGAAAACCTATTATACTAATAAAACTATTAAAAGAAAATTCTATTTAAAAATGAGAAATCTATATTATTCTATATCTAAAACAATTAATTTTCTATTACCAAAAACTCATTTATTATATTTCTACTAAATCTCCTATATTAAATTCTATAAAAGAAAATAAGAGAAAAATCTATTTACTTATTAAAAGATAAAAATTTATCCTATATTATTTCTATAAAAGAAAACAAAACTATATTCTTCTTATTAAAATGATTAAAAAAACTATTAAAAACTATTTAAAATCTATTAATTCTATACTATTAAAAGAAAATATTCAAAAAAATCAATTAATATTCTAAAAATCCATATTATCCTATCTAAAAAGATAAAATCTATTTAAAATCCTATTAAACCTTAAAAATGAATTTAAAATCTATTTAAACCCCTAAAAAATCCTATAAAATCCAGAAAAATCACCATAATTCCCAGAGGAACAAAAATAAGCACCGAACGACACAAAAATAATCGGTAAAAATAAACGGGCACCGAAATATCCCAAAAATCGATTCTACCTATTAAACTGATTAAAAACACCCGAAACACGAGACGAGAGCTGTGATCCCTGATAAAATCAAAACAGATGAAAAATGCACTGTATGCAATATGCAGATGCGAATGCGGTTATGCGTCGAAACATCGAGCCAGATACGAGACCTGGTTGGCCAAATTTTGGGGTGCAACAGCTGCCCCTATTCAAGCGGCTTCGACCTGAATGGGTGAAGAGCGCTCAGCCTTCAAACATTCAAGGTAGACGACGGTTGAATACAAATGGAACCCTGAAATTTGCCAACCGCAAGAATATACTGCAAAGCTGCTTGAGGAATAGCTTCCAATAAACTGAAGTTTGGTTGTCACGACAACACCTGATCAATTTTCTGATACAATTTTCTTCTCCTTTTCAACACCTGTGTAACGCCACAAGTATTGAAACAATGCTTCGGAAAAGCAAATGACTTGATTCCCATTTCTCTCATGGGATCAAATCTGGTCAAGTCACAGTTCACTGCGAACTTGAGGACAATTCTCCTGGGGGAATTATGAATCGACTGCTTGGCACCCATTCTGTCAACAGGCCGCAGCTTCAGAAATCTGATATATGTCAATCTTCGCTGTTGTTGTTTTTTTTCCGATGCTGATGTAACAACCAAATGAAGAATCACTCCGCTGGGGAAGAGAAGCTTAACCAAACAACTCTGCAGGTGAACAAGTTCGAAATCCAATAGGTAACCACTCTGGTCCATGTTTCGACATGCGTATGCTTGATAATGATGCAATGCCCTATATGACATGAATATGCTATGCGTTTTGTTTGAAAATGTGATGCCCAGACGGCATGGATATACTATATGCTTGTATAAATGCTATGACTATATATGCAAATGCTAATGCGAGCTCGAGCTGCCAGAGAACACCAGATCTGAGAACCACTTGGCAAAATAAATGCCAAAGATAACGCCAACTCTACTGGGGATGAACTGAAGTCACAAAACCATCTCAGCAAAATAAATGCTGGAAACGGGAAATCAAATCCGCTGGGGATAACCGTTCTGCTGGAGGAATGAAAAGGCAACCCTGCTTGGCGACTTCACTGGGGAAAGAAAACAACTCTACTCGGGGATGCTTTCTTCAAACCATTGGCAACTGATTGTATTCTGCGGGGATTGACCCAAACTGAGGTTGATTGCGCGCGGCACACTGCTGGAAATGCCCCTACTATCAAGGGTGTCGATCTTAATCTGCTGAAGATACTCCTGATCCTACTCTGATACAGGGTAAAATATGATCTCGACTCTTCCGGGATAATAAGCAACTTTCATCTGCTGAAGAGTGGTAACAACATCCACAAGGAATTCAAACATTAATCGGGGCACTGGTATCTGCCGAGCTTCGTATCGGGGAACATGACAACAGGCGGGTCATTGGGAAATACTGTGTCAGATACCTTTAGGGTTTTTCGTTTTTCTGGTTTAGAATAAACATGGACTATGTACACAGTGGAAATATGGGAATACTAGACGAGAACTAGCATTCAAAGGTAGACTACCAGGCGAGAACTGATAGGAAAATGGGCTAGCAAATTGATTTGGTTTTTTGTGTTTTTGACCATCAGACTGAGGTATAGACAACCAGGCGAGAACTGGCTGAAAGCTAACGTACACCAGGCGAGAACTGGTATAACACTCGGGTTAAAACACACGATGACCAGGCGAGAACTGGTTACGCGACGACATGTACCAGACGAGAACTGATACAACTCTTGAAGAAACGGTGACCAAACGAGAATTGGTTACCAATAAACTGCACCAGGACGGGAACTGCTGCTTACAATAAACTGCACCAGGACGGGAACTGCTGCTTACAATAAACTGCACCAGGACGGGAACTGCTGCTTACAATAAACTGCACCAGGACGGGAACTGCTGCTTACGGAAGGGTGGGCCAGACGAGAACTGGTTACCGATTTGCCAGGCGAGAACTGGACTTTGGAAACGACTGGTTACTGACACGCAACAGGTTTAAACTGCAGGATAATGATCCAACGACAACAAGACCTTCTTTATTTGAAAGGCTCAGGTTTTTGATAAGGGTATTGACATGATTCCCCGATACTCAACTCCGGCTGGGGATAAACAGATTGGTCTGAACCACTTGCCCCAATGCACTCGGCTGGGGATAAAAGGACTGGCTTGCAAAACTTGCCCCAGTACAATCAACTCGTCCCAATCTATCTCTTGGGAATACTTGCTCTGAACAGCTTGCTACGAGACGACTTCGAGAATATTTGCCCCGGTATCTGTACGACAATAGAATTCAATCTCCATTAGACAGTTGATTTCAACATTCTCTGCGATAACTTGCCCCTGAATGAGCGTTCTAGCGACTTAACCCGATCTGATTATCCACTGGAAGTATCTGCTTTCAAATCTCAACGCTCTGCATAGCTGCCCCTGATTGGCTCTCGAGAAGACTCACTTCTGATCCACCGCTTCTCAAATAAACTGCCCCTGCTCAACTGAAGCTTCGGGACTTGTCCTCAGACTGACTGATTCCGAACTCACTGGAAGTCAATGCCCCTGATTCACAAGGCTTCACAACATACACCATTCTGGTTCAGATTGCTGAATTACTCCGTCCTGCTCGATTATTCCCTGTTGGAATTTCCTTCATGCCAACTACTAACCTGCAATTAGAATTGTCTGTCTACGAATGGTAGTTTTAATGCAGCGGTTATGCAGATTTTGAAAAAAAATTTTGAGCTGCCACTCATTTACATGCATATGATTGTGAGTGACGAGTGAACCGAAGTTCAAACGTAGTGCTTACGTGGTCAGTGAAAAATACAACAAGGATGTGACTAGCAAGTCAAGAAGGAGTCAGGTTACTCAACCTTATCGTAATGCGCCTCAGACTAACCCTACCTCAATTAGGTCTTTTAAGGGTTGTATCGTGGTCGGGTTCACGGTTCGTGAAACAAAGGATATTCGGCTCAAATTTTGATTTGTACCCACCCTGTCTACGTGATGATCTCCGATCCTAAGGTTCAGTTAACCTGGCACAAGCGCTCGCCTCTTCGAGAGGTATGCTGAATGGTAAGGACCATAGCTAAGGAATTCACAATGCTTTTCTGGAGTAACAGTTACTCCTTCTTCGCTTTCGGTGTCTGTGTACACGACTTTGTGATTTGCTGGGGAAAATTTTCTTTTTAATCCCTCTTTTCATTCTTTTGATTCCCTAATTTTTGCCTGGACTGACTCATTTTGAGTTCTTTTCGATTTTTCGATTTCTTTTGAAGTCCAGCGGGATGCCCTGATTTTTGCCTAAGTATTAGCTTTCCAGCTTTTTCTTTCTTCTTACTTAGCGGGCTTTCTTTCTTTCTTTCTTTTGGAACAAAGTCGTGTGACACTGGTTGTCTTGATTGCTCCGAAAGGATTGTAACTGTCCCACTCCTGATTGGTGAGGTTTAACCTCTTGAAAGGTATAAACTGATTAGTCCTCGAAAGACAACACTCCTCTGTAAGACTTGAACGCTCAGTCAAGCTAACTGACAACTACCCTGCCCCGGGTTAGGATGTGAGGGTTAAAAAGTCCGAAAAAACTTCTACTTCCTGGCTCGAAGTGGTTAACAAGGGACTAACTCCTTATATCTCCAGTGTTTGGGGAATTTGAAACAATGCCTTGTACGTCATCGGTACGGCCTTATCTGAAAGCATATGATCATAGGTTATGAGTTTATTTTCATCATCCTCCTAACTTTGCTAGTCACAGCGATAAAGTGGAGTGAATAAAAATGCAAGTGCCAGTGCAATGCAATAAATGAGTGACAGCGACATAACTAATTCAGAAAAATGCATAGTCACTTTATTATTATCACCATTCAAAACATACAATGTTTAAAAGCAGGTAGTAACTAACAGAAAAAGAAACTACAAATGCAAAATGATGTAAAAGCTTGAGGACTGCAAATGCTGAGGCGCCCGCCTGTCTGAACCACTGGCTTTTGCTGGGGAATACTTCCCGAGTCTACGAGCTTAGACAGCTGAGCGGTTAGGATGAACAAACAGAAACCCTTCTCGAAAGGAGATGCGATCCTGATCAATCAACTGCTGTACCTTCGCCTGAAATGCTTTACAATCTTCCGTCGAATGCCCCGGAGAGCCACCATGATAACCACACTGAACGTGGGGATTGTACCCAGGAGGGTAAGGTTCTGGAACTGGCTTAAGAGCTTTCGGCTCCACCAAAGACTTCTGGATCAAAGATGGTAGCAACTGGCTATACGGCATAGGCACTGGATGAGAAGGACCATTCCTTCGTTCCAAGTTGCTACGAGGTCGATTTTGGTTCTGACGCTGATTCTGGTAACCTCGGCCACGGGCTCGCTGATTTGCAAGAGGAGCGACATAAAATTCCTGATGGGGTGCCCCAGGCACAGTTGTCTGTTCAGAATAACGAGACACAGAAGATATTGACCGCTGAGAAGACGGAGAACCATCAGATCTCACCGATTCGACTTGAGGATACCCAACATCTGTCAGGACCGCATTGATCATAGCTTCATCTTCAGATTGAGAGCTACAGAGAGATTCAGTTTCACTAGCCTGACCTTTTGAAACATACGGGATTCTTCCAGTCTTTACACCATACTCGATGTGCTCTCCCGTTCTTACCAACTCAGTGAAATTTGGTGCGGTTCCAAGCATTCTTTCGAAGTACGGGCTCTGCAAGGAGTTCACGAACATGTCTTTCAACTCTTGGTCTAGGAGCGGTGGTTGCACTCTACCAGCAAATTCTCTCCATCTCTGAGCATATTTCCTGATAGGTTCATCGATCTCTTGAGACAATTCTTGCAGCTGCATGCGAATAGGAGCTTCATCAAGATTATAGTCGTACTGCTTCAGAAAGGCATTGGCTAAGTCCATCCATGATCGGATCTGATCACGCTCTAACTGCATATACCAACTCAGAGGTGCCCTAGTCAGACTATCTTGAAAGCAATGAATCATCAGCTTGTCGTTGTGCACAAATGAAGTCATTCTTCGGCAGAACATCACCAAATGTTGCTTCGGGCAACTATCTCCTTTGTACCTTTCAAACCTCGGCATTCTGAACTTCGGAGGTAACACTAGGCCAGGAACTAGACACATATCTGCAGCACTAGGAGTGACAGCGTCTTTACCTTTCAAGGCTTTGAATCTCTCCTCTAATGCACGAAACCTTTCAGCATACACGGGAGCTAATGGGTCTTCATTCTTTGCTGTTGGGACCTCTCTTCGGGGCTTTGGCACAGGGAAGGCAAAACCCTGGTAGTCTGAGATATCAACAGAAGGAGAACGTTCACCTCGGACAAAAAACTGCTCACGCAGACCTTGGTCTTCAAGAGATGGCTGCACAAGCTGAGCTGCAGTAAGGTTGTTCACTTGCGGAAAGTCTTCGTCGCGCGGAGATCCATACAGAGGATTAGACGTCACGGTGAAACCTGACAAGGTATCAACAAACTGGAAGCTGCTCTCTGACATAGCTACCAATGGTCTTCAGCTGACTTCGATGCTCGATTCTGCTCAAATCTGCTTTAACTCTGCTTCAACCCCTTGGTCGTATTCAATACTCACCTTCAGAATCAAAATAACAGCTGGATAAGAGCTCTGACTAGCTGGCGAATAGTATGCAATATGATGCGAAGATGCCTATGCAAATGCGATGCAATGCAACAAACACGGGATCACAGCCCCCACACAATCTAAATACAGCTGCACTGCTGACGGAGCACGGTTGCTCTGAAGAGAAGACCAAAATAAAGGGTAGGTTGGAAGTCAAGTTCCCTGCACAAAAAACCCCCCCACTCACAGGTGTGGACCTATATCTGATAAGGTACGGCATCCTATGCGGTCGTTAGCGTCACAGACTTTCAGAACTGACGGTACGATTCCCAGAAGGAGTGGCATCATCAAGTCCTGAAGAGGCCTCACTTAGCTAACTTCCAAATGATCGGTTCCCAGAGTCGACAATCCACCAAACCAGCAACCGTCTCAACCCAAGGGGTTGAAAGTGAAGCCAACCGGATGAATCTCGTCTGAGCGTGGATTTCATGAGACACTAGTGCCTACCAAGCAAGCACGCGCCCACTAATTTCCACTCTAAGTCTAAGGTGCACTTAAGCCCAGGTCCGGCTTCTCTCAATATCATAGAACACCCGTAACACCCAACAGCAACAGATAATATCGATAAATAAGCCCCAAATAGACAAGCAAACGAGCGCTAGGATTGACTCTCTCTTAGGGGACGTTGGATCCCAAATGCATAAGAACTATCGCAGTCCTTAGTAGCCAGGGGACGTTGGATCCCTAGGAAACTATCAAGTAGTCCCCAGCAGAGTCGCCAGCTGTCGCTACTGCGAAAATCGGCGCCGGCTGACAGAAGAGTCGCCACCGTGCGTTATTTATCCCAACGGGGGGAAAGGAAACGCTCGAAGTAAACCTCGCAAAAAACGGGGAAAAGGTATGGTCATCGCAACCATAGCCTGGGTTCGGGAGTCGGTTACGCAAGGGGAAGGTATTAGCACCCCTCACGTCCGTCGTACTCGACGGGATCCACGCTTGCTTGGGTTGTCTACTGGATGCAAAACAATCTATCTACGGCTGCTAAATCTAAACGGAAGGGAATTGACTCGATAGGGCGTCGCACTCTATGCCTACGTATTCTCGAGAGAGAAAGTCAGAGTCAACGTAGTTCGGGACTACGGGGAAAATTGGCTCGCCAAGACCTCGCGTCTTGTGCCTACGTACTTCCACTGGATGGAAGATCAGAGCTTTACGTAGTTCAGACTAACTACGGCTAAACAAACATTCTCACACAGCAGTGAGAAAAACAACTGGTTTCACTGGGTCGGGAACCTATGGTCAAAACTATAGCTTGGTCTCAAATGCACTTGGGCAAGAGAGAAAAAAAAGGGTACTCAATTAGTCGTTAGCGGGAAAGTCTCGATCGCACAGCCGCGAGAGAACGAAAGTTAGTCGTTAGTGTGCTCGCTAGGATATCGCATCCTATGCCTACATATCTTCGTCTGGTACGAAGAATCAGAGCAGCTGTAGTTCGGCTACTTCGGGACCACAGCTCAAATCTCGTTTTATTAATCTCTGAAAAACGATTACAATGAGTGAACACTGAAATAAATCTCCTAGGAATCGCTATCCTATTCTGTCCTAAAAAGTCGAATGAAAAATAGCCCCCTAACAAATGGGCTTTCTAAACTATCTTAAAATCGGAAAATAATTCCTATGAAAATATACCTAAAGAAAATGTACTCTAAAAATATTAAATCGACACTTTAATATTTTTTCTTTTTTCTTCTTTTCTTTTCAACATATTTTTTCTCCATTATTTTCTTTCTCAATATTTTTCTCTATTTTTTCACTATTTTTCTCTTTCACTTTTCTTATTTCTTTTTCACAAATATTTTCTCACTATTTTTCTCAACATTTCTTTTTGAATATTTCCTCCCTTTTTCAATATACTCTTTTCTTTTTATTTCTTTTTCATAATATTTTCTTTTCACAATATTTCTTTTCTTTCTCTATTTTTCAAATATTTTTCTTTATTCTTTTCCTTTTTTCATAATATTTCTTTTCACAATATTTCTTTTCTTTCTCTATTTTTCAAATATTTTTCTTTATTCTTTTCCTTTTTTCATAATATTTCTTTTCCTTTCTTTTCATATTTTTTCACAATATCATTTTTTATAACATTTTCTTTCTACAAAATTAAACAAAAATGGAAAAAATAAAGAAAAGAAAAACAGGGGGTACTGGATTACAGGGGGGGGGTCAGTAAGCAGAAATAAAAAAAACAGCCAGTTGGGCCCAGCCCAATTGCTTTCTGCAATAAAAAGAGGGGGTGCGCTGAGTACACTGGGGATGTGTGCTAGCAGCCACATTCACGTTCGGGCCCAGCCCACTAAATCGTCCACAGCAAAAAAAGGGAGGGGGTGCGTGTGAAAAACGGAGGTGTACGGACAACCCCAGATGGGCCCAGGGCCCAATCTTCATCCTCTCCTTTCACTCTCTTTGGCCAAACCCTAGCCCTCACTCTTCTCCCTTCAGCGCCGCCGTAAATCCTCCGTCTGACTCCCTATCTCTTCCGTTCCACTTTTCTCTATCAGAACCAACCTCCCTCTCCTCTTTTCGTCTCCACCTCTATCTCTTTCACAATCCAAACTCCTGTGATGTTCTTGCAAGAACGACAAACTTGGAAGAAGGCCGTGGAAGATTCTGGAATGGCTGAAGAACATGATTAAGTTTTCTGTGGGATCTTCATGAAGATGACGAACACTGTGAAGGCTTCCCTTGTGTTGTTGAACGATTGAAGGCAGTGGTGATGATGAATCTGGAAATTGGTTGAGCGTTGGATCTTTTCTGGTGGTTAGGTGTTTCTGCGGTGGTGGTTTCTGGGGAAGGTCACGAAGATGAACAAATCGTTGATGATGATGATGAAGATCTGGGGATCGTGTTGGTGTGTTCTTGAGGTTTTCTGGTGTTATCTCCGGCGAAGCGTATGACGGTGATGAGGGGAGGTTGAAGGTTGTGATCGGAGAGGATGAACGAGGGAGGGATGAAGTTGAGGAGGAAGATGACTGTCATCGGATTCTGGGTTTTTGATGGGTTTCCGGTGATGGCGCGGTGGCCGCCGGCCATGCAGGCCGGCCGGTGGGGAACTCCGGTGAAGAATGGTGGAGAGGCTGTGGTGCGGACACGTGGGGGAGAAGTGGTGTGGGAGGCTGCATGCCTGCCACCTGTTGGGTGGTGTGGCAGAGAGAGAGGGTCTGGGGAGACGCGTGGCGTATGGTGGGTGATGCAGGGTGGGGCCAGCCTCTGCGCCACACGTGGCGTGCTGCTATTTATATACTGAGACCTTCTGGAAGCTTCTGGATCATACTGGAAAAAGCTGGACGAATCTGGACCAGCTGAAAGAACCTGGACGTTTTTTGGACTGTTTGGATTGGTGCTGAAAACTTGCTGCGAATTGGGCTTCGAAAATGGACTAGGAGGCCCACCAAAAACTGATACAAAACTCACAAAAACTGCAAATGAAGATGGATTAGTATAAAAAAATGAATTAAAAAGCTGATTGAGACTAATCAACTAATTAACCCTAATTAACTTCTAAACTAATACTGTTCTAATAATTCCACTAAGAAAAAATCCTAATAAACCCTATATTAAAATTTTATTAAAAGAAAACCTATTATACTAATAAAACTATTAAAAGAAAATTCTATTTAAAAATGAGAAATCTATATTATTCTATATCTAAAACAATTAATTTTCTATTACCAAAAACTCATTTATTATATTTCTACTAAATCTCCTATATTAAATTCTATAAAAGAAAATAAGAGAAAAATCTATTTACTTATTAAAAGATAAAAATTTATCCTATATTATTTCTATAAAAGAAAACAAAACTATATTCTTCTTATTAAAATGATTAAAAAAACTATTAAAAACTATTTAAAATCTATTAATTCTATACTATTAAAAGAAAATATTCAAAAAAATCAATTAATATTCTAAAAATCCATATTATCCTATCTAAAAAGATAAAATCTATTTAAAATCCTATTAAACCTTAAAAATGAATTTAAAATCTATTTAAACCCCTAAAAAATCCTATAAAATCCAGAAAAATCACCATAATTCCCAGAGGAACAAAAATAAGCACCGAACGACACAAAAATAATCGGTAAAAATAAACGGGCACCGAAATATCCCAAAAATCGATTCTACCTATTAAACTGATTAAAAACACCCGAAACACGAGACGAGAGCTGTGATCCCTGATAAAATCAAAACAGATGAAAAATGCACTGTATGCAATATGCAGATGCGAATGCGGTTATGCGTCGAAACATCGAGCCAGATACGAGACCTGGTTGGCCAAATTTTGGGGTGCAACACTTTCATGTTGTTGCAATCATTGCAAAATTACCACTTTCATGGAAAAGCTATAGAAAGGAATTGTTGCATAGTTCTGGGGATTTGTTGGGTAAACTGCGATAGCCAAACCACAGTTTTGTTAGAAGTTCCATTGGAAAAATACAATGTTTCAAAGGTGTTCATACACTGTGATAGCCAAACCACTTTATCTAGAGCATTTAGCGAAGTGTATAATGAAAAGTCTAGACACATAGGACTTATACATTCCTTTATGAGAAAATTGATCAAAGAATGAATCATTTCAATCACATATATACAAACGAGCTATAATTTAGCTAATCCATTTATTAATCCACTGACCAGAGACTTATTAAAAATAACCTCGAGAGGCATGAGGTTGAAACTTCTTGAGTAAGTGTTCCGACAGTGGCAACAATCAAATCTTAAGTTAATAGAATATTAACCTCAATATTCACGGGTAACAAGAAGTTGTTGATTTGGATGTTTGTCGAACATTTTGTGATAATTTTGACCTTTAAAATGAGGGTTGTGTTTTTATTTAAACTCTTAATGAAGTTCAATACCGAGAGTATGTGTCTCATGGAAAAGGATACAATATGAACTTCACTTATGTGAATTTCGAGATGGTGTCGTGTCAAAGTGAAAGTTGGAGTTTATCTCATGAAAAATTCATGAAACAAGAAAGCATATGACTATAAATAAGTGCTAATCGAGATATGTAGGGGAAGAACCCTTAAAGAGTGTGTGTAAGGTAACTCCGATATAATCATATGGATTAATGGTTTAAAAGCACTACTACCGAACATTTCAATTAAACTTTACGTTGCCCTCACTAAGGTTAATTTTAAAATCAAAATGTACCTATCTGTATTAACACTCTTTATACTTCATTTTATGGAAATTTTGGTCATATTTTGCACTAAACATCCACCAAGGGAAGTTTCCATTAAATTTGTCTCGGGATACTGAAAGTTTGAATATTAATGGACAATTAATGCCCATGGATGTGTTCAAATATGACAAAGTTAAAGAGGATAAAAGTGCCCCATAGAAAAAAGTGGAAATTGCCTTCAAATCTATCTAAAGAAATTTTGGTCAATTTTTTCACTAAACATTCACATGTGAAATTTGCCTTTAATCTGTCTGAAGAAATTTTGGTCAGATTTTGCACTAAACATTCACCAAGGAATGTTGACGTTGAATTTTTCTCGGGATAATGAAAGTTTGAATTTCGTATTCAAAGTATACAATACTTTATGAAGTGGTGCATAATGTAACTATAGTCAAACCATTGCAATCTTATGCTAAAAATGTGTTGTTTCATCAATAGTTGAAAACTTGTGAAACAACACATGCATGACCTATAAGTACATTATTCAGAATCCAAAAATCATACAATAAAAAATATAAATTCTCCATTATTCCAGACACTCTTCCTTGTATTTGAGTTTTTCACCAATCTTGTGCAGACTCGATTCAAAGGCTGAATTATCCTGGGTATTCTTGCTTTCTAAACTCTAGGATAATAAAGAGAGTGTTTGAAATAATTTTAAGGAAAGTAACTCCATTCACGATTCATACCTATATTCATTCAACTTTACCAATATTCTAACAGCATATACATGCGCAATTTTAATTGTCTGATAAAACTATAACTAAAAAAGATAGTTGAAAGGAAGAGTCAACTATGGTTGATTGAATTATACATACTTTTTTTAATGGGAAAAGATTTTTCATACTCATAGAAGTATAAAAATTTATTAATTAAAAAACATAATAGCTAAGAGGAACACCAAAATACTCTTAATTTATTTATTCATAGTAGAAAAGTGGAGATATATTTATAGTTACAAGAGAACATTATTATTTTATTTCTTGCTCACTATGAGCTATATCTCTTGATAGCATACATGCATACTATTTGTTCATTCGTTAAAAAGTATCCAAAATTGAAGATAGATGGTTTACTGTTTCATGGCTTCCTATCTCTCTTTGTTGAGATTGAGAGTTTGCAAAGTAAGATTGTTTCTGATTCTCTAATAACCTATCAACCTCTTGGGCTGATCCAGGGAATGTAAGCTCTTTCACTGGTCGTTGTATCTGGCTAATCACATTTTCCTCCTTGCCTTCAAATTTTCAATCACCCACAAAATAAACATATCTTAATAACTATTTTCTCCATGATTTAAATAGAAGCGTACTTTTAAAAATACATACTTAAAATGAATGTATATAGAGAAGGAGATTAAGTGATGATATAATATACCTGCAAGAAAGTTTCTCTGGTTGTTCTTAGCATTGATACCAAATCCAAGCAAATTGAGATTTGAGGAAGCTTTTATTGCAACTGGATGACCTGCTGGAATTACAACAACATCTCCTGGAGACAATTTCGCTTTATAATTTTGCACTTCTGTGTTTATCTCTTCTTCTCCTTTTTTCTCTTCCTCGTCATCTTCTTTTCTCTGCCCTTGTCGGTTCTCATTTCTTTGAGCCACAAGTTCTAAATCTCCTTTTCCTTCGTTAACAGTTATTATTACTATAGCCCTTGAATTATAGTGTGGCAACAATAGAGATCCCTAAAATTCAGTTTGAACAATAATTAAATAAACAGTTTAGTTGTATGTTCTATAATTAAAACATATTGTTGAGTATATAAAATTTATCGTCTATTAGATGTCAACTTAATAACAAAAGTTTGACATTATAACTTCAATGAAGAAAAATCAAATTATTTAGAACAATTGAAATTTGATCAAGTGAAATCTTGTTGCGCAATTTAGTTAGTTTCCTATATTATAAAATAATTTTATCATACCTCCTTAATCTCCACAGAATTGACAAGTATATCCAAGTCTTGAAGTTGTGGATTTTTCTCTGGGGTGATTTCAAAGAATTTGCCAAACTTGTTGGAATAGATAGGATTGCGACTTCTCAAGTTGAATGGTTCAGATTCAGAAGATACACTTTTTTTGGAGCTAGATTTTGCATTTTTGCTCAATTCCTCAATTTGTTCCCTTGATAATTTGACAATTACAGCCTCTTCTTGACTTTGTTGTCTCTTATCCCTGAGACTTCTTTTGTGTTGTGTCTCTTTTTCCTGCTCTTCTAAAAGAATCTTCTCTATCTCTTCGTAACCGGTCTATGTTTTTTACAATGTTTACAATGACAAAAGAAATATTAACAAGTAGAAAACAAAACTAATACATAAAAAAATGAAGATATTGTGCGTTTTGTGCTTACATTGAAGGAAGCTTCTAAAACGTTCTTGCTGAATCCAGATAAGATGGATTGTTGGTATTGATTTCCAGACAGTAAGAAAGACTATTGAAAAAGAAAAAAAAATAATAAGATCATTAGAAGAACTTTAAAGTAAAATATGTATAAATAAATCACAATCATTGTTGTGATGTTATGACAGAGAACCTTAAATTTTTTTATACAAGTGCATGGAGACCATATTTAATATCATAAGAGGTAAACATTGGCTATATTACCTGAACTTGACCAGGTCTATTTACGGGAATGGCGAGATCTAATACTCTAAGATCTTCGTCATCATCTCGATTAACCAAATAAGCAATGGTGCCAGCAGAAAGTTTTATCGTATCTCCACGCTCAAGATTGTAGGAGTTTCTATCGTCGGGTTTCAACACTGTAAGTATAGCTTTTCCTGAAAAATTATTACAATTAACATTAATTTATCCTTACAAAACAAAGTAATAAACTTGGTTTCTTTTAAATAAATTATTTGTAATTAATTTTAAATATCAACTTGATAAATAATAAAGTACCACTCAGAACAACAAGGATGAAATCAGCATCGGTGTATTGTGGAAGAAATATAGTGTGAGGTTTTGACTTATATTCCAAAAGACGGTAATTTTGAAGATTCTCAAATATTTTGGAACGTTGGTCAAATTTTTGGAGAAGACGGATGTGACCGTTTTCATTCTCAAAAAGAGTTTGAAATCGGTTAGACTCAAAGATAAATGGATTTTCTCGATCGGATCTAGAAGTGGCACAAACTGAAGCTAGGAAAGCAATTCCCAGCAGCATCAAAAGTGGAAATGAAGCTTTCATAGTGGTAGAAGCCATGTTGGTTTGAGTTAATGATTCACTTTGCTCGATGTGGATGAATGAAGTACAATGAGATGAGAGGGTATTTATAGATATAGAAAATAAAACATTTGGCAATGTTATGCCATGCATATAGACGTGTGTTAAAATGTACAAAATTGTGGTGGCAAAATGAAAAGAACATAACTTGGGTGATGAATCTGGACATTCTTTTGGAAAAAGAGGATGCTTTATATTTGCCTTCGTCAATCACCAATGGCTGGATTTTCGTGCATGTATGAATTAGTGAAGTTACTAAGAAAGCTAACAGTGTTATGAATAAAAGCATATACTTTAGTTTTAGTTTTTATCTTATTATAATTCAAATTCAACTTTGAGTTAATGTATATAAAGTCCAAAGTTAGTTACAAATTGTAGTAGATTAAAGTAGATTGAACATTTGGGAAATAGAACTTGAGATTGAGAAAATATAGTTATGCTCTCTCTCTCTCTCTCTCTCTCTCTCTCTCTCCTCTCCTCTATCTCCTCTCTCTCTCTCTCTCTCTCTCTCCTCTCTCTCATCTCTCTCTCTCTCTCTCTCTCTCTCTCACTCTCTCTCTCTCTCTCTCTCTCTCTCTCTCTCTCTCACTCTCTCTCTCCTCTCTCTTCTCTCTCTCTCTCTCTCTCTCTCTCACTCTCTCCTCTCCTCCTCTCTCTCCTCTCTCTCTCTCTCCTCTCTCTCTCTCTCTCTCTCTCTCTCTCTCCTCTCTCTCTCTCTCTCTCTCTCTCTGTGCAATAATATAGTTTTGTTGTTAACTCCAACAATTGGTATCCAGAGCTCCAATTCTGATTCATAGGAAAACACGAGTGTACATGAGGTGGATGATTGATTTCGTTTCTAAACCTAGTGTTAATTTGAAGATCGAAATCAAAGAGATTGACAAATCTTGATTCTCCGAGATTGGGAAATGCGAGTGTTGGTGAGAATTGAGTGATTTGCACAAGAACGAATATGAACGGCAGAAACGGTACCTTGAATATAAAGTTTCTAGTATTCGAAGGAAAGAATTTGAATATGTGGTCGATTCAGAGGTATGTGTTGTTTGGCGATCAAGATGTTCTTGATCTCGTCAATGACGGTTAAACGACGGTTGCTGAAAATGCACAGAAGCAAAAAGAGACGTTGTTATATATCTATTAGTGTGTGGATATGAAGGTGTTTGAGAAGATTGTCGACTCAATGACAGCGAAGGTGGCGTGGGATACACTTTTATGGTGCTATGGTGGTGACACATCTGTTAAGAAATTAAAGTTGCAATCCCTACGCAAGTAATACGAGAATCTCAGCAAGAAGAACAATGAGAAGCTGCCTGATTACATCTCTAGAGTGATTGTGATCACGAATGAGATAAATTCCTGTGGTGTAACGCTCTATGAACAAGTAATCACTGAAAAGGTACTAAGATCACCTACTCCTCAGTTTAATTGCATAGTTATAGCCATACAACAATCGAAAGGCACCATCACCATGAGAATTGAAGAGCTTCAGAGTAGTTTAGAGCCACAAGAGTTATGTCTGACTAAAAGAAACTCTGAAAGGGAAACATAATAGGTCTGAAAGCTCAAACTCTGAAAGCTTCTTTTGTCCAGAAGAACTAGAAACAAGAAGGGCTAAAGAACAAGAAAAAGAATCGTGATGGTGCTCAAAAGTCAGAACTCTTCAATTCAGATGAGAAGAAACATAAGAATGTTCATAAGGGAAAGGAGAAACTTGATAAGAGAAAGGTTCAGTGCTACAATTGTAACAAGTTTGGCCATTTTTCTGTCGATTACTGGTCAAACAAGGTTACCAAGGGTGAAGAAGTCAACATATCCAAAGGAGATTCTGATGATGAACCTATGCTATTTATGACATTTGAGAATGCAAGTGAAAAATTGGTAGAAAGGTGGTATATGAAAATTGGATGCTCAAATCACCTAATTGGAAACAAGCAATATCTGGTTGGTTTTTACTCTAGTAGAAAAACCAAGATTAGATGTGTTGATGATGAGTATTTGATTGTTGAAGAATGGAAAATGTCAAGTGTAATTGAAAAATGGCAAAACTGTACTAATTAAAGATGTATGGTAGGTTCATGGCATGAATAACAATCTGATAAGTGTAGGTCAGCTGTTCGAAAAAGATTTTTCAGTAACTATGAAGGACAATCTGTTGAAGTTGTATGAATGTAATCATAAGTTGATTATGTAGTATGAATTGGGAAGAAAGAGGGCATTTAAGGTGAATGTTTCAACACAAAACGTTCAATGCCTTAGTGCGACAAGTGCTAAGGGAGAAAGTGAGTTATGGCACGAGAGATTGGGACATCTAAAACTCAGAAGCTTATGGCATATGAGTTCAAAGAATCTGGTACATGGAATTCCAAAGAATGAGGCACTAGAGAAATCATGTGATACATGCATGAGAGGCAAGCAACCAAGATTTCCATTCTCACCAGAAACTCCTCCAAAATCAACTCGTGTTTTGGGTGTGGATTTGAGGTACCTTCACTTGGGGGAAACAAATATTTTGTGTAATTGTTGGATGAGTTCACAAGAATGACATGGGTAGAAGTCATAAATTTTAAACACGAGGTGTTTGCCAAGTTCAAAAAGTTCAAAGTGAAGGCTGAAAATCAAAGTGGGAAAAGGTTAAAGATCCTCATAATTGAAGGTGAAGGTGAGTTTAATTCAACAGAGTTCAAGAATATGAGGAGCATGGAATTGAGCATGAGGTGACTGCTTCATACATTCCAAAACATAATGGCCTTGTTGAAAGGTGAAATAGAACTCTACTTGACATTACAAGAACCATGCTGAAAGAAAATAATTTACTCACACATTGTAGGGGTGAAGCAATTGCCACGTCAGCATATGTGCTCAATAGATGTCTAACAAATAAGTTAAAGGAAGTAGTTCCTATTGAGAAGTGGACTAGAAGAAAGCAAAGTGTGAGCCATTTTAAGATGTATGGTTTTATACGTTACAAACATATACCAGACACTGCTAGAAGGAAATCAGATGCCAGAAGAAGAGTCATGTTGCTTATAAGTTATCACTGTACAAATGCGTATAAGCTATATTGCCTAGTCACCAACAAAGTTGATGTCAACAAAGATGTCATAGTGAAATAATCAAAAACATGGGATTAGAACAAGTATCAATCAAACTCTAGTGTAGTGTCAACACTAGAGTATGATTCTTCCTTTGAAGGAGATTCTACTTCTAAAGGAGATTTTGCCTCTGAAAGAGATTCTACCTCTGAAGGCGAGTCTATATCTGAATGTGAGTATGACTCTGAAGATGAGTATGGCCCTGAAGGTGAGTCTAACTCTAAAGGTGACTCTGACTCTAAAGGTGACTCTGGCTCTGAAGGTAATCCAACCTATAAAAGTGGACCTTCTGAAGGTAGTGTCGTGCTTAAAAACGATTATGGTGTAACATGCAAGTATACATGTATATTTAATCGCAACATGTGATATTAGTAAGGATATCATAACTAAAGGAAGTGAAGACGTTTAGATTCAACTTTGTAAGTATTCTTGTTTAAAAACTATAATAAGCAAGGTAACAAAATATTATTTGATAACAATTTGATATTGTCCACAACAGAGAATTAAATGCAATAAGTGAAAGTTTGATTAAATCAAGAGAGTGATTATTGAGCCATGATCCATCAATATTCAAGTAGCCAAAATGTGTAACTGGTGAGATGTTGTGTGCCTCAAAAGGTCAGAATGTGATATATATGTGTATCTCTACAACATCAAAACATGCATTACTAGGGAAAGGGAACAAATCGCTAAGTCTCATTTATAACCCTAAAATACATTTGGTTTATATTCGGAAAATCCTTTATGGTCTTAGCCTCTTATCTCTAAGCAAGCTAATTAAGTATATATCTCTATCCTACTAGTTTTTAATTATTTTTGTTATGAAATCAACTTGTTGTTGATCTCTCACAACGACAAGCTTTTATCTTTTTCTAAGATGATCATTAAAAGAAACCGATTTATAGCAATAAAACACATAACAAAATAAGACACTTAACATCACATCATTTTTAACATAAAGGCAACATTATATTAACTTCACATTGCTCAACAACAAGGGTTCAGCTCATGGTGGGCTTAGTACAATTTACTGAATCGAAACTAATAGGAAATATACTTAAAAAAAAGATGTAAAAGAATT
This sequence comes from Lathyrus sativus, assembly GCA_963859935.3. NCBI lineage: Eukaryota > Viridiplantae > Streptophyta > Magnoliopsida > Fabales > Fabaceae > Lathyrus > Lathyrus sativus. The sequence continues at coordinate 17,793,688 of OZ012739.1, read as the reverse complement.
GATAACCTAATCATAACTTAGAGATCTCTTGTGTTGGATAAACAACAAGTGAAGCCTCCAGTCCCGCCAGCTCTCTGTAGTGAGTACAAGAGTGGGTGAGAAGAAGAACTCTCTCTTTTCTCACAAACCTCACACTAAAATAAACTAAAATACTACTAAAAACTATATTCTTGGTGAGTGTGTGGAACTCCTTCTTAAATTCCTAAGGTCAGCTTTTATAGGCACCAGTGTAAATGTGAAAGGTGGTAGGCCTTGGATTATTGGCTTTTGATACATACAAGTTTCAACCCATATTATTCCATGCATAAGCTGACTACATTCTTGTGTCAAAGCAACAATAGCAAATTCGCATACTCTCTTTGTTTTGGTGAGCATGTCCTTCGTGAATTTTGAGTAGTTTGACATTTGTTGTATGACTATAATCAATGAAATATTGATATGCAATTGCTTCAGAATATCCATGAATTTTCAAAACTGTTGTTCTTCCTTTGCCTTCCTAATTATATGAGGAAAAGGTGGCGGTGGTCTTTCTTGCAAAATATTTGGTGTCTTGTCAGCTTCAGGCATAACTCCCTTCTTCTTTTCTGAACTGGAAATCATACACTCATTGCTTCTCTTATCACTGTCTCCTTTTTGTTTCTTCGGAGGTCGGTTCCTCAGTGGATTCTTTCTCTGTAGTGGTGTCTTGTGGAGTCAGTTCTCCACTTGATTATTGACTTGTTGATCCTTCACATTCGTTATCACTCTTCAATTTGATAACCATGCAAGTTTCAACATTTTTTACCCCTGAGGTAGTGGAAGAGGCTTTAGTAGAACTGGGAAGAGTTCCCATGTTTCTAGAACTAAGAGCAATAGCAATTTGCACCACTTGATTCTCGAGGTTCTTAATACTTGCTCATTGTGTTTGAAATTGATTTTTCCCTCTTGAATGAAAGATTTTAGAACATTTTGCACTTGGTTACTTCTTTGACTTAGATGATAATTTGGTGCAGAATAACCAGGAGGAACTTGTGGTGCTTGAGTGTGTTGTGTGGCTTGGGGTTTGTTGAGTTGATTTTGAGTGTTGCTCCATGAAAAATTAGGATGATTGTGCCACTCTGGATTGTATGTGTTTTTATACGAGTTGTTATACTTATTGTTGCCAACATAATTAACAAACACGGGGTTTGATGAACATTCTTCAAACAAGTGTGCTCCTCCACAATATACACAGTCAATCGCTGTCGCGTCAGTAACCACCTTGATTGGTTCAACTTTGGCTACTTCAAGGGTAATCATCATCATCTGATGAATTTGGGCTATTTCAGCAGCAAGAGCAGTGGATTCAGAAACTTCATGGACACCCGTAGGTTTTTTTTATTCATGTTTGACTTCCTCCAGCTCTCGTCACAGGCCATTGGTAAGTGTTGGTTGTAATGCTCTCAATCAACTTGTATCTTTCTTCATAAGATTTCGATGATAACACTCCACCACTGGAAGAATCTAACATGTTTCTTGAAGATGGAATAATTCCATTGCAAAATGTTTCAAGTTGTATACAAATACGTATCTTGTGGTAAGGACATTGTCTAAGAAACTCCTTAAATCTTTCCCATGCATCAAACAGGGACTCATCTTCTCCTTGTATGAATGAAGTGATTTCATTTCTCATCTTTATGTTCTTGACAAGAGCAAAAAACTTAGACAAAAAATTTTCAGCCAATGTGTTCCAAGTATCAAAGGAACTAGGCTCTAAAGAATTTAACCAACTCTTGACTCTATCCCTTTGAGAATATGGGAAGAACCTCAACTTGAATGCATCATCTGTTACACCTGTAATTTTGAAGTTGTTGGCCACCTCCAGAAATTGTCTCAAGTGAAGATGAGCATCTTCATGAGTAGATCCAGAATACTGTCCAACAGCTTGCAACCTCTAAAACATCATAGGCTTGAACTCAAACTGATTAGCAGTTATCTCAGGCCTAATGATTCTAGTATTCATAGTCTCTGATGCTGTCTGCCTTATCATTAACTATTCTAACGATGTCAGTTTCAGCCACAGCTGCTTCTTATGGTACCCACTCTTTGAATTCTTGATCTTCAGGAATGATATTTTGTTCTTTTGGTTGTTGCGTAGCACGTATCAATCTTCTTCATGTACGAAATATTATGTCAGGTTCAGGATCTTCTTTGTATTATGGGGATAACAACTTACGCATGCATAAGATCTACACTTGTCGTGACACCAGAGTACATGAAACAATAAAAAGCTCAAATGCTATTTTCAAACAAAAATAACCAATACAGTAGTTCAAAGTACTTCTTGGCACTCCCAGACAACGACGCCAAAAACTTGTCGTGCTTAAAAACGATTATGGTGTCACATGCAAGTATACATGTATGCTTAATTGCAACAAGTGATATAAGTAAGGATATTGTACCCACGGGGAGTGAAGAGGTTTATATTGATCTTAGTAAGTATTCTTGTTTAAAAACTAACATGAGCAAGGTCACAAAATAATATTTGATAATAGTTTGAGATTGTCCGCAACACAAAATTAAATGCAACAAATAAAGGTTTGATTAAATCAAGAGAGTGATTGTTGAGATATGATCCATCAATATTCAAGTAGCGAAAATGTGTAAGTGATGAGATGTGTCGTGTCTCAAAAGGTCAGAATGTGATCTATATGTGTATCTCTACAACATCAAAACATGTATTACTAGGGCAAGGGAACAAATCTCTAAGTCCTACTTATAACCCTACAATACATCTGATTTATATTTTGAAAATCCTTTATGGTCTTAGCCTCTTATCTCTAAGAAAGATAATTAAATGAATATCTATATCATACTTGTTTTAACCACTTTTGTTATGAAATCCACTTGTTATTGGATCTCTTATAACAATAAGCTTTTATATTTTTCCAAGTTGATCATTCAAAGAAACAAATTTATAGTAATAAAACACATAATAAAATAAGATATTTAACATCACATCATTTTTAACATAAAGGAAACATTATATTAAGTTCACATTGCTCAACAAAAAGGGTTTACCCCATGGTGAGCATAGTACAAACTACTGAACTGAAACTAATAGGAAACATACTTAAAAAAAAAGATGTTGAAGAATTAACAACCTAATAGTAACTTAGAGATCTCTTGTGTTGAATAAACATTAAGTGAAGCCTCCAGTCGCACCAGCTCTTAGTAGTGTGTTCAGGAGTTGGTGAGAAAAATAACTCTCTTTTTTCTCATAAACCTCACACTAAAATAAACTAAAATACTACTAAAAACTATCTTCTTGGTGAGTGTGCGGAATTCCTTCTTCAATTATAAAGGTTGGATTTTATAAGCACCAGTGTGGATGTGAAATGTGGTAGGCTTTAGATATTGGGATTTTGATGCAAACAAGGTTCAACCTATAATTAAATCAGCATATTCTTTTTTTCCCTCCATTCTTTGTGAGCAAGCATTCGGGTACAAACAGTGATGGGGGACAAGGTGTCTGGTGCAAGCTACTGCAACATGTAGTAGTGCATAGATGCATGTGGCGCAATGTTTATATGCAGGGTGCACTTTTTTAAGGTTGGTCCCTACCGTACTACTTCTTTGCTTTCTTGTGCCATTGATCTTATCCAATTGATTTCCTATTTCTTCCCAGCGCAATTCTGCCACGCTAGCCCTAGGAATTTAAACACTTCATGCTCTTGGCCATTTATCTTCATGTGATCTTCAACAACTTTTCATTCTCCTTTCAGCTCTCTCTTTTAGACGCTGCCTAGACCAGACATGCCTCATCTTGCCTTAAAACTTCCTTGAAATTCATTAGCACACAGATGAAAACTACAAAAGGGAGCACCTATTGTACTCAAATCAAGATAAGCTAAAAATACTAAAATTTAATAAATAAACATTTTATTTATAACAAAAAAACAGAAATGAAATAGGATAATAATAACACACTAAAAGTGGATTATTAGGTGGCTCTGCCTCTGATGGTGGACCTGTTTCTAAAGGTAAACTTGCAAAGTTTCAGAGGCCACCGAGAATTCAACAGATACCAAGAAAACTTGCAGATTTTTAGTTACTACATGATATTGAGATTGACTATGAAGGAGAAGTCATACAGTTCCATGATGGTGGAATCTGAACCTGTCAGCATTAATGAGGCACTCTATAAGAAGGTGGGGGTGAACGCCATGAAGGAAGAACTTGAGGAAATCAATAGAAATAAGACACAGGAATTGGCTGTTCTACCTAAGAACAAGTAAGCCATTGGGTTTTCAAGATAAAGTTGAAGCCAGATGGCTTAAAAGCTATATGGTTTAGGCTATCTTGGAGTGTTTGCACCTATAGATAAACATGAAACCATAAGATTGGCTATTGCTTTGGCTTCAAATAGAAATTGGCCTCTGATACATTTATATGTAAAATCACCTTTTATAAATGGTTTATTGAAATAAAAAATTTATGTGTCACTATTTCCCGTGAAAATTGGAAAACAACCACTAATCTTCCAAATCTAACTTTGGTAACTCACGGGATTAATCAAATTGATCCTAGAACATGTGCTAAATTTTATTTTAAAGAAAATACTAAACGATGAACACTTTGACATTGTTTATAAAGAAAGGTTAATTCAAGTGCATGGTTCGACAAGAATGTAAGAGCGTTAAATTGAAAGAAAAGGTTAACGACTTTAATAAAAAGGCTTAAAAGAAACAAAGCATAATGCTGAAGATGTAAATTGCAGGAAAGTAAAAGGTAAATTCTTTTAATACAAAGTGAAAGTAAATTTCATTAAAGCGTAAAATGGTGTTTTACATCACATACATTCTCCCAAGACTCTTTTCTCTACACACTGATACTTTGAGTAAATTTGGAGTGACTTGTACAATAGTGAACACAACACCATAAATCTTATTGCTAGAACCCCTATTTATGATAATAAAATTAATTGTTGTTAACTTCCTAAGAGCATTAACATTTGACAAGTGTTGCGCTGCATGCATCTGCCTCTTGGATGTACGTCACTTGTCTTATTCAGGAGTGAGAAAGAATAACTACTCCCTCCTTTATTTGAATTTCAAATTCTATTAGTATTTAGACAACATTCTCGGTCGAAGGTAACTTCTTCAATCTTAGAAATATTTTCTAAGTCCCAAAAAAGTCTTCCTTTCTTATGTGATTGCCTTCGATTTCATTTATTGTAATGACTCAGTCGAAGGCTTCTTCACATTACCTCGAGAATTCAACTTTTCAACCAAAACCTCTAATTTAATGTGAGCGTCGAATTTTTGAGCTAACAAATTGCCCCCCAAAAATGTCTTTTTCAACAATACTGAAGAAAAAGGCCATTTTTGATAGTGTCCTATTCAAAGCCATCTTTCGACCCCATGTAGGTGTCAACGTAATTGACCAACCCATGACTTAAGAAAAACTGTTCAGTTTTTTTTCAAGCACGTCCATGACATCATGGCCAATTATGAAAACAATCTCTTGGAAATCCCACCAAATCCCAGACCATCATCACCTCTCCTAGGATCTATGAGATTGTGGGCATAGGTAATAACTGCCACTGCCTCCATTTTCGATCCTGGGACGCCACATATCCCACTACCTTTTAGCCCTTAATGATGCATAGTGACATTTTATTACTTCCAGACCTTTTATAAATAATCTCCTCAGAAACCATTTTTACTTTTATCCATTCCAAGAAATCACTACGCATTTCTTTCAAGCACTCTAAACTTTTTACCTTCAGTACACCCATTTTTATTTAAACCCTTAACAATGGCGTCCTCCACTACTTTTGCTCAAGATTAGAAGAAAAACCCAAAGGTCAAGGGGCCAAAGAGTGTGTCGTTTCTTCCTTCCTTTGCTACACTAAACGGACCCAAGGTGGTGAAGAATCAACAGTTCATTCCTGAACCTCTTAGAGAAGAGAAGAGGCACATCTAAGAATCTCAAGTAATGATTCCCGTGACTGTTTCAGGTAAACCCCTAGCTTTAGCTGGTCCTCTATCCACTTTAGGAGAAGATTATTCAACCATTAGCGACTAATTTCCTTCCTATCAAAAGACTAAACCCTTAGGGCAGAAAGATCAAACAAAAATCGCCATTGAAGGTCCTGATAGTATAGCCTTACACAACATAGACCTAAAGTACTTGAATGATGGGTCCAGGTTGTTTAGAGAAACTCCCTAATTCAAAGATTCTGACCTTTACTTGAACTGGTTGACCAAGGTAGAGAAGGTCAAGGCAGAAGCTTGGAAGAAAATTGGGATTTATGACTTGATCATGATGTCGAAGACAGGTCCCGCTTACTTCCCCATTTTGTTGGCTTCTTCTTTGTATTTGTGGGATAGTACCCACTATACCTTTCACCTTCCTTGTAGGATGATGACACCCACCCTTTTTGACTTAGCCGCTATCACAGGGCTAAAACCTCATGGATTGGTCTATGACCCTGAAGTGGATAATAAGGACACCATAGGGTTTTCCACCACCAAGCACACATATACGCACTTCCTTAACCATTACCACAACAAATAAATAGAAACGATCGAAGACCAAGAGCACATAACATTTTTGGCTATGTGGCTTTCTCGTTGTGTGTTCTATACAAAATCTCTACAGGTGGCAAGGAAGTTGTTAGAATATGGCACGGATCTAGAAGGGGGGGGGGGTTGAATAGATCCCCGATTAAAATTTGAGTCGGCGCTACCAATTTAAAATTGGTTTTGAAAATGTTTTAAGTGCGGAAGCGGCCGAGGAAAAATGTAGTCTAAAAACGAACGGTTATTGGAAAACCGGATATACGTAAGCCTATGGATTTATGACAATTCGGAAAAATAAAATCACAACACAAACTATGCTTATCAATTGTTTACTTCAATTTGCAAGGTGGCCTAGTTCCAATGATTAACTAGACACACAAAAACTAGAAGCAAAATAAGACAATTTTAGTTCAGGACTTTTGTCGAACAGTTTGTGTGCACAAATATCTCAAAGGATATTTATGTTGAGTGAGGGATTGGAAATTCCCTAGTACAATATTTTTATTGTACTTAGTAGTTAAAAAACAGAGTTTCAAACCTTACTCAATTTGTTTCACAGTTTGACAATAATCACTTAAGCTAGAATCACTTATTTTATAAGCTGAATTGAAAATGACAGAAAATGAAGAACACACGATTTGATGAGGCAGTTCCCCCGTCGTCCTCGCTTCAGGGTACGTCTGCCCTCAATTCTAAAATTAGAATTGAGATATATTGAATATATATATCACCTGTTGGAATGAACAGTTTACACAAGAGTTGATAGACAATGATACAAACAATCTCAAATGTTGTTGATGCTTGCTATCACTTCTTGCACCTTGATTCAAGATGAATCAAGCCCTTCAATTTTTTGTGAATGACCTCCGATTCCAGCCACCTTAATGAAAAACCTTCTGTTGTTCAAACCTTCGGCTCGGCTGATCTTAGACACCAACAAATCAAACCCGGAAAGTCTTCAACACTTCAACGCCCTCGCTACTAAATTGATGAACCTTCAGTTGATCAATTACCTTCGCACCTGCTTGAATGTTGAACGAACTATTCCGTGACAAAAGCCCTTCAAAACCTTCTAGTCTTGATGGGTAAAACCCTCAAGGTTTTCTGCAAGAAACACCTGCCCCAATTTCCACTCGAACCAGATCTTCAATCAACGCGTTCGAACCTTATCACCCTTTGAACAAGACACTAATCTCAGCAAAAATGATTGTGTATATTTGTGGATTTGTGTGTTGTGTGAAGGATGAAGATGAAGAAATTTGTTGCACCTATTTCACGTTTCTTGCCCTGACAATTTACTCAAGATTTTCAATTGTTGATGGTTAAAAATGAACAAAACTCTATTTATAGTAATAACCAAAACAGCCAACAAAACAGATTTTTAAACACAGCAAGAAAAACAACACAGCGCGTGAACGGTCGACCATAGGGTCGACGTGCGCTGACCCGTGGGAAATCCTCAGCACCATGCGCTGAGTGGCATGGTCGACGCATGTCTTTATGCGCTGAACCATGGAAAATCAAAACACTCATGCGCCGACTGTACGGTCGGCGCATAGCTTCCATGCGCTGAGCCGTGAGAAATGCCAGGCTTCATGCGTCGACTGTATGCTCGACTCACTGCTTAGAAACCTGCAAAATTAACAACTTTTTCCATTTTGCATATCCTGCTACATTCAGTAATGACACATATTAGGGTATAACAATTTAACACCGAAACACGAGGTATAGCAATGAAAACAGAGATATAGCATGATTGTTGCACCCCAAAATTTGCCCTCACAATACAAGACTTTGTGTTCCAAGAAGGTTCACAAGGTTCATAAAATTCATAATTGGTCAGAAGAGTTGACAATCCCCTCAGACTAGGGTTTTGACTTTAATCAGGCTAAATGGACTTCTAAGACTTCAGATTTGGTCCCAGGGGTATTTCGGTCATTTCACGTGGAGTTTGTAATTTTGGGATTAAAGGGGAAGCGGATATTGCTAAGGTTATTTTGAAAGCGGGAACTCGGTTTGAGTTTTGGTCAGATTTAATCAGGTTACGGTAAAAGGTCAGTTAATATAAGGAGGGTGGGTCTCATTCACAATATTGTCCAATACAAAAAGGGAAGTGAGTTTAAATATTTGTGAATATCATTCGTGAATATTTATAATTTACAACTAAGAAGTGAGTTTAAATATTTTTGAAGCTTTATTCATAAGTATTTATAATTTACATCTAAGGGGTGAATTTAAATAATTTTTGAATTATTATTCATAGATATTTAAAATTTACGAATAAGAAGTGAATAAATATTTTTTTGAACTTTATTTCATAAATATTTAGTTTACAATTTGAAACGGACAAGTAAATTCAAACTTTATTCAAGAAATGCCATTGGTTTACAAGAGGATCCATTTACAACAAGTACATATATTAAGGAAATTCTAAGTCCTAAAACGTCTAAGTGGATCTTCACGATGCTCTTTCGATGTTCTTCACGAATCTTCCATTAACCTGCATAACAAAGAGAATACAACACAGAATGGAAAAGTGTTAGAGGTTGTTTGACACTCTCAGAACAATGTCATCATCGAGTGCCGGGAGTGGCACAACCGAAGCTGCGTCCAACCCCCGTCACCGATCTGTGCCATTGGCGACGGATCAGGTGGTTATCGTTCTTATCGTACGGGACAGCCAAGAGAGAGAGATAAAGGAAGCTTTTTCGAGCCGAAATGATTTGCGCAGATGTGGATTCTGAAGGGACACCATCAAGTAAATATGACAGCACTATCAAGTAAATGTGTAGCTTTTTGATGCTCATAGCCGAGGTAATTGGAAACAGTTCACCGGGTTACACGCAGCAGGAAAAGGCGCATCGTTAAGAATAAACCCCTTTGAGACAGTGTTGGCTGTATACGAAGGTTCTCCAATGATTTCTACAAACACGCCCAAAGAAGAATTCATCAATTGAAACAGGCCAATTAGGAAACTACTTCGACTTACATTGATAACGAAGAGGAGGGTGAGCATATACTTACAAGGTACCTAGAGATGAGCCAATCAGGAATTGATTACAACAGGCGCAACATCGAAGTTGGGATCAGCTGTTGGATCACTACAACAATCATCCAAATACAGACACGGCCCCATAACCGGCCAGCCAATTCCCAAAGGATGACTCACTATGACCTGGCACATGATAAGACATTTCACGGCAATGAGAGCAGCTCTCAAACATACCACGAAGTAGTCAATACTAATGTTTTCCCAGCTATGAAATAGTAAACGCTAAAACCGAGCATCAAGCACCCTATGAGTTCCCATAGACGGCCAACGCATCCTCCAGGGTTTTGTCACATTCGCGAGTTAGTATTCGGTGTAGTGCTTCAACTGCATTTTCTTTGTCACAACCTGCATCACAATATACATTGAATTAGTACTCAAATCTAGAGTATGAAGACAGAAACCTATTGGTAATCCAACCCGTAACAGATGAGAGTTGAACACGCTTTTTCTTCCACCTGCGTCACAGTCAGTTCAAGGAAACAACCATTAAAAGGAGCCACATACGATAACCTCAAACTACCATAAAAGCTGTTTAAAGGATAAAGGCCTCTAGTGCATAACATAGCGGTCAGTAGTGGATTTGGACCACTGGAACATTGCCCTTCCAATGACATGGTTAACCACTCCAAAAGTCACCTACAACCAAAACAGATGCTAACTGACAATCGCATATGGTTAGAAAAACGAATCGCAGAATAAGAAGAAAGGAATCAAGTTTTACTTCGACCCTCAGTTCAACTTATCATTGGGCGAATCGAGTGGCCGGGAGAGCAACAGCCAAGGCTGTCACCAACTCCTCACCGTACATCGAAAAATCAAATTTTGGACAATAAGTAATCAGGCTCAGGTGGCTTCACGCATTTAGGGAACAACCAACAATGTTCAAAAGCAACCTTATGCCTAAATAATTCTCTGGCTCAGACCTAGAGTCATCATCACCGTCAAACCTTCCTCGGCCAACGGCAAGAAACAGGCAGCTCTCATACTCCAAATCAGGTCCTGAAAGAAGGAGAAGAAAATCAGTACAACAACAGCAGAAAATAGGGTATCAGCACCAACAATTTCAACAGCTAGGCCAATAAACGCAATCACAGCTACAACTTCGGTTAAAATTGCATAATCAACAGCCTCAGCATTTGGTCAACGACGATGGTTTCAATCAATCCCAGTTGTCTCCCGATCCAGAAAACCAAGCAAAGATACATAATCGGTTCCAGCAAAACACATCCGAGGATCACTCAAAATCTTTCCTCTACTGTTGGAGCTCCATCTTCGACTCATAGTGCTAACGATTCTACTCAAAGGCAACAACTTACGCTCGTTCCGTTACCGTATTTGCTCTAGGCTGTTAGATGTCCTTGACCCAAAAATCATTTGCTATTTGCCCCTGCCAGATAACAATTCACAAAGTTAGTAACCTATTAAAAGATACCCGTTTGAAAAGGAGATCCACTTCAAGACAGCTAGCATTTCTTTTCGAAGCATTAAACCTAGACAATCAAAGCATTTTTTAAACGTGATTGACAGGTCATATAGGAGGAGATTTTCTCATCAACAAACATTAACACAATCTCACCGAAAAGGGAATGTTTTTCAAATCAGATCATAATCAAATAGGAAAATCCCCAATCAGCATTCCACAAATTAATTGAAATGAATATCCAATCAATCCAGAAAGAAATCAATCAGTAAAAATCAGTTTTCAAATAACGTAAAATTGGAAGGAGGTCCAAGCCCACGAATTTGAGAGTAATATAAAAGAAGCAGAAACCCTAATCAAAAGCAGGAGGGACACGATTATCATAAAACCCCAGACCCCAATTTCAACCACAATCCTAATTTCAAAAAACCTAAATATAGAGAAAGGGAGATACTCATCTTCGTTGCTATCGAAGTGCATTGAAGTTTCCATCTCTTTCGTTATCGGGCATCCTCGCCGGAAATCGCCCTCGAAGCCACACCGACGAAACCATACAAAAACCTGTCTTAATGTAATTAATCTGCTAATGGCTGTTGCTGTTGTTTGCTTTACGTGATGCAGGAAAGCGAAGGTCGGGAGAAAGACCGTGCACGGCGCCGCCGACGCGATGTTGGGTTTAAACCCTAAGTTTCGTTTCACCATGGCTGCGTTTTGACTCTTAACCGAGTCGGGTGGGAGTTCACTGCCCAGTTTCCTGACCCAGTTCAATTTTCTTTCATTCTTTATGTTATTGTTATTTAATTTTATATTTTATTTTTAGTTTAACAATTGAAAACCTTTTTTTATAATCAAACCATTTTTTTTTATATCAAAACTAATTTTTTTTTAGAAAAAAATCAAGCATTCTCATTTTGATTAAACCCTTTCAAAATTAAAGTAAATTAAACCTGTTTTTTTTAAAAAGGATTAATAAACCAAAAACCTTTTCTATAATTAGAATCTTTTTTTTAAATATTAACAGAAAATCTTTTTCAAAATAAATAATTAATTCTCACTTTTCAATAGTAATAAATTTTTTAAGAAAATTCCTCAAAACTCTTTTTCTTATATTATTACTAAAATTAAACCATCATTGAAATTCATAAACCAGAATTTCTCAAAAAAAGATGTACAATACTTACCTTGTTCAATTTTAGTCTCATTTCGCCTAACCCACACTGACGGTTTCTGTTTGTCATTTTTTTGCAGCTTTATATGTTTATCGCAATTTATTTTTTCAGTTTAAGTATCATAATTGTAACTGCTCCTCCCTTACAACCTTACAAACCCTAATTTTCACAAATGCCTCGCCGCAGGCAAAATTACAATTTTACCCTTAGCATTAGGTCAAAGAGCCGCCGCGCTCATTTTAGGGTTTCCCGCCGTGGAATCCCTAATTTAACCCTAATTACAACTTAACATTTCAACGTAGAAATTTGGAGTTTCTACACTCCACGTAAGCGTGTCCTTAAGATGCGTTTATTCCCCTTGAGACCTTGACCACAGTCAAGAAGTTTCTAACCTCCCTTTTGAGGGGAACTACGATTACTCTGATTCCACTCCCGTAAGGATACGTAGGCACAAGATGCGATGTCTTGCCGAGTAAACTTAGAATTAACCCCCTTTATTATTTATTATTGCTTATTTATATTTTATTTATCTTTGCTATTTAATTATTTTGCTTATTATTTTGTAATTGTTTCTTGGATGTAAAGTTGTTTAATTATTTAATTATTATTATGGTTAGTAATTAGGGAGTGTAACAACAGGTATGTAATATTAAAATAAATTTAGATCGCTTTTAAATAAAGATAATTAAAATAAACACGTCACACACGCAAGTCGATTTTAATCGCCGTCTCACTTCCTAAGGATATCCCTCAAGTTGCCTACGAATAATGGTTAAGTGGGGAGTATAAAGCAAGTCCCTCAAATGGAAAAATCATCAAAGTCCCTTATGGTTGCCTTTACGAATCGAGTCCCTTTCGAAAAATGATGATGGTCCCTTATATGTGCTTATTACATCCCACAATGGCCTTCAAAGTCAAATTGTCCCTCACATGTCCCTTAACATCCAAAGTAAGGACTACCTACTCCATTTTAGTAGGGATAGTCTTACTAAGGAAAGGATAAAGAACAAGAAAGACCTTAAAACATTAGGGTAGGCTACTCCTAGACACTTGCTCACTTCAAAACTTTTTCACACTTAAACGAATTTCCAACAAAATTTTCAAACAAGTTTTTTTCACATCCATACACGGATTATTATTAAACTATTCTGAAATTTTTTGCTATTCACACACTACACTTTCAAAACAATTCAAAAGTGAGCTTAAGTACCTAAGAGCCCATGGATAACCATGGATGAAAAGGGTGCTAACACCTTCCCTTTTCATAACCTACCCCCCGGACCCAAAATATTCTCTAAGGTCTTTCCTGTTCTTTTATAACCTTTCCTTATGGATAAAATAAAAGTCGGTGGCGACTCTTGCTATCCGCAACATTGTTTAAAGTCAGTTCTCCCACCGTGTTACAGAACTGGCGACTCTGCTGGGGATTTATTTAAGAGGGGTACCCTTAGGAATTAAGATCACTTTAAATTGTTTGCCTTGTTTGCTTTATTATTATATTGTTGGGGTGCTCTTATGTGTGAAAGGTCCTAACCCGGATCTAGTGTACCTTAGGTAAATGGCAATAGACCAAGGAAACTGTACGACGTATATCGATACGGTTGATCTGGTGGCCATAGTTAGTGCGACTTCCTGGTTGGTGCTTATATTCCTTAAGTCAAGTTGAGGATAATATTGAGGCTGCCATATGTTGTCAATGCACTAACTGACTTTTAGAACCCTAGTTAACTCATCTTGGCCTTTAGAAAGTAGTGAGGTAACCGGCTTTGGTGCAGACTGAAGTTGGTTGACACTCGATACTACGCTCATTGAGATCTTAAACTTGGAGGGTTTTGGTTGGCAAGTAAGTTGCCTTCTGAACAACCACCCTTGTGAAGGATCAATGATATTGAGATCCCTTAGAACCTGGTTACTTTTGTAGGACAGGATGAACCATCTAACTTCAGGGGAGGGTACTTGCCTTTGAACCTCATGCAAGCCTTTAAACCTAGGGCTATGGTGTGACTTGTTTGTGTGTGCCACATGTTTGTGATTGAGCATGACATCATGACATCATCATGCATCATAAGCATATCATTTTCCCTAACCATTTCAAGGACCAAAGGATTTATCTTTGTTCTTTGTTGCAGGTCATGGCTTCTGCTCGTAGAAACACCATCAGGATCAACTTTGTAGGGATACCTGCTAAGCTCAAGGAGTTGGTTTCCCTAGTGCCTGATCATTCCCAGTTCAACAAGAGACATGGTCACTTATTGGATCTAGTTACTTCAGGGTTCAGTGAAGACATGATGAGTGTGCTGTTTCAGTTCTTTGACCCTAAGCACCATTGCTTTACATTTCCTGATTATCAGCTGGTTCCAACCATGGAGGAGTTCTCTAAACTTCTGGGTATACCTGTTCTTGATCAGAAGCCATTCACAGGCTTAGAGAAGGAGCTTAAACCAGAAGTTATTGCTGCAGCTCTACATCTGAAGAAGTCTGACATTGTTCTAGAGACGAGAAGTGGAGTTAAAGGTATTCTTGCCAAGGTGTTAGTGGATAAAGCTCAAATGTTCTTGAAGGCTATGAGCTACGAGGCTTTTGAGGAGATCTTAGCCTTATTGATTTATGGCTTAGTGTTGTTCCCCAATCCTGATCAGTTCATAGACGTTCATGCCATCAACATATTCCTGAGTCACAATCCAGTGCCTACCTTACTTGGAGACATCCTACATTCTCTTCACACCCGTACTACAAGGGCAAGAGGAACTTTGATGTGCTGCATACCTTTACTTTCTAGGTGGTTTATTTCTCACCTTCCTCGCTCAGTAATGAAGAATGAGCAAGGGTTCAGATGGTCCAAGAGGATCATGTCACTTTCTCACTCAGACATCCATTGGTGCTCCAGATCTATGGAGAATGTCACCATCATTGACCGTTGTGGGGAGTTTCCTAATGTGCCACTTCTAGGCATAAGAGGAGGCATCACCTTCAACCCATCTCTAGCTTTACGACAGTTTGGTTACGCCCGGAGCGATGGTCCACATGACATGTTGATTCAGGGCATTGTGTTTGACTACGACAACGATCTTCAGGGTTACCGTCAGAGATTCATCCGAGCTTGGGGAAAGGTAAACAGGATTGACAGCAAGACACTGGAGCCTAAGTACACTATTCCTATGGAGGCTTATCTCAGATGGGTACGATCTCGTGCTCAGACACTCATGATGCCATATCCTGCCATCCTACCAGTTACCATGGAACCTGTTGCTGAAGGAGACACAGCTTATACCATCCTTCACCCAGACATGCCTACTGATATGGAAGACTTGCAGAGATCATGGATCCAACTGAAAGAGCAAAGGGATACTTTCGAGGCTCATTACAAAGCAAGCCAAGCAAGGATCCTAGAGCTAACAAAGCTACTTCATGAGGAACGAAACCTCAACTCATACCTCAACACAAAGAGGAAGCCTCCCACTGGGAAGAAAGAATCTAATGCTGTGTATGGTCAGCCTGATCGTAACAGAAGGCATCAGTCTGTTAGTGCAGTTCATATTTCAAATCCAACTCCTGCAACAACAGAGCAGCCTCAAGGCAACCAGCAGAGGGCTAGAAGACAGTTCACGAAGATCAACATGTCAATGGCTCAGGCATTGCAACACTTATTGAAGGCTGAACTTATTACCCTGAGGGAGGCTCCTCAGAATCCCAATGTTACCTCTCCCAAGTACAATCCCAATGCACGATGTGCATATCATTCAAACTGTCCAGGACATGATACTAATAACTGCTGGGTCTTGAAGAACAAAATTCAGGATATGATTGATGCTGGAGAAATTGAGTTTGATCCACCAGGTACTCCAAATGTGATTACAGCTCCAATGCCAAATCACGAGAAGACTGTCAACGCCATTGATGAAGATATTGATGAAGATCTGCATGTCTATTCAGTTATGGAGTTGAGCACACCATTGTCTGTTATCAAAAAGAGGTTAGTACAAGCTGGGATCTTTCCAGGTTGTCATGAAGATTGTCTATATTGTACCTATAAGCCGGATAGTTGCTTTATTTTGAGAGATGGGATTCAACGTCTCATGGATAAATATACTATAGTGTTTGAAAGAAGACCAGCATCTGTAGAAAGCATGGTGGATCATCTGACTCAGGGTAAGAAGATTGAAGAGGTTGACATGGTTGACAAAGTACCCCTAAGAATCACTTCAAAGGGTCCCATTAAAATCACTCATCAGGGCCCAATCAAGATTACTGCTGAAGGTCCTGTGAAAGTTGTTGCTGAAGCCAGAGTAGCTCCTCTGATCATCACCACTCCTGGTCCTATTCCTTATACATCTGACAAAGCTGTGCCTTGGCACTATGGGTCTGATGTTTACATCCATGGTGTCAAGCAGGAGCCTTTACCTGATATGCCTGTTGACATTGATAATATTGCTAGATCTAGCAAGATCACTCGTAGTGGAAGAGTCTTCTCTCCTCCAGTTGCTTCTAAGAGTGCAGTTACTCCTGCTGTTACTTCCACCACTAATGCTCGGGGAAAGGGTCCTGTTATTGAGCCTGTATCTACTGATGTGCCAGCTGCTGATGACCTCTCTAAGCAGATGGAAGAAGTATTGAGAATCATTCGCAAGAGTGATTATGATATTGTTGATCAGCTGGGGCATACTCCCTCAAAGATTTCTATGCTCTCCCTGTTATTATGTTCTGAGGCTCATGCCAAGTCATTGATCAAGTTTCTAAAGATGGCTCATGTACCCAGTGCAATTTCTGTGGACCAGTTTGAGAATTGTGTCGCTCACCTGACCTATGACAACGGGTTAGGATTTTCTGATGCTGACTTGACCCCTGCCAAGAGGGATCATAACAGGGCCTTGCATATTTCAATTGAATGCAGGGGCACTACCCTGTCTCATGTGCTGATAGACAATGGTTCCTCTCTGAATGTGTTGCCTAAGGAAGTCCTGAACAAGCTGAGTCCTGAAGATACGGTATTGAAGCCCAGTAATATTGTGGTAAAGGCTTTTGATGGTTCTAGAAGAGTAGTGCATGGGGAAATTGATCTTCCAATCAAGGTTGGCTCTCAGGTGTTTACTGCTACATTCTATGTGATGGATATTCGTCCTTCGTACTCATGTCTGCTTGGTCGTCCCTGGATCCATGGGGCAGGTGCGGTGACCTCCACATTACATCAAAAGTTGAGATATCCGGTGAATGGAAAAATTGTTACTGTCTTTGGAGAGGAAGAATACTTTGTCAGCCATGTAAACACTTTCAAGTATCTGGAAGTAGAAGGTGAATACATTGAAACTCCATGTCAGTCATTTGAAGTGGTTCCCTGGGCTGTTAAGGATTGTGTGACTCCTCCTGCTGTGAAGAAGGTTCCTGTGGTCATCAGAAACCCTCCAACAATGGCAATGGCCTCCCTCAATGATGCAAAAGCTATGGTGGAAGAAGAGTCCCAGAAGGCTGTTCGTCGTGCTCGTGCTGTTCGTATCACCAATCAAGGGGTTATCAATGCTGTGGGAGATCAAGATGAAGACCACAACTTGGAGGCATGGATTTTTCCTACTGTGGGTGCTGGACTCAATAATTGGACAGCTGAAGATGTTATCCCTATCTCCTTTAGTCAGGAGTAAATACTATTACTGTGTTATGTTTTTAAATTTGCAATTTTTGGAACAATTAAAACTTTCAAGCCATGTGCCTTACCCGGGGCACAATGGTGTGCTTGTTACGGGTTGTCATTTCATTTGCATACTGCATTCAATAAAATCAGTGGACGTTTCGTTTTCGTAAATATTGTGTTCCTTGTCTTTCTTTTTCTTTTATTTTTGCTTTATCAGCTATGTGTTCTTACACACACCCACGTCACTAAAATGCCGATCCTCATCCACTCTGGATCCAGTTGATAACAGTTCTACTATTGCCAATTACAATTTCGAGAATCCGATCTATCAAACTGAAGACGGAGACGAGGACGATCGTGAAATATCTGTAGAGCTTGCTAGGTTGTTACAACAAGAAGAGAAAGCTATACAGCCACATGAAGAGCCAGTCGAAGTTGTGAATCTGGGAACTGAAGAAAACAGAAAAGAGGTCCAGATAGGGGCTGATTTAGACAACACTGCTCAGCATAAGGTATTCTGTTTTATGGATGGTTTCTCTGGTTACAATCAAATCAAGATGGCACCTGAAGATATGGAGAAGACTACATTTGTGACACAGTGGGGCACCTTTTGCTATAAGGTAATGCCATTTGGTTTGAAGAATGCAGGGGCAACATATCAGCGTGCTATGGTGGCTTTGTTTCGTGATATGATTCATCATGAGATAGAGGTATATAAGGATGATATGATAGCCAGGTCTCAGAATGAAGAACAACATCTTGATCATCTGCACAAGTTGTTTGAGAGGTTGAAGAAATACAGGTTGAGATTAAATCCAAACAAGTGTACTTTTGGAGTTAGATCTGGAAAGCTCCTGGGTTTCATTGTCAGTGGAAAAGGTATTGAAGTAGATCCTGCAAAGGTGAAAACTATACGAGAGATGCCAGCTCCCCGTACTGAGAAGGAGGTTAGAGGTTTCTTGGGACGATTGAACTACATTGCAAGATTTATTGCCCAATTAACTACCATTTGTGATCCAATCTTCAAGTTGTTGAAGAAAGATCAGGTGATGGAATGGAATGATGAGTGCCAGACTGCCTTTGATGAAATCAAGAGATATTTGCTAGAACCTCCAATTGCCACTAGTTGATGGAAGACCCTTGATTATGTATTTAACAGTATTAGACAACTCAATGGGGTGTGTATTGGGGCAACATGACGAGCCTGGTCGAAAAGAGCAGGCAATATACTACCTTAGCAAAAAGTTTACCGACTGTGAAACAAGATACTCACTGCTCGAGAAAACTTGTTGCGCTTTGGCATGGGCTGCTCGCCGACTAAGACAGTATATGTTGACCCATACTACCTTGTTGATTTCGAAGATGCAGTTCAAGATTAAGCATCACAACTCTTCTCCGTATCGTCCAAAGATGAATGGGGCAGTTGAAGCTGCTAATAAGAACATTAAGAAGATTGTACAGAAGATGACTATTACTTACAAGGATTGGCACGAGATGTTACCATTTGCTCTGCATGGTTATCGTACTACAATACGTACTTCAACAGGGGCAACCCCATTCTCCTTAGTCTATGGTATGGAAGCAGTTCTGCCTATTGAAGTTCAGATCCCCTCCTTGAGAATTATGAAGGATGCAGGCTTGGATGAAGATGAGCGGATTCAGATTGATAAGAAAAGGTTAGCAGCAGTTTGTCATGGCCAGATGTACCAGAAACGGATGATCAAAGCTTTTAACAAGAAGGTTAAGCCAAAGGTATATCAGGCTGGTGACTTGGTAATCAAGCGTATCATATTACCACAGGGTGATCCTAGGGGCAAGTGGACTCCAACATATGAGGGACCATTTGTAGTCAAGACAGTGTTCTCAGGAGGTGCCATGATACTGACTACAATGGATGGTGAAGACTTCCCACAACCTGTAAACGCAGACATAGTTAAAAAATACTACGCATAAAAAGAGACCCGCTAGGTTGACAGGCCTAGGCAAAAATAAGGGCATCCCGGCAAACCAAAAGGGTTTGGGCAAAAATTAGGGATATATATATAAAAAGATGTACACCCGGCAAGTCGAAAACCTGAAAAGGCGGCTTGGGCAAAAAAGGGTATCCCGGTGGATTGAAAACCTGAAAGGGCAATCCAGGCAAAAGTTAGGGATTAAAGCGTATGACTATGTCTCGTTTGGATCACTCATGAAACTGCAACCAGTTGTACTACTTACTCAAGCTCAAACAGATAAAGCTCAATCCAATCGTTTCCGTCTCAACAACAAGAAGATGAGATACTTGAGTGGCAATAGTAGAATTGAAACTCAATAGGATTATTTCCCACATAGCTGATTCTTTTTGTAAAACTTCATGACAAAATTCTCTTACTAGGGTTTATGTCTCCTTGTACAAACTTACCCGTGTATGGGTCACTTTTGATATAAATAAATTCCATCTTTTGAATCCAGATTTACTTTTACCCTATTTACATAAGCGAAACGTCCATTGGTTGTGTTTGATTGTATGTATGCCTTTGAATATGATTGATGTTTACCAGAAATGCATGTGTGCTTTTAATATGATTGATGTTTACCAGAAATGCATGAAAATGCAGTAATAGTATTTACTAAGGACGAACGAGGGAAGGATTTCAACGAAGCTTCGCCGGTTCATCTTTACAAGACAGTTACAAACCATCAGTAGGACTAATCCATTTTCACAAAGTCTAATCTCCCCTGGAATTTATATCCATCTCTTTTATCCTCATACGGATATACGGGAAATTACTTTCCAATAGGGGCACGATGAACGAAGACGGGATGTTATACTTATCCTACTATCCCCAACAACGGGAGGTTATCTATACCTTGTTATCCCCAACAACGGGAGGTTATCTATACCTTGTTATCCCCAACAACGGGAGGTTATCTATACCTTGTTATCCCCAGCAGACGGAGGGTTATATATTCTTCAACAACGAATCGGGATTTATTTTCCTTGGCCAGCAGTTGTTATACAAGGATATCCAGACACTTCCAGCAGTGTCATATCATACATACATCATTTACATCATACCATAACATATATGTCTATAGTACATTACCTAAGTGCATCATGTCATACATGCATACATAAAGCATAAACTAATGTTGTTATACAGAGTGCTACCTTGTTTTCAGGTTAATTATCCAACAAACAAGCTTATGATCTTTGGGACTGCTTTATTGTAACCTCAGGGTTACTTTATCCTCCTGATGAGCTTCTTATTACTTTGGACTGCTTTATTGTAACCTCAGGGTTATTTTATCCTCCTGACAGCCTCTCATGACTTCAAGACTGCTTTAGAGCTACTGATTGCTCTATCCTCCTGAAATCATCCTATTACTTCAAGACTGCTTTAGAGCTATTCATTGCTCTATCCTCATGAAGCCATTCCACTACTTCAAGACTGCTTTAGAGCTATTGATTGCTCTATCCTCCTGAAGACATATCACATTATTATTTCAAGACTGCTTTAGAGCTATCCATTGCTCTATCCTCCTGAAATCGTTACTTCAAGACTGCTTTAGAGCTATTGATTGCTCTATCCTCCTGAAGACATATTACATTATTATTTCAAGACTGCTTTAGAGCTATCCATTGCTCTATCCTCCTGAAATCGTTACTTCAAGACTGCTTTAGAGCTATTGATTGCTCTATCCTCCTGAAGACATATTACATTATTATTTCAAGACTGCTTTAGAGCTATCCGTTGCTCTATCCTCCTGAAATCATTACTTCAAGACTGCTTTAGAGCTATTGATTGCTCTATCCTCCTGAAGACATATCACATTATTATTTCAAGACTGCTTTAGAGCTATCCATTGCTCTATCCTCCTGAAATCATTACTTCAAGACTGCTTTAGAGCTATTGATTGCTCTATCCTCCTGAAGACATATCACATTATTATTTCAAGACTGCTTTAGAGCCATTCATTGCTCTATCCTCCTGAAATTACATTATTATTTCAAGACTGCTTTAGAGCTATCCATTGCTCTATCCTCCTGAAATCATTACTTCAAGACTGCTTTAGAGCTATTCATTGCTCTATCCTCATGAGGTCATATCATTACTTCAAGACTGCTTTAGAGCTATTCATTGCTCTATCCTCCTGAAGCCATCTAATTATTTCAAGACTGCTTTAGAGCTATTCATTGCTCTATCCTCCTGAAGCCATCTAATTATTTCAAGACTGCTTTAGAGCTATTGATTGCTCTATCCTCCTGAAATTACATTATTATTTCAAGACTGCTTTAGAGCTATCCATTGCTCTATCCTCCTGAAATCATTACTTCAAGACTGCTTTAGAGCTATTGATTGCTCTATCCTCCTGAAGACATATCACATTATTATTTCAAGACTGCTTTAGAGCTATCCATTGCTCTATCCTCCTGAAATCATTACTTCAAGACTGCTTTAGAGCTATTGATTGCTCTATCCTCCTGAAGCCATTATTACTTCAAGACTGCTTTAGAGCTATTGATTGCTCTATCCTCCTGAGGTCAGATTTATCACTTCAAGACTGCTTTAGGGTTATCATTATTGATTGCTCTATCCTCATGAAGACATGCTGTTACATCAGTATTACTCCAGACTCCTGACAGTTCTCATTATACTACTGAAGAATTTTCCCCTAGTGGCATCTTTAAGCCCACTCAATCATGTTCAACCAACCATCAATATCACTCCATGCACTGGTGAGTGCAAATTTTTGGGCTTTTGTGTTCAATCCCCTTCAACCTTCCAGGTTACGACTGGCAAATATACCAATCTAACCCCTCAGGTTTTAGAAAATTGAACAGGGGCAGCTGTTGCACCCCAAAATTTGCCCTCACAATACAAGACTTTGTGTTCCAAGAAGGTTCACAAGGTTCATAAAATTCATAATTGGTCAGAAGAGTTGACAATCCCCTCAGACTAGGGTTTTGACTTTAATCAGGCTAAATGGACTTCTAAGACTTCAGATTTGGTCCCAGGGGTATTTCGGTCATTTCACGTGGAGTTTGTAATTTTGGGATTAAAGGGGAAGCGGATATTGCTAAGGTTATTTTGAAAGCGGGAACTCGGTTTGAGTTTTGGTCAGATTTAATCAGGTTACGGTAAAAGGTCAGTTAATATAAGGAGGGTGGGTCTCATTCACAATATTGTCCAATACAAAAAGGGAAGTGAGTTTAAATATTTGTGAATATCATTCGTGAATATTTATAATTTACAACTAAGAAGTGAGTTTAAATATTTTTGAAGCTTTATTCATAAGTATTTATAATTTACATCTAAGGGGTGAATTTAAATAATTTTTGAATTATTATTCATAGATATTTAAAATTTACGAATAAGAAGTGAATAAATATTTTTTTGAACTTTATTTCATAAATATTTAGTTTACAATTTGAAACGGACAAGTAAATTCAAACTTTATTCAAGAAATGCCATTGGTTTACAAGAGGATCCATTTACAACAAGTACATATATTAAGGAAATTCTAAGTCCTAAAACGTCTAAGTGGATCTTCACGATGCTCTTTCGATGTTCTTCACGAATCTTCCATTAACCTGCATAACAAAGAGAATACAACACAGAATGGAAAAGTGTTAGAGGTTGTTTGACACTCTCAGAACAATGTCATCATCGAGTGCCGGGAGGGGCACAACCGAAGCTGCGTCCAACCCCCGTTACCGATCTGTGCCATTGGCGACGGATCAGGTGGTTATCGTTCTTATCGTACGGGACAACCAAGAGAGAGAGATAAAGGAAGCTTTTTCGAGCCGAAATGATTTGCGCAGATGTGGATTCTGAAGGGACACCATCAAGTAAATATGACAGCACTATCAAGTAAATGTGTAGCTTTTTGATGCTCATAGCCGAGGTAATTGGAAACAGTTCACCGGGTTACACGCAGCAGGAAAAGGCGCATCGTTAAGAATAAACCCCTTTGAGACAGTGTTGGCTGTATACGAAGGTTCTCCAATGATTTCTACAAACACGCCCAAAGAAGAATTCATCAATTGAAACAGGCCAATTAGGAAACTACTTCGACTTACATTGATAACGAAGAGGAGGGTGAGCATATACTTACAAGGTACCTAGAGATGAGCCAATCAGGAATTGATTACAACAGGCGCAACATCGAAGTTGGGATCAGCTGTTGGATCACTACAACAATCATCCAAATACAGACACGGCCCCATAACCGGCCAGCCAATTCCCAAAGGATGACTCACTATGACCTGGCACATGATAAGACATTTCACGGCAATGAGAGCAGCTCTCAAACATACCACGAAGTAGTCAATACTAATGTTTTCCCAGCTATGAAATAGTAAACGCTAAAACCGAGCATCAAGCACCCTATGAGTTCCCATAGACGGCCAACGCATCCTCCAGGGTTTTGTCACATTCGCGAGTTAGTATTCGGTGTAGTGCTTCAACTGCATTTTCTTTGTCACAACCTGCATCACAATATACATTGAATTAGTACTCAAATCTAGAGTATGAAGACAGAAACCTATTGGTAATCCAACCCGTAACAGATGAGAGTTGAACACGCTTTTTCTTCCACCTGCGTCACAGTCAGTTCAAGGAAACAACCATTAAAAGGAGCCACATACGATAACCTCAAACTACCATAAAAGCTGTTTAAAGGATAAAGGCCTCTAGTGCATAACATAGCGGTCAGTAGTGGATTTGGACCACTGGAACATTGCCCTTCCAATGACATGGTTAACCACTCCAAAAGTCACCTACAACCAAAACAGATGCTAACTGACAATCGCATATGGTTAGAGAAACGAATCGCAGAATAAGAAGAAAGGAATCAAGTTTTACTTCGACCCTCAGTTCAACTTATCATTGGGCGAATCGAGTGGCCGGGAGAGCAACAGCCAAGGCTGTCACCAACTCCTCACCGTACATCGAAAAATCAAATTTTGGACAATAAGTAATCAGGCTCAGGTGGCTTCACGCATTTAGGGAACAACCAACAATGTTCAAAAGCAACCTTATGCCTAAATAATTCTCTGGCTCAGACCTAGAGTCATCATCACCGTCAAACCTTCCTCGGCCAACGGCAAGAAACAGGCAGCTCTCATACTCCAAATCAGGTCCTGAAAGAAGGAGAAGAAAATCAGTACAACAACAGCAGAAAATAGGGTATCAGCACCAACAATTTCAACAGCTAGGCCAATAAACGCAATCACAGCTACAACTTCGGTTAAAATTGCATAATCAACAGCCTCAGCATTTGGTCAACGGCGATGGTTTCAATCAATCCCAGTTGTCTCCCGATCCAGAAAACCAAGCAAAGATACATAATCGGTTCCAGCAAAACACATCCGAGGATCACTCAAAATCTTTCCTCTACTGTTGGAGCTCCATCTTCGACTCATAGTGCTAACGATTCTACTCAAAGGCAACAACTTACGCTCGTTCCGTTACCGTATTTGCTCTAGGCTGTTAGATGTCCTTGACCCAAAAATCATTTGCTATTTGCCCCTGCCAGATAACAATTCACAAAGTTAGTAACCTATTAAAAGATACCCGTTTGAAAAGGAGATCCACTTCAAGACAGCTAGCATTTCTTTTCGAAGCATTAAACCTAGACAATCAAAGCATTTTTTAAACGTGATTGACAGGTCATATAGGAGGAGATTTTCTCATCAACAAACATTAACACAATCTCACCGAAAAGGGAATGTTTTTCAAATCAGATCATAATCAAATAGGAAAATCCCCAATCAGCATTCCACAAATTAATTGAAATGAATCTCCAATCAATCCAGAAAGAAATCAATCAGTAAAAATCAGTTTTCAAATAACGTAAAATTGGAAGGAGGTCCAAGCCCACGAATTTGAGAGTAATATAAAAGAAGCAGAAACCCTAATCAAAAGCAGGAGGGACACGATTATCATAAAACCCCAGACCCCAATTTCAACCACAATCCTAATTTCAAAAAACCTAAATATAGAGAAAGGGAGATACTCATCTTCGTTGCTATCGAAGTGCATTGAAGTTTCCATCTCTTTCGTTATCGGGCATCCTCGCCGGAAATCGCCCTCGAAGCCACACCGACGAAACCATACAAAAACCTGTCTTAATGTAATTAATCTGCTAATGGCTGTTGCTGTTGTTTGCTTTACGTGATGCAGGAAAGCGAAGGTCGGGAGAAAGACCGTGCACGGCGCCGCCGACGCGATGTTGGGTTTAAACCCTAAGTTTCGTTTCACCATGGCTGCGTTTTGACTCTTGACCGAGTCGGGTGGGAGTTCACTGCCCAGTTTCCTGACCCAGTTCAATTTTCTTTCATTCTTTATGTTATTGTTATTTAATTTTATATTTTATTTTTAGTTTAACAATTGAAAACCTTTTTTTATAATCAAACCATTTTTTTTTATATCAAAACTAATTTTTTTTTAGAAAAAAATCAAGCATTCTCATTTAGATTAAACCCTTTCAAAATTAAAGTAAATTAAACCTGTTTTTTTTAAAAAGGATTAATAAACCAAAAACCTTTTCTATAATTAGAATCTTTTTTTTAAATATTAACAGAAAATCTTTTTCAAAATAAATAATTAATTCTCACTTTTCAATAGTAATAAATTTTTTAAGAAAATTCCTCAAAACTCTTTTTCTTATATTATTACTAAAATTAAACCATCATTGAAATTCATAAACCAGAATTTCTCAAAAAAAGATGTACAATACTTACCTTGTTCAATTTTAGTCTCATTTCGCCTAACCCACACTGACGGTTTCTGTTTGTCATTTTTTTGCAGCTTTATATGTTTATCGCAATTTATTTTTTCAGTTTAAGTATCATAATTGTAACTGCTCCTCCCTTACAACCTTACAAACCCTAATTTTCACAAATGCCTCGCCGCAGGCAAAATTACAATTTTACCCTTAGCATTAGGTCAAAGAGCCGCCGCGCTCATTTTAGGGTTTCCCGCCGTGGAATCCCTAATTTAACCCTAATTACAACTTAACATTTCAACGTAGAAATTTGGAGTTTCTACACTCCACGTAAGCGTGTCCTTAAGATGCGTTTATTCCCCTTGAGACCTTGACCACAGTCAAGAAGTTTCTAACCTCCCTTTTGAGGGGAACTACGATTACTCTGATTCCACTCCCGTAAGGATACGTAGGCACAAGATGTGATGTCTTGCCGAGTAAACTTAGAATTAACCCCCTTTATTATTTATTATTGCTTATTTATATTTTATTTATCTTTGCTATTTAATTATTTTGCTTATTATTTTGTAATTGTTTCTTGGATGTAAAGTTGTTTAATTATTTAATTATTATTATGGTTAGTAATTAGGGAGTGTAACAACATGTATGTAATATTAAAATAAATTTAGATCGCTTTTAAATAAAGATAATTAAAATAAACACGTCACACACGCAAGTCGATTTTAATCGCCGTCTCACTTCCTAAGGATATCCCTCAAGTTGCCTACGAATAATGGTTAAGTGGGGAGTATAAAGCAAGTCCCTCAAATGGAAAAATCATCAAAGTCCCTTATGGTTGCCTTTACGAATCGAGTCCCTTTCGAAAAATGATGATGGTCCCTTATATGTGCTTATTACATCCCACAATGGCCTTCAAAGTCAAATTGTCCCTCACATGTCCCTTAACATCCAAAGTAAGGACTACCTACTCCATTTTAGTAGGGATAGTCTTACTAAGGAAAGGATAAAGAACAAGAAAGACCTTAAAACATTAGGGTAGGCTACTCCTAGACACTTGCTCACTTCAAAACTTTTTCACACTTAAACGAATTTCCAACAAAATTTTCAAACAAGTTTTTTTCACATCCATACACGGATTATTATTAAACTATTCTGAAATTTTTTGCTATTCACACACTACACTTTCAAAACAATTCAAAAGTGAGCTTAAGTACCTAAGAGCCCATGGATAACCATGGATGAAAAGGGTGCTAACACCTTCCCTTTTCATAACCTACCCCCCGGACCCAAAATATTCTCTAAGGTCTTTCCTGTTCTTTTATAACCTTTCCTTATGGATAAAATAAAAGTCGGTGGCGACTCTTGCTATCCGCAACATTGTTTAAAGTCAGTTCTCCCACCGTGTTACAATGATGCTTCTAATTTGTTTTGTCATCATCGAAAAACTCGGAGGCCTGTATTGTGAGACAGCTTGCCCTCACATTCTCCCCCTTTTTGATGATGACAACCTGTTGAACACAACATGCGGTGTCTACGCTCTCCCCCTTTCTTTTTCAGTCGAAGCAGTTGTGATGGTTGACGCTTTCCTCCCCCTTTGACAACATCAAAAAGAAAACGAGAGCTATAAAGTCTTGACGGATTAACAATATAACAAACATAAAATCAAGAGAAAAACCAATACAATATAGCCAACAGATGATAATTAAGCATACACCAAGAGTAATACATAAGATTGATACGAAACATAAAGTAGTAGCACATAAAGTCTGGACAGAAATTAGGAATTAAACCAAACACCATAACAAAGTTTGCAAAACAAAACAACGAAAGAGACTATGATGCATGAACTTCAAAACAACAAATGAAAGCATAATACGGCGAACACAAGCTAATAACCCCGTCCACGTCCACGACCACGGCCACGCCTCTCATAGAAATAGGGGTGACGTTGAGGATGAGCTAAGTCAGTGAATTCTTCAGTGATGTTGTTCAGGAAATCCAGACTCTCAGTAATTGCCCGTTCTTCAGCTTGATGGGAGTGAACGAGAATCTCAAAGCGAGCATCCAGCTGTGTGGAGATTCCACTGATCCGTTCATTTTGAGTTTGCAGCTCAGAGCGAACTTGTGCCATTCGTTCATCCTGACTTCTCATAAAGTTCTGTTGCTGTTCCTGCATAGTGGTCATGAAATTACGTTGGTCTAATTGCATGGACTGCATCATTTCCAGAATGTCGGAGTTGTTGGATGGCTGTTGAGGAGAAGGAGGTGCCTCAGAGCTGTATTGATAGGGCTGATAGAATCTCTCAAGTGTGGTCCACCCAGTGTATTGCCATTCACCCCAGCCTTGGTTGTTTTCCTCACTGTCAGTTTCTTGTTGACCCGTGTAAGCAGTCCAGTCATTATTGAGATTGGAATTTGGTGGCGGCTCTTGATAGTTGAGGTTGAAACTTGGTGGCGGCTCTTGATAGTTGAGGTTGAAACTTGGTGGCGGCTCTTGAGAGTTGTCTGGAGGCTCATAGGTTTGACGCTCTGTATGATCAGCTTGGTCGGGTTGCATTGTGTCAATAGCCTATGTATCCTGTTCTTGGTCTTCTTCACTTTCATCTGAACCATC
This sequence comes from Lathyrus sativus, assembly GCA_963859935.3. Classification (NCBI taxonomy): domain Eukaryota; kingdom Viridiplantae; phylum Streptophyta; class Magnoliopsida; order Fabales; family Fabaceae; genus Lathyrus; species Lathyrus sativus. Next base: position 17,764,553 of record OZ012739.1, on the reverse strand, counting down.
TGCACTTGCTTCATTCTCTTCACTTTCGGACTCATCTGCACTCTCTTCACTTGATGATTCTGACTGAGGCATATTTGCGCGGCGATAGAACTTGTATTTCTGGTATTTACGTATCCAGACGTATCCCATCATTGAGAAAACTTTTGGACTGAATTCTTTGTCAGCGGAAATGGAAGTGTATGCAAAGGAGGGGTAGTTCACATTTGCAGAATTTAGGACTTCTTGGATGAAGGATCCATAGGCGAGTGCCGTACTTCGTTTGGAGTCACGTAATTCATACATACGACTCGCTATGTAATACGGCCAGTTGATTTTGATGCCGTGACCCAGAATATGTAAGAGATGAACTTCAGCCTGTTCCACCCTCGATAATCCACCCTGTTTGGGCTGCAGAATGCGCGCCACAATCCATTGAAGAATTCTTGCTGAAGTTTTGAGTTTACCTGACGTGACAGATCGTGGGAAAGCCGCACTGTTCACAATGTGGTCAGGATAGGGTCGCTTAAGCATACCATTCAGAGCAGTTTTGAACTCATAACCTTCAATAGTGCGTGAATCAGTTATTTCAGCCAGAGGAGGTTCATTTTCCTCAACAGTCATATCAAAATATTTGGTCCAAATTTCAGAATTTAGAGATACCTGAGTGGGTCCTATAACAGAGTGGAAGTTTTCACCATGAAATTTATCATTGAGACCAGTATAGGAAATACATAGCAGGTCTTCACTATACTTGGCATTGCATTCAAGAAATCTCTCAATGCCGTGATATGAGAGAAAGGTCATGATTTCTCCAAGATGCATTCGTTCGGCAACAAGTTCATAGAATGCATGTTGTCGTACAACCTTTCTTCGACCAATGTCCTTGTTGAAGTTCTCTCGGAGAGATGGATGAACAAGAGATTCGGGGGTAATGGGTATTGAAGCAGAAGTTGACCCTCTTGACCTCTTTTTAGTGGGTTTGTGAGAAGATGAAGCCATGGGTAGAGATTTTTGGTGGATAGTGAGAGGTTGGAGAATTCTGAACTGAGAGGTTTTTGCTGTGGGTTTAGACCAAGAATTTCACCCTTTTTAAGAGAAAACCTAGGGTTTGTTGGAAAGTGGAAGAGACAGAAAAAAATAGTGGAGAGAATAGATGCAACTCCCTAGGAAGATGAATGGATGCATGTAACTACCATTTATGAGGAGACTGAAACGAACAGCCAGAAAAACTGAATTTTTCAGCGAGCCGTCGACCATAGCTCTGCATGCGTCGACGCATGATTTAAAAATTGCAATAATTTTAAAAGTTTAACAGCGTGCGTCGACCTATGTTCTGGTATGGTCGACTCAAGACCTGAAAATGCAGAATTTTGCCTGGTTTCATATTACATGATGATTAATGAATGCAGACAATAGTGCCACAACAAAAATGTTCAATCAAGCAATTTTAGATACACAACAGATGATTCACATATGCACCATAGTTAATATATTTTACTTTGAGATCACAAATAACACTTGTATGTATAGAAAGAGAGGGAAGAGGAACAATATCACCTCAATGCCGGATAAGCTTGATAAACACCATACTTGTACTTGCAAAAACATCAAACTTGTTAGAAGTACAAAATATAGATGCGAATGAAATAAGCTGAAATGAGTAAATTATGACTCCCGTTCCGAAATGTCGAGAATACCGAGTTCTCGGCGAATATGAAAAAAAGGTTCGGTGGCTAGCGGCTTAGTAAAAATATCCGCTAGTTGATTCTTAGTATCAACATGTTCAAATACAACGTCGCCTTTCACAACATGATCACGAAGAAAATGGTGTCGAATTTTGATATGTTTAGTGCGAGAGTGCAATACCGGATTCTTGGTAAGATTAATAGCACTGGTATTGTCACATAGAATTGGAATACGTTCAAGTTTGAGATTAAAGTCCAATAATTGTTGCTTAATCCACAGGATTTGAGCACAGCAACTGCCGGCGGCAACGTATTCCGCTTCGGCAGTTGATAAAGCAACTGAAACTTGCTTTTTGTTATGCCAACTAACCAAAGAATTTGAAAACAAATGACACGTACCACTAGTGCTTTTCCTATCCAATTTGCAACCCGCAAAGTCGGAGTCGGAATAACCTACCAACGAACAATCACTACCTTTGGAATACCACAGACCATACTTTGGAGTACCGGATAGGTACCGAAGTATTCTTTTAACAGCTTTTAGGTGGGATTCCTTAGGACATGATTGGTATCTTGCGCACATACACACGCTAAACATAATATCAGGACGCGACGCAGTGAGATAGAGAAGTGATCCAATCATACCTCTATACCTTTTTACCTCTACGTCCTTACCGCTTTCATCCTTATTCAAATTTGCACATGTAGGCATGGGGGTGTCTATGGCCTTGGATTTTTCCATGTCAAATCTCGTGAGAAGGTCCAAACAATACTTTGTTTGACTCACGAAAGTTCCTTCCTTGAATTGTTTAATCTGCAAGCCGAGAAAGTATGTGAGCTCTCCCATCATACTCATCTCGAATTCACCCTGCATAAGAACAGAAAACTCTCTCACGAGATTCATGTTAGTCGATCCAAAGATTATATCATCAACGTAGATTTGAACTAATATCAAGTGCTTTCCTTGACGTTTAATAAAGAGGGTCGTGTCAACCTTTCCTCTTGAGTAACCTTGATCAAGTAGAAATTTACTTAGGCGTTCATACCAAGCTCTAGGAGCTTGTTTGAGACCATACAACGCCCGTTTTAGTTTATAAACATGATCGGGGTACTCATGAGATTCAAAACCCGGAGGTTGTGCCACGTAAACCTCTTCATTTATGTATCCGTTAAGAAACACACTTTTGACATCCATTTGGAATAACTTAAAATCTTTCGCACATGCGAAAGCAAGAAGAAGGCGTATAGCCTCGAGTCGGGCAACCGGAGCGTAAGTTTCCTCATAGTCGATGCCATCCTCTTGGTTATACCCCTGCGCGACCAAACGCGCCTTATTACGAGTTATTACCCCGTTTTCGTCCAGCTTGTTCCTAAACACCCATCGGGTGCCGATTACTCGATGACCTCGCGGAGGAGGGACAAGGTCCCAAACCTCATTTCTAGTAAACTGATTTAGTTCCTCTTGCATTGACAGAAACCAATGTTCATCGAGTAGGGCTTCCTTAGGATTTTTAGGTTCCATTTGTGACACGAAAGCGAAGTGATAACAGAAGTTACTTAGCTTTGATCGAGTAGTGACTCCCTTTGTGATGTCTCCGAGAATGTTGTCAATTGGATGATCTTTAGAAGATTTCCAGGCTTGAGGGAGATCATCGTTTGTAGGCGGATGAGCTTCCTCGTTTGCTTCATGATATACATCCTTATCCTCCTCAACTTTGACTTTGTCAGGTTGATCAGTCCCTGTTTCTCCATCTTTGAGTATGTCTTCTGTGGATGTACCTGCACCACGAACAAACCTATCTACACTACCTTTGCCTAGTATTGCTCTGCGGTTGTTATCACCATAAGTTACAAACCCTTTCTTCTTAGCCACAAAGTCTATGAATAAGGATATGTCTCCAGACATGTGTCTTGAGCACCCACTATCGAGAACCCATCTTCTCTCGGTGGTCTCGACACATTTCACCTGTCAAAACATAATTAGCACAAGGAGGTACCCAATGGCATATTGGGTCCTAATAGGTTAGCGACAAAATGGTTGCGTTTGGGCAACCATTGGTAGATGCCTTTAGGAACAAGAAACCTTCTAAAACGACATTTACCAATGGAGTGGCCTTTCCTGCAACAGTTTAAGCAAGCAAAATCAACTTTAGAGACACTTTCACTTGCTTGATCCCTAATTACATATGCATATTTTTGGTATGGGTTAATCATACTTTTTCTAAAATCCTTTTGATCAATAGCATATGTAATTTTAGGCTCGAGTGCCTTGTTTAATTTGGTCTTGAGGTGTCTTACCTCACCTTGCCAAATATGACAAGTGCTACACCCGAAGTTGAAAGGGTTTCTATCGTCCTTACTATCCGATTCATTGTCTTTCACAATGGAAGCCTTTAGGTCCCCTAGTTTCTTTTCGGACTCTTTAACCTTATGCTCTAAATGCGTAAAGATTTTCTTATTAGAAGCAAGTTTCTTAAAGGCTTCAACTGCTTCATTATGTAAGGCATGACATGCGGCTAGTAATTCCGAATGCGACATATTGGACGACTCATCATATTTAGAGTTACGTACCTGTTTTTTCTTATTTTTCTGATTTGCGGAGAGGCATAGATTTACGGACTCTTCTTCATCACTAGAACTTTCATCAGAGGAGGAAGAGTTACTGTCCCTTTCCCATGCTATGTATGCTCTCCTAGGCTTCGATGATTTCTTGTGTGATTTTGAGGATTCCTTATCCTTTCCCTTTTTATTCATTGGATAGTCCGGTTTATAGTGATCGGGCTTTCCACACTTATAGCACGTCCCTCTGGTCTTTTTACCTTTCGAGTCATCATCCTTGGAGTGTCTTGATTGTTTCCGAAAGTTTACCAAATTCTTCTCGGAATGTTGTATGCCATTCTTTCTCACGTAACGGTTATACCCTTTAACAAACAACCCCATATCTTCGCTTGTGTCTTCTTCTTCTTCGTCGCTCGAGGAATAATCATTTTGCTCTTTTACTTGAGACTTCGAAGAGGAAGTCTTGAGAGCTATCGATTTCTTTTCACTCACCTTCGCTTTGTCTTTCTTTTCCATTTTCTCACGTTGATCTAGGCTCAAGAGTACCTGTTCATGCTCTTGCAATTTGCCAAACAATGTTGTCAAGTCTAATATGGTAAGATCATTTGCCTCTTTGATGGCGGTTACTTTTGGCTGCCACTCCCTGTTAAGACATCTCAACACTTTATTAGTAGCAACATCATTGGAAATAGGCCTACCTAGTGAATGTAAGCGATTGATAAGATGAGTGAATCTCTTTTGCATGTCAGCAATGGTTTCCCCTTGCTCCATGAAAAAGAGATCGAACTCTTGTATAAAAGTGTTGATCCTAGCTAACTTAACATCGGTTGTCCCCTCATGGGCTATTTGTAGTGAATCCCACATGGCCTTAGCAGTAGGACAATGGGATACACGGTAATACTCATCTACACCTAATGAGGAGATTAGGATGTTTTTAGCTTTCCAATCATAATTGTATTTTCTCATCGTCATCGGTCCATTGCGCTTCAGGCTTTGGCACAACTACATTATCCGCATTGGTCATAGTAATTTCTATTGGACCATTAAGGATAACGTTCCATATTTTTCTATCTATGGAGTTGATATGCACACGCATACAGTCTTTCCAATAACTGTAATTTTCACCGTTGAAAACAGGAGCCATATTGTACGCCTCTTTAGGTTCGTTTGCCATTTTCTATCTCGTTGTATTTGAAGCACCGAATAACCGGAGCTCTGGATACCACTTGTTAGACTATGGCACGGATGTAGAAGGGTGGGGGTTGAATAGATCCCCGATTAAAATTTGAGTCGGCGCTACCAATTTAAAATTGGTTTTGAAAATGTTTTAAGTGCGGAAGCGGCCGAGGAAAAATGTAGTCTAAAAACGAACGGTTATTGGAAAACCAGATATACGTAAGCCTATGGATTTATGACAATTAGGAAAAATAAAATCACAACACAAACTATGCTTATCAATTGTTTACTTCAATTTGCAAGGTGGCCTAGTTCCAATGATTAACTAGACACACAAAAACTAGAAGCAAAATAAGACAATTTTAGTTCAGGACTTTTGTCGAACAGTTTGTGTGCACAAATATCTCAAAGGATATTTATGTTGAGTGAGGGATTGGAAATGCCCTAGTACAATATTTTTATTGTACTTGGTAGTTAAAAACCAGAGTTTCAACACCTTACTCAATTTGTTTCACAGTTTGACAATAATCACTTAAGCTAGAATCACTTATTTTATAAGCTGAATTGAAAATGACAGAAAATGAAGAACACACGATTTGATGAGGCAGTTCCCCCGTCGTCCTCGCTTCGGGGTACGTCTTCCCTCAATTCTAAAATTAGAATTGAGATATATTGAATATATATCACCTGTTGGAATGAACAGTTTACACAAGAGTTGATAGACAATGATACAAACAATCTCAAATGTTGTTGATCCTTGCTATCACTTCTTGCACCTTGATTCAAGATGAATCAAGCCCTTCAATTTGTTGTGAATGACCTCCGATTCCAGCCACCTTAATGAAAAACCTTCCGTTGTTCAAACCTTCGGCTCGGCTGATCTTAGACACCAACAAATCAAACCCGGAAAGTCTTCAACACTTCAACGCCCTCGCTACTAAATTGATGAACCTTCCGTTGATCAATTACCTTCGCACCTGCTTGAATGTTGAACGAACTATTCCGTGACAAAAGCCCTTCAAAACCTTCTAGTCTTGATGGGTAAAACCCTCAAGGTTTTCTGCAAGAAACACCTGCCCCAATTTCCACTCGAACCGAATCTTCAATCAACGCGTTCGAACCTTATCACCCTTTGAACAAGACACTAATCTCAGCAAAAATGATTGTGTATATTTGTGGATTTGTGTGTTGTGTGAAGGATGAAGATGAAGAAATTTGTTGCACCTATTTCACGTTTCTTGCCGTGACAATTTACTCAAGATTTTCAATTGTTGATGGTTAAAAATGAACAAAACTCTATTTATAGTAATAACCAAAACAGCCAACAAAACAAATTTTTAAACACAGCAAGAAAAACAGCACAGCGCGCGAACGGTCGACCATAGGGTCGGCGTGCGCTGACCCGTGGGAAATCCTCAGCACCATGCGCTGAGTGGCATGGTCGACACATGTCTTTATGCGCTGAACCGTGGAAAATCAAAACACTCATGCGCCGACTGTACGGTCGACGCATAGCTTCCATGCGTTGAGCCGTGAGAAATGTCAGGCTTCATGCGCCGACTGTATGGTCGACTCACTGCTTAGAAACCTGCAAAATTAAGAACTTTTTCCATTTTGCATATCCTGTTACATTCAGTAATGACACATATTAGGGTATAACGATTTAACACCGAAACACGAGGTATAGCAACGAAAACAGAGATATAGCATGATGCTTCTAATTTGTTTTGTCATCATCGAAAAACTCGGAGGCCTGTATTATGAGACAACTTTCCCTCACAGAAGTATCTCACTCTAGCCAACCATCTACATCTAAATCAAGGCATTTTCCTAAGTGAAATGATACTAGCCCGCTTATATGAACCTATGAGTGAAGGTGCTGGTCGACTGAAAGACAAAGAGAGTAATGGGAATCTCTTGCTGTCGGGGCCTTTTTGGCTACTCCAGCTCTGGCTTAATGTCACATTCGAGACTAGCCTTCCTAACAAAGGGACGGTCGACCAAGAAGACCTAGAGATAAAGGAGAGGCGAGTCGAATGGACTCGACTAGTTAAGCTAACCCCTAGTAAAGAGTGGCAGACACTCAGGGCATCTATTTCTAGCTTCATTAAGATGTTCGCCAAACGATACGAGTTTACACCAAGGATAGCCCCGTTTGCATAAAGGAAATATGGTCCTAAATGGTTTACTAGGCCTTCCCTCCTGCATTTAAAAAACATGAGGCAAAGTCAATGCTTGTCTGGGAGGGTTTTCTGATCCATCGACTCATTGTCCACAAGCTTAACCTTCTAAGGGGACAAACATCTTTAATGGCCTATCAACCAAATCTTGTCTCTCGATAATTTGGTCTGGTCCAAACGTTGCCCAAATATCTGTATGATAAGAAGGTTCATGTGATCCTTCCTCATACTATTTATAATGGCATAGAGAGTTCGACACATCTTGCTCGACATGCCCACAAATCCCTCCTTACCCCTATTTACTTCGAGCCCTCTCACCTCTACACCCAAGAGTTCTACAACTGGTGGTCGAGGCATTACACTGCAGAGTTCCTCGATGTTTCTAACATTATTCGCTTGATTGACCAAGCTTTTGTTGATGTGCAAGAGAAGGTCAAGAAAGGTATATCTACTCACATCAAAGAGATTCAAGCCTTCCAGAAGTACATTGAAACTGCTTATCGACCAAATGATGTTAGTCAAACCATCCGCGAAGCCGTTGTTATGCTGAAAGAAAAAATTCAAAGAAAATGGAGAATTTAAAAATCGCTTCATACTGTTGTACCCCAAAATTTGGCCAACCGGTTCTCGTACTTGGCTTATGTTTTCATCTGCATTATTCTAGCATTTGTTCTCAGCATTTCTGAATCTCACAACATTTGTTTTTTGAGGCAGGGGATCTAGGTTTTCCTGTAGCTCAGAGCTCTTTTTAGCGCAAAAGACCGAGCAGCAAGCATCGGAGGCTCCGGCATTTATTTTGCCCAGCGGTCGAGCGGTCGATTTTATTTTGTTTTGCAGGATATTTCAGCTCAGGAGGCAGCAGTCAAGCTATCTCAAGCATTCTCACAGTTACAGAGCAAGTTTCAGAGGCTGAACAGGGCTTAAAATGGTTGAAAACGGGCAAATATGCAGATTTCTCTCCAAAAGGCGCCAAAATTCAAATTTTGAAGGTGTTAATCGATTAACCAATTGGTTAATCGATTAACCAAGTCAAAATCAGGTCAAATTTGAAGTTTTGAGGGTGTTAATTGATTAACCATATGGTTAACCGATTAACCAGTGCAATTTTCAGCTCTGTACGTGATTTTTCAAGCCAAGCCACTTTGGGGTCCAATTTTGATCACTTGTGAGTTGATTTAGACCAAGGGAAGGATCTAGAACCATTTTTAATTTTGGTTAACATTCAAATTCCCTCCAAAATTTCCATTCCTCATTCCAAAGCAATTTTCACAAACCACACTCCAAGCCTCATTTGGATCAAAACCTAAGGGGTATTTAAATGATTTACTCCAAACCTCACACATCTAAATCTCATAATTTCCATTTCATTTTCAGAGTTCATTCTTACTCTCTCAATTCTTTCTCAATTTCTCCATTCCCAAACCTTCACCAAAGCTCTTCTCACATTGAAATCTTTGATTCTCCATTAGAATCATTGATTTCTAAGAGCTAAACCTTCACCAAAACTGATTTCTTGTTTAATTTCGTGCTTAATTAATTGTATGATCATTGGAATGATTGGACATTGGATAAGTTGCTGAAAAGTGCTTTTGAACTGTTGTTTTCTGCTGTTGACATAATTTTAATCGGTTAACCAATTGGTTAATCGATTAACCAATTCAAATATTCAAATTTTCCAACATTTTTAAGTGGTTAATCGATTAACATTGTGCCATCATATCTGTTTTGCTGGTTTTCATGCTTGTTTTGGTGCTCACTCACTTCGAATCTTCATGGATCAATATGACGCATTAGGAGTGAGTTGTTTTGGATATATGTCATTGTTCTTGATCGTTTAATCATGATTTTGTCAACACTCGTGTTCGATTTCCATTTGAATGCAAGCTTATGGATGTGGTTCAAAATGATGACCATTTGCATTGTTGCCTTTGCTTGCATTGCTTGAGGTTGAGATGTGCTTGTGGCGGCTACTGCCCCACAATTTGTTCCTCCCTCTATTCTCATATTTATTTTGCATGTTCTTATTTTCTTGAAGAGGTTGATATGTGCTTGTTGTAGTTTTTACCCCACACCTTTTTCCTCCCTCTTCATCTTTGTGTTGCATTGCATGTTTGCATTCTTTTCTTCTCTCATTTGTGCTTGCTTTCCGCTTATTCTTTTTGTCTTCCTTTGCCATGTTCCCTTAGGACCTCTAATTCTTCTTGATTAAGATGGATTATGATAGACATTATGATTGAAACCATGCATGACAACATTAGGTAGCATTCCCTTCCATCCCAATCATAGGCGCACTTTGCATGAGAACATTAGGTTGAGTCTTAGTTTCCCTTTAGAGTGTCTTTCTCTTCTCATCTTCAAACACTTCAAAACATATAATAAAGGTTAAGGATTTTTGTACGTTACGAGATATAAGTACTTGGGAAATGGTAATTGGGGGGCGTCCTCTCAATCATCTAGAGTGTTTAGTGTATGTCCTTTGGACGATATGCGACGCATTCGCTCCTAGGTCATAGTCTTTAGTGCAACATGAATTAAAAACAATAATCAATGCACTTCTTCTCTAAAAAAAACAAAATTCAAACTTTTTATCCTTCGGGATCTTAATTTGGAAAACCTTTTTCATAAGGAGAGTTTTTTTAACTCTTGGTTCTACCGCAAACGGGTAACGCCTAAGTCTCCAATGGTCGAGCTGCATACACCTAACTACTAGAACTAAGTTTTAACCCTATTAGATAGTAAACACCCTATTAGATAGACAACAAAGCATGGATCCCGTCGAGTACGACGGACGTGAGGGGTGCTAACACCTTCCCTTTGCGTAACCGACTTCCGAACCCGAGGCATGGTTGCGATGACCTGTCTTTTCCCATTTTCGTTAGGTTTTCTCTGATCGTTTCATTTCCTTCTTTTGGGATAAATAACGAACGGTGGCGATTCTTCTGTCCTTGTCGGCCCCTCTTCGCAGCGATGCGACAGCTGGCGACTCTGTTGGGGACTATTCCAATCCCCTATGCGAGTCAATCCTAGCGCTTGTTTGTTTATCTTTTGGGTGTGTATATATGTGTTATGCTTTAGTGCATTCCCGCATTTACTTTCAGCATTGTATATATCAGTTTTGCTGTGCTGTTGGGGGGGGGGAATGTTCCACTGAGTGAGAAGCCAAACCCAGGTTTGAGTATACACCTAGCATTAGAGCGGAAAGTAGTGATGGACCTGTATGTTTCAGCATGTATTAGTCCCCACGAAATTCGCGTTCAAACGAGGTTTTCTGTGAAGGTATCCTATCTTGTACATTAGTCGGGATGGGGTATTGGATCAGGGAACTGTCGACTCTGGAGACCGATCATTTCGGAATTAGCTAAGTGAGGCCTCTTCGTCAGACTATGATGCCAAACCAGAAATGGTGAACGTATCATCGTTTCTCAAAAGTCTGTGACGCTGATGACCGCATAGGATGTCGTACCTTGTCAATGATAGGTTCACACCTGTGAGTGGGGAGGGTTATGCAGGAAACCTTTACCTCCAACCTACCCAATTTTCTCGTCGGTGCAAACTTTTGATCTTGACACAGTGGGTCCTAATTATCAGTGGTATGTTCTTGTCAAAGCGGAGCACTGGTTTTTCTCAATCAACAGCACAACAACCTTGATCCCATGTCTTTGCACTTGCATCATCATAACATGTTTGCATTTTGCATCCTGCATTTTCATTTGCATCGCAGGTTGTTCTCAGTGGCCTCGTGTTCTTATCTTGGTTTGGATTTCTTCAGTAATAGGATTGAGGAGTTTAGTTTCCACAGATATCCAACTCGAGGGAATCAGCGAAAAGTAATGGATCAAGTTCAAGCTGAATTGCAGGAAGTCCGAGCTCGCATGCCCCAGTTCATGGAGCTGATGCAGAATGTTGCCAACGGGCAGGAACAAATAAGAACTATGGTCCAGCCGTTGATAGCACCAGGTGATGGATCTGTTCCACAGGGTATTCCTACTGTTGTCATACTTCTGGGCGGAGGTGCTGCAAATGGAAATGGTAATGTTGCTGGTGGAAGTGTGTGCGCTGTGCACGGGGCTGCTGGCCCTCATTGGGAAGATAACCAGGATGATATCTTTTCCATGAGAGATATGAAGGACGGCCTGTCAACTAAAGTTGATAAGAGATTTAAACTGATCGAGGAGAAGATGAAGTCTTATAAGAATCAGAACTCTCTGGATTTCGATATGTCAGATCTTGGTCTAGTTCCTGGGGTCAAGATTCCCCCCAAGTTCAAGGTACCAGATTTTGAAAAGTACAAAGGGACAACCTGCCCTAGAGTACACCTCCGAGCATACTTCCGGAAAATGTCTGCGTATTTGGATGACAAAAAGCTGTTAATGCATTGCTTCCAAGATAGTCTGGCAGGAGCGTCTTTGGAATGATATATGGGACTCGAAAGAACTCATATTCGCAGTTGGAGAGAATTGGCCGAAGCTTTCTATAACACCCATTTTATTTATTTAGTCATTTTGGTGTTAATTTAATTATTTTATTATGGTGTGCCCTTAGGTGGGGTGGGTTTGTATATGATTGGTGAGTATCCTTGATATATAAGGATTATTTGTGGAGATGTAGTGTTGAGTTAATAGTAATATTGGTGGTATTATTATTATTATTATTATTATTATTATTATTATTATTATTATTATTATTATTATTATTATTATTATTATTATTATTATTATTATTATTATTATTATTATTATTATTATTATTATTATTACTATTACTATTAGTATTAATATTATTATTGGTGGAATATTATTACTATTCTTATGAATATTATTATTAGTGGGAGAATAATATTAGTATTATTATTATTATTATTGGATTTAAATAATAAAATAAGAAATAAAGGATTAAAGGAAATAGAGAAGTTTTTGGGAAAGTGAGGAGGACACGATAAACTGCCAAAGAAAGGATTTTGGGAGAAGAGAAAGGAAGTTACGATAAACAGTTGTGGGAGAAAGAGCAAAAGAACGATAAACTAATCAGAAAACCAAAATTGATGAAAAAGGTTGAGGAGAAGGAAAAAGGAACGTGACTGTGGAGAAAGTAAGAAGAAGAATTTTCCATCGGTGAAATTGGAAGAAAGTTGCAGGATAGTTACCGTAGAACGGAACCAGAACCAGAAAGCTTGGAATTGGCCTCTATTCAAGGTAAGGGTGGGGTTCAATTCTATAACCGTGGGTATGATGAATTTCATGTAGGGAATTGATTCATAGGTATAATTTTCGTTAATCGATAAATATTAGGGACGAGGTTTTTCTATGTAAGAATGAATGTGTTATATACGATGCTCTAAGGTTTCCCTAATGGGGCAAGCATGTAAGAATGAATGTGTTATATACGATGCTCTAAGGTTTCCCTAATGGGGCAAATACGTAGTAACGTTACCGTAGTAATGTTCCCGTAGTGACGTTCCCGTAACGTTTCCGTAATAACGTTACCGTAGTAATGTTCCCGTAGGTTGAGAAATATTAAGAGAATATTAAGGGTAAATGTTCCCGTAGGTTGAGAAATATTAAGGGAATATTAAGGGTAAATGTTCCCGTAGGTTGAGAAATATTAAGGAAATATTAAGGGTAAATGTTCCCGTAGGTTGAGAAATATTAAGAGAATATTAAGGGTAAATGTTCCCGTAGGTTGAGAAATATTAAAGGTTAATATTTGTCTACGCCTGCATTAATGTTTATGTCGTTAGTTATGTAGTAATGTTGGGAATCGGCGCCGACACGCGCTAATTTCCCATTTGTTGAGAAAATGTTATTATAATATTTTCCTTGGATTACGTGGATAAGTTGTAGTTATATTACCCGTATGAAGGTATATGAAAATGTGTTGAGTTCTTATTTGTAGTAATGATGTTGTCAGTTGTTCTCTGACATGAAAATGTTATTGAGTTCTCGATTGTAGAGACGAGGTTGTTTTTAATTGTTCTCTGCGAAAATGTGTTAGAGTCTTATTCGTAGGAACGATATTGTTGGTAGTTCTCTGACATAAACAGATTGAAATTGTGAGTCCATAATATATGCAAAATGTGATGTTTCTGTTATGGATAATTGGTTGTAGGCGTGATGCCTTGTTGCACGGTTGTTGCACAGTTGTTGTTGTTGTGTTATAGTCCATAATAGTTATATCTCATAGCATATCATTTGGCCTGGATTGGCGACGGTTGTGTCTTTAATGACAAAATAAAATGATTGTGGAGAGTTGTCTCCCGAATTATTATGGAGTGTTGTCTCCCGATTTATTGTAGAGTGTTGTCTCCCGAATTATTGTGAAGAGTTGTCTCCCGAATTATTGTGGACAGTTGTCTCCCGAATTATTGTGGAGTGTTGTCTCCCACATGCATATGCACAGTTGAGTCGCATTGTTGAGTCGCATTGTTGAGTTGCGTTCTTGAGTTGTTTTGATGAGTTGATGAGATATGATGATAATTGTTGTGGGTATGAATAAAGGGTGGTTGCAGTTTAATTATTACTAATATTTATGCGAACTGCTGGAATTATAATGTTGTGATAATATTCTGACATGACTTTTATCATACCTTATGTTATATTGTTGATATCTCACCCTTTACGTTGTATTTTACCTCCGTTGGTGGTAATTTGTAGGTAACTTGGAAGAAAGTGTCGCTTTATGTTTAAGGTCGTTGGTCGCTCTGATATGTAGCACCCTTGGGGGGGGGGGGGGGGATGAACGATTAATGTTATTGTTTTAATTGAATTCCTTGTTGCTGAATTTTATTAAGTACTATGGCAAATAGATTGGTTGTTTCTGATAATGCCAAATGTTGCTTGGATGCATAGTTGTTTTAGTGAATTGATGTAAGATAATTACTTGCTGAATTTTAATGGAATTTAATTATTACGAATCGTTGGAAGTGTATTATAGCATGTCGTTTTATTATTAAAATGTTAAACAAATTATCGCTGTTTGTTCATCCGAATTTTGTGCTACGTATGTTAGTAAATGATCCATTGCAGGTGTATGTGTTTTGGTTAAGTGTAGAATGTGACACCTCTGCTGCGTCTGAGAATTTGGGAGTGTGACGGTCGTGACATCCATGACGGTCGTCATGAGATTTTAATTGTTGCACTCTGAATTGTTTCTGTTATTTATCTTATTTTTCCGCGATAGTTTAGAGTGGGGTGTTACAAAATAGTATCAGAGCAGGTCGGTCCGTCCGGCCAAGTTGTTTAATGTTGTGTATTCCCTGGTATGCGACATGTGTGTGAAAACACTATCGGTACATGTTTTGTTGTAGAACCTTTGTCTGCAGAAGTGAGAATGATTCAAGTGGGGGAGAAGCTTGTGCTTCTCCAGGATGCTGCTAGTGTAGAGTTGTAGCTCAGTGTGTGGTTGAACGCTCTTTTGGTAAAGACGGTTTATACCCCATCATGATTTTCGGCTGTCTATTGACAAATTGAGGAATTGATCAGCCTTAATCTGTTGTTGATAATAGACGGGGTCATGTTGGATGGGATAGGCGTGTCTTGCAAGCTTAGATGGCGTGAGCAGGGAATTGTCTTGAGTTAAGCTAAGTGCTTAAGAATTGTTTTGATGAGTCGGTGCAGAAGGGTGCTGAGGTGTTTAATTTTGATGGGAATTTTTGAATTATGATGAAAGTGGAGAAGTTAGTGGTTTACCAGTTAATTATGATTTCCCGGAAACTTTCTTGGCGAGATAGTGATATACAGCCAAGAAGTGAAGTGGAGTTGTTGCCGACTTAGATACGGAAACTAGTCCGAGAGTGAGAGCTCCGTATTTTATGTCTGTTTGGATGGTCAATGGATTAAACTGATTAAGTAGTGTTGAGACTCGGGTCTGGCGTGTGTGCTAAGGCAACAAAGTGTGATGTTGAGTATGTAAAAGGTGGGCAGTGACTTCTGATGATTATTAAAGAAAGTAAGACGTGGAATGCAAGCTTGGTATAATTAGACCTTTAAATATTCCAAGAGTTGAAGATGTGTCGAATGACCTTCTAAGTGTAAAATTATTGTCGTACGTCGAATTCCGAGATCGCAGCTTGTTACAGAATCAATGTTTTTACGGACGAAAGTTGGAATAGATTACGCCGTTGTGTCGGATAATGTTAGGCCGTGATCGAGTATACTTGTTTTATCGAATTTGATGGATTTTTGTAAGTTTTTGCATTTTTGGAGATTTGAGGATTTAAGATTCGGATTGAAATCAGAAGTCGTAGATTTCGCGTTTGATGGTTCTAAACCACTAATATATGTTTGGTATGAATGAGTATGTGGTTGTTTCGGAGAAAATAATTGAATCGGTCGGATTTTCGGGCGAAAATGCTCAAACCCGTAGCAGCCTGTATGCAGAAAAATTATGTTTTGGAGAAACTTCAAAAATTCATATCTCTTGATCCGTAAGTCGGTTTTAGTCCCCGTTCGAAGCGTTGGAAAGCTAACGAGATGCTCTTTCTAGGAAAAATTGTTTTGAGGCCTGTACCTGGTTCAATTATAGTAGAAAATTGGAAATGTATCGTGTGCTGATTTTTGCCGAACCTGACAGGACCATTTGTTGCGTTTTATGATGCGTTGTTGATATGATTGGGAGATATGCTAAGTGAAACTTCAGCGAGTTTTGGTTATGCTTTAAGGCAACTTGAAGTACATAAAAGGAATCACCTGACAAGTGATTTAGACTTGGTTGTTGTTGTGGTTGAAACGGAGTTGGAGGCTTCAATTAGTTAGTGTGAGACTTGGAATGTTTGGTGATCTCAAGAGCCTAAGGTATTTGCTTGAGTTGGAAGAGTTGAATACGAGGTAGAGAATAATTGGAACTCCTAAAGGGTTATGGTTTTGTGTTGAATTACCATTCAGGGAAATCAAAACGTGGTAGCCTATGCAGTGATTTGGAAATCTTTGCATATGCCAATGATGGCAGTGAAAAGAGTTAGAACTGATTTAGCAATTTTTGTGATATGAGTTTAGTTTGTGAAGAGACTTCTTATGACGTTTAGCTTAGTATGTTGGACCTTACTCGTAGTATTCCTAATGAGATTCGATAAGGTTAGAACTCTGGTTTGAGTTGGTAGATTGGTTGAATATGAGGAATTAAAGTCGAAGGGATGATTTTCAGATTAATGGAAATGGTATCACGAGATGTCGTGGTAGAGTTTGTGTTCTAGATATTATTGAATGAAATAAGAGCATTGAGGTAGATGGAGTATCCATCCCGGTGCTATGAAGATGTAACCGGATTTGAGAAAATTATTTTGAGGGCCATAGTTGAAGAGATAAGTGGTTGAGTTTGTATATTGTCGCACCTCGAAAAATTCATTTCGAACAATACGACCCTCGCGCAAAAGGCGCGGAAATGCGGTTCGACAGAGTCGCCACCGAACTTTATTTTTCCCGAATATACGGGAGAGGAAAATATCGAGAAAACCTCATAAACGCGGAAGGAACACGGCCGTCGTAACCATATTCCTGGGTTCGGGAGTCGGTTACGCGAGGGGAAGGTATTAGCACCCCTCGCGTCCGTCGTACTCGACGGGAACCTCTTAATTCGAGTTGTAACGGATGTTAGCTAAACTTAATTCTTCTTTTCTCACTACTAAATGCTAAAGGATACTATAAAGGGATAAAGACACCAGGGGAAAGGGAATGGTTAGAGGATAGGGTGCTCGCCAAGGATTGGGGCCCTTGTGCCTACGTATGCTCATTCGGACGAGAATGAGAAATCAGAGCGTCGTAGTTCAACTACGGGAAAGGATGGGGGAAATGGAGGATGAAGGGAATTGTGCTCGCCAAGATCATCGCAATCTTGTGCCTACGTATCTTACATTCAAGAGTGAATGAAGAATCAGAGCGTTCGTAGTTCGTGGTAACGACCACAAAAGAAACGGGTTTGAATTGGTTGAAAGTGGGTACGGATGACGACTACTTGAAGTTTAAGAAAGGCTCCTCGGACCCAAGTAATCGGGAGAGCGAACCAAAGACTTGGAACACTCTCTTTTTCATATTGAAGGATAATGTTATGTTTGAATGGTGTTTGAACTGATGACGATTACTTTAGCTTAAGAAAGATTTCTCGGACCAAAATAATCGGGAGGGCGAACCAAAGACTTGGAACACTCTCTTTTTCATCGTAAGAGAAGTTGTGTTTGAAAGGATGAGGTTGAAATGATGACGTTTAATTGAAGCTTAAGAAAGACTTCTCAAACTCCAAATAATCGGGAGAGCGGACCAAAGACTTGGAACACTCTCTTTTTCATCGTGAAAGGAAAGTTGTTTGAGTTGGAAATAGTTGAACGATGTCGAGTTGTTAATGTTATTTAGAGGCGTCAATTGCTCACACCCGAATAAGACAACTCGCATGTAAACAACTGAAAGCAAGATCAAAGACTTGAACCTACTTTTTACACAGTGAAAAGAATTAAATAGTTGTTAATTGATTGATGGTTTGTTTCGAAAATCCACTTGACGTTGGATCAAGGGTTTGACTCGTTATCGCGTGCAAAGCGTGTTGAAAATGAAATTGTTTGAAAAAGAGACCGACTTGACTTACGCATCAAGGGTCAAGTTGTAATAGGTTGATGGAGAATGCGTATGAGCACTCGACTTACGGTTTGTTTGAAAGTGGCTCGATGATGAATCGAGAATTAGTTTGAAAATAGTTTGATCCGCTCTAGTTCCTATGGGTGCTCCTAGGAGATAAACTAATAATCAAATAAATGCGAAACATACATCGGAATGGGGAAGGGATACATGTAGTTTACACGGGATTGCACGAAATAAAGGGGTCTCATTGTCAGGTAGCCCAAGAGAAAGCCGTGTGTGTGCATTTGTGTCCTAAACTACGCCTTGAGCAAAGTCGAGCACGACATAAAATCAAGATACCTGCAAATAACCAATGATACAACAGTCCACCAATTTGGCTTTTAGGAGTTTCGATAATTTATTAGGTATTTTCGAATATAGGTGAATGAATATGAATAATGAGATATGATAATAAATAATATGAATAAATATGATAATATGAAATAATATGAATAATGTTTGACAGAAATTAAATTTAATGTTGGTTTACCGAAATAAAATCGAAAGAACAAAGGTGGTCTCGGATCCTTTGTTTCACGCCACTAATGTGACGGTTATACGGTGGAAGTCTCGTCATCGACCTAAACAGGAGAAAATGGGGCAAATTCCCAATAACAAACGAGAAATAAAATAACTCTGAAATAGAAAATAAAAGAGTTCTATAAGAAGATAAAAACTCTAAAGAAAATAAAATTATGAATATATATAATCTAAAAAAAAAACTATTAGATAATAAAAAAAACCATATTGTTTAGGAAGTTTAAGAAAAATAATTTAGAAAAATAGAAATATATATATTTATAAATTAAAGTCTAATATTAACAACATATTGAAAATAATATTATAAGATATAAAAATGATTTTTAAGAAGAAAACAAAAGAAAACAAGGAAACTAAAAGGAAGGGACTGGACCAGGGGTGTTTGGAGATGAATATAACAAGCTCATCAGATTGGGGCGCCCCAACCAAGATGGCGGGTCGGATCTACAACCCAGTTCAATTGAAATCCCTTCGTTGAGTGAAACCATATTACCCCCCACAACCATTCACAAATACTTAAAATACAAATTGAAATTGAAAGACACAACCTTATACTCCAGCAAACCGATTCTGAACGAGGAAGAGAATGGCAAGATACCTTGAAATCATCATCATCTTCACTCGATTGTCATTCTCTCAAATTATTTCTCTTCACTCACCTATACTCGCCGACTTTGTTACCTACGTCTTCGATCTCGGTCCATCGTGGCATGAAGGGTTCATGGTGGTTTCGAAAGCCTTGCCCAAAAGAGTATGACAACGATGCAACTGTTGATGAGTGGTTATGGCGTGAGATAAACTTTATGAATATTAACGGAGGGAGTACGCGTAGGTTGTCGTTTTCGGATTGTTCCTGTGGAGTGAGAAGGTTGGAAAAAGGAGGAGGTCGATGAAAATCTATGGGTTGTGTTTTATGAAAGTGATGATGGAGTGATTTGGAGCTGAAGTCTGATTGTTGTTGTTGTCAATTGGAAAGCGCATACCAACTGTTTGTGAAAAGGCTAGTTTCAGATAAGGCAAGATGAAGGCGTATGTGTTTGGTTGCTACCAATGGAAAATGAAATATGAGGGTTAGCTGGACTGTGGAGTTGTGCTTTCATTGTTGTTTGAATCCTGTTCTGATGCTGGAAGGTTGTTGAAGAGTTTGAAAGAAAACGGAAGTTGGGTTTGAAGTGGAGGTGGTGCTTATGTTTGGAGCTTGGTAGTGTTGAGGTTCTTGTTTTTAACAGAGTTGAAGGTCAAAGATGAGGCGGGTTCTCTGTTCAATTTTGAACGAGATCCGGGAAGGAGAAATAGAGGGTTTGGGATTTATGTGTTTGGATTTTTTTGAAGGTGAAGATGGAAGAGTTCTGAGTTTTTCTGTTTCTGTTTATGGAGAGGTTATGGTGAGTGGGTTTGGAAGAGACGGAAGAACTGAAGGCGGGTTATGTTTCGGCTTCGCGGCGGTGTGGTTCTGGTTTGGAGTTTAGAGATTGAACAGGGTTGTTTGGTTTGTTGAAGTTGGAAGGAAGAGGTTTTTCGATTGAGAGGAAAATGGTTGAGGGTTTCCCATTCAGTTTTTTTTTCAGGTTTTTGGTTTTGGTTGAAAGAAGAAGAGGAAGGCTTGAGCGGACTCTGAGGTTTTTTGGAGGAAGCAGAATGAGGTTTTGGGCTTTTTCCAAGTTGTGTTTTTTCTTGAGAGCTGATGGAGAAAAGAATAAGGTATCTCTATACGATCTCCCACCTCCCTCTTTTAAGTTTCTTTTATTTTCAAAACTGTACTATTGTTGATGTCAAGCCATTTTCAGGTACAGGATACATTAGTTAACCAGTTCTTGGCAGAGTGTATGTGAAGAGCCTTTTTTACCACTTTGGTGCAAGGTTTTCTAGGCACAGGTTTTGGAGGTATATGCACAGGGTATGCAGCATAGCTGTATGGTTTTGCAGAGTTGGTTTTGCAGAGTGTAGCAGCTGTTATATTAACACAGTTTTTTTTTTACTCTTCACTCTTTTCTTGTCTTTTTCAGTCTGCTGTGGGCCAATATTTACTGATGCCTTGGGTTGGCATCTCTTCCTTTTTGGCTTCTTGTGTTGCTGCTGTGTTGAAGACATTCTTTGTTTTGTAGGTTATGGATATGTGTTGTGGGGAGATGGTTTATTGCCAACCCGTTTACGGTGGATGTTGTGCAGCTTTGTATAAGCGAAAGCATTTGGCAAATAGTGTATGGTATTCGTACAGTTTGCAACAATTCTGACTCATGTCGGTATGGTGCGTAAAACTTTGTGGGGGACCGTACATGATGAATTCATTCTGATGCTGGTACCAATTGTGGCAATGTCTCGTGAAATTACGGTGATGGTCTTGTGAGGCTCTATTAAAGAGGTGTCGTCCGCTCTTGTCTCGTAGCAGCAGGGCCATGTTTTTTTCCGCAGGTTGGAATAACATAATTTTCTCAAAATTTTCGGTGTGTACGCAATTCGGCACGACATTGTTATTTTCCAATTGCAGGTTTGGAGGTGTGGTTCTACAGGTTTTGTGCTGCGTGTACGGTTTTCTTGGTGTATGGTTTATTGAAGCGCAAATCTCATCTTGCGAAAATCGTTTTTTCACTTATGAAAGCTGCCAATTTGTTTAGCAGGTTTATAGTTTGAAATCATTATGCAAATTCATTACTTTGGGCATATGGACCATCTTTGGTAACATCATCACCACCGTAGACAATTGGCATAGTTCAACTCACACTAGTTAAAGCTTTGTCAATAAGCTCGTACCTTACACTCGGTAATGGTTGGCACGACCAATTTTCTTTGTAGATTACTTGCAAATTTTCACTGACTGTCTTTCATATTCTTTTCATGTGAGCATTCATGGATACTTGGCATGACAACGGTTTGATACGACATTCTCGCAGAAGCTTCTCCTTATGTTTCTTAATTTCATTGACAAAGGACTCTGAACATCATAATTTCCACACGGATCCTGAGTCGGATCAATCTGCAGCTTTCCTTACCTTTTCCTCTCGAATAATTGACGAAATTGTCGAAACACGCAGCAGCCATGTTGACGAGCAACAACATCAAGTCAGAATTCCCCCACAGTCACATGACTTATGTAATTCTCCCTGGTCTGATGCTTTGGTTTATCACTCTGTTAAACACTTGATATGGTTGTCAATTATTACTTGGCTATGTGGCCTGAGCTCTCACCAATATTTATCATTTCTATTTGTTTCGTGAACTGCAGGCGGTACCCGTTGTGTACAGTTTGGACATGAATTACGTGTGGTTCGGTAGCTGGGGTAGTGTGTGATGCGCAGATCTTTTGCGGTTTGGAGATCCCAGTCATAACGGATATATTCATCTTCATATCAGTACTGTTGTTGTTTCAATACCAGTCATGGGATTCAATGGCAGGTTGGCTCATGGCTTGCTAGTCTGGGAGCAGTCCACGAGACCTTATTTTCCTTTTGAAATAAAATTGTCGGCTCAATTTGTTGCGTGGTAAACGTAGAATTATGTACTGTTACTACATGACGATACCGTTTGGAAGGTTATAATATGTAGCTTATGAATTGACTCCTTCTTCCATTTCAATGTTATGGTGCAGGTTATGACTTTCAACACGGTGAATTATGGAATAAGTGGATCAGTGCATAAAGGAAGTGCTACCATCGCCATCAATTTTTTTTTGGCTGTCTCTTTTCTTTTCTCTTTTGCAGATGTGTATGGATATATGTACAAGGTAACAGTGTCGCGGTTCTGCAACTGTTATGCGTGTGCTGCGTAGTGATCGTACAAGTACTGGTGGGACTTTGACAGAGTATGTCGGTTTGCCGTGCGGGTTGACCGTTGCGTTATGAATTTCTTGGTGGAATCGCTGGATGCACGATTTTTGGTGGTGTGAATTGTAAGAATTTCCTACTGCAAGTTGTCTTTGTAACGTAATGGTGCGGTGCAGTGTGTACAAAGCTGGTGCCCTTGTAATGTTGGGATGAGAATAGGATCCGATGTAAAGTTTAACATCAATTATGGCCTTGGATTTTGATTGTAACTTGGAGGAAAATTCATCAAGCTCAGCTTCAAACCAATCTCAGAAATCACTTTGCGGATGGGCCTTATGTAAAAATACTTTGTTGCAGAATCTGTTTGTAATTTTGATGGGCTCATTATGGATTTGAAACCATATTTTTGATAGTGTTTTTTTTCAATCTTGTAAACTCTTTGTAAATATCATATTCTCATTTTTGCAAGTCTGGCCCATGTGGAGCTTTGTACTAGTCATTACTTCTGCACCCTCCATGTTATCCTTGAAGTCATGAATAATCAAATTCCACTTTACTTAACGTAAATGAAAAATAGAATTAATCCTTGAACATAAATTTGGACCAAAAAAATGGGTGAGTCTTGAACAAATAACTTTTGGATTTTAATGAGCCAAAGTGTTCAAAATGGCATTTCTTGATTATGTCTTGAAACCAGACTATAATGAGTTGGTATGAACTACTTTACTCGAGATCTTGACTAAAATGAACCAAACTCTGATGATTTGACCCACACACAGATAACGTGGAATGGCAGATAAACTCTAACTGTAACTTCAGGTATAATCTCATGCGTCATATACCTCCGGGCATTGTTGCCATTTAATGAAGCCCTTGTCAGACTTACAAATCAAATTGCAACTAATGAAACTCAACCTATATTGCAATCCTCCCCTAGATGAAACTCCATTTAATTCAACCCAACCTCGTGATGCCCTGAGTTTGGCCAACAAGCAAAAGCAATATATTTTCTTGATTTTGAAATAATTGTCAGTGGACAGATGTTTAGAATGGAAACTATACACAAGTAGGACAAATTTGGGGTATGACATATATGCTGATTAGACTTGTTGGAAGTCAAAGAATAAACGTCAGAGACCATTGAGTCCGATGCAATCGTTGAATATTCCAGAGTGGAGATCGGATAGTATTCCCATGGATTTTGTGTTAGGTTTTCTGGAGAATTTGAGGGATATGATTTTACTTGGGTGATTTTGGATAGAATGACTAAATTGACTCTTTTCCTAACAAGGAAGAGTAATCATTATATGTTGAAGCTAGCTGAGATTGTGCAAGAGACGACTGGAAAAAAATGGATATGTTTTGAGAGTTACGCTGGTAACTGGTGGTGGTCGAGCTTTGAAATCTCGGAAGCTCGCACCGTGTTTTGTAGTCTGTGGGAGTCTGGCATGGTGAGGTGCTGCAGGAGGCAGTGTGACCTAAGAATTGGAGAGCCGAATGCGGGGAGCGTATCCGGAATTGTTTGCATCAGGTAATTTTCGAGGACGAAAATAATTAAAGTGGGGGAGAGTTGTAACACCCATTTTATTTATTTAGTCATTTTGGTGTTAATTTAATTATTTTATGTTGGTGTGCCCTTAGGTGGGGTGGGTTTGTATATGATTGGTGAGTATCCTTGATATATAAGGATTATTTGTGGAGATGTAGTGTTGAGATAATAATATAATAGTTAATAGTAATATTGGTGGTATTATTATTATTATTATTATTACTATTAGTATTAATATTATTATTGGTGGAATATTATTACTATTATTATGAATATTATTATTAGTGGAAAAATAATATTAGTAGTATTATTATTATTGGATTTAAATAATAAAATAAGAAATAAAAGATTAAAGGAAATAGAGAAGTTTTTGGGAAAGAGAGGAGGACACGATAAACTGCCAGAGAAAGGATTTTGGGAGAAGAGAAAGGAAGTTACGATAAACAGTTGTGGGAGAAAGAGAAAAAGAACGATAAACTGCTCAGAAAACCAAAATTGAGGAAAAAGGTTGAGGAGAAGGAAAAAGGAACGTGACTGTGGAGAAAGTAAGAAGAAGAATTTTCCATCGGTGAAATTGGAAGAAAGTTGTAGGAGAGTTACCGTAGAACGGAACCAGAACCAGAAAGCTTGGAATTGGCCTCTATTCAAGGTAAGGATGGGGTTCAATTCTATAACCGTGGGTATGATGAATTTCATGTAGGGAATTGATTCATAGGTATAATTTTTGTTAATCGATAAATGTTAGGGACGAGGATTTTCTAAGTAAGAATGAATGTGTTATATACGATGCTCTAAGGTTTCCCTAATGGGGCAAACATGTAAGAATGAATGTGTTATATACGATGCTCTAAGGTTTCCCTAATGGGGCAAATACGTAGTAACGTTACCGTAGTAATGTTCCCGTAGTGACGTTCCCGTAACGTTTCCGTAGTAACGTTACCGTAGTAATGTTCCCGTAGGTTGAGAAATATTAAGAGAATATTAAGGTTAAATGTTCCCGTAGGTTGAGAAATATTAAGGGAATATTAAGGGTAAATGTTCCCGTAGGTTGAGAAATATTAAGGGAATATTAAGGGTAAATGTTCCCGTAGGTTGAGAAATATTAAGAGAATATTAAGGGTAAATGCTCCCGTAGGTTGAGAAATATTAAGGGTTAATGTTTGTCTACGCCTGCATTAATGTTTATGTCGTTAGTTATGTAGTAATGTTGGGAATCGGCGCCGACATGCACTAATTTTCCATTGAGAAAATGTTATTATAGTATTTTCCTTGGATTACGTGGATAAGTTGTAGTTATATTACCCGTATGAAGGTATATGAAAATCTGTTGAGTTCTTATTTGTAGTAATGATGTTGTCAGTTGTTCTCTGACATGTAAATGTTGTTGAGTTCTCGATTGTAGAGACGAGGTTGTTTTTAATTGTTCTCTGCGAAAATGTGTTAGAGTCTTATTCGTAGGAACAATACTGTTGGTAGTTCTCTGATATGAACAGATTGAAATGGTGAGTCCATAATATATGCAAATTGTGATGTTTCTGTTATGGATAATTGGTTGTAGGCGTGATGCCTTGTTGCACGGTTGTTGCACAGTTGTTGTTGTTGTGCTATAGTCCATAATAGTTGCATCTCATAGCATATCATTTGGCCTTGATTGGCGACGGTTGTGTCTTTAATGATAAAATAAAATGATTGTGGATAGTTGTCTCCCGAATTATTATGGAGTGTTGTGTCCCGATTTATTGTGGAGTGTTGTCTCCCGAATTATTGTGGAGAGTTGTCTCCCGAATTACTGTGGAGAGTTGTCTCCCGAATTATTATGGAGTGTTGTCTCCCAAAATGGTACCACATGCATATGCACAGTTGAGTCGCATTGTTGAGTTGCGTTGTTGAGTTGTTTTGATGAGTTGCTGAGATATGATGATAATTGTTGTGGGTATGAATAAAGGGTGGTTGCAGTTTAATTATTACTAATATTTATGCGACTTGCTGGAATTATAATGTTGTGATAATATTCTGACATGACTTTTATCATGCATTATGTTATATTGTTGATATCTCACCCTTTACGTTGTATGTTACCTCCGTTGGTGGTAATTTGCAGGTAACTCGGAAGAAAGTTTCGCTTTATGTTTAAGGTTGTTGGTCGCTCTGATACGTAGCACTCTGGGGGGGGATGAACGATTAATGTTATTGTTTTAATTGAATTCCTTGTTGCTGAATTTTATTAAGTACTATGGCAAATAGATTGGTTGTTTCTGATAATGCCAAATGTTGCTTGGATGCATAGTTGTTTTAGTGAATTGATGTAAGATAATTACTTGCTGAATTTTAATGGAATTTAATTATTACAAATCGTTGGAAGTGTATTATAGCATGTCGTTTTATGATTAAAATGTTAAACAAATTATCGTTGTTTGTTCATCCGAATTTTGTGCTACGTATGTTAGTAAATGATCTGTTGCAGGTGTATGTGTTTTGGTTAAGTGTAGAATGTGACACCTCTACTGCGTCTGAGAATTTGGGAGTGTGACGGTCGTCACAACTCCATGACGCTCGTCATGACCGTGACGGTCGTGACATCCATGACGGTCGTCATGAGATTTTAATTGCTGCATTCTGAATTGTTTCTGTTGTTTATCTTATTTTTCCGCGATAGTTTAGAGTGGGGTGTTACACTTTTGTGCATCACTATCAATATAATAGTGATCTGGCACCAAACAGGTTACATTTGCGGAGTTTGTCACAGAAGAGCACTGAGAGCTTCAAGGAGTACGCCCAGAGATGGCGAGATTTAGCCGCAAGAGTGCAACCTCCCATGGCGGAGAGAGAATTGACTGACATGTTCATGGCTACACTGCCCGATGTGTATTATGAGAAGCTGATAGGTTGCATGTCTGCGAGTTTTTTTAGATATGGTAATAGCAGGAGAAAGAGTCGAAAGCGGTATCAAAATGGGAAAGATCCAAGTTGCTCTTGATTCTTCCAAAGATGCAAAGAAGCCTTATGTTGGGAAGGAAGGAGAAACTAATAATGTATCTGCTCCAACTGCTGCTCAACAGTCAGCCCGGTACCAAAAACCTTATGCTCCTCAGCAGCATAACTATCGGCGCCAGAATAGGCCTCGCAACAATTTGGAAAGAAGGAATGCTCCTCTTCATCTAGTTCCTGTGCCGTACAACTAGCTTCTACCACATCTGATTCAAGACTCATTGGTGGAGCCCAAGACTCTCAAGCCGGTGCCAGAGCCATACCCTCCGGGGTATGATCCTAGTGTGCAATGCGGATATCATGGAGGATCCATGGGGTACTCAACTGAAGATTGCAAAGCCTTTCAAGCCAAAGTGCAGCAGTTGATTGACAAAGAGTACATATCCTTTCCCGAAGGAAATTTGGTTGTGCACGTCGACCTCTCAACTGATTGAGTTTGAAGACTGCAAGGGTCACCTCCTCCAGCAGCAAGTCCATATTTGAAAGCCCAGTTCCCCGAAGCTGGCAATCTTTGTTTTATCATATCATTTCTTTGCATTTGTAGTTTCTTTTCTGTTTAAGTGCAAATTTCATTTGTAAAACTTGTTGTTTTCGATTGATAATGATAATGAAATGAATATGCATGTTTTTGATTAAATCCATTCGGGTTCACTCTATGCTTTTTATTGATGTCTAATGCTTGTTTAAGTGGAATCCGGGGAGGATGACGAAATTGAAAGACGCGCAAGCTTCCATCTGTATGCTTTTGAATAAAACCTGTTGATGATGTACATGCATTGTTTCAAATTCCTAAACACCGAAGATATAAGGAAGATAATCCCTTGTCAACCCCTTTGAGCCTAGTAGTAGGAGTTTCTTTCTGAAAACGAAAAACCCTCAATCTTAACCTGGGGCAGGGTAGGTGTCAGTTAATTTGACCGAGCGTCCAAATTGCAAAAGGAGTGTTCCCGTTCGAGGACCAATCACACCTCTAGAGGTTGTGCCTAAAAAACCACAGTGGTTATCCATCGCCAAGGAGTGAACAGTCGCAATCCCTTCAACAATTCAGACAAGCCGGTGTCATATGATTTGTTCAAAAAAAAAAAGAAGAGAAAAAATCACAAGAAGAAGCCTGCTAAGCCGGTAACTTAAAAACAAGCGACTTAGGCAAAAATTAGGGTATCCCGCTGGACTTTGAAATCAAAAGAAACTCAAAAGAGTCAGTCCAGGCAAAAGTTAGGGAAAAAGCGAAAAAGCGAAAAGGATTACAAAAGAAAAATCATCGAAAAAACAAGTCGTATGATTCAAGGCACCAAGGACGAAAAGCGAGTGACTGTCACTCCAAAAATTTGTGGTTTCCTGAACCATCACTCCTATCATTCAACCTTTGAAAGGTGAGTGCTTGTGTCATGTTAGCTGAACTTAAGACTGGAGAACATCAAGGAGAATGGGTGGGTTAAAATAAACTTTGCGCCTTATATCCTTTCTTTCAAACCGTGAACCTGACCACGTTACAACCTTCAAAAGTCCTAATTGAAGCAGGTTTGTTTCAAAAGCATACTTCGGTAAAGATCGCATTGAAAATGACTCTTAAAAAGGATTCTGCTCAACTTGCGGATACTAAGGTTGACATTCTGATAAGTGATTCATTCAATATATATCACAAAATCTTTTTCCAGTGAACAAACTTGGATTTCAAAACTGTCATATGCATTGCATTAACATATCTTTTGTGCAGAACAATTTGTTTTACTTGCGAGTAAGCACTTAGCATCAGGAAAGTTTCCACAGTGGAAAGTGTGATCAGGATAAGATGCAGAGCACCCGAGTACTCTGTGGAGCAGGGGCAAGTAACATCAAATGGTCATATAATGGGAGTCAACCATCCAAAAGTCACCCAATCAGGGGAAAACGTCATTGCAAGGCTGGGGCAAGCCACCCCAAGAGCATGAGAGCTATTCTTATCCAGAAGACAATTAACTTGAAGCGCCTCTTCAAGGGTCAGAATGCTGAAGTAGTTCATGTCAAACCAGCAGGGTACAGAAATTTCAGATCTCCTTTCAAGGAAGTTGTTATGGAGATCCCACAGGCTGGGACAAGATTGGAAACAAAAGATTTGTTCCTCTCCATACCTTCAGAGTTTATCAGAGTTGGTCAATCAAGGATGAATCCTTTTGTGGTATAGATGCTGGGGCAAGCCATCTCGAGATGGTCTCATGGCAAGCTACTTTCTTTCCCAGAGATTAGACTGGGGTGAGTTGAATCACACTGGGGCAGTTACTCAAGCGAGTTTATTTCTCCTCAGCCAGAATTGAGTGTCGGGGAATCGTGTCGTCACCCCACCAAATAGCCTGGACCCGTTACCTGTCAAAAATGTGTAACCAAAATCATTTCCAAAGCCCAGTTCTTGTCTAGCAAACCAAAAATTAGTTCCCGTCTTATATCCCAAACTACAAAATCAATTCCCGTCTGATACCCGAAACCAGGAGTCAGTTCTCGTCTGACCTGTTTTGTAGTCAGTTCTCGTCTGACCCATTTTTAGCGAACCTTCAAGCCAATCCTTGTCTGGTCAACACTTCAGTAAGCACCAGCTCCCGCCTGGTAGTCAGTTCTCGTCTGACCTTTCTCCAAAACCCAGTTCTCGTCTGGTAGCCAGTTCTCGTCTGACCTTTCTTCAGAATCCAGTTCTCACCTGATAATCAGTTCTCGTCTGACCCGTTATGGAATACCAGTTCTCGCATGGTAGTCACTTCTCGTATGACAGCTTAACCTTTACCACCAGTTCTTGTCTGGTAGTCTACCTTCGAATGCTAGTTCTCGTATAGTAATTCCCGTTGGTATCCACTGTTGTTGGTAACCGGAAATAAATTCAATCACCATAAACCTGGTCCTATCCCTAAACCAAAAGCCCAACCGTACTTAGCACAAACATTCCTAGTGTCTTACATGCTATCACATTCCCCGACACGAGGCTCGATGGATTTCACTTCTCCACAGTAGAGATTTTGTATCCCCCATGGTAATGTTGTTAAATCAGGAACATCTCGCCAGCAGTGATGTGCACTTCTCCTCAGCAGGATGGGTGTAACTCAACATCACTCATCGGTTCAAGGTCTAGTTCCCGTCTGGAAAATCGTTTCAGAGTCTAGTTCTCGCCTGGCCTGTTAATCTTTCGAAGCTCAGTCCCCGTATGACAAGCCGTCATGGAATACCAATTCTCGTCTGGTAGATGAAATTTGAGTCCAGTTCTCGCCTGGTAAATGTAAGATGTTAAAACCAGTACCCGTCTGGTGAAAAACGTCTCAGAGTCCAGTTCTTGTCTGGCAAACCAGAAATCAGTTCCCATCTGATATCCAAAACCAAAGCAGTTCCTGTCTGTTATCCAAAACCAAATCAGTTCCCGTCTGATATCGAAAGCTAGAAGTCAATTCTCATCTGACGACTTAACCTTTTGCCACCAGTCCTCGTCTGGTAGTCAGTTCTCGTCTGACCTGTTTTCAGAACTCAGTTCTCATCTGGTAGTCAGTTCTCGTTTGACCCGCTCTTTGCAGAACCCAGTTCTCGTCTGGTAGTCAGTTCTCGTCTGACACATTACCATTTCTCGTTTGGTAGTTAGTTCTCACCTAACCTTGTTTTGAAGAACCCAGTTCTCGTCTGGTAGTCAGTTATTGTACAACCCATTTTCAGCCAAAGAATCAAAATCCACCATTGATTCACAAAGAACTTCCAGCTTATCAACAGGGGTTAATAAAGTTCTTTCAGGTTCCTTGAATGGAGTAGCTCCCATATTTGATGACCCAACTGCAGCCATTGATGATTGAAACTGTGCTGAGGTTGATGAAGATGTTGCCATTGTTGAAGACGAAGAAGATTTGGATGAAGGCTTAGGGTTTAGATGGAGGCCAAACAGCAAGCAGAAATGCATAAATTGTTTATGAAGTGAAAAGTGTGAAATGGTGTGATTTGTGGTATTTATAGAGAAAAAATAGGGCACACAAACAGTCATAAATAGCACGTTCTCACTTAGCATTAAATGGAATTTAATGAAAAGAATAAAAATCATTTCAAAGCATTAATTGATTCTGACAATTTGGGGGGAAAACCAAGATATTAACTATTCAAACAATACCTCAAATGTCTCTTCAGTAATGTGCACGCCATCTTTTCAGATTCAGAGTGACACGTGTTTGCTTGCATGTGCTTATGAATTCTCTTGAGAAATGAAACGTTAGCCAACGTTCAGATCCTCTAAGATTGGTTAGTTCAGATACACACAAATAATAATAATAATAACTCAAGAAATCAAATAAAGACAGATGAAATACTTCAGAGTTTTAAACATTTTGCATCTGAGAAGTTTGCTTCTGACTAATATTATTCTGGACAAAAATCCATACCAATATTTTTTAGAATAAAGTTGAACCTATCTTCAGCAAGGGGTTTTGTGAAAATATCATCCCACTAATGATCTGTATCAACAAAGGCTAAGTTTATAATACCCTTCTGAACATAGTCTCTAATGAAATGATGTTTAATTTCTATATGTTTTGCCATAGAGTGTAAAATGGGGTTTTTAGACAAACATATAGCAGAAGTATTATCACAGAATATAGAAATATTACTCTCAAAGATCTGATGGTCTTCTAGTTGACTTTTCATCCAGAGCATCTGCGTGCTACATCCAGCAGCAATAATATATTCTGCCTCTGTAGTTGATAGTGCAATTGTAGGTTGCTTCTTG
Source organism: Lathyrus sativus (assembly GCA_963859935.3). NCBI lineage: Eukaryota > Viridiplantae > Streptophyta > Magnoliopsida > Fabales > Fabaceae > Lathyrus > Lathyrus sativus. The sequence continues at coordinate 17,732,815 of OZ012739.1, read as the reverse complement.
CTGTACCAGGAGATTAAATTTTTTCCTAGAAATTGACAACTTCCAGAAGTACTTTTTCTTTCCACTCTGTCTCCAGTGTAGTCAACATCACAGAATCCAACTAATTTTAAATCATCAGATTTTCTGTAACACAAACCCACATTTGAAGTACCTTTCAGATACCTTAGAATCCTTTTAACAACTGTTAAGTGTGATTCTCTAGGATCTGATTGGAATCTTGCACACAAGTATACACTGAATAAAATATCAGGTCTAGAAGCAGTTAAATAGAGAAGAGATCTTATCATACCTCTATAGAGTTTCTGATCTACTTTCTTACTTACCTCTTCCTAACCAAGAGTACTTGTTGGATGCATAGGAGTCTTTGCCATCTTACTATCAGTCATGTTAAACTTCTTCAGAAGCTCTTTAACATATTTGGTCTGATGAACATAAGTGCAATCTAGAGTCTGGTTGACTTGAATTCCCAGAAAGAATCTCAATTCTCCCATCATGCTCATCTCAAATTCTGCCTGCATACATTGAGCAAACTCCTTTCCCAGCATAACATTGGTAGATCCAAATATAATATCATCCACATATATTTGACAAATAAAAAGATCTTTCTTAAATGTTTTACAAAAGAGAGTTGTGTCCACTTTGCCTCTGATGAAATTTTTCTCCAGAAGAAAATTGCTTAATCTTTCATACCAAGCTCTGGGAGCTTGTTTTAAACTATAAAGAGATTTCTTTAGTTTGAAAACATGTTCTGGAAATTTTTCACTTTCAAAACCAGGAGGTTGGTGAACATAGACTTCTTCTTCTATAATACCATTTAGAAAGGCACTTTTAACATCCATCTGATATAGAGTGATGTTATTCTGTGCAGCAAAAGAAATGAGTAAATGAATAGACTCTAACCTGGCTACAGGAGCATAAGTCTCTTTATAATCAATTCCTTCTTGCTGGCTATAACCTTGAGCAACAAGCCTTGCTTTATTTCTTTCAACTTCTCCTTTTCCATTTAACTTGTTTCTGAAGACCCATTTAGTTCCAATTATGTTGAATCCTTTTGGTCTTGGAACCAAATCCCAAACACCATTTCTTGTGAACTGATTGAGCTCTTCTTGCATGGCAATTATCCAGTCATTGTCTTGCAAAGCTTCATCCTCAAAAGTTGGTTCAATAACTGACACCAACCCAAATAATGATGCTTCATATGATCTAAGGAAGGATCTTATTCTGATTGGGTCATCTTTCTTTCCAATGATCACATCCTCTGGGTGAGAGGCCTTGATTCCGGAAGATGAACCTCTAACATTTGATTCTTCAGAAATGTTCAAGTTATTCATTTGAGAAGCTGAAGGAATTGCATCTGGCGTTGCTTCTAGTTCCTTCACTAGAGCTTTTTCTGCCTCTGAGCCTTCAGAGTCTGTGAGAATTACTTCTCTATCTGCAGAACTTTCAAACTACTTTGGCTTTTCAATGCCAAGCTTATCATCCAATCTAACATGTATAGATTCCTCCACAATCTGTGTTTTAGTATTGTATACTCTGTAGCCTTTAGAGCGTTCAGAATAGCCAAGCATGAAACACTTCTGTGCTTTAGAATCAAACTTGTTAAGATTCTCTTTAGTGTTCAACATATAACAAATACATCTAAAAGGATGAAAATAAGAAATGTTGGGCTTTCTGTTCCTCCACAATTCATAGGGAGTCTTTTCCAGAAGAGGTCTTACAGACACTCTGTTCTGAATATAACAAACTGTGTTTATTGCTTCTACCCAAAAATTATTTTCCAGATTAGTCTCGTTGATCATGGTTCTGGCCATTTCTTGCAAAGTTCTATTTTTCCTCTCTACAACTCCATTCTGTTGTGGAGTTCTAGGGCAGGAGAAATCACGAGCAATGCCATTTTCATTAAAATATTTTTCAAAATATTTGTTTTCAAATTCACCACCATGATCACTTCTGACTTTAATAATTTTAAAATATTTTTCATTCTGGACTTGTTTGTAGAAGTCAAAGAACACAGAATGTGACTCATCCTTGTGTTTTAGGAACTTTACCCATGTCCATCTGCTGTAGTCATCAACAATGACTAATCCATACTTCTTGCCTCTGATGGATGCAGTTTTCACTTGTCCAAACATATCAATGTGAAGTAATTCTAATGGTCTTGAAGTTGAGACAACATTTTTAGTTTTAAAAGAAGATTTTGAAATTTTTCCTTTTTGACATGCTTCACAAAGAGCATCTGAGTTGAACTTCAACTTAGGAAGTCCTCTGACCAGATTGAGTTTATTAATCTGAGATATACGTCTCATATTAATATGCCCCAATCTTCTGTGTCAGACCCATTGCTCATCATTAACAAGCAAAAGGCATTTAACATTTTGAACCTTAAGTTCTGAAAGATTGATTTTGTAAATGTTGTTCTTCCTCTTTCCATTAAATAGGATTGAGCCATCCTTCTAACTAACAGCTTTACAAAATTGTTGATTAAAGATTATATCATAACCATTTTCACTTAATTGACTTATGGACAATAGATTATGCTTTAATCCTTCTACAAGAAGAACATTAGATATAGAGGGAAGATTACCATTGCCAATAGTACCAGAGCCAATAATCTTGCCCTTCTGATTCCCTCCAAACTTCACTTCTCCTCTGGATTTAAGCTCCAGGCTTTGGAACATAAACCTTTCTCCCGTCATGTGACGTGAGCAGCCAGAGTCCAGGTACCATGACTGGCGTCTTGACTTTTATGCTAAATACATCTGCAACAGGGATTATCTTATCCTTAGGTACCCATATCTTTTTGGGTCCTTTTGGGTAAGTTTCCTTGAAGGTCTGTCTGAACTTCTGTCTTTTTACAACAGTTTTGTTCTGATTGACTTTTGGCTTAAACACAGGAACATTCTGATCAGAACGTGTGTGTTTGATATCATTCAAATGACCAAACTTGAAATGAGAGTATAAGGGAGTTTTCTTAATTATAAGTTTATCAACAGGAATTGGATTTAAATCCTTTCCTGAGGAAAATTCATATCCAATTCCTTTCCTGTTGTTTCTGCTAACTCCAAAGATCATTGAAGCCATCTTGCTTCTATCTATGCTTTTAGCCAGAAACTTCTGAAAGCTAAAGTCATATTCTTCTAAAATGTTTTTGCATTTAGACTTAGTTTTAGACTCAGAGTCTTATTGAGCTTTTTCAAAATTAGTTTTCATTTTCAAATTGTTTTCTTTTAGCTCAGCAACTTCTGACTTTAACAGATTATTCTCAGATTCAAGATTGCATTTAAGCTTCTTGCATTTGAGCTTAATCTGGTTATAGTTTTTCAGGACTTCTGATAAGACTTTAATAAGCTCTTCCCTAGTGAGATCAGAAAGTACCTCTTCTGAGTCAGATTCAGAATCATACTCAGATCCAGATGATCCTTCATTCTGATCTTCCACGCCTGCCATCAGAGCCATGTTGGCGCATTCATCTTTAGATTCTGATGAGGATCCAGATTCATCTGAATCATCCCAGGTTGCCATTAGAACCTTCTTCTTGTGCTCAGGCTTTCTTCTGGGCTTTTCTTTCTGAAGCTTTGGACATTCATTTTTGTAATGACCAGGTTGTTTGCATTCAAAACAAACAACTTCCTTCTTTCCAGATCTTTTTGGTCCAGAGGACTCCTTGCGCTGATCTGGCTTCTTGAAGTTCTTGAACTTCCTCTGTTTGTGCTTCCAGAGTCTGATGATTCTTCTAGACAACAAGGACAGTTCATCTTCTTCTTCAAAAGAAGACTCTTCAGAACTCTCTTCTAATACATGCAAAGCTTTCACAAATTTGTTAGATTTTAAGGAAATTGACTTACCTTTCTTTTGAGGCTCATCTTCCTCAAGTTCAATTTCACGGCTCCTTAGTGAGCTGATTAGCTCCTCCAAAGTGATCTTGTTCAGATCCTTAGCTAGCTTCAGAGCAGTGACCATAGGTCTCCATCTGATAGGCAAGCTTCTGATGATCTTCTTCACATGATCAGCAGTTGAGTAGCCTTTGTCCAGCACTTTTAGACTAGCTGCGAGTATCTGGAATCAAGAGAACATAGTTTCTATAGACTCAGATTCTTCCATTTTGAACGCTTCATACTTCTGTATTAGCGCCTGAGCCTTGGTCTCTTTAACTTGTAGGTTTCCTTCGTGAGTCATCTTCAAAGACTCAAACATGTCAAATGCCGTTTCTCTATTTGTGATCTTCTCATACTCAGTATGAGATATTGCATTTAACAAGATTGTTCTAGCCTTGTGGTGATTTCTAAACTCCTTCTTTTGGGCTTCAGTCATAGATTTTCTATCTACTTTCTTACCATTCCCATCAGTGGGATGAACATACCCATCTATGACCAAGTCCCATAAATCAGCATCATAACCAAGGAAGAAACTTTATATTTTGTCCTTCCAATAATCAAATTTCTCCCCATCAAACATAGGGGGTTTTATGCTAATTCTATCCCTTTCTTCATATCTGTTGTTACTGTTAGATGTTGAAGTTTCAGCCATAATAACAACCAAATATATATATCAAAGTTTTCTCACTGGATCTTTTATGTCACTGTGAAGTGGTAGCACACACAGAACCGGAGCTCTGATACCAACTGAAGGTGAGAAAATACTTAGAAAGGGGGTTGAATAAGTATATAGAAAATATTATGGCAATAAAAACTCAAAGATTATTATCCTGGTTCGTTGAACTCAACTACTCCAGTCCACCCTATCAAGAGTGATTTGCCTTTCTCAACAAGGACTTAATCTACTATTAATCAAACTGATTACAATAGCAAGCACTAAGAACAACTGTTCTTAGTCTTCTTAAGAACAACTGATCACAAGTGGATCTTCTTAAGGACTTTTACAATAAAATGTAAGAACTAAACAAGTGTTTAAATTCTTCTAAGAAAGCTATATCACAACTGTGATTTTACGCTTAAGTTTAAGAACAGTGAAATAAATTCAGCAAAGAGTATAAATTGTATGAGAGCTTGTAATGAATTTCTTTCAATGATTTCGTCAACTGAAGAAGAGATATGGAGTCTTGCTTTTATAGGCACAGAAGTCCAAGTAGTTTTCACGTTGAAGGTTGTGTACTGAAAAGGGCTGAGACTTTTTGTCTTCACATCACATGACCTTTCCTAGAAATAGAATGCACAGAGAAATCCTTTTTGTCTGTGTTCTTGTGTCTAGCATAAATGAGGAAAGAGTCGTTTGGCCAAACCAACGAACATAACTTTGAATTCGTCTTCAACAAGTTTCAGAAAATACCATCAAAGCCTTGAGTGATCAGAGTCTTCTGATGTTCATCAGAGTTTGCTGAATCAGAGCAATGCAGCAAGTGTGCTTTCAGCGTGTAATAACATTAGAGCAGAGTTTTAGGAATCAGATCCTCAGTATTGGTAGCGTAGTACTATCAGAGTCTTCTGAAATAAACTAAGCTTGAAACTCTTCATACAAAATTCTTCAATGCTTCATATGCTTCTGGCTTCTGCTTCAGATTCTTCTGTAGCTTCTGCTTCAGATCCTTCTGTAGACAGCGCTCAAAATTTTCTGTAGGCAGCGTTCAGATTCTTCTAAGAGATGCTTCCGACGCTTCAGAGCCTTGCATATTTTCATGTTCAGATCTAATTTGCTTTCAGAATAATATTCACTTTAATATCTGCAACAAAAATACTTAAACAAATTTTAGAGTATATAATTCTTTAATACAAAATTTCGTAAGAGTTATCATCAAAACATAGAGATATAATTAAGAACCAATCTGTGTTCTAACAAATGATTCATTATGCATCGAACTTGCTTGCCTTTAATTGTTAATACATGTTCATCATCTGATTTTGCTTGATGCATGTTCATAATTGATATGTATGATGTCATATGCCTTTGTTGAATTATGGATACATAATCATGTGTTGTTCTTGGATGACTTGATCATATGATATTTGTTGCTTAATCTAGGTTGATTGCAATCTTGACGTTTTATTTAGCTTGTTATGCATGCTTGTTTATAATCATTGCTTGATTGATGTGTTACTTCATCGCGGATGTATGCTTGCTACCTGGCCTTTCACACGTGTTGTTCTGGATTTTCACATTCTATTAAATGTGCATCTATTTTGCCTGCTGCTTTTTACACATGTTATATGCTGAAACAGGCGTTGTTAAAAGTTGTCTTGCTTGTATGCTGGATTTTACTGCTACTTTATGCTGAAGCGTTGTTGTAGCGGTTGTTTTTATTTTTTTTTTCTCCTTATTTTGGCTTGTTTTCGCATGCTCCCTTAAGGCCTCTTAGTCCAACTTAATTTTGGATTAAGTTAGGAGTAGGATAGACATTAGGAGTTTAATCCATGCATGATAACAAAATGTTAGTCCCCTTTAACCTCAACCTTAGGTCCATCTTTTGCATGCTAACATTAGGATAGAATTTCCTCTCGCATTCCGACCTTAGAGCCATTTTGCATGATAACGTTAGGACCGAGCTTCCCCTTAGAATTTCTATGCGTCTTTCTTTTCTTCTCTCTTAAAACAACACCAAAACACTTAATAAAGATCATGTGCATTGTATGCCACGAGCCTTAAGTACATGAGAAAAGCTGAGCGGATGAATTTCTAACCTCCTCTTAGAATACTTTGTGTGCGAGATGCTTGGATTGTTAGTTCGAAGTATTCAATCCTATGTCATATACTTTAATGTGATGCATATTCCAAATGAAGTCAATTCACACTACAAGAAAAAATGAGATTTACGACACTTGAGTTGCGACAGTTATCACAAAACGGTCCTTATTTCTAGATTGCGACGGTTGTCACGACAGTTAGGGTCAACTGTCGTAGATTTTTTACGACAGTTATAAAAAAACCGTCCTTATTCCTGGACTATGACAGTTCTCACGACGGTTTGAGCCAACCGTCGCAGATTTTTTAGGCATGTTGTATAAAATAATTGCAACAGTTACCAAAGAATCGTCCTCTTTCCACACTCGCGACAGTTAAGACGAACTGTCGCAATTACTTTAGCCAATCATAATCACTATTTTTTATTCCTTTGATTTTTCACTTTTTTCTTTCATTTTTATTTTCCAAACTTTTCAAATTTATTAATTAATTTAATAAATTATTATTATAATTATCATGACAATGTAATTTAATATTTTTATTTAAAATAATAGTAAAATATATTCTGTTTTATTAAAATTAATTTTAGTAACAATGTTAATATATATATATATATATATATATATATATATATATATATATATATATATATATATATATATATATATATATATATATATATATATATATATATATATATATATATATATATATATATATATATATATATATATATATATATATATATATATATATATATATATATTTTTATTTAAAATAATAGTAAAATATATTCTGTTTTATTAAAATTAATTTTAGTAACAATGTTAATATATATATATATATATATATATATATATATATATATATATATATATATATATATATATATATATATATATATATATATATATATATATATATATATATATATATATATATATATATATATATATATATATATATATATATATATATATATATATATATATATATATATACTCCAGTTAAAACAACGCATGTCAAAAGTTAAAAGAACCGCGTGACCAAAATTGAAATAGACAAAATCCCTTTCTTTCTTTTCAGAATCATGTCTCTTATGCTTCTTCTTTTCGTATCTGGAAAAATTGAAACAACCACCACCACCACCACCAGACCACTGCAAAAACCGTAAACCCTAATCAACCAATCAAACTCTTAGATGAACAAAGCGACACCTATTTATGCTTTATTTCGATTCACTGTTCACTGATTTTTCTTCTTTATTGTTTTCTATTTTCTGTTTTGCTAAAAATAATCAGGTGGGAAAGTAAACGAAGTTCCTGTGATAAGAGTGTATGGTTCCTGCTCGCCAGAAAACTTGCTTGCACATTCATGGAGTAAGTTTCCATTTCAATTTTTTTCTCGTTTAAACCAATTGAAATGGATAGTTAATTATAAGGTTTTAAGAAACCGTGTGCGAAAACTGCCACGACAAAACGGATACTGATATAGTTATTCACCATTTTTATGATAAAAGAAAATAATTGTGATTTATTCACACGGCGGCGACTGTAATTAGTGTCACAACACCTAGACCAGCCAAAATCGTGGAAGCCTTTATGCGACCGCGACCGTTATTTAACACGTTCAATTATGCTTTCTGTTTACTTTTTTTTTAACACAATGCTTCTTGTTTACTTAAATCTTAGTAAATTGTTGTCATTATCGCGTCTAAGTTTAATCTAGAAAGTTGTAGTCTCGATGCAATAGCATATACACCAAAAACCTTGATGTTGATAGTTGTTTAAAACATTGGTCTTAAATGCAATATCTTTGAGTGTTAATAATTTCACACCCCAAAGTTCTCATGGCAGAACCTACAATTGCAACTACAACAATACAAACTCTCCAATCTTCATCTTCTTGTACTTACTTTTAATCATTCCAACACAATAGTAAAATAGTACATCTCCATATTATGTATAACCTAACTCTCTGCTGACGAACTTGTTTCGAACTGTATTGTCCCAACGATCGAACCTTCGAACCTTTCATTGAAAATGAACCAGCGGTAGCAGTGGCAGCCATTGATTAAATTCTTTATACTTGAAAGTTTGTTGTGTGAACAAGTTATGAAAATATACCAAATTAAGGTGTGTGTAATTGTTGTTTGAATACTTGAATAATAGACTAATGAACCATTTATATATGTAGTTGATTGAAGAATAGGCTAAATTGGAATAACGGCTGTTGATGTAATAGTTGTTTTCATATTGAAGAACTTTTGCACTTTGAAGATAAATCATATATCTAATGTGGTAACTGTTGCACACTGACAAGTGATAAGAACTTAATATAGGTTGTTTCTCTTATGTCAAATTCATTGTTTTATTTCTCTATACTTCATTACTCTGTCTTGAAGCATCATGTTGATAGAAGTCGATGCCTCATCGTTGATGCTTTGATTTAATCTTACCGTTTTTGTGTTTTGATTAATTGTCCTTTACACTATTTTACTTTGTCTTTTAGTAATTATTGTTTCATTTATCTTGCAGGTCTCAAGGTATTCTGTCATATTCAGTGGATCAAAGTTATTTGGCTTCTTGTAGATTTGTGCATTCATGAATTAATTTGGGATGTCAATAGACACTGCTCTATTTAACCCATTGGTTTATAACTCGATATTTCCTTTGTACTATTTCCTTTTAATGTGTCGTGTTGGACGACGGGGTATTTCAGGTAAATAAGAAGTACCATATGTTATTTATAACATTGGTGAAAGCATGCAATAACTGATCAAGTTGTGGAAGGAATATGAATCATCTCAATCTCAAGTTGAAAAAAATGCTGAAAGTCTTAATGATGGCCCCACTCTTGAAATTCGGATACCTGCTAAGCATGTCATTACTACAAACCACCAAGTAAGATCAACTTTGTTATTTTTTAATTTGGATTAGTGCCTTTGTTTTTGAGGACTTGGTACATTTATGACCGCTTTTACTGATTCTTGTTATTGGTGATGCCTTTGTTCTTGTTTTGCTTTCTTCATTTCATCTGATGTATTCTCGTAACATCTTATGTGAGGTATGTAGTTCTAGTAGCTTCCCCTCCCTACTGTTGCCATGTCAGCGTAACTAACCAAAAATTAGTTATGACCGAGTGTAGGTTAAAGGAACTTGGTTGTAGGATTAGACTAGCTATATAACCACCTATAGACAGTCAATTTCCTCTCATGTAACACATCTAAGTTACAATTATATTTGTTATTTGATTGAGAAAAGTTTAAGAATTTGGGTTCACTTGCTTATGATAGTGTTCTTGAAATCATTTCTGCTTTCATGTTTCATATAAAATAACTTTACATGTCTTTTTCCTCTGCTACATTTTTCTAGATCTGCCTTCAGTTTATACCACGTTAAAATATCTGATTCTATTTGCCTACATCAGATTTGTACTATGTGTGAACAAGATTTAGGAAATGATGCAATTGCACAATTTAAACAGACTATAGGCTTAGATAGGTGGGAGTGGGACATGGCATGTTTAGATGTTTAGACACTGGACTACAGTTGCAATGGGTTAGATAAATTTTGATTGGTTTTCTATTAGGCTGCTTCTGCTCCCGCTTAAGGGTGTAGAATGCTTACTTAATTATGATACTTGCTTGAATGCTGTCATTTCAATTTTAAAGAGTAAAATTTTAAATCAGACCAGAAATAAGATTAAGTCTATTGTGAACAAGGTAATACTGTTGTATTATACACAAATTCCTGCAACATTTATCTGGTTTCATTTCATTTTACTGCATACACTTCTCCACATATAAGAATACCAATAAATATTCATTTTGTTTCTGTGTGGTAATATGGATATATACTAATCATCATCTATCTGTGAAGAATAAATGAAGTGGTCACCTACGCCTCGTATCTACATATGATGTGTACCAAATTAAGATTCCATAGCCATGCATGCTGAAGAATGTCACACACATTCTGTTACATGTGTCCCTCTCTTACCCTTCCTCTCTTCCTAAAAATAACCACAACACAGCTTCTCGACTTCACCAGTTCACTCACCATTCTCTCAGTAGTAGTTTACAATCACAATCACAATGTCCAAACCTTTCCTATCTTTGCTTTCACTTTCCTTGCTACTCTTTGCAAGCGCGTGTTTAGCAACTCGCTCTGAGTTTGACAGACTCAACCAATGCCAATTAGACAATATCACTGCATTGGAACCAGACCACCGTGTTGAGTCCAAAGCTGGTCTCACTGAGACATGGAATCCAAATCACCCTGAGCTAAGATGTGCCGGTGTGTCTCTTATCAGACGCACCATCAACCCTAATGGATTCCACTTGCCATCTTTCTCACCCTCTCCACAATTGATTTTCATCATCCAAGGAGAGGGTGTTCTTGGACTTTCAGTTCCCGGTTTTCCCGAGACTTATGAAGAGCTACGTTCATCACAATCTACACAAGAGTCAAGGCAGCAATAAGGTGACAATGTAACAATGGCGATGGACCTCTTGTTGCCTTTAATCTTCATTTATCCACGTTCAGAAAAGGTGATACCATTGCCATTCCATCGGGAATTCCGTATTGGACATATAACAATGTCGATGAACCTCTTGTTGCCATTAGTCTTCTTGACACTTCCAACATTTCAAACCAGCTCGATTCAACCCCAAGAGTAAGTAATAGTGTAACTATACATTATATTCTCTGTTATAAATTGTTCTTACAGTAGGCTCTTGTGATTTGAACTTTAAAATTTTCTAATATATAATATGTTATACTCAATCAGTTCTCATGTAAATATGTGTTTTTCAGGTATTTTACCTTGGTGGGAACCCAGAGGCAGATTCCTTGAAACACAGGAAGAACAACAAGAAAGACATCAACAAAGCCACATTGTACCCGTTACTGGACAACACCAACAAGAAGAGGAATTCGAAGAACAAAATGAAGGTAACAGCGTTCTGAGTGGCTTCAGCTCAGAGTTTTTAGCACAAACGTTCAACACTGAAGAGGATACAGCTAAGAGACTTCGATCTCCACGAGACGAAAGGAGTCAAATTGTGAGGAGAAATCTGGGGTGAAAGCAGCTGTGCAGGTGTTAGGCCATAGTTGTCAGCAGAAAGTTTCAAGTGAGATTGGTGTAGTTGGTAATATTATTTATAAGGATATTGGAAATGATGATTTTGATGAGTCCATTTTGGAACAAATTGACATTCTTTGTGAGGAGAGATCTGCGGTGAAAGCGGTGTAGTTGGTAACGTTGATTTGGTTTCAGGAACTAGTTATGTTTCTAAGGGTATAGGAAATGGTGACATGTTTAGTCCTGGGATTGCTTTGGATCATAAAGAAGAATGTGTGCATAGTGATAGTACTAGGCAAGGTTCATTGAGTGGAACCATGCCGGAGGAATATTCTAAATACTTGGAATCCCTAAATGATAGACAAAGAGAAGCAGCTTGCACTGATGTTTCCACTCCTTTAATGATTGTAGCTGGTCCAGGAAGTGGAAAGGTTTTATAAACACTGCTTTGTCAACATTTTATTTTTCCTTTGAGTATTTGCTTTTTATATTGGAACTGAATTGTTTATATTTATTGATGATCCCAGACATCTACAATGGTTGAGCGAGTTTTGATGCTGCTTAATGAGGTGACACATTTTTTTTTCCTGTGATTTATGATATAGATACAGTACACTTATCTTTCATTCTTGTCCCTCTTTTTCTCTGTTTCCGAGTTGATTTGTTTTGAGCTAATGTGTTTAAATCTTTTTGCTTCTAATTTCCACTATCCGCTAAATGTGTGCAGGGCATTAGTCCGTCAAACATTCTTGCAATGACATTTACATGCGCAGCAGCTGCTGAAATGAGAAAATGTGTTGGATCTATAACTGGGAAGGAAATAGCAAAAGAACTTACAGTCAGCACTTTTCATTCATTTTGCTTGCAACTTTGTCGTTCACATGTAGAAAAGTTAGTTACTCTGAATTTGAAGCGGTGATATCATTGCCATTCCATCGGGAATTCCGTATTGGACATATAACAATAGTGATGAACCTCTTGTTGCCATTAGTCTTCTTGACACTTCCAACATTGCAAACCAGCTCGATTCAACCCCAAGAGTAAGTAATAGTGTAACTATACATTATATTCTCTGTTATAAATTGTTCTTACAGTAGGCTCTTGTGATTTGAACTTTAAAAGTTTTTAATGTATAATATGTTATACTCAATCAATTATCATGTAAATATGTGTATTTCAGGTGTTTTACCTTGGTGGGAACCCAGAGGCAGAGTTCCTTGAAACACAGGAAGAACAACAAGAAAGACATCAACAAAGCCACATTGTACCCGTTACTGGACAACACCAACAAGAAGAGGAATCCGAAGAACAAAATGAAGGTAACAGCGTTCTGAGTGGCTTCAGCTCAGAGTTTTTAGCACAAACGTTCAACATTGAAGAGGATACAGCTAAGAGACTTCGATCTCCACAAGACGAAAGGAGTCAAATTGTGAGGAGAAATCTGGGGTGAAAGCAGCTGGGCAGGTGTTAGACCATAGTTGTCAGGAGAAACTTTCAAGTGAGATTGGTGTAGTTGGTAATATTATTTATAAGGATATTGGAAATGATGATTTTGATGAGTCTATTTTGGAACAAATTGACATTCTTTGTGAGGAGAGATCTACGGTGAAAACGGTGTAGTTGGTAACGTTGATCTGGTTTCAGGAACTAGTTCTGTTTCTAAAGGTATAGGAAATGGTGACATGTTTAGTCCTGGGATTGCTTTGGATCATAAAGAAGAATGTGTGCATAGTGATAGTACTAGGCAAGGCTTATTGAGTGGATCCATGCCGGAGGAATATTCTAAAAACTTGGAATCCCTAAATGATAGACAAAGAGAAGTAGCTTGCACTGATGTTTCCACTCCTTTAATGATTGTAGCTGGTCCAGGAAGTGGAAAGGTTTTATAAACACCGCTTCGTCAACATTTTATTTTTCCTTTGAGTATTTTCTTTTTATATTGGAACTGAATTGTTTATATTTATTGATGATACCAGACATCTACAATGGTTGAGCGAGTTTTGATGCTGCTTAATGAGGTGACACATTTTTTCTGCGATTTATGATATAGATATAATACACTTATCTTTCATTCTTGTCCTTCTTTTTCTCTGTTTCCGAGTTGATTTGTTTTGAGCTGATGTGTTTAAATCTTTTTGCTTCTAATTTCCACTATCCGCTAAATGTGTGCAGGGCGTTAGTCCGTCAAACATTCTTGCAGTGACATTTACATCCGTAGCAGCTACTGAAATGAGAAAACGTGTTGGAGCCATAACTGGGAAGGAAATAGAAAAAGAACTTACAATAAGCACTTTTCATTCATTTTGCTTGCAACTTTGTCGTTCACATGCAGAAAAGTTAGTTACTCTGAATTTGCTGGAGTTTTTTTCTTACTTTGTTAATTAGTTGCAGCTTATAAATTCCAACTTGTGAGCTTCTTTGTGTTGTGTCTACTACGCCGTGGCTCTTTTAGGATGCCTCAAATGACATGCCAATGAAAGATCACTCCTTAGTTCATAGTCATGATAGGTTTGTTGCAAAATAGCTTCTCTGTAGTCAATTTTATGGCGTAGTTTGCTGTAGACCGTTCGATTGAGAAAGATAATTGTTTCTTAATCTAACAGTTTGCGACTTGTTGTAGATGATTCAAATCTGATCTACTGTGGTTGTGTTTTTTTATTTCGGTTTGATGTTTGGATTTGTCATTGAATGATATGTTAATTGTTAGTAGAGATACATGCAAATCCATAAATTATGCGGAAAGCCGGTTCTGCAGAAAAGATTATGAACAGGTATATATTCAATGCCTCTCCTTAGTTATTGGAAAGTTTTAGCAATGTTTTTGTAGAAATTTGGTAATTTATCTTGTTTGAAATAAAATTATATTTTTCCTTGATACTTTGTTATATGTGATTTTTGTCAGTGCTTACACATGAAATCTAATAGAATTAATGAAGATTGATTTTGGAGAAATTACATGTTATGACTTGGCAATAGCAAGTCCAATTAAATTTAATTGCATACTAAATTTTTGTTGTCTATTTTTTCACAGTTATGTGAAGGCCTTCAAAGAATGTTGGGAGAGCCAGTTTCAGTGGGCGTGGATGATCTAACGTGGACAATGGTGAAGTGTATGACTCCTAGAGTTGTGATATTGATAGTAGTAAAAGTGGATTATTGACAGAAAGTTACAGCAAACCGAATGTTGCTCTTTCTGCGATGCATGAATGTTTTGAGCCCCTAAAGGAATCCTCCTCTATAAGAGATCTGGTGGAAGATGTTATGCTCAAATTAGATTAACAACTACATTCCTATGTAAGATAGGATTAGAGGACGTTAAAATATATACAAGTTAATTAAGTGCTTATTCAATAAGTGATTACCATATAACTTATATGTAAGCTATCTTTTCCTATAATTAAGAGGGAATTAGTTTAAGCTCTGCATCAATTGACACAACTTGTACTTACTTAACATTTGGTGACACATGTTCTTCGATACTTAATCAGGGAGATGTTTGTTGATTTTTCAAATTTAGTTCTTTTCTGATTTGTGTTTTCTTAATGTTAGTTGATACATCAAGGTTTTATAATATCTTTGATATTATATTAGAGTAGCTTTAGTAATTTTCTACTATTAGTATTATAGAAATATATATTTTTTATTTTTTATAATATACTTAAAATATTAAGGGTAGAATTTTTTAAAAATATTTGCAATTTGCGGCGGTTCAATTCTACTATTAGTATTATAGAAATATATATATATATATATATATATATATATATATATATATATATATATATATATATATATATATATATATATATATATATATATATATATATATATATATATATATATATATATATATATATATATATATATATATATATATATATATATATATATATATATATATATATATATATATATATATATATATATATATATATATATTATTTTTTATAATATAGCTAAAATATTAAGGGTAGAATTTTTTTAAAATATTCGTAATTTGCGGCCGTTCAAACCGCCACAATTTACCTGCACTTAAAAATCAAAACCATATTCACGACAGTATTTAACTGTTGTCATTTCTAATTTATGTCAGTTCCAACCAGTCGTGAAATAGAGTTCACGACAGTTTTAAACCGTCACAATCAACAATGAAAATAAAAATCAAAAGGCTAGTAACGACGGTCTTTAACCGTCGCTATCTCCCGTTTAGGTCAGTTCAAGCCCGTCGTGAAATATAATGACGGTTGTGTGTGACGATTTTTTCAACCGTCGCTAAACAGCCTGGGGACACACGTTTTTGCGACGGTACTACAACCGTCGTAGAATGTAATTGGTGGTGGTTTTAACCGTCGTAACCTGCCAAAATAACCGTCGCAATCCATCGTTTTTCTTGTAGTGTCATTAATCTAAAATCCACAAACAAATTCAAATCAGTTTTATCCTTCGGGATCGTTTGTCAAACCATTTTCATAAAGAGTATGTTACTTTTCCGTTCTACTGCAAACAGGCATCGACCCTAACTGCTGGAATGGGAACTTAGTGTCGCTCATAAAAAACACTAAGAAACTCGTGGTGAGCCGAACTACGACTGCTCTGATTTTTCATTCCAGATGAGGATACGTAGGCACAAGACGGCAATGCCTTGGTGAGAAACCTTTCCCCCATTCACCCGTAGTTTTCTGAACTATGTTAACTCTGACTTTCTCATTGCACGAGAGAATGCGTAGGCATAGGGTGACAAAGTCCTATCGAGTCTCCTTTTTTTCTTTTACGGTTCTCGTTTCCGTTTAGCAGTAGGCTTTAGATAACACACTTATTGATTAGGCAACAAACGTGTATCCTGTTGAGTACAATAGACGCAAGGGGGTGATAATACCTTCCTCTCGCGTAATCGACTCTCGAACCCCAGATTTGGTTGGGACGACCATGTCTTCTACCTCATTTGAGGTTTTCTTCGATAGTTTCATTTCCCTTCATTGGGATAAATAACATTCGGCGATGACTCTTCTGTTTTTCCGCTAGGTTTTTTTCGCAGTTGCGACACCAAGTCATTTGTAAAAGCATTTTTCAAGTAACAAAATAGTGTAATTGGTTACACTCTGTTGGTAACCAGTTACAAGTTCTTTTTTGTGATATTTTTCAAATATTTTAAAGGTGTAAGCAATTAACAATTTATACAACCAGTTACGTTGTCTGGATCTTTGAAAAAATTGAACGTTCAAAATTTTAGAATGCATTCTTTCATAAACCATTTATATTCTAAACAAATACAAACCTTCACAAATATCTACCAACATGTAAAACTAATCCAACATGTTTCATAGGATGTATATAAGGTAAATCATTCAAAATTCTATTTCACCTCTTCTACTCAAGTTTAAATAAGAATTCAAATATGTTTAAGACTTTTTCTCCATCCTAAATCTTGAAACCATTTTTTTTTTCATAAATTGTCATATCATTGCAAAATGTTCCAGAGCATTTTAAGGTTATTAGATTTTTAGGAATTTTATTTTTTTACACTATTATTCATAAGTTTATCATTGTTCTTCTGCAAAATAAAAGAAACTGAGCCTTTACAAAATAACGAGACATATTCTTAAAATCTAATTCATCCTCCCACTCTTAGGTTATCCTTTGTCCTTTTATCTCAAAACTTATTTCTTAAGTTTATTGATTTGATTTATTTTATAATTTTTGATATTTTACTTTATTATCAATTATTAAAATTATATATATAGTCAAATAAATCATTGAAAAGTATTTCTTTCTCATGAGTTAGTTTTAGAGTCTTCTAAATTTTTGAATATTATACTTTTATTTAGTTTTGATAGTGTTTTTTATTCTATTATTATATTTTTATTTCACAGATCATAGATATGAGATATCAAATATTTATATTAGTTTAAATATTATGTGTTATGGGTTTTTAGTTAATGACTCTCTTAATATATTATTTGTTATATATTTTGAATGGAAACTTTAGGCCCATACTAGTATAAAATTTGTCATTTGTATCTAGTATGACAACTCTTTTTTTTAGGAACTTTGGACTTTCTAATTTTTTTACTATCATCTATTATTTTTTTCATGGTTTAAAATATTTCCCATGATAAAAAATATCATAGTTACGTATATTGGAAATTAATGAACAATTAATGTCTATAGGAGTGTTTAAATATGACAAAGTTAAAGAGGATAAAAGTATTCTATAGACAAAAGTGGAAAGTCCCTTCAAATCTGTCTGAAGGAATTTTGGTAAGTTTTTTTACTAAACATCCACCATTAGAATTTGCCTTTAATTTGTATGAAGGGATTGTTATTAGTTTTTACACTAAACATCCACCAGGTGAAGTTGCCGTTAAATATGTCTCGAGTTACTGAAAGTTTGAATTTCGAATTCAAAATATACCGCACTTCATGAGTGGTGCATAATGTAAGTATAGGCGAACCATTACAATATTATGTAAAAAATGTGTTGTTTCATCAAGAGTTGCAAACTTGTGAAACAACACATGCATGGCCTATAAATACATTATTCCAAAAATTCTTCCTTACATTCGAGTTCTTCACTAGTCTTGTGCAGACTCGATTCAAAGGCTGAATTATCCTAAGAATTCTTGCTTTCTAAACTCTAAGACAATAAAGAGAGTGATTGAAATACTTTTAAGGAAAGTGACTCCATTCACGATTCAGACCTAGATCCATTCAACTTTACAAATATTTCTAACAATCATAAAAGTATTCAAATGGCTTCTGACTTTGCAGTTTCAAGTATCAAGGTTATGAACAAGGACCTTTTCAAGTTGGATCGCTTTGATGGAATAACTACACCCGATGGAAAGATAAGATGACATTCCTATTGACCGCTCTAAAAGTTCACTATGTTTTAGATCATAACTTACCACCAATTTCTTAACCAACTGAGGATGACTCGGATAAAATCAAGAAGGAGGGTAAGAAACGTAAAGAGGAAAAATTGCTATACCATACACATATCCTGAATACATTATTTGATCATCTCCATGACCTTTATACGGATACTCAGTCTACAACAAAAAAATGGAAAGCACTCGAATTTAAATTTAAGGCCGAAGAGGAAGGTACAAAGAAGTTTTTAATTTTGATATACTTTGAATTTAAATTCATAGATTTCAAGCCCATTCTTCCCCAAGTGCACGAGTTACAGGTTCTCGTGAATAAAATAAATACTGTGAAAATATACTTTCCTGAGACCTTTCATGTTGTTGCAATCATTGCAAAATTACCACTTTCATGGAAAAGCTATAGAAAGGAATTGTTGCATAGTTCTGGGGATTTGTTGGGTAAACTGCGATAGCCAAACCACAGTTTTGTTAGAAGTTCCATTGGAAAAATACATTGTTTCAAAGGTGTTCATACACTGTGATAGCCAAACCACTTTATCAAGAGCATTTAGCGAAGTGTATAATGAAAAGTCTTGACACATAGGACTTATACATACCTTTATGAGAAAATTGATCAAAGAATGAATCATTTCAATCACATATATACAAATGAGCTATAATTTAGTTGATCCATTTATTAATCCACTGACCAGAGACTTAGTAAAAATAACCTCGAGAGGCATGAGGTTGAAACTCCTTGAGTAAGAGTTCCGACAGTGGCAACAATCAAATATTAAGTTAATAGAACATTAACCTCAATGTTCACGGGTAACAAGAAATTGTTGATTTGGATGTTTGTCGAACATTTCGTGATAATTTTGACCTTTAAAATGAGTGTTGTGTTTTTATTTAAACTCTTAATGAAGTTCAATACCGAGAGTATGTGTCTCATGGAAAAGGATACAATATGAACTTCCCCTATGTGAATTTCGAGATGGTGTCGTGTCAAAGTGAGAGTTGGAGTTTGTCTCACGTAAAATTCATGAAACAAGAAAGCATATGACTATAAATAAGTGTTAATCGAGATATATAGGGGAAGAACCCTTAAAGAGTGTGTGTAAGGTAACTCCGGTATAATCATATGGATTAATGGTTTAAAAGCACTACTACCTAACATTTCAATTAAACTTTACGTTGCCCTCACTAAGGTTAATTTTAAAATCAAAATGTACCTATCTGTATTAACACTCTTTATACTTCATTTTATTGAAATTTTGGTCATATTTTGCACTAAACATCGACCAAGGAAAGTTTCCGTTAAATTTGTCTCGGGATACTGAAAGTTTGAATTTCGTATTCAAAATATACAATATTTTATGAAGTGGTGTATAATGTAACTATAGTCGAACCATTGTAATCTTATGCTAAAAAGGTGTTGTTTCTTTAAGAGTTGAAAACTTGTGAAACAACACATGCATGACCTATAAGTACATTATTCAGAATCCAAAAATCATACAATAAAAATTATAAATTCTCCATTATTCTAGACACTCTTCCTTGCATTTGAGTTCTTCACCAATCTTGTGCAGACTCGATTCAAAGGCTGAACTATCCTGGGTATTCTTGCTTTCTAAACTCTAGGACAATAAAGAGAGTGCTTGAAATAATTTTAAGGAAAGTAACTCCATTCAAAATTCATACCTATATCCATTCAACTTTACCAATATTTCTAACAGCATATACATGCGCAATTTTAATTGTCTGATAAAACTATAACTAAAAAAGATAGTTGAAAGGAAGAATCAACTGTTTATGGTTGATTGAATTATACATACTTTTTTTAATGGGAAAAGATTGTTCATACTCATAGAAGTATAAAAATTTATTAATTAAAAAACATAATAGCTAAGAGGAACACCAAAATACTCTTAATTTATTTATTCATAGTAGAAAAGTGGAGATATATTTATAGTTACAAGAGAACATTATTATTTTATTTCTTGCTCACTATGAGCTATATCTCTTGATAGCATACATGCATACTATTTGTTCATTCGTTAAAAAGTATCCAAAATTGAAGATAGACGGTTTACTGTTTCACGGCTTCCTATCTCTCTTTGTTGAGATTGAGAGTTTGCAAAGTAAGATTGTTTCTGATTCTCTAATAACCTATCAACCTCTTGGGCTGATCCAGGGAATGTAAGCTCTTTCACTGGTCGTTGTATCTGACTAATCACATTGTCCTCCTTGCCTTCAAATTTTCAATCACCCACAAAATAAATATATCTTAATAACTATTTTCTCCATGATTTAAATAGAAGCGTACTTTTAAAAATACATACTTAAAATGAATGTATATAGAGAAGGAGGTTGATTGATATTATATATACCTGCAAGAAAGTTTCTCTGGTTGTTCTTAGCATTGATACCAAATCCAAGCAAATTGAGATTTGAGGAAGCTTTTATTGCAACTGGATGACCTGCTGGAATTACAACAACATCTCCTGGAGACAACTTCGCTTTATAATTTTGCACTTCTGTGTTTATCTCTTCTTCTCCTTTTTTCTCTTCCTCGTCATCTTCTTTTCTCTGCCCTTGTCGGTTCTCATTTCTTTGAGACACAAGTTCTAAATCTCCTTTTCCTTCGTTAACAGTTATTATTACTATAGCCCTTGAATTGTAGTGTGGCAACAATAGAGATCCCTAAAATTCAATTTGAAACAATAATTAAATAAACAGTTTAGTTGTATGTTCTATAATTAAAACATGTTGTTGAGTATATAAAATTTATCGTCTATTAGATGTCATCTTAATAACAAAAGTTTGACATTATAACTTCAATGAAAAAATCAAATTATTTAGAACAATTGAAATTTGATCAAGTGAAATCTTGTTGCGCAATTTAGTTAGTTTCCAATATTATAAAATAATTTTATCATACCTCCTTAATCTCCACAGAATTGACAAGTATATCCAAGTCTTGAAGTTGTGGATTTTTCTCTGGGGTGATTTCAAAGAATTTGCCAAACTTGTTGGAGTAGATAGGATTGCGACTTCTCAAGTTGAATGGTTCAGATTCAGAAGATACACTTTTTTTGGAGCTAGATTTTGCATTTTTGCTCAATTCCTCAATTTGTTCCCTTGATAATTTGACAATTACAGCCTCTTCTTGACTCTGTTGTCTCTTATCCCTGAGACTTCTTCTGTGTCGTGTCTCTTTTTCCTGCTCTTCTAAAAGAATCTTCTCTATCTCTTCGTAACCGGTCTATGTTTTTTACAAAATTTACAATGACAAAGAAAATATTAACAAGTAAAAAACAAAACTAATACATAAAAAATGAAGATATTGTGTGTTTTGTGCTTACATTGAAGGAAGCTTCTAAAACGTTCTTGCTGAATCCAGATAAGATGGATTGTTGGTATTGATTTCCAGACAGTAAGAAAGACTATTGAAAAAAAAAAAAAAAAAAAGATCATTAGAAGAACTTTAAAGTAAAATATGTATAAATAAATCACAATCATTATTGTGATGTTACGACAGAGAACCTTAAATTTTTTTATACAAGTGCATGGAGACCATATTTAATATCATAAGAGGTAAACATTGGCTATATTACCTGAATTTGGCCAGGTCTATTTACGGGAATGGCGAGATCTAATACTCTAAGATCTTCGTCATCATCTCGATTAACCAAATAAGCAATGGTGCCAGCAGAAAGTTTTATCGTATCTCCACGCTCAAGATTGTAGGAGTTTCTATCGTCGGGTTTCAACACTGTAAGTATAGCTTTTCCTGAAAAATTATTACAATTAACATTAATTTATCCTTACAAAACAAAGTAATAAACTTGGTTTCTTTTAAATAAATTATTTGTAATTAATTTTAAATATCAACTTGATAAATAATAAAGTACCACTCAGAACAACAAGGATGAAATCAGCATCGGTGTATTGTGGAAGAAATATAGTGTGAGGTTTTGACTTATATTCCAAAAGACGGTAATTTTGAAGATTCTCAAATATTTTGGAACGTTGGTCAAATTTTTGGAGAAGACGGATGTGACCGTTTTCATTCTCAAAAAGAGTTTGAAATCGGTTAGACTCAAAGATAAATGGATTTTCTCGATCGGATCTAGAAGTGGCACAAACTGAAGCTAGGAAAGCAATTCCCAGCAGCATCAAAAGTGGAAATGAAGCTTTCATAGTGGTAGAAGCCATGTTGGTTTGAGTTAATGATTCACTTTGCTCGATGTGGATGAATGAAGTACAATGAGATGAGAGGGTATTTATAGATATAGAAAATAAAACATTTGGCAATGTTATGCCATGCATATAGACGTGTGTTAAAATGTACAAAATTGTGGTGGCAAAATGAAAAGAACATAACTTGGGTGATGAATCTGGACATTCTTTTGGAAAAAGAGGATGCTTTATATTTGCCTTCGTCAATCACCAATGGCTGGATTTTCGTGCATGTATGAATTAGTGAAGTTACTAAGAAAGCTAACAGTGTTATGAATAAAAGCATATACTTTTTTCTATAATATGTTATTTACTATGCTTAGGGGTGTAGTACAAATTTTCTATATTAAATGAGTTGCTTTGATGGAACACTTACTATTTTTAATGTATCTATTGTTTGATTCCTTTTTATTAAGGTAATAAATAGAATTGATTTTGAAGACGAAGATATTTAAATGTAATGTAATTTAAGTTTAAATTTGTTTTAGTTTTAGTTTTTATCTTATTATAATTCAAATTCAACTTTAAGTTAATGTATATAAGTCTAAAGTTAGTTACAAATTCTAGTAGATTAAAGTAGATTGAACATTTCGGAAATAGAACTTGAGATTGAGAAAATATAGTTATTCTCTCCCTCTCTCTCTTGTGCAATAATCTAGTTTTGTTGTTAACTCCAACAATTGGTATCCAGAGCTTCAATTCTAATTCACAAGAAAACACGAGTGTACATGAGGTGGATGATTGATTTCGTTTCTAAAACTAGTGTTAATTTGAAGATCGAAATCAAAGAGATTGACAAATCTTGATTCTCCGAGTTTGGAAAATACGAGTGTTGGTGAGAATTGAGTGATTTGCACAAGAACGAATATGAACGGCAGAAACGGTACCTTGAATATAAAGTTTCTAGTATTCGAAGGAAAGAATTTGAATATGTGGTCGATTAAGAGGCGTGTGTTGTTTGGTGATCAAGATGTTCTTGATCTCGTCAATGACGGTTAAACGACGGTTGCTGAAAATGCAACAGAAGCAAAAAGAGACGTTGTTATATATCTATTAGTGTGTGGATATGAAGGTGTTTGAGAAGATTGTCGACTCAATGACAGCGAAGGTGGCGTGGGATACACTTTTATGGTGCTATGGTGGTGACACATCTGTTAAGAAATTAAAGTTGCAATCCCTACGCAAGTAATACGAGAATCTCAGCAAGAAGAACAATGAGAAGCTGCCTGATTACATCTCTAGAGTGATTGTGATCACGAATGAGATAAATTCCTGTGGAGTAACGCTCTATGAACAAGTAATCACTGAAAAGGTACTAAGATCACCTACTCCTCAGTTTAATTGCATAGTTGTAGCCATACAACAGTCGAAAGGCACCATCACCATGAGAATTGAAGAGCTTCAGAGTAGTTTAGAGCCACAAGAGTTATGTCTGACTAAAAGAAATTCTGAAAGGGAAATATAATAGGTCTGAAAGCTCAAACTCTGAAAGCTTCTTTTGTCCAGAAGAACTAGAAACAAGAAGGGCTAAAGAACAAGACAAAGAATCGTGATGGTGCTCAAAAGTCACAACTCTTCAATTCAGATGAGAAGAAACATAAGAATGTTCATAAGGGAAAGGAGAAACTTGATAAGAGAAAGGTTCAGTGCTACAATTGCAACAAGTTTGACCATTTTTCTGTTGATTACTGGTCAAACAAGGTTACCTAGGGTGAAGAAGTCAACATATTCAAAGGAGATTCTGATGATGAACCTATGTTATTTATGACATTTGAGAATGCAAGTGAAAAATTGGTAGGCAGGTGGTATATGAAAATTGGATGCTCAAATCACCTAATTGGAAATAAGCAATATCTGGTTGATTTTTACTCTAGTAGAAAGACCGAGATTAGATGTGTTGATGATGAGTATTTGATTGTTAAAGAATGGTATCTTGCTTGGGGTATCTTTGTTGTGAGATAAGTCCTACACCCGAATTTAAGTGAACTTATTATAGGAAGGTGATATGATCGACGAGGCTTATATGGAGTGAGTCCCGACCAAGCTGCCTTGAGAATCACTGCTCAGTTGAGACCCTCTTGAAAATTAGTTATGTTGATCGAGTAGTCGTGAAAACATATACTATTTTCGACTAGGAGTCTGTGATATTGGGGGCCGTAGTTACCTTAACCCTACTTTGGCCTTATCTAGGATGTAGTGCGAGGACTATGAGGGAGTATTGCCAAAATAGTTGCTACGCGATACTACACTCAAAAGAGGTTCTCTTGAGAATATTATTAACCACTGAGTCAGTCGGAAAATTGGTAATATCCAAAAGACGGACTGATGATTTTGGGCACCTCTTTAGGACGTTGTTCTGCAGGTACAATTAACCCTATAGTACATACCCTTTGGGATGGGTTGCCCCTGGCTCCGCTCATGTTCCTCTAACCTAGGACCCTTGTTTGCTTGTGTGTTTTGCATCCTGTCTTGCATCGCATTGCATCCTATTTGCATCTTTGCATGATCCATTGCATATCATATGTCTGTCAGGTAACTCATGCCCAGTTGTCTTTATCTTCCAGTGTCCCTTTGAGTCGTCAAGTTGATTCCTCGACACAGATATTAGACTAAAGCTAACTATAGACGCCAAATGTCAGAACAAGAGACATATAATGCAAAAATCCGAACAGAGATCGATGAGTTGAAATCAGGCATGACCAAGCTCACCGAGATGCTTCAAGTACTGATTACCAGAGGAGAGCCACCTCAGAGGACCGTCATTCAAGAAGTTTTAAATGTTGATCTACCTCCTGTTCAATTGCCACCATCTACTTGGCCAGAGTTTGGTTTACCTCCTAACTACTCTCCACCTCTTGCATCTACTGATATGATTGGTTAGACTGTCAGACCAGTTTTTCAAGCTCCCATGTCGCCGAGCCCATACATGTGGTCCACACTATTAACCAGGCTATCCAAGCTCCCTTTGAGAACCCTCCCTATGAGTACAATGTTGCCAGTGCTCAAGGGGAAGACCATGACGATTTTGTTGAGCCTGAGGTTGTCCGCGAACAGTTTCAGATCATAAATAAGAGACTTCAAGCTGTCGAGGGTACTGATTTCTTCAACGTAGATGCAAATAATATGTGTTTAGCTTCTGGTCTTGTTTTTCCTGCTAAATTCAAGACTCTTGGGTTTGTGAAGTATAAAGGTCACTTATGTCCAAGAGCCTATCTAGTCATGTACTTCCGAAGGATGGCATCTTACACCCACAATCAGAAGCTGCTCATCCATTGCTTTCAGGACAGTTTGAGTGGTGCTTCTCTCAAATGGTATATGAACTTAGATAATAACAGTGTCCACTGCTTCCAGGATCTCGCCAACGCTTTTATGAAGTAATACAAATACAATTTGGACATGGCTCCTGATCATCGTCAACTTCAAAGCATGTCTCAGGGTGAAAGAGAGTCGTTTAAGGAGTACGCTCAGCGTTGGAGGAAGTTAGCTTCCCAAATTGAACCCCCTATAGCAGAGAAGGAGCTAACAGGAATGTTCATGGATACTTTGTCTCCTTTCTATTGGGAAAAGATGATTGGGAGTGTCTCTTCAAACTTTACAGATCTGGTGACTATTGGCCAAAGGTTAGAAGAAGGTTTGAAAAATGGTAAGGTATCCAAAGCTGCCGAATCATCTAATGGTGCAAAGAAATCCTATGGGAATTTCCAAAAGAGGAAAGAGGATCAGACCAATGCTATCATGACTGAAGCAAGAAGGCCTCATCCATGGATCTCAATCTGTTGATCATCATGTTGTTGCTACTGTTGCTGCTCCACAACCAGCTCAGACTCCTCAACGTCCAGCTGTTAGATAGAACCAGTATTGAAATAGGAATCAATTTGATCCTATTCCCATGACTTACACAGAAGTATATCTTGACATGGTTCGAGAAGGGTTGATCACTACAAGGGCTTTACCAC
The DNA here is from genome assembly GCA_963859935.3 of Lathyrus sativus. Taxonomy (NCBI): domain Eukaryota; kingdom Viridiplantae; phylum Streptophyta; class Magnoliopsida; order Fabales; family Fabaceae; genus Lathyrus; species Lathyrus sativus. The sequence goes on along the minus strand of OZ012739.1, from coordinate 17,706,033 downwards.
CTCCTCCTAACACTCCTCCAGCTGGATTTAGGGATGATCTTCATTGCGCTTTTCATGAGGGTGCCCAAGGCCATGACTTAGAGCATTGTTTTGCACTGAAAGCTAGAGTGCGTGAGTTGGTTAGAGCTGGAATACTTGATTTTGAGAATAGTCATCCGAATGTCCAGAACAATCCTTTTCCAGCGCATCAAAAGTGAATCTTCGGCCTGATCCCAGCGGATTATTTTCCTAAACGCCAGTGTTTCAACTAGGACGGCTCATCTTTGTACTGATTTAGTCACTAGGCCTTTTGTTTCTCGTTGTTTGTACTTTTCTTATTTTTGTATTAGATGTTTGCCTTCAAATTATAATTGTACTTTTATATTAATGAAATGACCATTGCGAATTTTGATTCAATTCATTTTGTCCATTTTTTGCATCTTTATGCTTTATCTTTTAAAATATGCACCTTTTTATTCAGATTTTTGATATGCAAAGATTGGAGGGAGGATGATGAAAACGTTATACCCATAACTGATGTCAGTATGCTTTCAATCAAACTTTGTTGATGATGTAAGGCATTATTTCAATCCCCAATCACTAGAGAAATAAGGAAGTTATTCCCTTGTCACCCCTTTGAGCCCAGAAGTTGGAGTTTCTTTCTTTACAAAAAACCCACAATCTTAACCTGGGGCATGGGTAGTTCTCAGTTAACTTGGTTGTGTATTCCTATAATAGGCCTTTCATGTGAAGGTTTCATTCACAAGTTTTCCTTCGCACATCACAAGCGAGTGTTGGAGATGTCTTTTAAGTCGATGATGGTACACCGTAATCATTAGAGCTAGGGTCACTTTCTTCCACACAAAAATCAAAAGAAAAAGCCCGCTAAGTCAAAACCTATGAAGGAGACTTAGGCAAAACTGGGGCATCCCGCTGACTGTGTGCTTTAAAAGAAACAGTTCAAGCAAAAGTTAGGGATAATAAAAAGAGGGGACCTTTAAATCCTTACCCTGAAAATTCTCAATGTCAAAACAACCAAATGTTATAGGGAAGTAGTGGCTACCTTTTCATAGGTCCCTTGATTTCTGAACCATCATTGCTACCATCAACGCAATTCCTAACCTATAGGAACCTAAATGCATGATAGGAGTTAACTGAGTGTATGACTAAGGATTATCACGTAGATTGGATGGGTACAAATAAACTTTGAGCCTTTATCCTTTTTTTCATAAACCGTGAACCAGGCCACGTTACAACCCTCAAAAGACCTAACTGAAGCAAAGTTATTTTGAAAGCATACTACAACAAGGTTACGTAGGTTGACTCCAAAAGATCTTTACGAATCATTTATTTTGGCAGTACACCTTTGTTTTAAACATTGAGCATCTTGAACCACTGTGTTCTGACCAATGACTCATTTCAACCTAAAATATAAACACTTATTCTATTTCAACCTAAAAGTATTCTTATTATTAACAAAAACATAAGCAAAATATAAATGGAATAAAATATGTAAAAGAAAATCTCACTGTCACTATGAATGACTGTATATATATGAAGTTGCATACACCGAAACTATGCCTACGTACAAACTAGGCAAAAGTTAGGGCGATTCAGCTCATAGTTTGTACGTAGGCATAGAACTGCTGTGTTATGCCGAGTCATTTTTCTTTTACTTTTGAGCCAGCCTGTAGGTAGATAGATTAATACACCCTTTCCAGAAAACAACAAGCGTGGATCCGTCGAGTACGACGGACGTGAGGGGTGCTAATACCTTCCCCTTGCGTAACCGACTCCCAAATCCAAGACGTGGTTGCGATGACCATTCCTTAACCTTTTTGCGTTAGGTTTTCTCTGAGCATTTCCTTGCCATCCTTTGGGATAAATAACGCACGGTGGTGACTCTTCTGTCATTGCCGGCGCCGATTTTCGCAGTAGCGACACTCCCAAACCACTAAGCAATAAAGTATCAAACTAGGACCGCAATCATTTGCTTTTTTTAATCCCTAACTTTTGCCTGAATCGCCCTTTCAGGTTTTCGATTCACTAGGATACCCATTTTTGCCAAAGTCGCCTTTTCAGGTTTTCGACTTTGCGGGTGTACATCTTTTCAAATTTTATCCCTAATTTTTGCCTGAACACTTTTTCCTTTTTTATGGTTTGCCGGGATGCCCCATTTTTTCCTGGACCTTCTTTTTTTTCCAGCGGGTCTCTTTAGGCAAAGTATTTTTTAACTGCGTCCGAGTTTACAGGGGATGTAAAGTCCTCGCCATCCATGGTGGATAACAGTAAAGCTCCTCCGGAAAAGACCTTTCGAACGACATATGGACCTTCATAGTTGGGAGTCTATTTGCCCCTGTGATCTGATTGTGGTGGAAGAATCTTTTTCAGCACAAGATCGCCCGTCTGAAAGCTTCAAGGGCACACCTTCTTGTCGAACGCTTGCTTCATCCGGTTCTGATACAACCGACCGTATGCAATAGATGTTAGTCTCTTCTCATCCATCAAGATGAGCTGATTCAATCTATTTTTTATCCATTCTGCCTCATCGAGTTTGACATCGACCAAAACTCTCAAAGAAGGAATCTCAACTTCCAATGGTAGGACAACTTCTATACCATACACTAGTGAGAAAGGAGTTGTCCCGGTTGATGTGCGTACCGTCGTACGATAACCTTGTAAAGCAAAGGGCAACATCTCATGCCAATCTTTGCATGTTACAACCATCTTTTGTACTATCTTCTTAATGTTTTTATTGGCCACTTCAACATCGCCATTCATCTTTGGCCGATAGGGAGATGAGTTGTGATGTTCAATTTTGAAATTCTGGCATAATTCCTTCATCATCTTGTTATTCATGTTCGAACCATTGTCAGTAATGATCCATTCAGGAATTCCATATCTACAGATAATGTCCTTCTTGATGAACCGGGCTACCACCTGCTTAGTAACATTAGCGTACGGCGCTGCTTCAACCCATTTGGCGAAGTAGTCGATACCTACCAAGATGAAACGGTGTCCATTGGATGCAGTGGGTTCGATCTTGCCAATCATATCCATGCCCCACATGGAGAAAGGCCACGGGGACGCCATAACATTCAAAGGGCACAGAGGCACATGAATCTTGTCTGCATAAATCTGGCATTTATGGCATTTCTTCGCAAACTTGAAACAATCTATTTCCATCGTCAGCCAATAATACCCTGCTCGTAATAACTTTCGAGACATATCATGTCTGCCGGCATGCGTACCAAAAGTACCTTCATGGACCTCCTCCATAAGAAAACTTGCTTATTTCTCGTCCACACATCGCAATAGCGTCGAATCATGGTCTCTCCTGTACAGAACACCATCTGGATTCAAGTAAAAATTGCCATCCAATCTCCTAAGATTCTTCTTATCACGGATGGATGCCCCAATCGGATACTCCGGGTTCTTAAGGAAATTCTGGATATCAAAATACCACGGCTTGCCATCGGAAGCTTCCTCAATGACAAATATGAAAGCGGGCCTATCAAGGCGAGAGATAACTATCCTGGGAGCCTCATTCCAAAAATTAACTTTGTACATCGAGGACAACGTTGCAAGAGCGTCTGCCATCTGATTCTTTGCTCGCGGTACATAGTGAAACTCTATCTTGTCAAAGAAAGGTAACAACCTCCTTGCATAATTCATGTAAGGTATCAGATTCGGCTGACGAGTTTCCCATTCTCCCTTGATCTGGTTCACGACTAGCATGGAATCTCCATATACATCAAGATTCTTAATTCTCAAATAAATAGCTTCCTCGAGGCCCATGATACACGCTTCATTCTCAGCCTCATTGTTGGTGACTGGAAAGGTCAATCTGGAAGTGAATGGGATGTGAAACCCATGGGGAGTCGTAATGATTGCCCCAATTCCACTTCCGTATGAGTTGACAGCACCGTCAAATATCAACTGCCATTGGGAGCCCAGCTCAAGACCTTCATCATGCAACGGCTCATCACAGTCCTTCATCTTTAGATACATAATATCCTCGTCAGGAAATTCAAACTTCATTAGCTAATAGTCTTCGATTGGCTGCTCGGCCGGGTATTCTACAGGACACTACCTTTGATAGCCTTTTGCGAAACATACTGGATGTCGTACTCTGTCAGTACCATATGCCATCGAGAAATCCTTCCTGAAAGCGCTTGCTTTTCAAAAACGTATTTGATCGGATCCATGTTCGAAATCAGCATGGTTGTATGATTTAGCATGTATTGTCTCAAACGTTTGGCAGCCCATGTGAGTGCACAACACGTATTTTCGAGCATTGAGTAACGGGACTCACAATCTGTGAACTTTTTGCTCAAGTAATAAATTGCATGCTCTTTCCGTCCAGTCTCGTCGTGTTGACCGAGAACACAACCCATACTGTTCTCAAGAACCGTTAAGTACATGATTAATGGTCTTCTGACTACTGGGGGTATCAGTATTGGAGGTTCCTGCAAATATTCTTTTATTTTTTCGAATTCTTTTTGACAATTTTCATTCCAAACAACCGCTTGATATTTTTTCAACAATTTGAACATTGGTTCACACGTGGCTGTGAGATGAGATATGAACTGAGCAATGTAGTTCAATCTCCCCAAGAAGCCACAAACCTCTTTCTCTGTTTTCGGTGTTGGCATATCTTGTATAGCTTTTATTTTTGCAGGATCAACCTCAATTCCTTTTTCACTAATAATAAACCCCAGTAACTTTCCAGATCTCACCCCAAAGGTGCACTTGTTAGGATTTAGCCTCAGCGTGAACTTCCTAAGCCTCTCAAACAGCTTCAATAATAAGAATACTCGTAGTTTGGTGTATGCAGCTCGACCATTGAATATATATATATCGGTCCACCCATGTAACTATGTCCTTGATAAAAAGACGCCAACTATAGTCACTTTTTTGAGATAAATCTTCGTCCTTGTACTGGCATAACCCGACTCCGATCAAGAAATGGCCCTGAGTCTAGTATTTTTCGAAATATTTTTGTGCAAGAAGAAGGAGTCTCTAGATCCAAGATCCATAATTTAGAACAGGCCTCCTGAGTGAGAGGGATCACTAAGAAAAAAAACGATCTGTGAAACTTTTACTTTATCATAATAAGGCTCAAAATATTTAGTATATTGCCGTATAGAATTGATGCTAGAGCCATCTGCAAATTTAGAACAACTATGTACCCCCGAAAAGGTGAATAAATAAGGTCAATGTTGGTTTACTACCTTTATACTTGCACCAGTGTTGAAAAACCTTTACAAAAGCCCAATTTACGAGATGGGATTGTGAAGGAGCAACCATCAAAAGATTCAAGACACTAATATCAAACTCGTTTAAAGGGAATCGATAACTGATTAAGGAGAATAGACATTTGTGAAACTCATTTAATACGAAATGGTTCAAGGCACTAATTTTGAATTTTTGGATTTTAACATGATATAAAATAATTATGAACTTCATTTGGTAAGAATCATAATACCTTATTTCTCAATTTTTCAAAATTAGTTTAGTATTCTAACTCTTGTTGTCTTAGCTTAAACAATTGGGTTTGATGGTGTTAATAGGTTAATGAGCCAAACTGTAATTCAAGAGATCTTGAAAAATTGTTTCAATCATTTCATTGACTGTTTTGAAGTATCCATTTATAGCACTCCAAAAGTATCCTCTTTTATATAAAAATCAGCCATGGATAAATAATTTTCTAAAAGAATAACATTGCCTTAATATCCTTTTTAGTCCTGTATACTAATAATTAGCGTTGACTTACCAAAATCTAAAAGGATTTATCAAGCCTTGCAACAGAAGCAGAAAGAAGACGAAACCACCACCATGAAGATGAATGCAGCCTCAATGGTTAAGTAGTTGAAAGTGATGGGAGTCCAACCTCCAACAAAGAAGTGGTCACAAATGTAATTCACAAGAAGAAGAAGGTTGGTGACCTTATCCATGAGAGAAACATATGGTTAGATGAGGTTCAAGAAGTTTCAATTCCTTCCTCGCCATTGAAGCTGCCTTTTGAACCCCTGGGATATTCTGGTTCTTTGCTTAAAAAGATACAATTGCTTATCCAAGTAGTTGTTGACAAGGACAAAGCTCTGACTGAGGCGAAGTAGTCCTTGGAAGCTGCCTAAAATAGGGTTGGGGATTTGGATAATTCTTTAAAGGAATCTCGAGACGATCATCAAAAGACAAAGGTCAAACTTACAAACATGCGTGAATAAATATTTCTCTTTGTAAGATCTTCCTAAGTATTTATAGGAATGTTTCTCTATGGCTGGGGATGTTTTTGAAAATTCTCTTCAACAAGTTGAATATTTCTACTCAATCGACCCTATTTCTTGAACTCATGTCCGCCTCAACCAGATTATTGTAGACTGTCAAATGGTCCTTTTGGATAAATGTGTGTGTGTGTGTGTGTGTGTGTGTGTGTGTGTGTGTGTGTGTATATATATATATATATATATATATATATATATATATATATATATATATATATATATATATATATATATATATATATATATATATATATATATATATATATATATATATATATATATATATATATATATATATATATATATATATATATATATATATATATATATATATATATATATATATATCGGTCCACCCATGTAACTATGTCCTTGATAAAAAGACGCCAACTAAACTTTTAAGTCACTTTTTTGAGAAAAATCTCCGTCCTTGTACTGGCATAACCCGACTCCGATCAAGAAATGGCCCTGAGTCCAGTATTTTCGAAATATTTTTGTGCAAGAAGAAGGAGTCTCTAGATCCAAGATCCATAATTTAGAACAGGCCTCCTGAGTGAGAGGGATCACCAAGAAAAAAAAATGATCTGTGAAACTTTTACTTTATCATAATAAGGCTCAAAATATTTAGTATATTGCCGTATAGAATTAATGCTAGAGCCATCTGCAAATTTAGAACAACTATGTACCCCCGAAAAGGTGAATAAATAAGGTCAATGTTTGTTTACTACCTTTATACTTGCACCAGTGTTGAAAAACCTTTACAAAAGCCCAATTTACGAGATGGAATTGTGAAGGAGCTACCATCAAATAGTTCAAGGCAGTAATATCAAACCCGTTTAAATGAAATCGATAACTGATTAAGGAGAATAGACATCCGTGAAAATCGTTTAATACCAAATGGTTCAAGGCACTAATTTTGAATTTTTGGATTTAAACATTGTCGCAACGCGAAAAACAACCGGCGAAAAAACATAGTTGCCATCGAACTTTATTTATCCTTACAGGGAAAGGGAAACATCGAGAAAACCTCAAAAGGGTGAAGACATGGTCTCGCAACCAAATCCTGGGTTCGGGAGTCGATTACACAAGAGAAAGGTATTTGAGAAAGAAGAGAAGGACTATCTAAGGGAGACTTGATCCTATATATTGTCATGCAAAGAGATGAACCTAAAATTAATATTCTAGCCTCCAGTATAGTATATATATTACTAATAACATCCCACCAACTCCTAATGAATTGTGATATATATATATATATATATATATATATATATATATATATATATATATATATATATTAAAACTCGAATATATGTGTTAGTAACAAACACATAATATATATCATAGTAGCAACACACATAACATATACAATAGTAGCAACACAGAATGTATATATTACTCTTTTGAACAGTGACGCTGCGTGTATATGTTAGCAAATCATTGAAACAGTAAAATATCAAAACAATACTGAATAGAAATTGGTACCGGTGATGTCATTTGAAATATCGTGCAGCTTGTATCTTTTTTCCGGTCCCCTCTTCTCACTCAACAACATCGACAATATACAGAAAACAAATTAGGATTAATTCTAAAATACTAATAATATCCCTAATATTCAATTTTAAAACTTAAAATAAATTAATATTAATTATAATTAAGTAGAATTTAAATAATTAAAATAAAATTAAAATTAAAAATTCTATTTAGATAAAAATGTAAAAATAACCAGAACTCAAATAAATAAAAGTCAGACGTTCAAATACTCGAAAAAATAAACCGAGTATACTAAAATGATCAGCGCAAAATATGCTACTCGAAAAAATAGGCCGTTTGGTTAGTTTTTAAAATAATTTTTGACCCGTTGCTCAAACTGATCAAAATGCGACGAAAAATGATCGAAAAATTAAAATGAACACGTTCGATTAAACTACGCGAAACGTAGATCAATATAATTGACGTCTGCAGGTTCGATTTTTAAATTTCCTGTCCACCAATTTTACGCATAATTGAGATTCAGTTTGACCGGTTTGTCTATAAATCCGAGAAATTATTCCGGTGACATTTTAGTCACTATGCGAGATAAAATGCGTGCTATGCAATGTAAAAATAAAGTTGGATAAATGAAAAACTTAAAAATTAAAATGCCTGGACAAAATCGTGATTGAATAACCACACTTGACTTGAAACCGAAATTTCTTCCCTTAAGTGCACACTGATCCTCTTGAGAAATCATGACGAAGATGACCTTGATATCTGATGAGCCTCGGTAAGAAGATAATCATGACGTTGGGAACTCAATATTTATCTCAACTCGAGCGCAATAGCCAAATAAATCATCTCTGAATAAGGAAAATTGAAATCACAGGAAAATGTCTTGATCCCATGTCTTAGGAGCTCAATGCAAATGAAAGGATGCAAAATTATGATCTAATGAAAACACAAATAAAAGAGAAATATAAGCCAGTTAAGGTTAGGAGAAGAGTGGACAAATTTTGGGGTATAACAAACATGATATAAAATAATTAAGAATTTCATTTGGTGGTAAGAATCATAATACCTTATTTTCTTAATTTTTCAAAATTAGTCTGGTATTCTAACTCTTTTTGTCTTAGCTTAAACAATTGAGTTTGATGGTGTTAATAGGTTAATGAGTCAAAGTGTAATTCAAGAGATCTTAAAAAATTATTTCAATCATTTCATTGACTGTTTTGAAATATCCATTTATAGCACCCAAGAGTATCCCCTTTTATATAAAAATCAGCCATGGATAAATAATTTTCTAAAAGAATAACATAGCCTTAATATCGTTTTTAGTCCTGTATATTAACACCAAGGTTCATTTTAGTCCCTTAATTTAAAAAAGATTCATATTGGTTCCTTAACTCTTTAAAATGTATCATATTAGTTATTTTTGTCAAATTAGTGACGAAAAAACTTAGAAATTAATCGCTAAATTCATCATTAATCATTTGAAAAAGACCAATATGATACGTTTTAAAAAGTTAAGAGATCAATATGAAACTTTTTAAGTTAAGAGACCAAAGCAAACCCCGAGGTTAACATACAAAACCATAAATGATATTAAACCTGAAGGTAGGAAAAACACTTAGAAGGGGGGGGGGGGGGGGGGGTTGAATAAGGGTTTTAAAAACAATTAAGATGATAGTAAAAATAACAAGGTATTTTTATCCTGCCTCGTTTGAACTCAAACTAATCCAGTCCACCTTACCAAGGTGATTTGCCTTTCTCAACAAGGATTTAATCCACTAAATCAAACAGATTATAGTGTTAACCACTAAGACAACTGTCTTACTCTTCTCAAGAAATCTGACCACACTTGGTCTCTTAAGGAATATTTTACAAAAGATAAACTAACAATGTGTTTAAGATTTGCTTCTAAAAAGCTATATCACAACAGTGATTTTTACACAAGTTAAAGAACGAAATAAAAACTATTCAGCTTTGAAGAATGTTTGTATGAGTTTGCTTGCTGAATAATTTGTCAAGTGATTCGTCAATAATTCGTTAACTTTGAAGTGATGCTGAGACTTGCTTTTATAGTACTTGAAGTCCATTTCTCAAAGGTTGTGCAACATAATGCATTTTGTTGCTTTTGTCTTCTATTGACTTTTCCTTTCTCAGAAGGGGAATGTTATGACAAATCCTTTTTGTCTGAATTCATGTGTCATGCACGAATGAGGAAAGAACCGTTTGGATAAGGACAAGGAATATGCCAACAGATCATTATTTGAACAACATCTTCTTCAACAACTTTGGAACGTCTTGCATCAGATCCTCTGATGATGTTCCTAGTTCTTCAGATCAGAGTTTTGCAGCAAAGTGCTTTAAGCGTGAATATTTGTATCAGAGCGTACTTGCTTATCAGAGCCTCTGTACTTGCAGCGTTAAGTACTTCCAGAATCTTCTGAAACTATACTGTATGTTCTTTACTCAAATTCTTCTCAGCTTCGCTCAGAGTCATCTGTAGCAGATCAGAGTCTTCTGATGTATTGCTTCTAATGCTCAGAGCTTTATCGTTCTTGTAGTGTTCATAGGCGTTCTTGCTTCCAAAATAATATTAATTTTGATATCTGAAATAAATAAACACTTGAACAAAATTAGAGTATATAAATTCTCTATACAAAATTTCATTAATGTTATCATCAAAACAATGAGATATATTAAACACCAATCTGTGTTCTAACAATCTCCCCCTTTTTGATGATGACAAAAACTATGGAAAATTTTGTTCAAATAGAAAAAAAAATATCTCTCCCCCTGAGAATATTAATCTCCCCCTGAAATGAATACTTCTGAAAAAATTAAATACTTCCCTTTCATCTTCTATATTCTTTTCAGCGTCAGAGCACACGTGTAGATTCTCAGACTTTAGTTCAGAGTTAATTCTTAGAATTTTATCAGATGAGAATTATTAGCTCTGAAACACTCAAAAAATATGATTAGATAAGATATATCATGTATGAGTTTCCTTTTGGTATCTGTTTATATGAATTATCAAAATTACCATTTTCTCCCCCTTTTTGTCATATCCAAAAGAATCTGATTAAGAAAAACTTTAAGACAAAACAATAACAGAGGAAAACAATAAATCATATGATAGAAATAATTCAAAATAGAAACAGACAAACAACTAACACATAAGTGCACAAACAACAAAGAAACTAAGAGGGACGGGAAGCCAGAATCTTCAGAAGATTCGTTATCTCAGAGGTTGACTCGTCTTGCTTCGCCATCCAAATCTTGATTTCTTCAGTGGTCTTTTCCTGCTTTACCATCCAAGATCTTATTTCAATGTTGCTAGCCTCTAGCTGAGCAAACTTAGCATGCAGATCTTCATCTTCTTTCTTCACTTCAGATGACTCAGGAGCAAATGCAGAAGCAGAGGCATTGTGAATAACCAAAGAAGCAGATGCACTCTGTACAATCATGTCAAAAGGTTGAACAGGATCAAGAGTTTCTTCAGGACCAGGAGCAGAACCTTCTGGAACGACGTCTTCAGGTCTAGACAGTTCAGCAGTCACAGAAGCAGCAAAGTCTTCCGAAGGAAGGCACACATCCTTTGCAGGTGTGTTTTCCAGAAGCCAAGTTGGATTTCTGCTAACTCTCAGAAGAGTGAGTCTGATAGCTTCAGCAAATCTGACCTTTGCATCATCAGAATAAATCTCTTGAAGATTTGAAGCCACGGAGTTGAATCTATTTTTGAATCTCTTCCAGATAGCTTCAGAATCATCAGGATTCATACTTGAAAGGCATTCCTTCTTGACAGTAGATAACCACATTTTTATCACTTTTTCAAAACCAGCAAACAGTGTACCAACATCTAGCCTAGGTTTAGGTTTCAGGTAGGCTTCTAATGGTGGTGTTTTTGTGGGAGCAGAAGTTGAACGTATGGAAAAAGAAGGAATAATGATAACAGGTGGATATGATGAAGATGGAATATGGACAAATGAAGTATTAACAATCTTAGGTTCAGATGGGGTTGGTTCAGAAGAAAAAGTATCATCCTCAGGGTCAGATGGGATAGAAACAAAGGGTTTGAGAAAAGAAGAGATAAGATTTGATCTATCAGAATCAGATGAATCAGAAGATTCAGATGATCCAGATGGAACTGGATAGATAGTCGTGAGAGGTTGAAGATCAAGAATGACAGGTTCAGGATCAGATGGTATGGTTTCTGGTTGTTGTGGTTCAGATGTTTGACTTTCAGAAGGTTGGTTTATAGAAGGGTTTGGTTCAGATGTTTGTGGAATAAAAGATGGGGTTTTATCATAAGTAGTTTTCTGATGGATGTTGAAGGAAGGTGTGGATGGTATAGATGATTGTGGTTGTTGAGGTTCATAAGTTTAATGTTGTTGAGGTTCAGAGTGTAGTGGTTGAGATTTTTGTGGTTCAGATGAAATGGGTTCAGAGTTGTGATGAGGAGAAGGTGTGGGAATTAGGTCATAAGGAGGCGGAGGTTCAGATGTTGGTGTTTCTGTTACTTGTTCAGAAATAGAAGATAAATTTACAAAAGGGTTATCTTTCTACTTCTTGAAGCGTTTTGGCTTTGCAGAAGATGCTTCGTCAGAAGCTTTCCTCTTGGGCTTCAAAGATCCTTCCTCTGAGACCTTTCTTTTCTTCCTCTGCTTCTCTCCATATGGGTAGGTTGATATCAGATATTCTAACAGAGAATGGTCTTGTGAAATATCTGTATGATACTGGATTGACAGAGGATCTGTCATATGTCATAGGTTCTGTCATCAATGGCAATACTCTGAAGAGGATGAAGGTCATCACAGAGCTTGCCAGCAAACCCAAGAAAATTGCTACTAAGGATGTAAGCAACAGAAGGATTCATGTTGAAGATTTTCCAATGTTCACTGCTGATGAACCTAGGCACATCATTCTGACATTCATTGCTGAGTGTTTAAAAGAAGGTATTCCTCTGCCTGTGAACATAGTACAGAAGGAAGGAGAAGTTCTGCCCAATCCTGTTAGAGAAAGACGCTCAAAGAAGATTGTTGAAGAAGGATCTAAGGCTCAGCCAAACAGAAAAGGCTTTGAAGCTGCTGCTAAGCCTCAGAAGGTAAAGAAAGTGAAACCCACTCCTCCATAAGCTAGTCTGGAAGACATAAGAGAAACTATCAAGCAGGTATTAACATCTGATCCAACTCCAACCATTCACTCTCCATTACCTTCACCTCCTCCATCACCTTCTAGATCACATTCATTTGTACCACCATCATCTGAAATTCATGCATCTGAACCCCTCCATCTCAAACTACACTTTCTCAACCATCCTCTGTACAAACTCCATCTGAACCACCTCAAACAAAAATCCAACCAGAACCTCAACAACAACAACAAACACCACCAAAACATTAATCTCAACCCATCTCATCTGACCCTCCCCAACCAACACCATCTGAACATCCCTCAATAATAGAACAACCATTACCTGTTCCAGAACCATCAGATGACATTCTTGATCTGGAACCACTTGCAACCATGGTTGTCTTGTCATCCACCTCATGCCACTCCACTGAATCATCTGATTCTGAATCAGAAGTTCCATCACCCACTTATTTACACATTCCTGATCCACTCAAACCTGCATTTTCTGATCTTTCAGAACCTGAACAAATAAATCGAAGACTTGCACTTTGTTCAAATTTCAACCTCTCAGATTTTCAAAATTCATCCTCTGAAGCTGAAATTTCACCAACTCCTGCACCTCAACTCACAATACCACAACCATCTGCATTTCAACCATCTGACCAACCACCATCTGATCAAACACCTCCTAATATCACTTGTGAACAACCTCAGCCAAACTCTGAAACTACTGAGAAAGTGACCCCTGAGGAATTTCTTTACACCAACCCTAGATCAGATGTTGATAAACTGTTTGATAATTTCAAAAAGGAAGTTCGTATGAGGATTGCACGTGTGGAAGAAGAGTGTATGTTCAGTATAGATCCTACTAAGTCTGAAGCTGCTTGGGATAAATTTATCTCTAAGATCAACGTGGTAGCCTCTCATCTCAAGACAGCCTGTGCTGAAGATGCTAAGGCAAAGTTTGCTGAATTGGTAAGACAAACTCTGATGAGCATTCCCAAACCACCAGTGCTGCTTCTGGAAGCTGCTCCTGCTGAAAACTCTCCATCTGAAGATGTTGCATCTGATATGGACATTGATGCATATGCACCTGAAGTAAAGGCTGACAATTCAGAACTTGTAAAAGAGGTTAAGGAAATCAAGTCCTGGATGATAAAACAAGAACAAACCACTGAAGAGATTAAGACTTGGATGGCCAAGCAAGAAGAGTCTACTTCAAAGATCACAGATCTTCTGACCCTGATTGCATCTCGTCAATCCTAGTTTCTTTTCATGTTTTTGCACTGCTGTTTTAAATCTGTTTTCTCTTGTTTGTTTGTTATCATATGTTATGTGAACCATCTGAATGAATGAAATTGTTTGCTGTGTTTTTCTTCTATTATCTTTTCTGTCTTTACACATCTTTTTGATTATGACAAAAAGGGGGAGAAAAAGAATCTGATTGTTCAATCCATAAGCAAATACTAAAACAAAATTCAGACATATTATTAACTATCTGTGAATTTAAGTCTTTCAGATTCTATTGTTTCATCTGACAAAATAAATTCATTGAAGTTATCCTGAGAATTACCCAACCAGACTCTGATTCTTGAAGCAAATTGTACTCTGAGTCTAAACGCAAAACCAGACTCTGTGTTTGAAAGAAGTCATCAGACTCTGATTAACCAGACTCTGTGTTTGAAAGAAGTCATCAGACTCTGATTAACCAAACTCTGCGTTTGAAAGAAGTCATCATACTTTGATTCTGAAATACACTCAAGCAAAAAGGGAAGTATTCTTTTCCTTAGAGTATTCATTTCAGGGGGAGATTCTTAATCTCAGGGGGAGTTATAATTATTATTTTTTATTATTGAACAAAATTTCTCATGTTTTGTCATCATCAAAAAGGGGGAGATTGTAAGAACACAGATTGTTTCTTAGTAATATCTCTATGTTTTGATGATAACTCTTATGAAATTTTGTATTAAAGAATTATATATTCTAAAATTGGTTCATGAATATTTGCTGCAGATAATTAAAGTATATATACTTCCAAGAGCAAATTAATCTGAACATGGAACAATGGAAGGCTCTAAAGAGTCATAATCATCTTATAGAAGAATCTGAACGCTGTCTGCAGAAGAATCTGACGCAGAAGCTACAGAAGAATCTGAAGCAGAAGCTACAGAAGAATCTGAAGCAGAAGCTGCAGAAGAATCTGAAGCAGAAGCTGCAGAAGAATCTAAAGCTGAAGCTACAGAAGAATCTGAAGCATAAGCTATAGAAGAATCTGAAGCAGAAGCTACAGAAGAATCTGAAGCAGAAGCTACAAAAGAATCTGAAGCAGAAGCTACAGAAGGATCTGAAGCAGAAGCTACAGAAGAATCTGAAGCAGAAGCTACAGAAGGATCTGAAGTAGAAGACTCTAATAAGATCTAAAGACTCTGAAGCATTGAAGAACTTTGTATGAGAGTTAAGAAGCACAGTTTTTCAGAAGACTCTGAGAGTACTACGCGCTGCATGTACTGAGGATTTGATTCATAAAACTCTGCTCTGAGAGAACTACACGCTAAAGCACACTTGCTGCCTTACTCTGATTCAGCAAAATCTGATGGGTATCCAAGACTCTGATCATGCAAAATCTGATGATCAACTTTGCTGAAAATAAATACTTGTTGAAGAAGAATTCAAAGTAATATCCTTTGATTTAGCTCAACGACTCTTTCCTCTTTCATGCTTGACACTAGAACACAGACCAAAAGCATTTCTCTGTGCATTCTACTTCCAGGAAAAGTCATGTGATGTAAAGACAAAAAGGTTGAGGCCTTTTCAGTACACAACCTCCAATGTCAAGACTTTGTGGACTACTGTGCATATAAAAGCAAGTCTTCACCATCTTCTTCAAAGTGATCAATAACCAACGAATCTCAAAAAGAAACTCTTACAAGCTCTCATAAAACATTCTTATTGCTGAGTTTATTATTTTGTTCTTAACATTAAGTGAAATATCATTGTTGTGATAAAGCTTGTTAGAAGCATTCATACACTTGTATTGATCTTACATTTTATTGTAATAGTTCCTTAAGAAGATCCAGTTGGGATCAGAAGTTCTTGAGAAGACTTTGAACATTTGTTCTTAGTGCTTACTATTGTAATCAGTTGATTAAATAGTGGATTAAGTCCTTGTTTGAGAAAGGAAAATCACTCTAGGTAGGGTGGACTGGAGTAGTTGAGTTCAACGAACCAGGATAAAAATACTTGTGTTTTTACTTATAAGTTTTATCTTCATACTTATTCAACCCCCCCCCCCCCTCTTCTAAGTATTTTCTCACCTTCAGTTGGTGTTTCTGTTACTTGTTCAGAAATAGAAGATAAATTTACAGAAGGGTTACCTTTCTACTTCTTGAAGCATTTTGGCTTTGCAGAAGATGCTTCGCCAGAAGTTTTCCTCTTGGGCTTCGAAGATCCTTCCTCTGAGACCTTTCTTTTCTTCCTCTGCTTCTCTCCATAGAAGTATGGTCCAGGTTCATTTGCTCTTTTGATCAAATCTGGTGGCAAGGGGGTTCCATCTGCTAAGCATTGAGCAATGTAGGCCAGAACAATTTCCCTTGGTTCTTCAGCAGTGAAGAGAGGAAAATCATCTAAAGGAATTCTTCTCTGGCTTACTTCGTCAATGTTGAAATGAACTGGTGCAGAAGTAGGTTCTTCCACTATCCTCATCCTTTGTAGACTCTTTCCATTCAGAGGCTTTCCAATAGTTGAAGCTAACTCTTCTGTCTGACTAGCCTCTGTCAGATGAGACACTAATCCATTTTCAGTCAGAATATCTGAGATCAGTCTTCCCATAGGGATCCAGTTTCTCACCTTCTGATGCTTTGTTTTGACAGATTCTTTGGACATTTTTACATGTCCCCACAGATGAGTAAAAAGTAAGTAAGGCAGATCCACCTTGATGCCTTTACCCAGACAGTACATGAAATACATTTGATCTGTGTTGATGTAGTCAGGAGAATTAGTAGATTTCCTGTGATGTATGCAGCCTAAGAAGATCTTAGCCCAGATCTTGTAATGAACCTTTAAATCCTTTATTTTGCTTGAAGCTTCCCCAAAAGTGAAAACTTCACTGTACACCTCATTCATATTAATACGACCTGCTGGCAGATGAGTAACACCATATGTTTCTTGATATCCTATCAACTTGCGAATCAGATCTTCAGTGATGATAATCTCTTTACCCAGAACTGAAGAAACGATGAATTTGGGGTAAACGGTTGCATGGATCCAAAACTCTTTAACCAAGCAAGGATAAATTGGACCTATTAGTCTATCACAATACTTTGTCCATCCTTGTGATGACAGAGTTGGACGCAAATCATAACCATTCACAACAATACATTCAAAATCTACCAAGAACTCACATAAAACTTCCAGTTGATCAATAGGTGTGAGAAGAGTTCTTATAGGTTCTTTGAACGGAGCAGGACCCATGTTAGAAGATGAAACCACAGCCATTGTAGATTCAAACTGTTGAGAGGTTGAAGATGAAGTTGTCATTTCTGATCTTGAGAGATAACGAGTTCTTCTTTGAGATTTAGGTTTGGAGGAGAGGAAGAAGCAATGAAGCAAACAGAAATGCATATAGGTGGGAGAGAGAGTGAAAAAATGTGAGAAGTGTTGTGTTGTGGAATATATAGGGGCAAAAATTAGGGCACACATTCACACGTTCAGCATTTAATTCAATTAATTTAAAATAAAAAGTCACATAAAAAAGAATAATGATTTAAGAGCATTAAATGATACTGACAAGCATGGGGAGGAAAACGAGGAATTGAGAATTCAAACAGTACCTTTAAACGGCGTCTCATTGTGTACACTTCACATTTTCAGATTTCATGTGACATGTGTTTGACGTTGATGTGCCTCTGAATCTCTTTAGAATAAGAAACATTAATCAACACTCAGATCTTCTGAGACTTGTTAGATCAGAGTTTCACAAAAAATAAATAACATACCAACAGAAATAATCAGATGAAGTACTTCAGAGTATAGACATTATTCATATTTCATCTGAATAAATTTTCTTCTGAATAATAGTTTTATTCTGGACAAAAATCCATACTAATATTCTTTAGAATAAATTTAAACCTATCTTCAGCAAGGGGTTTTGTGAAGATATCAGCCCATTGATGGTCTGTATCAACAAAGTTCAAACTTATAATTCCCTTCTGAACATAGTCTCTGATGAAATGATGCTCAATTTCTATATGCTTTGCCTTAGAATGTAAAATAGGGTTTTTAGATAGGAAATAACAGAAGTATTATCACAGAAGATAGAAATGTTACTCTCATGTATCTGATAATCTTCTAGTTAACTTTTCATCCAGAGCATCTGTGTGCTACAACCAGCAGCAGCAATATATTCTGCTTCTGTTGTTGAAAGTGCTATTGTGGGTTGCTTCTTGCTGAACCATGAGATCAGATGACTTCCCAGAAACTGACAACTTCCAGAAGTACTTTTATGTTCTATTCTGTCTCCAGCATAATCAGCATCACAGAATCCAACTAATCTGTATTCATCAGATCTTCTGTAACACAAACCCACGTTAGTAGTACCTTTCAGATACCTCAAAATTCTCTTAACAGTTGTTAAGTGAGATATCAGGTCTAGATTGGAATCTAGCACATAGACAAACACTAAAGAGGATATCAGGTCTAGAAGCAGTTAAGTACAGAAGAGAACCAATCATACCTCTGTAGAGCTTCTGATCTACCTTTTTACTTACCTCTTCTTTACCCATAGTGCTTGTTGGATGCATTAGAGCCTTTGCTAGCTTACTTTCTGTCATGTTGAATTTCTTCAGAAGCTCCTTTACATACTTTGTCTGATGTATGTAGGTGCCTTCTGGAGTTTGATTCACTTGAATTCCCAGAAAGAATCTGAGTTCTCCCATCATGCTCATTTCAAATTCTGCCTGCATAGATTGAGCAAACTCCTTTCCAAGCGTAATATTGGTAGTTCCAAAAATAATATCATCAACATAAATCTGACAGATTAAAATGTATTTCTTAATTGATTTATGGAAGAGAGTAGTATCAACTTTTCCTTTGATAAAATTATTTTCCAGAAGGAAATTACTCAGCCTCTCATACCAAGCTCTGGGAGATTGTTTTAAGCCATATAGTGATTTCTTCAGTTTAAAAACGTGTTCTGGAAATTTTTCATTTTCAAAACCAGGAGGTTGATGAACATAAACTTCCTCTTCTATGAAACCATTTAAGAAAGCACTTTTAACATCCATCTGATACAGAGTGATGTTATTCTTTGCAGCAAAAGAGATAAGCAAGCAAATTGATTCTAACCTTGCCACAGGAGCATATGTATCTGTATAATCTATACCTTCTTGCTGACTATATCCTTGAGCAACCAGCCTAGCCTTGTTTCTGATAACTTTTCCTTGCTCGTTCAGCTTGTTTCTGAAGACCCATTTTGTTCCAATGATGTTGAATCCATTTGATCTTGGAACCAGATCCCAAACATCATTCCTTGTGAATTTATTAAGCTCTTCTTGCATAGCAAGTATCCAATCATTATCTTGCAGAGCCTCATCCACAAAAGTAGGTTCAATGATAGATACCAAACCAAACAATGACGTTTCAAATGATCTGAGAAATGATCTTTTGGCTGCTAGCGAATGCTCACCAGGCATTCGCCTAGCGATGGGCTAGCGAATGTCTGCGATTCTGGAAAAATAAAACTGCTGCTCAGAAATCAGCAGCTCTCCCACTCTCCAATTTCCATCGAGGCAACACTAAAATCATCGGCTTAAGGTTCTACAACCTAGCCCCAACATCCAAACTCAATTTTACCCGATAAACCTCATTATCTGCTCAATTATCCAACTTCCGACAATAAACCTCGAACTACCCGGAACCCCAATTTCACATAAACCATTTCCCCACAGCACATGCAATGAACTTTCAACATAACATTCACAATCATAACAGAATTAATACATGTATCAACATCATTCATCATCATCTATGGGAATTAGGGGATTTCCCTCTACCAATTTATTCATGCAAATACCCATTCAACCGATCAATCCCCCCTTACCTCAAATTCGAAGCTGATGTTAATGAAGCTTCTCAATCCACACGAAAATCCTACAGCCCAACCTCCTCTTGCTCAAGCTTGCTCTTGCTTTGATCGTGTTCTTGCTTCTGCTACGCGCTCTTCTCCTTCAACCGTGTTTCCTCTTTCCAAATGCCACAATTGCCCTTCATCCCAAAAATATACAACTCTTATATTCCAAATAAATAATATTCTCCATATTTCCTTAATTCCATAATTAATAATCTTATTCCTTTTAATTCCAAAAATCCCATAATTATATTTTACTCATATATATTAATATTTGTAATAATAATAATAATAATAATAATTAATAGCAATATTAACATTACTACTAATTATCACATTTTATCATTATATATTAATATTATGATTTCTTGATTCTTCAAATAATTCCACACAAAACACGTCAACGGATACAATAACACCGAAACTAAAAATAATTAAAATGGGTGTTACACTCACAACTGGTCTAAAAATGCTGGACAAAGGCTACTCAACTGCTGATCATGTGAAGAAGATCATCAGAAGCTTGTCCATCAGATGGAGACCTATGGTCACTGCTCTGAAGCTAGCTAAGGATCTGAACAAGATCACATTGGAGGAACTAATCAGCTCACTGAGGAGCCATGAAATTGAACTTGAGGAAGATGAGCCTCAAAAGAAAGGTAAGTCAATTGCCTCAAAATCTAACAAATCTGTTAAAGCATTGCAGGTGTTAGAAGAAAGTTCTGAAGAGTCTTCTTCTGAAGAAAAAGATGAACTGTCCTTACTGTCCAGAAGAATCAACAAACTCTGGAAGCACAAGCAAAGGAAGTTCAAGAACTTCAAGAAGCCAGATCAACGCAAGGAGTCCTCTGGACCAAAAAGATCTGGAAAGAAGGAAGTTGTTTGCTTTGAATGCAAAGAACCTGGCCATTACAAGAACGAATGTCCAAAGCTTCTAAAGGAAAAGCCAAAGAGGAAGTTTGACAAAAACAAGAAGGTTCTAATGGTAACATGGGATGATTCAGATGAATCTGGATCCTCATCAGAATCTGAAGATGAATGCGCCAACATGGCTCTGATGGCAGGCGTGGAAGATCAGAATGAAGGACCATCTGGATCTGAATCTGATTCTGAATCTGACTCAGAAGAGGTACTTTCTGATCTCACTAGGGAAGAGCTTATTAAAGTTTTATCAGAAATCCTGAAAAATTATAACCTGATTAAGCTCAAATGCAAGAAGCTTAAATGCAATCTTGAATTGAGAATAATTTGTTAAAGTCAGAAGTTGCTGAGCTCAAAGAAAATAATTTGAAAATAAAAACCAATTTTTAAAAAGCTCAACAAGACTCTGAATCTGAAACTAAGTCTAAATGGAAAAATATTTTAGAAGAATATGACTTCAGCTTTCAGAAGTTTCTGGCTAAAAGCATTATAGAAGCAAGATGGCTTCAATGATCTATGGATTTAGCAGAAACAACAGGAAATGAATTGGATATGAATCTTCCTCTAGAAAGGATTTAAATCCAACGCCTGTTGATAAACTTATCATTAAGAAGACTCCCTTATACTCTCATTTTAAGTTTGGTCATCTGAATGATATCAAACACACACGCTCTGATCAGAATGTTCCTGTGTTTAAACCAAAAGTGAGTCAGAACAAAACTGTTGTAAAAAGACAGAAGTTCAGACAATCTTTTAAGGTAACTAACCCAAAAGGACCCAAAAAGATCTGGGCACCTAAGGATAAGATAATCCCTGTTGCAGATGTATTTAGCAGAAAAGTCAAGACACCAGTCATGGTACCTGGACTCTGGCTGCTCACGTCACATGACGGGAGAAAGGTTTATGTTCCAAAGTCTGGAGCTTAAATCTGGAGGAGAAGTGAAGTTTGGAGGGAATCAGAAGGGCAAGATTATTGGCTCTGGTACTATCGGCAATGGTAACCTTCCCTCTATATATAATGTTTTACTTGTAGAAGGATTAAAGCATAATCTATTGTCCATAAGTCAATTAAGTGACAATGGTTATGACATAATCTTTAATCAACAATGTTGCAAAGCTGTTAGTTAGAAGGATGGCTCAATTCTGTTTAATGGAAAGAGGAAGAACAACATTTACAAAATCAATCTTTCTGAACTTAAGGTTCAAAATGTTAAATGCCTTATGTCTGTTAATGATAAGCAATGGGTCTGACACAGAAGATTGGGGCATATTAATATGAGACGTATATCTCAGATTAATAAACTCAATCAGGTCAGAGGACTTCCTATGTTGAAGTTCAACTCAGATGCTCTTTGTGAAGCATGTCAAAAAGGAAAATTTTCAAAATCTTCTTTTAAATCAAAAAATGTTGTTTCAACTTCAAGACCATTAGAATTACTACACACTGATCTGTTTGGACCAGTGAAAACTGCATCCATCAGAGGCAAGAAGTATGGATTAGTCATTGTTGATGACTATAGTAGATGGACATGGGTAAAGTTCCTAAAACACAAGGATGAGTCACATTCTGTGTTCTTTGACTTCTGCAAACAAGTCCAGAATGAAAAAAATTTTAAAATTATTAAAGTCAGAAGTGATCATGGTGGTGAATTTGAAAACAAATATTTTTAAAAATATTTTAATGAAAATGGCATTGCTCATGATTTCTCTTGCCCTAGAACTCCACAACAGAATGGAGTTGTAGAGAGGAAAAATAGAACTTTGCAAGAAATGGCCAGAACCATGATCAACGAGACTAATTTGGCAAAGCATTTTTAGGCAGAAGCAATAAACACAGCTTGTTATATTCAGAACAGAGTGTCTGTAAGACCTCTTCTGGAAAAGACTCCCTATGAATTGTGGAGGAACAGAAAGCCCAACATTTCTTACTTTCATCCTTTTGGATGTATTTGTTATATGTTGAACACTAAAGAGAATCTTAACAAGTTTGATTCTAAAGCACAGAAGTGTTTCATGCTTGGGTATTCTGAACGCTCTAAAGGCTACAGAGTATACAATACTGAAACACAGATTGTGGAAGAATCTATACATGTTAGATTTGATTATAAGCTTGGCATTGAAAAGCCAAAGCAGTTTGAAAGTTCTGCAGATAGAGAAGTAATTCTCACAGACTCTGAAGGCTCAGAGGCAGAAAAAGCTCAAGTGAAGGAACCAGAAGCAACGCCAGATGCAATTCCTTTAGCTTCTCAAATGAACAACTTAAATATTTCTGAAGAATCAACTGTTAGAGGATCATCTTCCAGAATCAAGGCCTCTCACCCAGAGGATGTGATCATTGGAAAGAAGGATGACCCAATAAGAACAAGATCCTTCCTCAAATCATCTGAAGCATCATTATTTGGGTTGGTGTCAGTTATTGAACCAACTTCTGTGGATGAAGCTCTGCAAGACAATGACTGGATAATTGTCATGCAAGAAGAGCTCAATCAGTTCACAAGAAATGATGTTTTGGATTTGGTTCCAAGACCAAAAGGATTCAACATAATTGGAACTAAATGGGTCTTTAGAAATAAGTTGAATGAAAAAGGATAAGTTGAGAGAAACAAAGCAAGGCTTGTTGCTCAAGGTTATAGCCAACAAGAAGGAATTGATTATATAGAGACTTATGCTCCTGTAGCCAGGTTAGAGTCTATTCGTTTACTCATTTCTTTTGCTGCACAAAATAACATCACTCTATATCAGATGGATGTTAAGAGTGCCTTTCTAAATGGAATTATAGAAGAAGAAGTTTATGTTCACCAACCCCCTGGTTTTGAGAGTGAAAAATTTCCAGAACATGTTTTCAAACTAAAGAAATCTCTTTATGGCTTAAAACAAGCTCCCAGAGCTTGGTATGAGAGATTAAGCAATTTTCTTCTGGAGAAAATTTTTATCAGAGGCAAAGTGGACATAACACTCTTTTGTAAAACATTTAAGAAAGATCCTTTAATTTGTCAAATATATGTGGATGATATTATATTTGGATCTACCAATGTTATGCTGGGAAAGGAGTTTGCTCAATGTATGCAGGCTGAATTTGAGATGAGCATGATGGGAGAATTGAGATTCTTTCTGGAAATTCAAGTCAACCAGACTCCAGATTGCACTTACATTCATCAGACCAAATATGTTAAAGAGCTTCTGAAGAAGTTTAACATGACTGACAGTAAGATGGCAAAGACTCCTATGCATCCAACAAGTACTCTTGGTAAGGAAGAGGTAAGTAAGAAAGTAGATCAGAAACTCTACAGAGGTATGATAGGATCTCTTCTCTACTTAACTGCTTCTAGACCTGACATTTTATTCAGTGTATGCTTGTGTGCAAGATTCCAATCAGATCCTAGAGAATCACACTTAACAGTTGTTAAGAGGATTCTAAGGTATCTGAAAGGTACTTCTAATGTGGGTTTGTGTTACAGAAAATCTGATGATTTCAAATTAGTTGGATTCTGTGATGCTGATTACGTTGGAGACAGAGTGGAAAGAAAAAGTACTTTTGGAAGTTGTCAATTTCTAGGAAGAAATTTAATCTTCTGGTACAACAAGAAGCAACCTACAATTGCGCTATCAACTACAGAAGCAGAATATATTATTGCTGCTGGATGTAGCACGCAGATGCTCTGGATGAAAAGTCAGCTAGAAGACTATCAGATCTTTGAGAGTAATATTTCTATATTCTGTGATAATACTTCTGCTATATGTTTGTTTAAAAACCCCATTTTACACTCTAAGACAAAACATATAAAAATTAAACATCACTTCATCAGAGACTATGTTCAGAAGGGTATTATAAACTTAGCCTTTGTTGATACAGATCATCAGTGGGCTGATATTTTCACAAAACGCCTTGCTGAATATAGGTTCAAGTTTATTCTGAAAAAATATTGGTATGGATTTTTGTCCAGAATGATATTTATCAGAAGCAAACTTCTCAGATGCAAAATGTTTAAAACTCTGAAGTATTTCATCTGTCATTTATTTGATTTTTTGAATTATTATTATTTTTGTGTATCTGAACTAACAAGTCTCAGAGGATCTGAACATTGGCTAACGTTTCATTTCTCAAGAGAATTCAGAAGCACATGTAAGCAAACACGTGTCACTTTGAATCTGAAAAGATGGCGTGCACATTACTGAAGAGACATTTGAAGTATTGTTTGAATAGTTAAAATCTTGGTTTTCCCCCAAATTGTCAGAATCAATTAATGCTTTGAAATGATTTTTTTATTCTTTTCATTAAATGCTATTAATTGCTATTTGTGAACGTGTTGAATGTGTCTGTTTGTGTGCCCTAATCTTCTCTCTATAAATACCACAAATCACACCATTTCACACTTTTCACTTCACAAACAAGTTTATGCATTTCTGTTTGCTATTTGGTCTTCATCAAAACCCTAAACCTTCATCCAAATCTTCTTCATCTTCAACAATGGCAACATCATCTTCAACATCAGCTCAGTTTCAATCATCTATGGTTGCAGTTGCGTCATCAAACATGGCTACAACAAATTTAAGGATCTGAAACCTGACTACAAAATCTAGGCAAAGATTTTTCTGGGATGCATCAATCACAGAAAATCCACAAACTCTCCAGATTATGTGAATAATGAACAACTCTATTTCATGTACTGCTTAAGTCAGAGTACCAAAGTAGATTTGCCATACATTCTCTTCATGCATCTGTGGAATCATATCAATGCATCCAGAGAATCCATTAAGACTAAGGGACAGAAGATCAGGACGTGGATTCCTTTTGGAAGATTGATCTCATACATTCTGACAGAGAATGGTCTGGTAGCTGCTCTACATGAAGCTGGAGTGAAGAAAGAGCTTGAGTCAATAGTTGGAAAACCTCTGAATGGAAAGAGTCTTCAAAGACTAAAAGTTGTGGATGAACTCACAACTGCTCCTAAGAAGCTAAATGTTACTGAAGTAAGTCAGAGAAGGATTCCAGTTCAAGATTTTCCAATCTTTGGTGTTGAAGAACCTAAGGATATTATTCTTAGGTATATTGAAATGTGCAAGGCAGGTGGAACACCTGTTCCTGCAGATATTCTGATTCGTGCTAGAGAACCTATTCCAGATGTGTATGAGGAGAACATGAGAAAAAGAAGACAGTTAGAGGCAGAAGAAGCTGCTGCTCAGAAGAAACAAAAAGTTGCTGAAAAACCACAGAGGCAGATAAAGAGAAAAGCTTCTGGAGAAGTTCCCTCTGTTCCTACCAAACGCATCAAGACAAAAGGTACTAAAACATCTTTACCTTCTCTTTCTAAAATTGCAGTAGATGTATCAACAATTAGTTCTATGCCTGAACCTCCTCCCACTCAAAATCAAACAATTCCTGCTCCATCTCACACATCTGAACCACCCACTATTCCTATCTCACAAATTCATTCTGAACCTGTTTCCACTACACCACTTAAAACATCTGACGTTTCTCAATCAGAACCACAAACAAAACCAGCAGAACAACCTACAACATAACAACAACCTGAAATTCAACAACCAGTTGCATCTGAACCCATACCATCTGAACCAGTTGCATCTGAAACTTTTGCATCTGAACAAGTTGCATCTGAACCAGTTGTATCTGAACCACCAACATCCAAACCTTCTGATCCTCAACCAGAACCATCCAATCCTATTGAATCAAACATACCTGACTCTGAGATTCTGGATATTCAACCTCTCAAGACTGTATTTGAAGTATCATCTACATCTTGTACCCCATCCACCTCATCTGATTCCTCTGAATCTGATGTCCATCCAGATGTCATTTCACCCCCTTCTCTCAGAGAATATGAATCTAAACAATCAGATCCACCTGTTTCATATGAAACTCTCATTCCTGAACCCATTCCATCACCTAAACCCAGGACATCTAAAATTGTTTCAGTTGCTTCCTTTAAACCACTTCCCTCTGATCCACTTCCTTCTGGTTTAAAGCTTAAACATTTTTATACCAGAATAGAACCATCCGACACAATCACTCCATTCAAACCCATTCCTTCAACCACTCTTCCATCAGATCTTCAAACCCATTTTGAAAAATTACCAGATATGATTTCATCAGAACCTCTGTTGTCTGATAAATCTGTTTTCATTCCTTACACTTCCACTACATTTGATGTCATTCCCTCTGCATCACGTGTAAAACCATCTCTGGTTCATGCCTTATCCAGATCCAAAATTGCTACTTCATCATCTGACCATTCATCTTTTCCTTTCTACCCTCGTCCTCTGATCATCATTCCAAAATTCACCATACCACCTCCACCTCAACCCAAGCCATTCACTTTGGAAACCCTTCTCAAACCAAAAACTAGGCTAAATGTTGATATTCTATTTGCAAATTTTCTGAAAGAAATAAAGATGAATTTAGGCTCTGTACAGAAAAGATGATTGTCAACCATGGACGCAAATGAATCTGGTGCTATCTGGAATAACTTCATTACTATATTCAATACTGTTGCCTTCAATCTGAAGAATGTCTGTTCTGATGATGCGAAGCTCAGATTTACTGAGACTAGCAGAAGCATGATATGGAACATGAAAAGATATGCACGTTTGCTTCTTGAAGATGTACCTTCATCTTCTGGAGTATCTGCTACAGAAGCTATTATAGAATCTGCTTCTGAAGAAAATCCATTGGCTCTGACAATTGTAAATAAACCCTCTGCATCTGAAGCTCCAGACTCTACATCTCCAATGGAAATTGACTCTGCACCAGCATCAGAATCTGCCCCACCTTCTTCATCTGAGATCAAGAAAGAGAATCCAGATTTAGAAGATAAAATTGCAGTATTGGAAGCTGGGCAATCTGAGATCAAGTCATGGATGGCTAAGCAAGATCAGAAGAATGAGAACTTGGAAAAATGGATGACAAAGCAAGAAGAATCTTCATCTGAGATCACTCAACTTCTAAAGATGATTCTTTCCAAGCAAACCTAGTTTTATGTTGTTTTTTTTCTGTATCTGATGTTTGTGCACCTGTACTTGAATTTCCTTTCTAATGATTTGTCTGTTGTTTTTATCTGAATGAATGACTCTGTTGTTTTCTATACTTGAATGTATCTTTTTTCTATTTCCTTTTATTTTGTCTTTAAAGTTTTCTTTTTTATTATGACAAAAAGGGGGAGAAAATGAAATTCTGACTGTTCAAATAAACACTACCTAAATGAAATTCAGACATATCAATTATAACTAACATGAACTCTTAGTATTTCAGAACATATGAAAAATTTGACAAATTCTTTAAAGTAACTCTGAGATCCCCAGATCTAATTTTTGGAATAATCAGGCTCTGATTCTGTAAAGAATACTCATGCAAAAAGGGAAGTTTCTATTCTCTCTAAGTATTCAATTCAGGGGGAGATTCATCATCTCAGGGGGAGTTATAATTATATTTTTATTGAACAAAATTTATTATGTTTTTGTCATCATCAAAAAGGGGGAGATTGTTAGAACACAGATTGGTTCTTAATCATATCTCTATGTTTTGATGGTAACTCTTATGAAATTTTGTATTAAGAAATTATATACTCTAAAATTTGTTCAAGTGTTTTGTGCTGCAGATATTGAAGTGAATATTATTCTGAAAGAAAATTAGATCTGAACATGAAAATATGCAAGGCTCTGAAGCGTCAGAAGCATCTCTTAGAAGAATCTGAACGCTGCCTACAGAAGAATCTGAAGCAGAAGCTACATAAGCATCTGAAGCATTGAAGACTTTTGTATGAAGAGTTTCAAGCACAGTTTTTCAAAAGACTCTGATAGTACTGTACGCTGCAAGTACTGAGGATCTGATCCCAAACTCTGCTCTGAATTATTACACGCTGAAAGCACACTTGCTGCAATGCTCTGATTCAGAAAACTCTGATGAACATCAAAGACTCTAATCACTCAAGGCTAGGATGTTATTTGTTGAATATTAGAAACTTGTTGAATAAGAGTTCAAAGTTATGTCCATTGGTTTGGCCAAACGACTCTTTCCTCATTTATGCTAGACACACGAACACATACAAAAAGGATTTCTATGTGCATTCTACTTATAGGAATGGTCAAGTGATGTGAAGATAAAAAGGCTACAGCCCTTTTCAGTACACAGCCTTCAACGTGAAAACATCTTGGACTTCTATGCCTATAAAAGCAAGACTCCAACACTCTTCTTCAGTTGACGATAATTGAAAGAAATTCAAAGAAAAGCTCTCATACAATATATTCTCATTGCTGAATTTATTTCATAGTTCTTAAAACTTAAGTGTAAAATCATAGTTGTGATACAGCTTACTTATGTCGCTACTGCAAAAATCGGCACCGGCTATGACAGAAGAGTCGCCACCGTGCGTTATTTATCCCAAAGGAGGGAAAGGAAACGCTCAGAGTAAACCTAACGCAAAGATGGGAAAGGGAATGGTCATCGCAACCAAATCCTGGATTCGGGAGTCGATTACGCAAGGGGAAGGTATTAGCACCCCTCACGTCCGTCGTACTCGACGGGATCCACGCTTGTTTTTCTTGTACGGATTGTTATTCTATCTACACTAAAAGGTATGGGGTAAAAAGAAAACAAAATGACTCGGCAAAGTATCGCACTTTATGCCTACGTATTCCCGTCTGGAACGAGAAATCAGAGTCATCGTAGTTCGTCTACCTACGGGAAAGGAGGGGAAGGTTGCTCGCTAGGATACGACATCCTATGCCTACGCACTTTCATACAACATGAAAGATCAGAGCAAATGTAGTTCGGGCTACGGAAGACACAGGCTTGTCGGACTGTTTTTTTATCTTTCTGGAAAAAAGCTTCTTCTGATTAAGAGTCCAAGCGGACAAAAACGACACTTTGATGTTTGTTTTCAGTCTTTTACGCAAGAAGTGCTTTTTAGTTTGCTTGCAATCTCTGACACACTAGAGACTATGATTTAAGAGTGACTACGCCGCGTGTCACCCAAAGGGTACCACACTAAGCAGTCAGACTACTGGAAAGAAGCTCTCCAACAACCCTTTCTCAAATAGCTTAAGGCTTGTAACGTACGACATCGATTAACCTTATTACCGTGTTTTTGAGTGGTTTTGAGATAAGAAGAGAAAGAAACTCTAAAAAGCCTAGGGTTGAAAAGGGAATAAAACTAACCTAATGTTGTCATGCATGGGTTAAAACCTAATGTCTGTCATAATTCCCTCCTGCACAGAGGAAATCATAGATCCTAGGGGATAAATGGAAAAGAAACAGATATATATACAGTAAACAGTAAAATGCATGAGATGCAATAATACAAGCGAGGCAAGGGAGTCCCGCTCAACCTCGAACCTGGGAAAATAATAGGCAAAGTGAAACAGCTTCACTTCAAACCTAAGGGGCAAGCTGAATAAGCCAACAAACAATACAGAAAAAGAAATGAAACCTAACACCAGCTCTGACAGCAACATCAGCTCCTACAACTACAGCTCAAACCGCAACAGCTCTGACAGCAACATCAGCTCCTACAGCTACAGCTCAAACCGCAACAGCTCTTACAGCTACAGTTGATTAACAGCAAAAAGTTGACAGTAATAACTCCTCCAAGCAAGACCCCCTCTTCACTCTTCAATGATCCCCAAGCTTTAGATAAGCTCCTGTCTCCAAAATCTCCAAGCTCTGGCAAGCACTGAACCCCAACCAGTAGACAGCTTCAAACAACAGCAACCCTAGCTTTAACAGATAACCAGCTTTGACAGGCACAAGCTTTATCTTTATCAATCTTCTATGGACTTCAAATCTTCAATAGGATCCCATCTTCAATGCCACCACTCTAGAAGAGAATCAATTATCAGATTAAATTGAAATGCTAAACAGCTTATTGACAACCAAAGGAAGCCTATAATCACTTAGCATTGTAGGGAAAAGGTTCCCTCAAAGTTCTACTTCTAAAGTATGTCACTTATCCCTCCAAATGAAGGATGTGAATACTTTAAAAGGACTTTATGTCATAGGGAGGAATAGAAGCACAAGATGCTTTCTATGTTTGCAAGAAGAAATCCATCTGATCTAAAGCTCTCCCTATATTTCCTATCTCCTAAGTCTTCAAAAGCAACCTCAAGGAGAAGAAACTTCATGCTCCAAGCTCCATCCTTTTTCTCCAATCATCTCCAATGTCTTCATAAGCTCCAACAAGAAAAACTCAAGCCCCAAGCCCAATCAAAATAATCCAAACCAAACAAACAAGCAAAATGCCCAAGAGGGAAAACACACAATCACCACTCAAATTGCAAAAAACAAGTAAAATAGTAATACTTAATATAAAATTCTAGATTAATTTCTAAGGGAACCTAGTTATATACCCTATATCCCATATAGATCCCAGCACCTAAATCTATCTAAAAACCCCAAAACTATGTGTTAAACCAAACCTAAATGTTGTAAAACCCTAATCCTAGCACACTAAAGTTCATGGTTCAAAACTAACCTAAATTTTAATCACAAAAATGTGAAAAATTTCAGAGGGATCCTGCCTTATTAATCTAACCATAGCAAAAAGAACCAAATCAAAACTCCAAATTAAATGCCCATACAAAAATCAGAAAGTAGAAGGTACAAAACAAAAATGAAATAAATGCATAAAAATGTAAAAATATGCCATAAAATGAAAAGTGCATGAATTAATGTTTTTATTGTTTTATTAAATCCTAGAGAGCTTAAGGAAACCAGGGAAAAATTTCCCACCCCAAAATGTTTATTTTTCAAATTGTTATGAATTTTCAATTAACCTAAAATAAAATGTGAAAATGAGAAGAAAATATGAGAAAAAAGAAAATAGTGCGTGACAAATAGCAAGTAATACATGTTCAGAATACCAAATGGGCTCAGAGGGGGGTGTCCATAGCCAGGCGCGTACTAAGCCCAAACACAGTCAGAAAATCAAATGAAAATAGAAAGAAAAATGGAAAATCCTCGTGTGGAATAGCGATCAAACCATGTGTTAAACCTATTGGGCCTTCAAAGTGGGGTGCTAGCAGCAAGAAATGACTTAAGCCCATACTAACATGTTAAATGAAATGGAGCGTTTCACTCTCCTCTTAGAATCCTTCACAAGTTTTCCATCAATCCTGGCCGTTGGTTAATTATTTGGTCAAAGGTCTTCTTATGATCCTAGGGTTACCAGACCTTCTTCAACCTTTTGAATGTTGGGAGGAAAAAAAGCCATGGAAGAACAGAGCTACACCATCATCTTCTCCAAACCTCAACTCCACTAATCCTCACCAAAACTCAACCCTAATAACATCACCTGGTTCGTTTTTTCACACTGAATTCACTCATGCTATCCATTGATATTGAATCACTCTCCTTCTCAAAACACGATGATCATACCAGAAAATGCTCAGGATTCAAACTCCACCAAACCTAAAATTGATAAGCCTAGACTCATCACCATGCTACACTAAGTCAATTCCACTATCTAACTAAGTCTATATCATCAAGAATCATCAGATACGAGCCTCACAAGAAAATGTGTCAACTAACTTTTTGTCTCTGAATCATGACAATAGTTGCCAGAAAGCTCCTAGCCATGATCTACATTGAATCTAACCTATTAAAACCTAGCAAAACTACATGAATTTTTCCATAGGATGAATTTTACCAACCTGTGAATTTTGGATGAACAGAACAAGCAAAGCTTCAAATCAAGCTCCAAGATTTTCCAGATACGATATATGAGTGATAATCAAGCTTCTGTATGCATCAATTGGTGTTGAATCTTCTTGAATTGCCAAACTCGATTCTGACTTGCAAGAGATGAATTCAAAGTGCTATCTCACGATTCTTCAACAATCTTGATCAGCAATCTATCTAGAATCAATCACCTACTCAAAGTAGAGCTTCTGAATGCAAACGAATGGATTGAAATGGCTCAAACCGTGTAACTGAATTTGATTTGCAAAGTGAAAACTCAAAGTTCAATCTCTCCAATCTCTCTCAATCTGCACCAACCAGTGCATTGAACCACTTCTAATACTTATATAGAGCATGTATGAAAGCTCTAGAACCGTCTGGATTGATCCAATGAGAAGTTCAATATCTCATGCCATGGAAATCTCATCTCATGCTACTCTCATGACGGTTCAGATAACAGCTTGTATTTGCACCTCATTCTGATCCAATTTGTCCTCAAATGATATTTTGAAAGTGCTTGAATTGAATGGTATATGGTAGCTGATCCAAGGAATGAATTTGCATATGTAACTTAAGTGTGAAGCTACCAAATGCAATTCTTTGAATTTGACCTCAAATGACAAAACTAATATTTCCATTGTCTTTAAAACCTCATTTCTGATTAAAATGACATGTCATATGCCCCATTTTGACCTCAAATCAAAAAATCACAAAATTGACTTTTTAAATGACTTTAATTCTTCCTTTTTTAGGTCAATTTTGCAATTTTGAGATACAAGCCATTCCAAGCTCTAATTACCACTTGGTTGCACTCAAAACATCATTTTGAACAAGTTTGATGTTGAACAATTTTCCATTTGAAGCTTGCAAATTGGAGTTATGGACCCATGATTTAAATGACCTATAATCTCACTTTCCCAAAATACCCCTGACTTGCCAAGATCATAACTTGAGTTCCACAAATCTTCTTGAGGACTTATAGTACTCTAATTAAATTTAAGATCAATCCCTACAATTCTTATGTTGGCCAAGAATCCATTTGAAAACTCCTTGATAGGAAAAAGCTGCTTGGAAGTCAAGTGACTTTCATAGATAAATTCCAGTGCCCTCTGATGACCCATAACTTGCAAGAACCATAACTTGAGCTCTACAAATCTCCTTGAAGACTTATAGTACTCCAATTAAATCTATTGAGAAGCTCTACAAGTTTTATGTTGGCCAAGAATCCATTTTAAACTTGTATTTTGACTTATGTGGCTTGGAAGTCCAGTGTTATACAGGGGATTTTACCCTAAGAACCCTGTCTCAAACCCCTCCAACCACTCTTGATTCTCTTGTACTTGACCTTGACTCATCCATACACATGCTTTAACATCTCAATCCATGACTTCCATGACTTAGAGCTAGGTCTTGATGCCCTTTCTTGCTCTCCTTGACCTAGGGTTACTCAGATGAAACCCTACTTGTACACACCTCAACTGTGATTCTTGACCTTGATACCATGACTTGTCTAAGCTTCAATATGGCTCTCTAGGCCTCCCATGGGATCCATACACACCTCAAATTCATAATTCCATGTTGATGATCTTCAATACACCTCAAGTTAGGAGAGAAATCCATTGGTTGACCCTTAAACCTCTCAAAACTTCAACTTATTTCTTGATGACTTGGATGGTCTTAAGCTTGAATAAAAACCCCTTGATGTGCTCTTTTGATAAGAATGGCACTTGATCCCTTGTTAGATGACTTGTTATGCTATGTTATGCAAATGATTGGACTATGTACATGATTTACTATGCAAATGACAATGCAATTAAAACATAAACCATGTGAAATAGGTTGGGCAAATTTTAGGGTGCAACAGCTGCCCCTATTCAAACGGCTTGGACCCGACTGGCTGAAGAGCGAACGACCTTCAAACAATCGAGGTACGAGACGGTTGAATACCAAGAACCCGGAAATTTGCCAACCGCAGAAATAAACTGCACAAACTGCTTGGGAACAATAACCAGAGGACCGAATCGGGTTGTTACGGCAACAACCGATCAGTCATCCACTATCAAAATCTGATTCAACGTCAACCGCCTGTGTAGCGCCACAGGCTGTTAACTCCCTCTTGTCAAAACACCATGCCTTTTGTCTATGTTAAGACTCCGCATTCTGCCAATACGGAGAAAACAACTTAGCGACCACGATGGGGATCATTTCTGTTTAATCACAGGGAACTCATCTGCCCATCCCTACAGGCACGTCATCTGTCTGAACACAGGAAACCCCATCCGAAAAGTCATCTGCCTGATTACAGAAAACTCCATCCGCCTGCTCCATACGGGAAAAGTCATCTGCCTGATTACCGAAAAATCCACCCGCCTACTTCATACGGGAAATGTCCATCTGCCTGAACACCGGAGAATCCATCCGCATGCTTCATACGGGAAAAGCATCTGAATATTGTTTCTCTGCCTACCTCTACAGTAGCCAACTCCATTGGTCCCAACCCATAAACGACTTTGAGGAGGACTCTACTGGGGATAGTAACACGAGGAAATCACGGCGACTTCCTTGGGGAAAATACTTTTGTCAAATATCATAACACAACTCACATACTCTGTCTATCACGGGAGAATCATCTATCTGGATACCGGAAAATTCATCCGCCTGCTTCATACGGGAAAAGTCATCTGCCTGATTCTTACAGGAAAGTTCATCCGCCTGTTTCATACGGGAAATTACATCTGCCTGATTCATACAGGAAAAGTTCATCCGCCTGCTTCATACGGGAAAATACATCTTCCTGATTCCTACAGGAAAGGTTCATCCGCCTGTTTCATACGGGAAACTCCATCTGCCTGATTCATACAGGAAAGTTCATCCGCCTGCTTCATACGGGAAAATACATCTGCCTGATTCCTACAGGAAAGGTTCATCCGCCTGTTTCATACGGGAAACTCCATCTTCCTGATTCATACAGGAAAGTTCATTCGCCTGCTTCATACGGGAAAACATAACACATCTGCCTGGTTCATACAGGAAAGTTCATCCGCCTAATTCTTACGGGAAAACATAACACATCTGCCTGGTTCATACAGGAAAGTTCATCCGCTTGCTTCATACGGGAAAACATAACACATCTGCCTGGTTCATACAGGAAAGTTCATCCGCCTACTTCATACGGGAAAATACATCTGCCTGATTCATACAGGAAAGTTAACTCGAATATAGCTTCTTTGCCTATTCTTTGTAGTAGCTAACTCCACTGGGGATATTCTGAAAATAACTGCCCGACACCCGTTTCGACACCAAGCGACCACTTCTGAAATCTTGATTCATGAAACCCTGAAATGCTGCCGCGACAGCAAACCTGAAGAAAACACTCCGTTGGTCGGATAAGAGAAATTTCAAACAGTAACTCTGTGGGGGATAATAATAAGAATTGCATCATTGTATGTCTCACGGCGAGACCTCGATCATCTGGTAATAGATCTGAACTATAACTTCATACTCCTACTGAGAAACACACCTGAAAGCAAAAGGTTAACCAACCTGATTTATGTTTCAAAATGCGTATGTCTGATAATGGCGTAATGCTCCATACGGCATGGAAATGCTACGCGTTTTTGGGTAGATGCAAACATGATGATGTATGCGAATGCAAATACAGGTTCACGCTGCTGGGGAAGGCTCTGACAAGCTTGCTTCAACACGGCTGTTGAGGACGAAATACCACCCTGTTGGGGATGAACAGGTATCGCAAAGTATTCTGGCAAAATAAATGCCGGAAGTACAACCAACTCTGCCGGGGGAGAGATTACACATCGATTTCCACTGGGAGGAAAGAACAACACCCTGCTGGTGAACAAACTCAACTGGGGGGAATCAACCCTTCTGGGGGGACAACTGTCTGGGTACAGTTTACAAACTCAGAACTACCACTCCGCTGGGGATAATCATCCTGACGAAAGCATGACAACCTG
This sequence comes from Lathyrus sativus, assembly GCA_963859935.3. Taxonomy (NCBI): domain Eukaryota; kingdom Viridiplantae; phylum Streptophyta; class Magnoliopsida; order Fabales; family Fabaceae; genus Lathyrus; species Lathyrus sativus. The sequence goes on along the minus strand of OZ012739.1, from coordinate 17,669,445 downwards.
TGGGGAGAAAGAAAACCATCCTCCCAGATGGGGATTGAACGTGCACATACTCGACTCTCTGGGGAGTATAACCTCTGCATGGGACACTGATCTCGACTTGCTGGGGATGTCCTGTGGACAACTTCCATGAGGATACTCTTCTGGGGAAAATAATCCTTCCTTCGGTAAGGGATAACATCATCTCAACCTTTGGGGATGAGGTACGACCTGTTGGGAAATAAGGTCACGTCCTTCTTCCAGGGCCTCTGGCTGGGGCCACCATTTTCTGATTGTCCGTTTCAAAGGCGAGAACCCTGCAAAACACAAACGAGACAAAACAAATCTATACAACCAAATCTATTCGGGTTAGCATCCGCGACATTACTTCAGTCAATTCGAAGTTTTCGCAATTATTGGCAAGGGCCAACAAGATTATGCAAATGCGAGTCCATCAAAAACATCGGCGTTTTCCACATACAAAACAGTAAAGCACAAACATCAAATACTGAATAACATGTTTTATTGATTGAGCCTGTAAATAGGCAAAGCTTTGTACATCGGATGCAACTCCTGAAAAGAGGAAGTCACGCACACACACATACATATATGCACAAAAAGCATAAAACAAAATACAAAACAATATTTGTATACATGTCGGCAACATGGTGCAGACAAACATCACGAGTTGATCCTCCTATGACTCGCCTGACTCTGGCGCCTTCCCGGTATTCAATTTTCGGAAGAGATTGTGTTGGATAAACGAACCCTCAGGTACTCCCAAACCACTAAGCACTGCTATATCAGATCCAGACCGCAGTCATTTGCTTTTTCAATCCCTAACTTTTGCGTGAATCGCCCTTTGCGGGTTTTCGATTCACCAGGATACCCTTTTTTGCTGAAATCGCCCTTTGCAGGTTTTCGACTTCGTGGGTGTACATCTTTTCAATTTTATCCCTAACTTTTGCCCGAACCTTTTATTCATTTTTTGCGGTTAGCCAGGATGCCCCATTATCGCCTGGACTCTCTTTTTACTGTCCAGCGGGTCACTTTCAAGCAAAGTATTTTTTAACTGCGTTTGAATTCACAAGAGACGTAAAGTCTTCACCATCCATGGTAGATAGTAGCAAGGCTCCTCCAGAGAAGACTTTTCTGACAACGTATGGACCTTTGTAATTAGGGGTCCACTTGCCCCTGTGATCCGTTTGTGGCGGGAGAATCCTCTTTAGCACAAGGTCGCCCGTCTGAAAGCTTCGAGGGTGTATCTTCTTATTGTATGCTTTCTTCATCCGGCTCTGATACAACTGACCGTATGCGAGAGAAGCTAGCCTCTTCTCATCCATTAAGCTGAGCTGATTCAATCTATCTTTCACCCATTCTGCCTCGTCAAGTTGGACATCACGTAAAATCCTCAAGGAAGGAATCTCAACCTCCAACGGTAACACTGCCTCCATTCCGTATACCAATGAAAAAGGGGTTGCCCCAGTTGATGTGCGTACCTTCATAAGATAACTGTGCAAAGCGAAAGGTAGCATCTCGTGCCAGTCCTTATAGGTCACAACCATCTTCTGAACAATCTTCTTTATGTTCTTATTGGCCGCTTCAACAGCGCCATTCATCTTGGGTCGGTAAGGAGAAGAGTTGTGATATTCAATCTTGAAATTCTGGCACAGCTCTTTCATCATCTTGTTATTCAAATTCGAACTGTTGTCGGTGATAATCCATTCAGGGATTCCATATCTGCAGATAATATCTCGTTTGATAAATTTGGCGACCACTTGTTTGGTGACATTGGCATATGACGCTGCTTCCACCCATTTGGTAAAGTAATCAATTGCCACCAAGATGAACCGGTGTCCGTTGGATGCCGTAGGCTCAATCTTTCCGATCATATCAATCCCCCACATCGTGAACGGCCATGGTGATGACATCACATTCAGAGGACTTGGGGGTACATGGACCTTGTCCGCATAAATTTGGCATTTATGACACCTTTTTGCAAACTTGAAATAGTCTGTTTCCATAGTTAGCCAGTAATAACCTGCCCGTAGCAGTTTTCTCGTTATAGCATGCCCCCCGGCATGTGTACCAAACGTACCCTCGTGTATCTCTTCCATGAGCAACTTTGCTTCTTTCTCGTATACACAACGTAGCAACACCAAGTCGTGGTTTCTTTTGTATAGGACACCGTCAGGATTCAGATAGAAATTGCCAACCAATCTCCTGAGAGTCTTCTGATCTCGACTGGATGCCCTAGCCGAATACTCCTTGTTCTTCAGGAAATTCTGGATGTCAAAGTACCAGGGTTGACCATCGGGAGCCTCGTCGATGACAAATATGAATGCAGGCCTATCAAGCCGAGAGATAACAATCTGGGGAGCCTCGTTCTAGAAATTAACTTTATACATTGAAGACAATGTCGCCAGGGCGTCAGCCATTTGATTTTCTGCTCGCGGCACATGATGCAATTCCACCTTGTCAAAGAAAGGCAACAATCTCCTTGCATAATTCATATATGGTATCAAATTGGGCTGACGCGTCTCCCATTCTCCTTTAATCTGATTCACCACTAGAGTTGAGTCTCCGTATACATCCATATGCTTGATTCGTAAATCAATAGCTTCTTCTAGACCCATGATGCAAGCCTCATATTCAGCCTCATTATTGGTAACGGGAAAAGTCAATCGGGTAGTAAATGGGATGTGCGACCCCTGAGGGGTGGTGATAATGGCGCCTATTCCGCTACCATAGGAGTTAACTGCTCCATCAAATATTAACTGCCACTTGGAACCCAACTCTGGTCCTTCGTCCGGCAACGGTTCTTCACAATCTTTCATCTTCAGGTGCATGATATCCTCGTCAGGAAAATCAAACCTCATCGATTGGTAGTCCTCAACAGGCTGCTCCGCAAGGTACTCTGACAAGACGCTACCTTTAATAGCCTTTTGCGAGACATACTGAATATCCTATTCGGTTAACACCATCTGCCATCGGGCAATTCTTTTGGAGAGTGCTTGCTTCTCAAACACGTATTTGATTGGATCCATCTTTGAAATTAGCAGGGTTGTATGATTCAGCATGTATTGCCTCAAACGTTTGGCGGCCCAGGCTAGCGCGCAACACGTCCTCTCGAGCATTGAGTATCTGGACTCACAGTCGGTAAACTTCTTACTCAAATAGTAGATCGCATGCTCTTTACGTCCGGTCTCGTCGTGTTGACCGAGAACACAACCCATACTTTCCTCAAGAACCGTCAAATACATAATCAAAGGTCTCCCGGCCACTGGGGGTATCAAAACAGGAGGTTCCTGCAAGTATTCTTTTATCTTGTCGAACGCCTTTTGACAATTTTCATTCCAGGTCACAACCTGGTCCTTTTTCAACAACTTGAATAACGGCTCGCACGTCGCAGTTAAGTGAGATATGAACCGGGCGATATAGTTCAACCTCCCTAAAAGCCCACGCACTTCTTTTTCTGTTTTAGGCGTCGGCATTTCTTGTATTGCTTTTATTTTTGCAGGATCCACCTCTATTCCTTTTCCGCTCACGATAAACCCCAGTAGTTTGCCCGATCTCACCCCGAAGGTGCACTTGTTAGGGTTCAGTCTCAACCTGAACTTCCTAAGCCTCTTGAACAGTTTCAGCAGATTAACCAAATGCTCCTCCTCCGTCTGGATTTGGCAATCATATCATCAACATAAACCTCAATCTCTTTATGCATCATATCATGAAAGAGAGTCGTCATAGCACGTTGATATGTTGCCCCAGCATTCTTCAGCCCGAAGGGCATCACTTTGTAGCAAAATGTTCCCCAGGGAGTAATAAAGGTAGTCTTCTCCATGTCTTCGGGAGCCATTTTGATCTGATTGTAACCCGAGAAGCCATCCATGAAGGAGAATACGGAGAACTGAGCAGTGTTATCAACCAGCACATCAATGTGAGGAAGTGGAAAGTCATCTTTCGGGCTCGCCCTATTCAAATCACGGTAGTCTACACACATTCACACTTTACCGTCTTTCTTTGGCACTGACACAATATTAGCGACCCATGAGGGATATTTGGTAACAGCTAGGAAACCAGCATCCCACTATTTCTGAACTTCCTCCTTGATCTTTACCGCCATGTCCGGTCTGGTTCTTCTGAGCTTTTGTTTAATAGGCGGACATTCCTCTCGTAGTGGCAGACGGTGAACAACCATATCCGTATCCAACCCAGGCATATCCTCATACGACCAAGCAAATATATCACTGTACTCTTTGAGCATCTCAACCAACCTTTGCTTGATGTCACTTTGCAGCGCCGCCCCTATATGGATGTTTCTCACAACCTCTTCCCACCCCAAATTGATAATCTCAATGACTTCCTTATGAGGCAGAATGATTCTTTCTTCTTGTTTCAATAACCAGGTCAACTCTTCTGGTACGTCGCCATCTTCAACAATCTCTTCCTCAGCCTGAAATACCGGGTGCTCAAAGTCGAAGTGAGTCATAGGCGGTTCATAGATGTCATCTGAAATAGTAATCCTGCAAAGGAAATGGTTAAATGCTTCAAAACGCATACAAAGCTAATAACCATGTTGCCATTTTATTGCAAAACACAAAACCGGAAAAACAGGGATCACAATATTTGTATATGAAAAACGCCTTTATGTCATGATTAAACAATGTAATGTACATAACCAAATGGCCCTAAGCAAAATCGCTATGCCCCGGGTAGGACACAGGATTATTCAACAATTAAGAAAACAAATCATTACTGTTTAGTTGTCACAGGAACAGTTTCTCGGATAGACCAATTGCAAAGACTTTGTCCTGGCACGCTTGGCTTGATCCACGCGTCCATATCACAGTCGTTATCTCCTTCTTCAGCATTGGAAACAGCATTGATAGTCTCATGGCATACTTCGTTCGGTGTAATTGTTATCGGCCTTCTAAACTTGGGTTCCCCTGAAGAGGATGCTGATGACGAAGGATGATACCCTAGCCCGAATTTGTCGTTCTTCACGGGAATCTCCAATACCTGCCCCCAGCCCTTGGTTTTGCCTGCCTGCACTAGAGCCTGAGCCTCTTTGTAGGATGACACTGCCACATCTGATATTTTGCTGGATCCCTGAGCCTTGTCTTTAATTCGCAACCCCTCGAAGGCTTGACAGGGTGTTTCGTGTATTTCGCCATCGACCTCGACATATTTGAACGAAAACAGATGGCTAACCAGAATATCTTCTTCTCCACAAACAGTGACGACGCTATCCCCAACCATATACTTCAGCTTTTGGTGCAAAGTGGACGTGACTGCCCCGGCAGCATGGATCCATGGGCACCCAAGAAGACAACTATACGCTGGCTGGATGTCCATTATATAGAATTCAGTTTCAAATATTTCAGGCCCCACCTGCAACGGTAATGTTATTGCTCCGAAAACCGACCTCCTCGTTCCATCGAACGCTCTCACCACTAAATCACTGGGCGTGCAGATAATCCCCCTGATATCTAACTTCATAATGGCTTTCTTCGGTAGCACATTCAGGGAAGATCCAGTGTCTACTAAAACATGGGACATGACCGTGCCCCGGCATTCGACTGACACATGCAATGCCATATTGTGCTCTCGCCCTCTCGGAGTCAAATCAAAGTCTGTGAAGCCCAAACTGTGCCCCGCCTTGACATGCGCCATCACCCCTTCTAACTGATTAACCGAAACTTCTTGAGGAACGAACGACGTGTCTAGAATCTTCAGCAAAGCGCTCCGATGGTCCTCGGAACATAACAGCAATGATAGGATGGAAATTTTTGACGGCGTTTGCTGGAGGTGCTCAACGATTTTGTAATCACTTTTACGAATGAGCCTCATAAACTCCTCCACATCCTTAAGTGACGTTTCCTTTTCATTCGACTGAGAAGGACCACCCTCAGTTACCTTGGCTTTACCCTTGGCTAATCTTTCCGCCTCTACCTCGGGTGATGTGAAGATTCTTCCGCTTCTGGTCATACCCCCTGTTCCGGCAACATTATCTACAACCCCAGCTGGTTGTCCATTGACTTCAATTTTCTCACCATCGCAATATACCTCCAACCCGTAAGTCCACGACACTGCTTTAGTACTCTTAAAAGGAACTGGTCCTGCTTTGGTAATTGTGATTGTCGTCTGCCTGGCAGGCGCCGTTATCGTTATTGTTTTCCTCGGAACCGTCATCATTGCAACATCGTTCTGCTCATCACACAACGCCTCTACAGGCTTTTCAACCGCGGTTCTATCAAATTGCAATGTACCTTTATCCATTATAGCCTGAATGCCCCGCTTCAACTCATTACAACCCTTTGGCTGGGTCCAACAATCAAAGCAAAATTCATCACAACCCGGGAATACACCCCCTTTTAACAACGTGCTTTTAATCTCACCCATCGGTGTCTTCAGCTCATTGACCTCCATCACTAGATTCAAATTTTCTTCTGTCAAGATGGCGTTTGCCCCATGGTTGGGCATAGGCTGTTGTACGATATTTGGACCCACCTGTCCAAAGTTAATAGCTTTGCTGTCCAATAAGTCCTGAACTTTGTGTTTAAATGCCTGACAAGCTTCTATATCATGCCCGGGTGCCCTGGAATGGAATTCGCAATGCTTGTTGGCATCATACCCATAAGGGAGTACCGCCCCTGTAGGCGGTGCCAAAGTCCTCTTTTCAACCAAGTTCAACCCTAGCATGGTCTGGAGGAGTTCGGCATACGTGGAAGGAGGTGCGTCGAACACTCTTTTCGGTCTCGCATTTTGTACCCTTCTCTGGCCAGGATTCTGTCCTTGCTGTTGCTGTGGTTGTTGTGGTTGTGGCTGCCTCTGTTGAGGAAGCGGGATAGTGACACTAGCTATCTGTTGCGGCTGAACGTACTGATTTCTTCCTCTGCCCCTGCCACCAAACACAACACTAGTATCACCCTGTCGTCTACCACCAAATGCTTTTCTGGCACCTCCTGTTGAAGTAGACTCACCCGCTTGGAACCTTCCAACTTTAATCCCGTTCTCAATCATCTCCCCTATAAGAATCAAATCTGAGAAACTGTTCAATGACACACTGAACAATTTTTCATAGAACACCCTCGTAAATGTCCCAATGAACATGTCATTCATCTCCCTTTCAATTAAAGGCGGATGCACCCTTGCTGCCATATCGCGCCACCTTTGCGCATACTCTTTAAAGCTTTCACCGTTCTTCTGTGACATACCCTGCAATTAGACCCGGTTTGGCGCCAGATCGTTGTTGTATTTGTAATGGGTCACGAAAGCATCAGTCATTTGCTTCCAGGTTTTAATCTGCGTGGGCTCCAGCCCCATATACCATTCAAGCGACGGCCCTGATAAGCTGTCCTGAAAGAAATGCATGAGCATCCTTTCATCATCTGAATATGCTAACATCCTTCTGTAATAAGAGCGGACATGGACCTTAGGGCAGGTGTCCCCCTTGTATTTGTCAAAAGTGGGAGCCTTGAATTTCAACGGCACCCTCAGCCCTGGTACCAAGCCCATTGTAGTCATATCCAAACCGGTGGAGTTCTGACTCACTACCCCCTTCATCTGTTCTTCAAGCATTCTGATCCTCTGCACAGGATCAACAGGTCCTTCAAATCCCATGCCTCTTCCAGAAAAGGCGTCCTCCTGGCGGTCTTCACCCCAATTCACATTTTCATTTCCATATCCGTCGTAACTAGCGTTGCGACCAAACCCTTGCTGATTGATCATGGGACCTCGTCCCCCGTTACCGAAACCTTGGTTGATCCTAACAGGTCTAAACCCAGTGTTGACAGGAATCACCCCGGCACCATTCATATTACCAAATCCACCATACCCCTGGTTAGCGTTACCAAAACCGTCGTAACCGAAACCCTGAGTGTTGAAGCCGAATTTCCCGTCCTGATTGACGTAATCAAATCCTTGATCATTGTAGCCAAAACCATTGTTGCCAAAACCATTACCGCCATTGTTGTTACCACCGTCTTGGTTGGCGTCCCCAAATCCAACATTGTTAACAACGGTCTCATTTCCATTCCCTGTGTTGCCATTGCCAGCGCCAGCACCATCGTTTACAACCACAACAGGTGGGGTCACTACTGGTGGAACCACAGGCGTAGGGGGCCCATCCTCCGGAATAGTCTCAACGTGTGCAGAATTGTGATCATTATTGCCATTCCCGTTAGTCCGCATCAGCAGCGGTTGTACGAAAGTCTGGAGGCTCTCCTGGCCCTTAGCAATGTTCTCCATTGCTTGCATGAACAGATTCAGCTTCTCGCGGATTTCCTGCATCTCCACTTGGACTTGATCCATGATTCTCTTGCAGTTGTTTTGGGTGGAGTAGCGGTGGACTCTTTGTTCATCAATCCTGGACAACCTGGAGGTGCAGGAAATGAGATACAAGTTCAACAAGTAACTAACAATGCAAAACGGATATGCAGATGCAGTATGTGTCTGTGCGTTAGGGAGATCAACCCCTGATTCTAGTGCCAAAGTGCCAGTGCAGTGACAGTGATAGCAATAAGAAGCTCGAAATCCAATCATAGAAAGCATCTCATATATTGCGGAAAAGCCCATCAAGTCAGGAATACAATATTACTGAGTGTATGATTGGAAGGCATGACCTCAACCAACAATCCTGGTGATGGCCAACACAATGCAAATAAAGCATACACATCAATACATGAGATAATCAAGTGCGACCATATGCCTGGTACTCCTCTAGTAATCTCTTAGTCTTGGGATGATTTGGCTGAGCAAGCAACCCTTCGACGAGCGAGTCTCTTTGCCTGATAACACGCTGGAGATCACCAATAGATTCCTCCCAAACACCTTCCTCAAAGCAATCTTCTAGCTTCCGTTTCTGGGATGCAGACTCCTTCTTGCGCTTGATAACTTTGTTCAAGGCATTCTGGACATCATACCTCCGCATAACCTCTTCTTCCAACCTCTTCTGGCTAGCTTTCAACTGGCCTTCCAGCTCAGAGATCTGGAGTTTCAGTTTGTCTTCTCTTTCCTTATTGCCAGTCAGCGTGGCATTCCAGGTTTTGTTGAATGCAGAGATCTCCCAGTAGGCTATATCAATTGCTTTCTTCTTAGACTCCAGTATATCATGAGAGCTCTTGAAATCTATCCCCAATCGTTCATGCTTCTTTCGTTGCTCAGACAGTTTTGTGCCTAGTTGATTCACCAGCTTCGTTTGCTGCTCGAAGGAATATACGACCTCATTCCTTTCGCTCCTGAGTTGCATTAACTCTTCCTCCAGCTTCTCGTTGGCTTTCATCAGTTCTTCTTTCTCCTTCACAACCTGTTCATACCTCTCAATAGGCACAGTAGTTGGCTCCTCAACCACGAGGGGAGCAGGAGGTAATACTGCAGGAAACGGCATCCGCACCTGCTTTGCTCTATCTTGGATCCAGACTTTGTACGGGGTGTAGGCTTGACAATCGTTCTTACCCAACAATGGCTTACCCCTTCTGTTGATGTTTCTCCAAGCATGCTGAAGATTGGACAATAGTTCTCCCTTCAAATCACCTGTGAAGTACAGAGATTCCTGTACTTCCTCCTCTTTTGGCGGGTTTTTCAAAGCATACCCGAATTGCCTGATCAACAATGAAGGATTGTAGTTAATACACCCTTTCCTCCCAATCAGAGGCACGTTAGGATATCTGGCGCAACTGTAGATGATCACAGATCCCAGCTAATCTTTATTAAACCAAACAATGTCTTCTGAAGAAAGTCTCATCAGATGCTCAGACCAATCCACCGTATCTGCAGACTCAGCGAAGATACCCCTCTTGGGAAGATGACTCTCAAACCACATATACAGTAAAGGCCCACAACAAGAGACGTTCTTGCCCCTCCTGTTCTCATTCTTATAATGCAGTGAGTGATAGAAATCTCCAATCAAAGTAGGCACAGGATTGCCTGAAGCAAATATATAGAACGCATCCAGATCAACGAAGTCAGGCAGGTTCGGGAACAATATAATGCCATAGATACACAGAGCAAGAATAGCATTAAACACAGTCCAACATCCACTCTTGGCATACTCTTGTGCTTTCCCATCCAAGAACTTGAGAGAAAAACCAGGCACTCAATTCCACGAGGTTAACAGTAACTCTGAGGAGTCTAAATGCAAGGCAGCAGCCAAATCCTCCAGTTTGGGCTCAACATCCATATGAATGAAAGGTACCATGTTCTAAATAGTCAACTCAAAGATCTCATCATATTCCTCCATGGTCGGAGCCAGAATGAAGTCAGGGAAAGTAAAACACCTCAGCGGGGGATCATAGAACTGCATTAGCGTGTACAATCTGTTACGCTCATACATGGACGGTTTATAAACCAATCTAAGTAACTTCCCATAGCTCTTCCTGAAGCTTCTCTTCACATCATCATCAGCAAGAGATATCAAACCAAGCAAAGAAGAGACATCTGGAGTAGGCAACCTGTACGCCACAGTCTTCTTCAGAGTATCCATAATATCGGCAGACAGAAATCTGGGCAACTAGAATCAGAAGTATGAAAATGCACCTGCAGCACAGACACACATTAATGATATGCAGGATGAGTATGCAACAATGCAATATGCAACATGCAACAGGGATCAAGTGCACATGGCTGAGAAGCCCAATTCACCATGCTGGTCTCAAATAGACCCACAAACTGCTCAAAACCTGGTCTCAAAAGATCAACCGCGATGCTCCAACCTGGTCTCAACAGACCCAATAACACTGCTCTGGTCAAGAACCTCAAGTAACCACACATACTGATCCAATATCAAGAAGACCGGGTAGTCTGGAGGTCAAGTTTCCTGCATGCCCCAATCCCTCTCACAGGTAGGTGTCCTATCAACTGACACAGGGTACGGTATCCTATGCGGTCGTCGGCATCACAGACTTTCAAGACTGATGATACGATACCCAGAAGGTGTGGCATCATCATGTCCTAAAGAGGCCTCACTTAGCCAACTTCCAAATGATCGGTCCCCGGAGTCGACAATCCAACTAACCAACAACCCCCTCAACCCAAAGGGTTGAAAAAGAAGTCAACCAGAAGAACCTCATCCGAGCGTGGATTTTGCGGGACACTGGTACATGCAAAGCATGCACGCGCCCACTACTTTCCACAACTAATTCTAGGTGCACTCAAGCCCAGGTCCGACTTATCTCTCAATAGATCACCCCATCCCCACAACAGCAATAACAATATAAAGCTTACAATAAAATAAGGAAAGTAAAGACAGAAATGTAAATCCATACAAAACCCACGACAGGAAAGTAAGCGCTAGGACTGACTCGCGTAGGGAACTGTTGGAGTCCCCAGCAGAGTCGCCAGCTGTCGCTACTGCGAAAATCGGCGCCGGCTATGACAGAAGAGTCGTCACCGTGCGTTATTTATCCCAAAGGAGGGAAAGGAAACGCTCAGAGTAAACCTAACGCAAAGACGGGAAAGGGAATGGTCATCGCAACCAAATCCTAGATTCGGGAGTCGATTACGCAAGGGGAAGGTATTAGCACCCCTCACGTCCGTCGTACTCGACGGGATCCACACTTGTTTTTCTTGTACGGATTGTTATTCTATCTACACTAAAAGGTATGGGGTAAAAAGAAAACAAAATGACTCGGCAAAGTATCGCACTTTATGCCTACGTATTCCCGTCTGGAACGAGAAATCAGAGTCAACGTAGTTCGCCTACCTACGGGAAAGGAGGGGAAGCTTGCTCGCTAGGATACGGCATCCTATGCCTACGTACTTTCATACAGCATGAAAGATCAGAGAAAACGTAGTTCGGGCTACGGAAGACACAGACTTGTCGGACTGTTTTTTTATCTTTCTGAAAAAAAGCTTCTTCTGATTAAGAGTCCAAGCGGACAAAAATGACACTTTGATGTTTGTTTTCAGTCTTTTATGCAAGAAGTGTTTTTTAGTTTGTTTGCAATCTCTGACGCACTAGAGACTATGATTTGAGAGTGACTACGCTGCGTGTCACCCAAAGGGTACCACACTAAGCAGTCAGACTACTGGAAAGAAGCTCTCCAGCAACCCTTTCTCAAATAGCTTAAGGCTTGTAACGTACGACATCGATTAACCTTATTACCGTGTTTTTGAGTGGTTTTGAGATAAGAAGAGAAAGAAACTCTAAAAAGCCTAGGGTTAAAAAGGGAATAAAACTAACCTAATGTTGTCATGCATGGGTTAAAACCTAATGTCTCATAATTCCCTCCTGCACAGAGGAAATCAGAGATCCTAGGGGATAAACGGAAAAGAAACAGATATATATACAGTAAACAGTAAAATGCATGAGATGCAGCAATACAAGCGAGGCAAGGGAGTCCCGCTCAACCTCGAACCTGGGAAAACAATAGGCAAAGTGAAACAGCTTCACTTCAAACCTAAAGGGCAAGCTGAACAAGCCAAAAAACAATACAGAAAAAGAAATGAAACCCAACACCAGCTCTGACAGCAACATCAGCTCCTACAGCTACAGCTCAAACCGCAACAGCTCTAACAGCTACAGTTGATTAACAGCAAAAAGTTGACAGTAATAACTCCTCCAAGCAAGACCCTCTCTTCAATCTTCAATGATCCCCAAGCTTTAGATAAGCTCCTGTCTCCAAAATCTCCAAGCTCTAGCAAGCACTGAACCCCAACCAGTAGACAGCTTCAAACAACAGCAACCCTAGCTTTAACAGATAACCAGCTTTGACAGGCACAAGCTTTATCTTTATCAATCTTCTATGGACTTCAAATATTCAATAGGCTCCCATCTTCAATGCCACCACTATAGAAGAGAATCAATTATCAGATTAAATTGAAATGCTAAACAGCTTATTGACAACCAAAGGAAGCCTATAATCACTTAGCATTGTAGGGAAAAGGTTCCCTCAAAGTTCTACTTCTAAATTATGTCACTTATCCCTCCAAAGGAAGGATGTGAATACTTTAAAAGGACTTTATGTCATAGGGAGGAATAGAAGCACAAGATGCTTTCTATGTTTGCAAGAAGAAATCCATCTGATCTAAAGCTCTCCCTATATTTCCTATCTCCTAAGTCTTCAAAAGCAACCTCAAGGAGAAGAAACTTCATGCTCCAAGCTCCATCCTTTGTCTCCAATCATCTCCAATGTCTTCATAAGCTCCAACAAGCAAAAATCAAGCCCCAAGCCCAATTGAAATAATCCAAACCAAACAAACAAGCAAAATGCCCAAGAGGGAAAACACACAATCACCACTCAAATTGAAAAAAACAAGTAAAATAGTAATACTTAATATAAAATTCTAGATTAATGTCTAAGGGAACCTAGTTATATACTCTATATCCCATATAGATCCCAGCACCTAAATCTATCTAAAAACCCCAAAAGTATGTGTTAAACCAAACCTAAATGTTGTAAAACCCTAATCCTAGCACACTAAAGTTCATGGTTCAAAACTAACCTAAATTTTAATCACAAAAATGTGACAAAATTCCAGAGGGATCATGCCTTATTATCTAACCATAGAAAAAAGAACCAAATCAAAACTCCAAATTAAATGCCCATACAAAAATTAGAAAGTAGAAGGTACAAAACAAAAATGAAATAAATGCATAAAAATGTAAAAATATGCCATAAAATGAAAAATGCATGAATTAATGTTTTTATTGTTTTATTAAATCCTAGAGATCTTAAGGAAACCATGGAAAAAATTCCCACCCCAAAATGTTTATTTTTCAAATTGTTATGAATTTTCAATTAACCTAAAATAAAATGTGAAAATGAGAAGAAAATATGAGAAAAAAGAAAGTAGTGTGTGACAAATAGCAAGTAATACATGTTCAGAATACCAAATGGGCTCAGAGGGGGGTGTCCATAGCCAGGCGCGTACTAAGCCCAAACACAGTCAGAAAATCAAATGAAAATAGAAAGAAAAATGGAAAATCCTCGTGTGGAATAGCGATCAAACCATGTGTTAAACCTATTGGGCCTTCAAAGTGGGGTGCTAGCAGCAAGAAATGACTTAAGCCCATACTAACATGTTAAATGAAACGGAGCATTTCACTCTCCTCTCAGAATCCTTCACAAGTTTTCCATCAATCCTGGTCGTTGGTTAATTATTTGGTCAAAGGTCTTCTTATGATCCTAGGGTTACCAGACCTTCTTCAACCTTTTGAATGTTGGGAGGAAAAAAAGCCATGGACGAACAGAGCTACACCATCATCTTCTCCAAACCTCAACTCCACTAATCCTCACCAAAACTCAACCCTAATAACATCACCTGGTTCGTTTTTTCACACTGAATTCACTCATGTTATCCATTGATATTGAATCACTCTCCTTCTCAAAACACGATGATCATACTAGAAAATGCTCAGGATTCAAACTCCACCAAACCTAAAATTGATAAGCCTAGACTCATCACCATGCTACACTATGTCAATTCCACTATCTAACTAAGTCTATATCATCAAGAATCATCAGATATGAGCCTCACAAGAAAATGTGTCAACTAACTTTTTGTCTCTGAATCATGAAAATAGTTGCCAGAAAGCTCCTAGCCATGATCTACATTGAATCTAACCTATTAAAACCTAGCAAAACTACATGAATTATGCCATAGGATGAAGTTTACCAACCTTTGAATTTTGGATGAACAGAACAAGCAAAGCTTCAAATCAAGCTCCAAGATCTTCCAGATACGATCTATGAGTGATAATCAAGCTTCTGTATGCATCAATTGGTGTTGAATCTTCTTGAATTGCCAAACTCGATTCTTACTTGCAAGAGATGAATTCAAAGTGCTATCTCACGATTCTTCAACAATCTTGATCAGCAATCTATCTAGAATCAATCACCTACTCAAAGTAGAGCTTCTGAATGCAAAAGAATGGATTGAAATGGCTCAAAACCGTGTAACTGAATTTGATTTGCAAAGTGAAAACTCAAAGTTCAATCTCTCCAATCTCTCTCAATCTGCACCAACCAGTGCATTGAACCACTTCTAATACTTATATAGAGCATGTATGAAAGCTCTAGAACCGTCTGGATTGATCCAATGAGAAGTTCAATATCTCATGCCATGGAAATCTCATCTCATGCTACTCTCATGACAGTTCAGATAACAGCTTGTATTTGCACCTCATTCTGATCCAATTTGTCCTCAAATGATATTTTGAAAGTGCTTGAATTGAATGGTATATGGTAGCTGATCCAAGGAATGAATTTGCATATGTAACTTAAGTGTGAAGCTACCAAATGCAATTCTTTGAATTTGACCTCAAATGACAAAACTAATATTTCCATTGTCTTTAAAACCTCATTTCTGATTAAAATGACATGTCATATGCCCCATTTTGACCTCAAATCAAAAAATCACAAAATTGACTTTTTAAATGACTTTAATTCTTCCTTTTTTAGGCCAATTTTGCAATTTTGAGATACAAGCCATTCCAAGCTCTCATGACCACTTGGTTGCACTCAAAACATCATTTTGAACAAGTTTGATGTTGAAAAATTTTCCATTTGAAGCTTGCAAATTGGAGTTATGGACCCATGATTTAAATGACCTATAATCTCACTTTCCCAAAATACCCCTGACTTGCCAAGATCATAACTTGAGTTCCACAAATCTTCTTGAGGACTTCTAGTACTCTAATTAAAGTTAAGATCAATCCCTACAATTATTATGTTGGCGAAGAATCCATTTGAAAACTCCTTGATGGGAAAAAGCTGCTTGGAAGTCAAGTGACTTTCACAGATAAATTTCAGTGCCCTCTGATGACCCATAACTTGCAAGAACCATAACTTGAGCTCTACAAATCTCCTTGAAGACTTCTAGTACTCCAATTAAATCTATTAAGAAGCTATACAAGTTTCATGTTGGCCAAGAATCCATTTGAAACTTTTATTTTGACTTATGTGGCTTGGAAGTCCAGTGCTATACAGGGGATTTTACCCTAAGAACCCTGTCTCAAACCCCTCCAACCACTCTTGATTCTCTTGTACTTGATCTTGACTCATCCATACACATGCTTTAACATCTCAATCCATGACTTCCATGACTTAGAGCTAGGTCTTGATGCCCTTTTTTGTTCTCCTTGACCTAGGGTTACTCAGATGAAACCCTACTTGTACACACCTCAACTGTGATTCTTGACCTTGATACCATGACTTGTCTAAGCTTCAATATGGCTCTCTATGCCTCCCATGGGATCCATACACACCTCAAATTCATAATTTCATGTTGATGATCTTCAATACACCTCAATATAGGAGAGAAATCCACTGGTTGACCCTCAAACCTCTCAAAACATCAACTTATTTCTTGATGACTTGGATGGTCTTAAGCTTGAATAAAAACCCCTTGATGTGCTCTTTTGATAAGAATGGCACTTGATCCCTTTTAGATGACTTGCTATGCTATGCTACGCAAATGATTGGACTATGTACATGATTTACTATGCAAATGACAATGCAATTAAAACATAAATCAGGTGAAATAGGTTGGACAAATTTTAGGGTGCAACAACTTAGAAGCATTTAAACACTTATTTTAGTTTTACATTTGATTGTAAAGTGCTTGAGAAGACCCAGTTGTGGTCAGTAGTTCTTGAGAAGACTAAGAACAGTTGATCTTAGTGCTTGCTATTGTAATCATTTGATTAATAGTGGATTAAGTCCTTGTTGAGAAAGGCAAATCACTCTTGATAGGGTGGACTGGAGTAGTTGAGTTCAACGAACCAGGATAAAAATCTTTGAGTTTTTATTGCCATAAGTTTTTCTATATATTTATTCAACCCCCCCCCCCTCTTCTAAGTATTTTCTCACCTTCAGTCGGAACCATCCCCTGGGCCTTGGGTCTCGACTGCCGACAAAGGATTTTTATAGAATCCCCATGTCGCTACTCGAAAATGCAACGAAGGAGAGGCGGAAATGGAAGAACAAAAGAGTCGTCATCGAACTTTATTTATCCCATAAGGGGAAGTGGAAACATCGAGAAACCCTAAGAAAGGAACGGATAAGATGGTCTCACAATCAAGAGAAAGGGTTCGGAAGCCGGTTATGCAAAGGGAGGGTATTAACACCCCTCGCATCCATCGTACTCGATGGGAACCATTTGTTTGTCTACATGTAAAGGTATTTTCTAAAAGATATTACTATAAAGAGTGTTCCAAGGGGAGAGAGAAAAGTTGGAAATAGGGAAAAGAGACTCGGTAGGATCTCGCGGTCCTATGCCTTCTTATTCTCAACAGGCATGAGAAAGTTAGAGTCAACATAGTTCGAGAAACTACGGATAAGAGATGGAAGGGTGTTCGGAAAGGATTGGGGCCCTTATGCCTACGTATCTTTATTAAAAGAAGTAAAGAATAAGAAAAAAAGTAGTTAGGTGTATTCTAGCAGTTAGGTGTATTGCAGCTCGCTTGTGGAGCCTTAGGCGTTACCTGTTTGTAGTAGAACGGACGTATCATGTCCTTCTCTGAGGAGAACGGGGGACTAAAGGTGGAAAAGAAAGAAAAGTGCTCGCTAGGATCATCGCAATCCTATGCCTATGTATTCTCAACAGGCATGAGAAATCAGAGCAGCCGTAGTTTGGCCTACGATTAACTAGTGTTTTTGATGGATGATGGTAACGTGCGCATTCTAGCAGTTAGATGTATTGCAGCTCGCTTGTGGAGTCTTAGGCGTTATATGTTTAAGGTAGAACGGACGTAACATATCCTTTTTGAAAAGAGATAGTTTTCGCCATCGAGGCAATATGTCACGTTTGATTTGTGAAAGTTGTTTTTAGGGGTGAAATAGGTCCTCGGATGGTAACCCCTTGCGGGTAGTACCCAATTCTTTATCTCAAAAAGATTTATTGTGAAAATGGTGTGGCGAATACACTCACGTCTTCGTATTGAAAGACGAGTATCGATGCCATACATCCTAAAATGAGTATCCTAACACTCGGAGAGGAAGAAGTCTGCACTCGATCCTCTCTCTTTAGTTCAATACAAAGAGAACTTCATTCTCTTTATTAAAGATGTTTTGATCTTGAATGGTAAGTGTTTTACAACAGTGAACCCTAAAGGTAATGTCAAGCACTCGGGATAGGAGAAGGCCTACGCCTAACCACTCCACAACCATCCAAGTTTATTAGGAAAAGAGTTTGAAAATGCACTTGGTACGAAACCAAGGTTTTTAGGTTTACAGAGACAAAAGAAATAGAGAAACATTTGAAAAGAAATGGTGGTGAATTGGTTTAACGGTTTGTTGAGAAAATACACTTGACGTTGGATCAAGGGTTCGATAAATAATACGCGTGAAAAAATGGGGGAATGGAAGTGGGTTTGAAAAATGGCTCGACAATAAGTCGAGGGTTCTGATTGAAACGAAACCGGCTTGATGATGAATCAAGGGTTAAATTGTGAGAAACGCTACTAGTCCCTGGGGGTGCTCCTAATATCGAAGCCACAAGGAAGTGTGACAATGTGTGCAATAGGTTGGTGGCGAAGGCGGACGAACACTCGACTTACAGAGGGGTGTTTGAAGATGGCTCGATGACGAATCAAGAATTCGTTTGAAAACAGTTTAATCTACGCTAGTCCCTAGGGGTGCTCCTAGAAAATAAACCACAATCAAAGAAATATGAAAGCGTACATCGGAATGGAAGAGGGATACATACAAGTTACACGGGATTGCACGAAATAAAATGTCTCATTGTCAAGTAGCCCAAGAGAAAGCCGTGTGTGTGCAATGTGTCTTAAACTAAGCCTTGAGCGAAAGTTGAACACAACTCCAAGCTAGGGTTTATGACAAAGTCCAAAGATCTGTCACTCAGACAAACAAACAACAGTCCACCAATTTAGGATTTTATGGTTTCGATATTTATTAAGTGTTTTGAAAGAATTTGAATAAGAGAAGAAATGAATACGAATATATACAAGATATATGACAGTATAAACAGGATAATATAATCAGGATAATATTGGTTGAAAAATAAAGTAGTGTATATTTGACAGAAAGTAAAAGTTAGTCGTTAGTTTGTTATGAATTGAATCGGGGCAAAATGTAACGCTAAACCGTCGTAGCTCGACTTATAATATTGACTGAAATAATGAAGGTTATAAACCTCGAAAACCAACGTTCGTGAATCGAAAGACTTCATAGATCAAAAAATTAAATAAAATAAAAAATGAAGAAGAAATGAGGAGAGAAAAAGTGAGTGGTCTCAGATCCATCATTATTTATCAATAGTTTGACTAGTAATGATTTTCGGAGGTCTCGTCATCGACCCAAAATGAAACTAAAATAAAAATCCAAGACTAGATCGAAATAAAATGAAGAAAATGGTATAAAATAAAATCAGGAGTGATTTAATGAACCAAAATCAAATTATTTAGTAACGTTTTTTTTAACGAAAATCACTAACTAAAAAAATTAAAACCTTTTATTGAAAACCTTAAAGAAATAACTAAAAAATAATTAAAACTTCTTATTGAAAATCTTAAAGAACTAACTAAAAAATAATTAAAACTTTTTGTTAAAAACTAAAAAAACGCAAAAGAGGAGGGGGTGCGAATGGACATTTGGTGGTAAATGAGTAAGAGGGTGGTTAAAATAACAAAACAACATGGGCCAATTGAACCAATTAAAAAGGATAATTCAAAATGTTTTGGTAGCTGGTGTATATATTTTCTAGGATCAAACTTGGACACCTTGGTTAGGTACGATTTGACGATATGTTCCCTGAGGTCTGTTGTTATTGTTGATTTAGGATGTAGGCCCAATAGATCCTTTGGTATTATATTGGGTACAAGTACTTGCGAATTGGCTGGAAATTTGAGTCCATGAACCATCATGTCTTGAAGATTTTACCCCATACCCCTACCCTTATACCCTCACCTCTACACTAAAAAATATTGGACCAAAATACCCTTATTTAAATATCTATAATTTTAACATTTTTCAGTTTCACTTTATTTCCACTTATTTCCATTTCAAGACTTCCGGAGAGCTCTTCATCCATTTACAAATCGGAACTCTTCTACCAACTCTTCCGGAACACATTTGTTTTTCAATACATACCGAAACTCTAAGAGTAAGTCTTCCGATTTGTATTTTGTTTTTGTTTCTTTATCGGAACTCTTTCCTGAATACTTCTAGTTCACAAAATTTTGAGTTTATTCACCGGAACTCTTTCCTGAAGACTTCCGATTCACAAAATTTTGCGTTTCTTCTCCGGAACTCTTTCTTGAAGACTTCCGGTTCATTGTTTTTTTTTTAGTTTTTAATTTCTAATTTTATTTATTTATTTATTTTTTAATTTTATTTATTTATTTTTCCAGTGGTGCGCACACGAGGCAGAGATGGTAGGATCCCTCGTAGACTAGGATGAGACGAGTCATCGAGAATGGCTGAAGAAGAGCATTTTGATGCATCTGCATCAGCATCCGAGCCGGTTGGATATCCAGGACGACCGTATGATACATCTCGGTTAGTTAAGTACGAACAGCATGTCGCATACCGTATATGGTTCGGTGAGGTAAGTAAACGAAAATTATTTAATATTGAATAGAATTTGAATTTTTAATATTGAATTTTATAATATTTTTACTTTTAATTTTTTTCATGAGAGAGGGTCGAAGAAAGAGTTAAAGGTGGCGGGGCATGGGTTGAAGTTGACTCAGAGGGTTCCACTACAGCTACCCAGAGAGATGGATAGTTGGATATCTAGGTCTAGTCAAGCTTCACTCCAAAGAACCAGTTTAACAAAGATAGACACAAACCTAGTTTCCGCTTTTGCAGAGAGGTGGCATCTAGAGACATCTTCATTTCACATGCCGTTTGGTGAGATGACGATTACTCTAGATGACGTATCTTGCCTGCTTCACTTGCTCATCAGGGGAGTCTTCTGGATCCCTCAAGATATCAGTGAAGCGCTTGTTGTTGAGTGGGCTGTTGATTATTTAGGAGTGTCACAGAGAATAGCACAACAACAAGTCCGTGAGTGCAGGGGTTCCTACTATAAGCTGGAGTGGTTATATGATCGGTTCGTAGAGCACATAGCTGCATCTCGATGGGATTATGCCACTAGAGCTTATTTGCTGATGTTAGTTGTCGCTACTGCGAAAAACAACCGGCGGAAAAAACAGAAGAGTCGCCACTTTCGTTATTTATCCCAAAGAGAGGGAAAGGAAACGATCGCAAAAACCTAAAGAAAAAGGGAAAGACAAGGTCATCGTAACCATGTCTGGGTTCGGGAGTCGGTTACGCAAGGGGAAGGTATGAGCACCCCTCACGTCCGTCGTACTTGACGGGATCAACGCTTGGGTTGTCTAGTCTATGGGTGAAAAACAATCTATCTACGGCTGCTAAAGCTAAATAGAAAGAACTGAAAAGAAACAGAAAGAATTGACTCGGCAGAGCATCGCCGCTCTGTGCCTACGTATTCCCTCGTGCAATGGGAAAGTCAGAGTCAACGTAGTTCGGGAAACTACGGGGGAAATTGCTCGCCAAGACATCGCGTCTTGTGCCTACGTATTCTCATCTGACATGAGAAATCAGAGCAAAACGTAGTTCAGGCTAACTACGGGACAAAAGGGTATTCTCGATCACACGGGGGTGAGAGAAAGGTTGACGATACTAGCGTGCGCATTCTAGCAGTTTGGTGTATGCTGCTCGACCATTGGAGACTTAGGCGTTACCTATTTGCGATAGAACGGACGTAGTATGTCGGGTTTAGAGGTACGGGAACCTACGGGAACTAGAACTACGGTCTGGTCTCGATTGCGCTAGGGCAAGAGAAAGGGAAACATTAGTTGTTAGCGGGAAAGTCTCGGTCACACGGCCGCGAGAGTACAAAGAAGTTAGTTGTTAATGTGCTTTCTAGGATATCGCATCCTATGCCTACGTACTCTCAATAGGTATGAGAGATCAGAGCAGCTGTAGTTCAGCCAACTACGGAAAACAGTCTCGATTGCACGGGGGCAAGAGAACAGAACTCAATCGCCAAGACGCGAGAGAAAAGGGGAAGATTCAAATGATTTCTCCGGCGAGTGTGCTCCGGCGTTTGCATGGCCGGCGGTGAGCCCTTGGAATTCGTGTCACCTTATTAATGAGGCCTTTTATACCGCTGACAAGTGTCAGCTCGCATAATGGGCCTGCGGAAGAAACGATGACAAGTGGCCTGCAGGCTTGATTAATGGACACTTAAAGCTGATAATGATAATTAATTAATTAAATGAATTGAAAATTAAATACTAAATATCATTAATTAAAGTTGACAATGATTAAAAGAATGCTAAAAGCTAATTAACAAAGTTGATTAATTAAAACGAAAATTAACATTAATTAATACCAATTAAATTAAATTAAACTAACTAATTCAATTAAAACTAATTAAAATCTAGATTAATAATAAAAATAAAAGAAAATATTAATAATATTCAGAAAAATCTATTTAAGAAATAAAATCTAAAATAAAAATTATAACCCAAACTAATTAATATTAATTTAAATTTAAATCAATTAAAAAAGAATAATAAAACAATTAAAATTCTAAAAAAAGAAAATAAAATCTATATTAAATCTATTAATATTCTAATAAATTCTAAAACCTCTAAAAAAATAAAAATAAACCTATTTAAAAATTCAAAAAAAAGTGCCGAAAATAGGAAATAAATCTAGAAAAATAAAATAAAATCAGTGAGCGATAAAATACGACAAAATAAACAGTAAGAAAAACCTAATACCGAAATAACACTGAAACTAACAGCGTAGACTGAATCACCGGGCCGAGCGCAAATTCCATAACAGTTTGAAATGTCTGGAACACGACAGAAAGGGCTGTAATCCTGATTAAATCGATCTGGCTGCAACAATGCACAGTATGCGGTATGCAGATGCAAATGCAAAATGAAACGAAACATAAGCCAAAAACGAGAAACGGTTGGTCAAATTTTGGGGTGCAACAGCTGCCCCTATTCAAACGACTTGGGCCTGAAGGGTTGAAAAGCAAACGACTTTCAAACATTCGAAGGTAAAAGTCGGTTGAATACCAAAGAACCCGGAAATTTGCCAACCGCAAAAAGAACTGCAAACTCTGGTATAATAGAACAAAGATCTCCGGAAGTAAGCTGAACTGATCACAAAAGTGCTCCGCTGGGAAAGAGAGGTTTAACCAAACAACTCTGGCAGGGAGAAAACGAGAGAAACTTAACAAAGTAACTCCGTTGGGTAACACATAATAAGATGAACACATTCATCAAAAGTTGCGCCATGGTCTGGATACCATATTGGCCGAAAGGTAACATTCACGTTGTCAGAGTCTGGATTCTCGAGGGAAATCGGAGCCTGGATGCTCAAGGTGATCGGAGCCTGGATGCTCAAAGCAGATATACCTGAGTCTGGATACTCAGTAATCGGAGCCTGAATGCTTAATGCACTTTTGAGCCTGGATGCTCTATGCAAAATACCAGAGTCTGGATACTCGGTAATAATCTGAGTCTGGATACTCAATAATCGGAGCCTGGATGCTCGGTGCAATCTGAGCCTGGATGCTCTATGCAAAAGAAACTGAGTCTGGATACTCGGTTAATAAATCTGAGTCTGGATACTCAATAACCTGAGCCTGGATTCTCAATGCAAATAACCTGAGTCTGGATACTCAATAACTGGAGCCTTGATGCTCGATGCAAGAAACCTGAGTCTAGATACTCATTTAATAAATCTGAGTCTGAATACTCAACAATCTGAGCCTGGATGCTCAATGCAAAAGGAATATATTCATCAGGATCTGGATATCCTACAAGTTCAAGTCAAACGACGTTGCTGGGAAATAAAACAAGTTGTGGTCTGGATACCACGCGAGCTGAGAAAAACAATAGACGCCAAGGTCTGGATACCTCACGGCGATAGGAGATAACAACAATTACTGTGATCTGGATATCACGGAGCATCAGATAAACTAATATGGCCTGGATACCAAAACTGCCTTTACCGGAGTCTGGATACTCGACGGAGCAGGTACAAACAAGATTCATCAGGGTTTGGATACCCAACTGACTTTACCAGAGTCTGGATACTCATCGGAGAAAGCATAATAGAACGAGCATAAGCCTTGGTCTGGATACCATAGGGCAAAAAGAATACAAATACACCTGCTGTAATATGGACATCACAAGGGAATTTGACCGGAGTCTGGATACTCAACGGACAAAACATATCAGTAACTGCCACGGTCTGGATACCAGTAGGCGAAGATAACCAACTGTCATAAAATACAAGAAGTCGGGTCTGGAAACCATGCAGGCTAACGGGAACATATCAATTTGCCACGGTCTGGATACCATATAAGACTAGAAACAAAAATCATCAACCGAAGTTCGACGATGCTGCTGGGGAGAAATGTAAGCCGGGGTCTGGATACCATGCGGGCTAACAAAAAGTATTATGGTCTGGATACCATTCTTCAACTTGCCTTGGTCTAGATACCATATAGGCACAAATATCAACCAAAATTTGCCATGTCTAAATACCATGCGGGCAACGTAATTCAACCATCTGCTGAAAACCATCTGAGAATAGAGCGGTAACCACCTGGCTTATGTTTCAAATGCATATGTTTGAAAATGGCGTAATGCTCTATACAAGATGGAAATGCTACGCGTTTAGGTAGATGATATGCACAATGCAAAATGCAAGGGAACTGATCCAGCAAAATAAATACTGGAGAGAAGAAAGCCAACTCCACCAGGGATCCAGTCAAAACCCTGCTGAGGAAAACGCCCTGGATGGCACACCAGAATACGACTCTTCTGGGAAACAAACGTCTCAGTTGTAGGAAACAAGCCCACTCTACTAGGGAATTAACAACTCTGCAGAGGATAACCATCAACCACTGAAATTGAATCTCGCTTCACCGAGGAAAGCAACCATGGACGACCTCCTAGGATACTCATCTGAAAGTAACAGCTTCACTGGGGAAGAATCAAAATCCAACCTGCCGGGGATACTCAGCTGGGGAATAATCTACCTCTGCTATAGATTACTCAGTGAGGGAATCGATATCGACCTTTGCTTGGGGATTAAATTCATCAATATCCACTTCTGATTAGAGAATGAGTCAATGATCTAGACTCTAAGGGTAAAGGAGCCAAAGACTTGGACTCTGTGGGGATACAACACTGCACTCATCCCACTGTTGGGAAATAAACCCAAATCTGCTTTGTTAGGGACAACTTCAATCTCAACCACTGGGAATGCACAACCAAATTGCCGAGGATGGCTACACTCTACCGGGGATATCAATCTCGACCTGCTGAGGATAATCTTGACCTTACTCTGATAAGGATAAGTGCCATCTCAACTTGCTGCAATCTCAAACTGCTGAGGAGAACCAATCTTAACTACACATCTCTGCTGAAGAAAATCTTCCTGATTTAACAACATCACTCCCTAGGGGAATACAGAACACCAATCATGGAGAACTGAGATCATTCGAGCCTTGTGTCAGGGAACATGATAGCACATGTGAACCATTGGGAATTGTCGTGCTAGGTATATTAGGCTTTTTCTGGTTTAGGGATAGGTTTATGGTGATATGGACTTATTTCTAATTACCAACAAAATGGATTTTAAAGGGAGAAATACTAGACGAGAACTAGTATTCAAGGGTAAACTACCAGACGAGAACTGGTGGTATAAGGTGAAGTTGTCAGACGAGGACCAACTTCTAGGTTTGAGTATCAGACGGGAATTTATTTCTGGTTTGCCAGACGAGAAATAGACTTTAAAACTGCGTTAGCCAGGCGAGAACTGGTTAAACAGTGGGTTAAGGAACGAGTGACCAGACGGGAACTGGTTTAAAAGCTGACATGCACCAGACGAGAACTGGTGTTCTAAGAAAGGTGGACCAGACGAGAACTGGTTACCGGTTTGCCAGATGAGAACTGGGTTTTGGAGGTTTGCCAGACGAGAACTGGGCTTTGGAGGTTTGCCAGACGAGAACTGGGCTTTTGAGGTTTGCCAGACGAGAACTGGGCTTTGAAAATGACCTTGACTACACGGTAAGTAACAGGTTTAGGCTGTAGGATAACGATCCAATGACAACAAGGCTTTTTCGGAAGGTTAAAGTTATTTGATGAGGGTAATGACGCAATTCCCTGACACTCAACTCTTGCTGGGAAAAGCAAACTAACTTGAACAACTTGCCCCAGTGTAACTTCAACTTGCCCCAGTCCAACTCTTGGGGAAATTCACTTCGATCAGAAAGTAGCTTGCCATGAGACGACCTCGAGATGGCTTGCCCCAGAATCTGTACAACAAAATAATTCATCTTCAACTGACCAACTCTCAGCACGGTTGGTTTCAATATACTCTTGAAATGGCTTGCCCCTGAATGAGCGTTGAAGCGACTTAACCTGATCTGATTGAATACCGGAGGGATCTGCCCTCAACTCAAAGAAACTCTGGATGATTGCCCCTAATTGGGTTTCGAGATGATTCATTGCTGATCAACTGCTTCTTGAATATACTGTCCCATAATCAAACGACGCTTCGGGACTTGTCCTCAGACTGATTAAATCCAAACTCACTGGATGTCAATGCCCCAGATTCATAGGGTTCAAAGTATACACAATTCTGATTCAGACTGCTGAACGATCTAGTCCTGTTCGATTATTCCCTGTTGGAATTTCCTCTATGTCAACTATTGTCCTGCAATTAAAATTGTTTGTTCATGAATGGTAATTTTAATGCGGCGTTCATACAGATTTTGAAAGGAATGTCACTTATCAAGTGTCGTGATAGTGAGTGACGAATGAACCAAAAGTTCAAACGTAGTGCCGATTCGATTAGTGCAAGATACAACAAGGATATGATTAGCAAATCATGTAGGAGTCAGGTTGCTTAACCTTATCGTAATGCGCTTTCAGAATAAATCATGCCTTAATTAGGTCTTTTAAGGGTTGTATCGTGGTCGGGTTCACGGTTCGTGAAACAAAGGATATTAGGCTCAAAGTTTGATTTGTACCCACCCCTTCTACGTGATGATCTCCAATCCTACTGTCCAGTTAACTCGGCACAAGCGCTCACCTTTCAGAAGGTTTATCAAATGGTAGGAGTGATGGTTACGGAACTCACAAGGTTTTCGGAGTGACGGTTACTCCCTTTCGTCTTCGGTGTCTGTATCCACACGACTTTGTACTTGTTTGAGGATTTTTCTTTTGAGATCCTTTCTTTTATTCTCTTGTTCCCTAATTTTTGCCTGGACTGACTCTTTTGAGTTCTTGTCGATTTTGGAGTCCAGCGGGATGCCCTGATTTTTGCCTAAGTATTTGCTTTCCAGCTTTTCTTTTCTTTTTACTTAGCGGGCTTTCTTTTTCCTTTTTTTTTCTTTTTCTTGAAACAAGTTGTGTGACACTGGCTATCTTGATTTATCCGAAGGGATTATAACTGTCTCACTCCTGACTAGTGAGATTTAACCATTGCGGCTGATGAGTTACAACCTCTTGAGAGGAATAAGATGTGATTGGTCCATGAAAGGAAACACTCCTCTATAAGATTTGAACGCTCAGTCAAGCTAACTGACAACTATCCTGCCCCGGGTTAAGATTATGAGGGTTGAAAAGTCCAAAAGAAACTCCTACTTCTCGGCTCGAAGTGGTTAACTAGGGATTAACTCCTTATATCTCCAGTGTTTAGGGGATTTGAAACAATGTATGTACATCATCAACAAGGTTTTATCCGAAAGCATACGATCACCAGTTATGAGTATTCAATTTTCGTCATCCTCCCTCCAATCTTTGCCAACCACAGTGATAAAGTGGAGTGGATAAAACAGTGCATGTGTCTGTGTTGTGCAATAAATGAGCGAAAGCGACATGATTAATTCAGAAAAATGCAAATCACTTCATTAATATTACCATTCAGAACACAATGTTTAACAGCAAATAGTAACTAACATAAAAGAAACTACAAATGCAAATGATAAAAAGTCTGAGGACTGCCAATGCTGAGGACGTCTGCCTGTCTGGACCACTGGCTTCTAGAAATAAAAGTTTGAATCTACGAGCTCATACATCTGAGAGGTTGACATGAACAACCAAAACTCCTTCTGGAAAGGAAATGCACCCTTCGTCAATCAACTGCTGCACTTTTGCCTAAAAAGCTTTGCAATCTTCGATTGAATGCCCTATAGATCCACCATGATATCCACACTGAGCATGGGGATCGTACCCTGGAGGGTAAGGTTCTGGCACTAGCTTAAGAGCTTTAGGTTCCACCAAAGAATTCTGAATCAAATGTGGCAACAGCTGGCTATACGGCACAGGAACTGAATGAAAAGGAGCATTCCTTCGTTCCAAATTGTTACGAGGCCTGTTCTGATTCTGACACTGATTCTGATAACCTCGGCCACGGGCTCGGTGATTTGCATGAGGAACGACCTGAAGTTTCTGATGTGGTGCTCTAGGCGCAGTTCTTTGTCCAAAATAACGAGACACAGAAGATACTGACCGCTGAAAAGATGAAGAACCAACATATTTCATTGATTCATCTCGAAAATAACCAACATCTGTCATGACTGCATTGACCACAATTTCGTCTTCATCTTGAAAGCTACAAAGAGATTAAGTTTCACTGGCCTGACTGCTTAAGACATCCTGACTTATTCCAGTTTGAAAGCTACAGAGGGATTCAATTTCACTAGCCTGACCGCTTGAAACATTCTGAATTCTTCCAGTTTTTACGCCATACTCAATATGTTCTCCTGCTTTTATCAATTCAGAGAAGTATGGTGCAATCCCAAGCATTCTTTCGAAGTACGGGCTCTGCAAGGAGTTTATGAACATGTCTGCTAACTCTCGGTCTAGAAGCGGTGGTTGCACTCTAGAAGCAAATTCTCTCCATCTCTGAACATACTTCCTGAAAGGTTCATTGTTCTCTTGCGACAGTTCTTGCAACTGCATGCGACTGGGAGCCATATCAAGATTATACTCGTACTACTTCATGAAAGCCTTGGCTAAATCCACCCATGATTTGATCTGATTACTCTCTAACTGCATATACCGACTCAGAGATGCCCCAATCAGTCTGTCCTGAAAATAGTGAATCATCAACTTGTCGTCGTGCACAAACGAAGTCATTCTTCTGCAGAACATCACCAAATGTTGCTTCGGGCATCTATCTCCTTTGTACTTCTCAAACCTCGGTGCTTTGAAATTCGGAGGTAACACTAGGCCGGAAACCAGACACAGGTCTGAAGCACTGAAACCAACAACATCTTTGACCTCCAAGGCTTTGAATCTTTCATCCAATGTATGCAACCTCTTAGCATACTCAAGAGCTCTTGGGTCTTTAGTCTTCACTACCAGAACTTCTCTTCAGGAACTCAACACAGAGGACACAACATCCTGATAATCTGAGGTATCAAGAGAAGAAGAACGTTCACTTCAGACAACAAACTGTTCATACTGATCTCGGTTCTTAACGGAAGGCTGCACAGGCTGAACTTCAGTCAGGTTGTTCACTTGCGAAAAATCTTCATCAGACAGAGAACCATACAGAGGATTAGACATCACAGTAAAACTTGACAAGGTATCAACAATCTGGAAATCGTTCCCTGACATAGTTATCAACAACTTTCAACAAACTGCACTGCTTGACACTGCTTGATTCTGCTTGATTCTGTTTCAACCCCTTGATCGTCTTCCCACAATCAACACTTGCTCAGAACGAGAACCGGAGAGTAACCTTCTGAAGCAAAACAAAGGTTGGTTAAGAGCTCTGGCT
The DNA here is from genome assembly GCA_963859935.3 of Lathyrus sativus. Classification (NCBI taxonomy): domain Eukaryota; kingdom Viridiplantae; phylum Streptophyta; class Magnoliopsida; order Fabales; family Fabaceae; genus Lathyrus; species Lathyrus sativus. Next base: position 17,639,713 of record OZ012739.1, on the reverse strand, counting down.
GGCTGGAGAAATGAAATGCAAAATGATGCGAAGATGCTTATGCAAATGCAATGCAAGATGCAGCAAACACAGGATCACAGCCCCTACAAAGCTCTGAATACTGTTGCGCTGCTGACTGAGCAAGTTCGCTCTGAAGAGAGAAACCAAAATACCGGGTTGGCTGGAAGTCAAGTTTCCTGCAAAAACCCTCCCACTCACAGGTATGGACCTAAACTGACAAGGTACGACATCCTATGCGTTTATCAGCATCACATACTTTTAAGAAATGATGATACGATACCCAGAAGGTGTGGCATCATCATCTCTTGAAGCGGCCTCACTCTGCTGACTCGCAAATGATCGGTTCCCAGAGTCAACAACCCTCAGATCTGAAATTCTCTCAACGGCCCACTGGGCTGGAAAGAAAGACATCAAAGAGAATCTCGTCTGAGTGCAAATTTCGTGGGAACTAGTGCATGCCTAACATACAGGTTCACCACTACTTTTCGCTTCTAATGCTATGTTCGTACTCAAGCCTGGGTTTTGGCTTATCTCTCAAATGAACAAACACCCAACAGCACAACAGCAACAGATAAAAAATAGTGCGTCAATGTAAATACAGTAATATACAGAATACAGCACAAAAATATACACACCCACAAACCAAACAGACAAGCGCTAGGATCGACTCGCATAGGGGATGTTCTTTTCCCTAGCAGAGTCGCCAGCTGTCGCTACTACAAAAAACAACCGGCGGAAAAAATAGAAGAGTCGCCACTTTCGTTATGTATCCCAAAGAGAGGGAAAGGAAACGATCGCAAAAACCTAAAGAAAAAGGGAAAGACAAGGTCATCGCAACCATGTCTGGGTTCGGGAGTCGGTTACGCAAGGGGAAGGTATGAGCACCCCTCACGTCTGTCGTACTCGACGAGATCCACGCTTGGGTTGTCTAGTCTATGGGTGAAAAACAATCTATCTACGGCTGCTAAAGCTAAACGGAAAGAACTGAAAAGAAACAGAAAGAACTAACTCGGCAGAGCATCGCCGCTCTGTGCCTACGTATTCCCTCGTGCAATGGGAAAGTCAGAGTCAACGTAGTTCGGGAAACTACGGGGGAAATTACTCGCCAAGACATCGTGTCTTGTGCCTACGTATTCTCATCTGACATGAGAAATCAGAGCAAAACGTAGTTCAGGCTAACTACGGGACAAAAGGGTGTTCTCGATCACACGGGGGTGAGAGAAAGGTTGACGATACTAGCGTGCACATTCTAGCAGTTAGGTGTATGCTGCTGACCATTGGAGACTTAGGCGTTACCTATTTGCGGTAAACGGACGTAGTATGTCGGGTTTAGAGGTACGGGAACCTACGGGAACTAGAACTACGGTCTGGTCTCGATTGCGCTAGGGCAAGAGAAAGGGAAACATTAGTCGTTAGCGGGAAAGTCTCGGTCGCACGACCGCGAGAGTACAGAGAAGTTAGTTGTTAATATGCTCGCTAGGATATCGCATCCTATGCCTACGTAGTCTCAACAGGTATGAGAGATCAGAGCAGCTGTAGTTCAGCCAACTGCGGAAAACAGTCTTGATTGCACGGGGGCAAGAGAACAGAACTCAATCGCCAGGACGCGAGAGAAAGAGGAAATAGGACGCACACGCGAAATCCTAAAACGTAGGAACGAATGTGTCGCATATTATCCAAGGGACATGCGCTAAACACCCTAGACAAGTGAGAGGCAGCCACCCACTCATCATTTCCCTCGTATCTAAAGCTTACGACTCACAACGCTCGAAGGGTGAAAAGAAAGAGATGAAAGCAGTGAAATAAAGACAATGTTACCGAACGGAGTGGTTCCGTTGACCCTTGACTTTTGCGTGCAAATTCCATTTCCAAGCTCTACTCTTTCGGTCCTTGATGATGACATTTCAAACCAGAACCAATGTGACGCCGAACCGTCATAATTCGACTTATAAAAGAAGTCAAACCCCAAGAGGTAGCGTATTGATATCCGTGTCAAAGACGACATGGAGAAATGATATTCAGAATCATTCTCCGATTAAATCATGTCACACGACCAACACAGCAGAAAGGCAAAATAAAATCAAAAGAAGAAGAAAAGATGAGGAGAGAAAAACGGTCTCGGATCCTACATTATCCATCAATATTCTGATTAATAACGCATTATGGAGGTCTCATCATCGACCTACAAAAATGAAATGGTGAGAAAAATGATCCAATAGGAAAATAGATAAGAATTCAACTTTAATAGAAAATATGAAACTCCTAAAAAGAAAATAAATCCAAGAGAAATATCAAAAGAAAATGAATAAGGGAAATAGAATATAAAACAAAATATAGAAAATAAATTTAAAATATAAAAATTATATATATTTAATATATACAATAAATTTCTAAAAAAGAAAAATAACAAAATGGTATTTATACATAATATATAAGTTAAATACAAAACAAAAAAATGAAACAAAATAGGGGGTGCAGCAAAGGAACAGGGGTGACAGCAAGCAATAATAATCCACAGTTGGGCTTAAGGGCTGGAAGCCCAAATCTGCAACACAATAGCAACCAGAGGGGGTGCAAGGGCAAAATGGGGTGTGCCATGAAATAAACCGGTTGGGCCCAGCCCAACTCTAAAACCAACAGCCACACGGGGTTCAAAGAGCAATATGGGAGGTGAAATCCAGAAATTGAATGGATTGGGCCTTACGGCCCCGCTAACCAAAATGAAGAGGTCCATGAGTCATCTTCCTCTTTTCAATTTTTTCTTCAGAAACCTTAGGTTAACTGTTCACCGCCGTCTCCGTCTCCCAACTCTCCCTCCGTCTACTTCTATTTAGCTCCAAAACCAAAACGTTCTCCGCCGTTTTCCTCCGTTTCAATCTCTCTCTGTTTATCCCCTTTAATCTCCATCTCCTTTTTCTCTTCCTGCTCACTGTCTCTTTTCTTCCTTTCTTGTTCAAACAAAGCAAAACGAAAACAAAAAAATCAAAACAAGTCATCTGAAAACACATCGTTGTTGTTGTTGTTGAAGATTCCTTCACGGTGGAAGATTTCTGGAAAAAACTGGACGGAGGCGGTCGTTATGAATGAAGGAGTTTTGTTGAATGTGTTTGGATCTGAAGTTGTTTTGGATCGGAGACGGAGGGTTGTTGGTGGTTTATGTTTGGTAGTTGCGAATCTGGGTAGATCGGAAGAAGTTGATGGAGATCTGAGGTTAGATTTGAAATTGTTTGTGGTTATGAGTTGTGGAGGCGGTTGAAGATTAGATCTGTGTTTGTTGATGTTGAAATGAAGTTTGAGTGAAGGTGGATTCGTTTGTGGTTTGAGGTTGATGATTATGGAGGTTGTGTTGAAGGTTTGGAGATGTTCATGAGTTTCTGGGAATTATTGATGAACTGGATGAACACTCATGTGTTTTTGGGGATTATTGATGAATTTGGGGATTTGTGGATGAACACATGAACATCTGGATGAACACGATGAGTGTTCATGAAGAATCCTGAGAAATTGGTGATGAATTTCTGGAAAGGTCGTGATGAACTTGGTATGAATTTGGATGAACACTGGGATTTCTTGAGAATGAAGAATTTTTCGGTGAGATTTTCTGGTGAGACGGGCTGAGTTTGATTCAAATGATTTCTCCGGCGAGTGTGCTCCGGCGTTTGCATGGTCGGCGGTGAGCCCTTGGAATTCGTGTCACCTCATTAATGAGGCCTTTTATACCGCTGACAAGTGTCAGCTCGCATAATGGGCCTGCGGAAGAAACGATGACAAGTGGCCTGCAGGCTTGATTAATGGACAATTAAAGATGATAATGATAAGTAATTAATTAAATGAATTGAAAATTAAATACTAAATGTCATTAATTAAAGTTGACAATGATTAAAAGAATGCTAAAAGCTAATTAACAAAGCTGATTAATTAAAACGAAAATTAACATTAATTAATACCAATTAAATCAAATTAAACTAACTAATTCAATTAAAACTAATTAAAATCTAGATTAATAATAAAAATAAAAGAAAATATTAATAATATTCAGAAAAATCTATTTAAGAAATAAAATCTAAAATAAAAATTATAACCCAAACTAATTAATATTAATTTAAATTTAAATCAATTAAAAAAGAATAATAAAATAATTAAAATTCTAAAAAAAGAAAATAAAATCTATATTAAATCTATTAATATTCTAATAAATTCTAAAACCTCTAAAAAAATAAAAATAAACCTATTTAAAAATTCAAAAAAAGTGTCGAAAATAGGAAATAAATCTAGAAAAATAAAATAAAATCAGTGAGCGATAAAATACGACAAAATAAACAGTAAGAAAAACCTGATACCGAAATAACACTGAAACCAACAGCGTAGACTGAATCACCGGGCCGAGCGCAAATTCCATAACAATTTGAAATGTCTGGAACACGACAGAAAGGGCTGTAATCACGATTAAATCGATCCGGCTGCAACAATGCACAATATGCGGTATGCAGATGCAAATGCAAAATGAAACGAAACATAAGCCAAAAACGAGAAACGGTTGTCAAATTTTGGGGTGCAACATTAGTGGGTTCCACTATTTTTGCAGACAAGACGTTTACACTTGTCGAGGCATGATACCTCTCACTGTTTATAGACTTGGATGGCTTATCAGGATACAGTTGGGCAGCAGCTGCGTTGGTTACTCTTTACAGATATCTCGGAGATGCTTCCATGTTCAGCTGTAAGCAGCTTGGTGGTTATCCGATTCTCCTACAGGTATTTATTTTAATTTAGTATATTTTGTTTTAATTAATTTTATCTAGTATATTAATTTTATTTATCTAGTTTATTATGTTATAATTAATTATTTTAAATTTAGTAACCATATTAATTTTGTAACAGTGTTGGATTCATGAGTATTTTCCAACACTTGAGAAAAGAGGAGAGAACTGGATACCAGCTAATAATGTGGGTCTTCCTCGAGCGATGAGATGGTCCTATAGGCAAGGTGCCTTGAAGGACTTGCAACCTATTCTGGACGAGCTGACACCTGCCAATGTCATTTGGCGCCCATTCGAGAACCATAGAGTATGGCGTCAGTTTGATGAGTTATGTCTCTATAGGGGGTGTCTGAGGTGGGGTGACACTATTGTTTCATACTTTCCTGACAGATGTATGCGTCAGTTTGGATACAAGCAGTATGTTCCACATCCACCTCTTGATTCTCGAATGGCTGGTGTTGCAGTGAGAATCAGATATCAAGCTATTGAATTAACTTGAATCTTTAATTCTTAAATTCACAACCAGACTTTAATTTATCCAAAAAGGAAAGGTTTAAAGAAAGAAAAACCTATAAAAATGAAAAGCAAAAAAGCAAGGCTTAAAGCTAAGAAAAGAGATATAAAGGTTCGGGGGTTGGTTATGCCTAGGGTAGGTATTTCACATCCTAAACATCTGTAGTACTCTACAGGAACCTCTTGTTAGTATTTGTGTTTGCTAAAGTTTGCTTGTTAAAGGTAAAGTGCTAGGGTAAAGATCTAAAGTATATACAAAGTTTGCTCGCCAAGACATCGCATCTCGTGCTTACGTATCCTGACAGGAATGGAATCAGAGCAACCGTAGTTCCCCTTAAAAGGGGTAAGGAACTCTTGATTGTGGTCAATGTTCAAAGGGGATGTAAACATTCATAGGGAAGTACTTACATGGAGTGCGGCGACTTCTGAATCTATGTTGAGATTGTTATGGTAGAGAATGTCCACGGCGGGACGCTAAACATGAGTACGATGATTCAGATCCTAAGGTTAGGATAAAGGGTAAAGGATGTCCACGGCGGGACGCTAAATGTGAGTACGGCGACTCAAATCCTAAATTGAGAAAGGTAATAGGAAGTTAGTGGTTAGTGAGCTCGCCAAGAAATTGCATCTTGTGTCTACGTATTCTCAACGAGAAATCAGAGCGTTCGTAGTTCCCCCCAATAGGGGTGAGGAACTCATGACTGTGGTCAAGATTCCAAAGGGAAAGTAAAGGTCTGCGGTGAGACACCTACATAGAGTGCAGCGACTCTAAACCTAAGGCTAGGTTAAATGGGAAAGTAGATGTCCGTGGCAGAACAACCTACACAGAGGTTGGTGACTCTAATCCTAATTTCTATTATATAACTAAATCTTAAACAAATAAAACAAATAATAAAATAAAATAAACTAAAAAGATTCGAATAAACAAATATAATTTTTTTTTACAAAACAAAAACAACGATATTATTTTCAAAGTAATAAGATGGCATAATGGAATTCTAAACATGTATATGTTTATTAAATATAAGATATATATAATAATATGTAATCATAAAACATAGAAATTAAAATATAAAGGTATATACTATGTGACTATAAAATCTAGAAAACAAGAAAATGTACAATATATTAACATGCATATATATATATATATATATATATATATATATATATATATATATATATATATATATATATATATATATATATATATATATATATATATATATATATATATATATATATATATATATATATATATATATATATATATATATATATATATATATATATATATATATATATATATATATATATATATATATATATATATATATATATATATGACTAATGACAAAATGTGTTATATCTATAGAACTCAACCGAAACTAACAACATATATACATAAGAATCTAGAACAGAAAGTATATATTCATGAAATTTTCAGACTAATGACATCTACATATAAAATCCAAAACAAACTAAGGTAAATATATGTATAGAAATTAAAATCAACAGTATGCCACAATCTAATTATTTGCAATATTTTTTTAAATTAAAAACTAAAACAAATTTTTTACGTTTTTAATATATTAAATAACTAATAAAGTAAAAGTATTAAAAATAAAATAATTAAAATATTTTTCAATGTTACAAAAAAATAAAAATAATTAAAGCAATCTTTTATGTCACAAAATTTAATAAAACAAAAGATTAAAATATATTTTGGTATTTTCTACACATTAAAATCAAAGAAAAAATAAAAATAAAAATTATTAAAACTAAAATAAAATAAAAGCAAAAGGTAAAAGGACTAACTACAAATAATTTTTATTATTTTTAACTATATAGACTAAAGAAACAAAACATGAAGTACTTACAGTAAAATCCTAAAAACAAGCTTTCCTCTCTTCTTCTTTCTGTGCGTCGTAGCTTTTTTTTTTTCACGGCGGTTGTGGAGTTCAAGGTGACAAAGTGCAGCGGTGGTGTCAACAGAAAAAAATAGGTGAGGTGAGGGTATGATATTGATGAAGAAAATGTAGTGGTATCAAAGGTGGTGAAGAGGAGGTGTTGTTATGTTTCTGTGGTATTGGATGGTGGTTGAAAGTCAAGTGTTATTTAGGTGTGGTGATGGGGGAAGAGAGTGGTGTAGAAATGGTAAAGACGGAGGAACGGATAAGGCTTAGCAGAAGGAGCTGCGTTTTTTGCGGTAATGGTGAAGAAGAGAGGTTACTTTGTGAGAAAGTATGAAGGAAAAAAAGAAGGAAAAAATAAGTTGCTGTAAAGTGTTGTATATATGTGTACTTGGAATGAGAAAATTGAGGAGGATTCTTAGTGTATGAATGATAATGGGTTTTTTAAGAAAGTGAGAAGCTTATCATTTTTTAGCTTCTTGAAGAAGAAGATGATATTAATATGGGAAAACAAGTAAGAGTATGTGGTTATGAATCAGGCGTGAGGAAATGAGTAGAGATGAAAGTGCTTTCTTTTTGTCTTTTCTAAAAATAAAAATAAGACGGTAAAAAATGAATAATTAGACCGGTATCAAAGTTCTCGAAAAAAATAAAATGAATACACCAAAATGATTAACAAAAAAAAATTAAAATATATATATATATATATATATATATGATTCGAAAAAATACAGCGTTTGGTCAAATTTCGAAATTCATTTTACCCGCTAAAACGGCTTAAATTGTTCAAAACTGCAATAATAAAGTGGTCGAAAAATTTAAATGAGCACACCAGGTTAAACTACGAAAAACGTAGATTAATATGACTAACGTTTGTAGGATCGACTTTAAAATTTTACGTCTACTGATTTTTCACACAGTTGACTTTTAGTTTGACCGATTCGACTGTAATTCCAACAAGTTTATTCCAGCTGAAAAAAAGGGTATTATGAAAAATGACAGGCATGATATGTTATACAGGCAATGCAACAAAAATGAGGGTAAAATTTGGGGTATGACAGCTGGTGATATTGATGTTGACTGGATTAGTTACCATCAAAGCGTTCAAAATGTGATTCGTCTGACAACACCGGCCACCACCCCATATGAGACGGATGATGGGTATCTTGAGTGGTATTATCGTGTTTCGTATCCTCGTCTGGTACCGCCCAGTGTTGATGTGACAACAAAGATGTCAGTTCCTGTATATGAAGCAGGACCATCTGATCCTATAGTGGCTCGTATGTCTTCATTGATTCATCGTTATCTTCAACAGGTTGGCGCTGAAGAAGATGACCCACTGTTTGCTGATTTGTTCGAAGCTTTACATCTTGGTCGATCACAGTGACTTATGGTTATATGTTAATCTTTAAACTCATTTGACCTAATTGGTTTATGTTCATGTGTTAATTTTTAGACTCATTTGACCTATTTAGTTTATGTTTATGTGTTAACATAATTCACGATTAATGATTTGAAATTAAAAATGAGTAACATAATTCACGATTCATGTTTTACAATTAAAAATGAGTAACATAATTCACGATTCTTGTTTTGAAATTAAAAACGAGTAACATAATTCATGATTCTTGTTTTGAAATTAAAAATGAGTAACATAATTTATAATTCATAATGCGTTGATAATATAGGCGTAAGTTGTTGCCAATGTTGTAGACGTCCTGCAAATCCTATCATCTAAGATATTGCTGCTGGAGAACGAAACTTATATATTGAGAGGTCACTTATATATATATATATATATATATATATATATATATATATATATATATATATATATATATATATATATATATATATATATATATATATATATATATATATATATATATATATATATATATATATATATATATATATATATATATATATATATATATATATATATGTATATATATATATATATATATATATATATATATATATATATATATATTCTCGTAATTACATAATTTTAATTGAATATTGGATTGTACTTAATTGTGAAATAGAGTATAAGTTATGAGTGTTTTTTCTACTTTTGTTTGTATCTATTATTTTATACTAATACATTCAAGTATTTTATTGAAAATTTGCAGAATTATTTAATCTCTTACTAGAAAAGAGTAATTGAAAGGTATCGTCGAGAGTTTATACCATGTTCAGAAGGAAGCTATAGTCCGACAATCCATAGGATGAGAAAAAATGTTTTATGGGAAGAATCAGATCTCTACAACAGCTACAAAAATGATAAATCTGGAAAAGTTGTTTTCACCATTGAAAGTTCAAGTTCTAAGAAGAATAAACTCTTGTAGTTGTTCTTGTGTAAACCTTAATTTATTTTGATTTAATGTCTTAATTTGAATAAGAAATGTATCAAGATTTTTGTTTAATGTCATTATATTCAAGATTCTGTTAATATAAAAAAGTTTCAATTTGGTACTTTAACTATATATAAGATTTCAATCTAATCCCTTTATTAAATTGCTGACTCTCTTGTCATGCTGTCATGCTACATATGCACAACTTAACGTTTTTTCACAAAATTTAATAGAAAGGACCAACTTGACTAATAGAATAGTTTTTAAGAGACTAAAATATAACATTTATTAGATAAGAGACTAAAATGAAAACTGAAATTAAGTTAATGGACTTTGACACTAATTAAGTCTTAAATTAAATTTTTCAATAAAAATTAAAATTTTCGGTAGTGTAATTTAATATTATTGGTATTAAATAATACTTGAAAATTTTAAAGAATCCAATCATACAGCTAATTTAAAATTCTCCTTATTTTAACGAAAATTTCAAAAACTGAAATTTTCAACATGTTAAATTCTAATAGTTATGATTTTGTCGACAATTTTGTACGATTATGATTGCACCGACCGTTTTTTGTTGTCCATAATGAATTCAAACTTGTATAAATAGGTGTCGTCTGAGAAACTCAATTTTTAATTAAGGTAGAAGTGTATGTCAATGGAGTGAAACTTCATGTATTATTTAACTATCAACTTCATGAGATTCAAGTTGAATGATTTGTTGTCCGACAAATAGAAAGGTTTGTAAGATTGAGTTTCGTGCATAATGAATTAATACTGATGGAAAGGTGAAATACAACTTTATAGGATAGTCAATGCAGTGCACCCTAAAACCCAACTGGTATGCTAAAGGATACTGAACAACTACAGGTGTCGAGCATCAATATAAACATGAGATTTATCCTCTAAGAGAGTATATATTACTAGATATAGCATGTACATCCTTGTAGGTTTCTCATACATTTGTGCCTCCACAAGCTCGATATACCTATCTCGAAGGAAAGACATACAAAAATAAGCTACCATACAATCATCAAACTCCTTGTGCATGATTGCCTTAATAACTCCCAAATTCCGTATAGTCGTGATACATGCAAGCTCCTAGTTAATAACAGGAACGGTGAAGAATCTACCAGCGATGGGGAGATGGAATAGGGAGGAGACATCATCCAAAGTGATATACATCTCCCCAAATAGAAGATGAAAGGAAGATGACTCCTTGTGCCATCGCGCAACAAAGATTGTCAAAAATTAAACATCAAATGTTGGTTTAAATATGGAGTAATTTGTCTAGAAATATAATTGAATAGACAATTAAAATTCCCTTCTTTTCAATTAAAAAATTAGATTGCGCAGGCGGAAATGAATATGGTGAAAACTTGTTTTAAAATGGTCTTAAGATATTGGAAGAAGATTGATACTATATACACACCATAGATTTGTAATGATGTAACAGACAATGTAATGATTAATGGTTAAAGCTTCAAACAAGATGTTTAATATCTTTAACAATTTATCAATCAAAAGAAAATCCAATTACAATTCTTACAGATTAATTAACAACAAGATTATTTCGAAATTCAATTTTAATCAAACCTAATCATTTACAAATTAAGACTATGAACAAAATAAACCTATGAATTAAGAAAGATGGGAATACCGAGTAAATGGCTGTCAGTAAGAAATAGGGAAATACCACACTTGGAAACCCAAAAGGGCCTATCTTCGAGTTCTGATATTGTGAGAAGGTGGACAAAATATCAAATAAGATATTCCCTTTGGTAATACAAGTGATCGTAGCCAACTTTGACATGTCCTGAGTTCTTATTGACGGGGAAAGTTCTTGCAACATCGTGTATGCTGACCTCTTTAAGAAAATGAGATTGAAGAAAGAAACATTATTACCATATGAAGGGTCAAACCTACAAGCCTTCAATGGAAGATTAACTCGCCAATGAGGGATATGAGGAGATGATGGTCACCCTAGGATAAAGACATAATGTTATAACTGTAGACGTCGAGTTCCTGGTCATCTTATATCATGGTGTTTATAAATGCATTTTAGGTTTAACCTCAACTTAAAGATGAAAAATCACAATATACACTATGAACAAGTTACAACTAGCATTGACTTACCAAAATCTAAAAGGATTTATCAAGCCCTGCAACAGAAGCAAAAAGAAGATGAAACCACCACCGTGAAGATGAATACAACCGCAATGGTTGAGTAGTTGAAAATGATGGGAGTCCAACCTCCAACAAAGAAGTGGTCACAAATGTAATTCACAAGAAGAAGAAGAAGGTTGGTGACCTTGTCCATGAGAGAGACACGTGCTTAGATGAGGTTCAGGACGTTTCCAATTCCTTCCTCGCCATTGAAGTTTCCTTGGAACCCATAGGGTATTTTGGTTCTTTGTTTGAAAAGATACAATTGCTTATCCAGGTAGTTGCTAACAAGGACAAAGAGCTTACTCGAGTGAAGCAGTCCTTGGAAGCTGCCTAAAATAGGGATGGGGATTTGGATAATTCTTTAAAGGAATCTCGAGACGATCATCGAAAAACCAAGGTCAAACTTACGGACATGCATGAAGAAATATTTATCTTGGTAAAAATATTCCTAAGTATTTGTAGGAACGTTTCTTTATGGTTGGGGATGTTTTTGAAAATTCTCTTCAACAAGTTGAATGTTTCTACTCAATTGACCCTATTTCTTGAACCCAGGTCCGCTTCAACCAGATTATTATAGACGGTCAAACGGTTAAATGTATGTATGTATATACCGGTCCACCCATGTAACCAAGTCCTTGATAAAAAGACACCAATTGATCTTTTAAGTCACTTTATTTTGACAAATCTCCGTCCTTGTACTGGCATAACCCGACTCCGGTCAGAAAATGACCTTGAGTCCAGTATTTTCAAAATATTTTCGTGCAAGAAGAAGGAGTCTCTAGATCCATAATTCTGAATGGGCCTCCTGAGTGAGAGGGATCCCCAAGAAAAATCGATCTATGAAACTTTTTACATTATCATAATAAGGCTCAAAATATTTAGTATATTGTCGTACAGAAATAATGCCAGAGCCATCTGCAAATTTAGAATCACTATGTACCCCGAAAAGGTGAATAAATAAGGTCAATGTTGGTTTACTACCTTTATACTTGCATCAATGTTGAAAAACATTCACAAAAGCCCAACTTCCGAGATGGAATTGTGAAGGAGCAACTAGGAAATGATTCAAGACACTAATATCAAACTCGTTTAAAGGAAATCGATAGCCGATTAAGGAGAATAGACATCCGTGAAACTCATTTAAAACCAAATGGTTCAAGGCACTAATTTTAAAGTTTTGGGTTTAAACATGATATAAAATAATTAAGAATTTCATTTGGTAAGAATTATAATACATTATTTCTCAATTTTTCAAAATCAGTCTTGTGTTCTAACTCTTGTTGTCTTAGCTAAAACAATTGAGTTTGATTGGTGTTGATAGGTTAATGAGCCAAAGTGTAATTCAAGAGATATTGAAAAATTGTTTCAATCATTTAACTGATTATTTTGAAATATCAATTTATAGCACCCAAGAGTATCCACTTGCATATAAAAATCAGCCATGGATAAACAGTTTTCTAAAATAATAACATAGGCTTGATATTCTTTTTAGTCATGTATGTTAACATCGAGATTCATTTTAGTCCCTTAACTTAAAAAATATTCAAATTGGTTCTTTAACTTTTCAAAACGTATCATATTAGTCATTTTCGTCAAATTAGCACGAAAAAACTCAGAATTTGGTCGTTAAATTCATCGCTAATTATTCAAAAAAAGACCAACATGATATGTTTTGAAGAGTTAAGTGATTAATATGGACCATTTTAAGTTAGGGGACCAAAACGAATCCTGAGGTTGACATAAGGAACCCCAAATGGTATTAATTTAATATTATAATAAGCAAACAAATTGTTCTACTTGGAATAAACTCTCTAAAATATTAGCTCCATAAAAAACTCTAGCTCAATTTTAGGGGTTCACAAAGTGGGTGTGTGTTATTGTTATTTTGTTGAAACGAGAAATATATGATTTTGTTGAGTGAGATGTTGTTGAAATGAGAAGGGTGAGACAAGTGTAAAAGTTGAATATGTAAAATGTAAAGTAGGCGGGGGTTGGGGAAAAGAAAGTGAGGATTGTCGTGGTAGAGTGAATAAGTGAAAAGTGGGTATATTCCCCTTTGTGTGAGTAAGGGGAGTGGATAAGTGAACAATGGGTATATTCTCCCTTCTGTGAGTATAAGGAGTGGATAAATAAACAGTGGGTATATTTCCCTTATGCGAGAAAGAGGAGTGGATAAGAGTATGAGTGTACACGGGTTGGGTTGGACCGGGTTTGGCATAACCTGTTACGTGACTCGTTCAAACTTGAATGAGTTTGGTTCATCGTCCAATCCACAATTTCACATTCAAAACCAAACCAAACTACCTCGTTCATTTATAGGTTGGGTTGAGTTTGCGGGTTATGTTCCAAATAAAAAATATTTTTTAGTTATTAAACAAATTGTAACACAATTCAATACAATTACATTCATTTCTATGTCTTAAATTGGATGAAACACATTATATAATGTTAATAAAATTCATTCATATGATACGACAATTGATAATAGTAGAAAATTTCACAAGACATGTTATTTCAATAAATTCCATAAGTTGAAATGATAAAAAAGAGAAAAAAAAACACTTATTCTTAGAATTACATAAACGTATTGGTCTATAGTTGTTCTGGACTGGGGCTGGGGCTGGCCCACAGTCGGGCACGACCTAACTCAGCTCCACGTCGGGGAAGACCTAACACAAAGGCCCCAGTTTGCATAATCGCTGGAGACCACACACCCCACACGTTCATCACACGTTCTACACGTGCTCCCCATGCGGGAACACATCATCAGCCAACTACAAACGTTCAAGAGAATAAGTCCTCCACTCCCCAGAGTTCGTGCGACAGTTGGTCCAGGACGAAGACCACATGCGGGTCTTCCCTACTGCCACGTAGGATCCTGATGGTCATCTGTTATGGACCTTGCAATCCATCCCAAAGCAGATGGTCGTTGGCCCAGCGCTGAGGGCACCTTATAAATACCCTCCTCCACAGGAGAGTCAGGTATTCAAAACTCACTCGCTTTCTATACTTGCTCTTTCTTTAACTCACTTTCTCACTTTGACATCAGTGTGTCTTGCAGGTACACCCTCTCCTTTTTTCCACCACGGGTGAACTTGAAGCTCACGACGTGTTGCTGACTGCTGATCCCCTTTCTGATCCGGTAAGTTCAATAGTAATATTGATGTTTTATTTTTTGGAAAAATTATGGTTCGTAGTGAAATATTAATTTTATATTTTTATTTAAAATAATAATAAAAAATAAGAAATCATTAATGTCACATCAATAGATTAGATTAACGAGTTAGCGGATTGAGAAACTCAAATCCGATAACCGAACGAAAATTATACTAGTTGTTGTGGGTTGGGTTGGGTATATCCATAAATGAACGTGTTCAGGTAATTTAAGAGTTGGTTCGATTTGGGTCATCGGGTTCGTTGATCGACTCATACCCATGAACACCCTAGATAAGGGTATATGTAAAAATGGAAAAGAGGTGTTGATGACAACATTTTCAGGTCTAATATGGTTCAAAGGTGATGAAGATATACCTGCACAAGACCTACCCAATTAATCCAGAGCCCCTATTTAATTTAAAAAATAGGTCTAAAAATATGAATTTATACCTTTTTTTTTAAAAATAAATTAAAATTATAAATTTTAAAAATAAATTATGATTTTACACCAATTTTTTTTCTTAAAAACAATTGTAAAATAGATTTTGAAAACAAATATAATTTCACACTTATTTTTAAAAATAGATGTAAAATATATATTTTTTAATAATTAAAAAAAAAGATGACCCTTTAGAATTTGGGTCTAGTGTTGTAGCACACTGCACTGAACCCGCTCTATACGTGCACAAACTATATTCTATGATAAAAATACATACAATAAGAGAGAAGTAGTAAAAAATATTAAGATTCAAAAGTTTTTAAATTTAAGAGACGCAATATTATTCACATTTTTTAAATATTTGATTTTATTAAATATTAGGAATAAAAATAAGTAAGGTTTGGACAAGGTACTATAGTACTTATGCTCATACATATTAAAAGTGACAATTGGATCCATTAAGACAAAATTCATTCAATCCATTCATTAAAAAATTCATCTAATACATTCACCATATAAAAAATAAGTTAATGGATTTGATTAAATACATTCATTTATAGCATATATAATGGGAGTAAACTAAATGGGTAAACTAAGATATTTTTTGTGGGTCCAAAGTGTTTTGTAGAATTTAAAAAATTTATAGTTGATTTGAGTAGTTTTTACGCATAGATGGATTCAATCCATCCAACATAATTAAAAATGGATTTTTTTTAAATCGATTTTTTTCCATTAAAAAAATCGGAATTTTTCCAAAAAAAAAACTGATTTTTCCTTAAAAAAATGATTTTTTTTTTCGAAAAAAAAATGAATTATTTTCCGAAACAAAAAAATAATTTTTTTAATAAAAGAAATATATTTTCTTCTCGAAAAAAACGAAACTTTTTTCGAAACAAAAAATTGATTTTTTAAAATTAAAAAAATAGATTTTCTTCCAAAAAAACAATTTTTTTCCAAAAAAACAATTTTTTTCCAAAAAAACCGATTTTTCTTTTTTAAATTAAAATATCAATTTTCTGAAAAATACAAGAAATTCAAATTTTCCCAAAAAAACTGACTTTTTTTATGAAAAGAAACCAATATTTTTCAAAAATTAAAATATCAAATTTTTTTCGAAAATACAAAAAATGAATTTTTTTAACAAAAATTTCAATTTTTTCATGAATATATTAAAAATATATTTTTTTAAATACAAAAAATAAATTTTTCGAAAATAAAATAAAATCAATTTTTTAAAAATAAAAAAAAAATATTTATTTTTTCGAAATAAAAAAAAAGTTGGATGGATGAATATACATCCATTAAAAATATGTTAATGGATGGATTTGATGAACTTTATTCTTAATGGATAGATTGAATTAGATAATTCTAAAAAATATTTAGTGGATTGTTAATGGACTAATGGATTGTTTTGATCCATCCATTAACAATCCAATTCATATTCATCCAATCTATCCATTTTGCCACCTCTAATACATATGTTTTGAAAAAAATTCTCGTATCCAAACCGAGACACATAGAAACCAATTCTTATATATTTGTATATATTCTATTAGTACCTAAATATATTGTTAGTTATATTATAAAATATTATTTGTTTTTTTATTATTTTAAATTTTAATTAAAGTATTATATTTTTAATCTTTATAAATATACCAATTTTATTACTGTAATCATAGTTTTATTTCACTTTATTTTATTTTATTCAAGTCTACATAAATTTTATCCATATTGAAACTAAAGCACATATATATTATTTAACTTCTATTAAGAGCTTACTATAAATTTACCCAATACCCCTGCATTTATACCAATTCCCTTACATTTTAAAAAAAAAATACTCATTTTATCCTTATATATTTTAATATTTTATTATTTTTTTTACTTTTTAGATTTTTCAGTCTTCCGAAAAATTCATCCCACGATCTATCGGAACACTTTGAAAATGACTTTTGGTAGGCTTTTTTTCTCAAACCGGAAGACTTAGACAAAGAGTTTCGGTTCACAAAAATACTGTACCGGAAGACTTCAGGAAAGACTTCTGGTTTGGTAATTTTCGTGAATGTTCACCGGAAGACTTGTAAAAAGTCTTCCGGTTTGTTTTTTCGCTACCGGAACACTTGCTACAAGTGTTCCGGTCTGACTTGTCCAATTATTTTTTATAATTATTTTTGATTTTTTTTATGTAATTATTTCAGAAATTCCTTTACAAATATGCGATAAAGATCAGATATCAGTAGATACGTCTGATGTTTTTTCAACAACTCAGAGATTTGGTACACGAGAAGAGGTTTCAGACATTCCTTTACAAATATGCGATAAAGATCAGATATGCTTAGATACGTCTAATGTTTTTTCAACAACTCAAAGATTTGGTACACGAGAAGAGGCAATAAGATGGATTAAAGAGATCGGAATCCAAAATAAAGTTACGGTTATCATCACTCGTTCAGATATTAAAACAGACAAGAGAGGAAGAAGTAACAAATTAATATTTGGATGTGATAAAGGAGGAAAACACAGAGATATTGATAGTGGAACCCAGAGTGCGACGAAAAAATGTGGATGTCCATTTAGAATCAGATCAATTCCAGCGGCTGATGGATCTGGATGGAAGATTGATGTAAAATGTGGAGTTCATAACCATAGTTTACCTGATAGATTAGTAGGTCACACATTTGTCGGTAGGTTGACAGCGGATCAGAAGCAACATGTTGTTGATTTGACAAAGAGAAAGGTTCCACCTAGACATATATTGCTTTCATTGCAAGAGCAAGATCCAGATAATGTCACTCGGATTACGCAAATATACAAACAGAAGAGTATGATAGAAAAAAATATAAGAGGTCCTAGAAGTGAGATACAACATTTGTTTAAGCTTATTGAGGAAGCAGGTTATGTTTATTGGAGTAGAAAAAGAGATGACTCTGAAGTAATTAGAGATATCTTTTGGGCTCATCCAGATTCAGTTAAGTTGTTGAATATTTTTCCTATTGTGCTAGTTATGGACAACACTTACAAGACAAACAAATATAGGCAACCTCTGTTTGAAATAGTTGGCATGACATCAACCGAGTTGACTTTTGTTGTCGCATTTGCCTATATTGAGTCTGAGCAAACTGAGACTTTTTGTTGGGTGCTAGATAAGCTTAAACAATTGTTTGTGAAGAAAGAGTTGTGTCCACAAGTGATTTTGACAGATAGAGATCTTGCTTTGATGAAAGCCATTGAAATTGTGTTTCCAAGGTCGATCAATATGCTATGTCGATTTCATATTAACAAGAATGTTGGTGCAAAACGGAAACAATATGTGGCTAGTGACATGCAAAAGAAAATTGACGAATTATGGACGGATGTTGTATGGGCTAGTGATGAGGTTGAGTATGATCAAAGGTTGAACCAACTTGAGCAGGCGTGTGTTGATTGTAATGAATTTATTGATTATGTGAAGGACACATGGTTGACACCACATAGACAAAGATTTGTTGGAGCATGGATTAATCGAGTGCTACATTTGGATAACACTACGACTAATCGGTATGTATTTATTTTTAGTATTTCTAAATTGTATTTTTGTTTTTTTGAATTTTTTTAAAATATTTTAAATATGTATTAATTTTAGGGTTGAGTCTGCTCCTTGGAAGTTAAATCAAATGTTGGGGAACAATATTGGTGACATGGTCAAATGTTGGGGAACAGTATTGGTGACATGGTCAAATGTTGGGAGGCTATGAATGACAACTTAAAGTTACAATTGAGTAATATTAGAGCTTCTTTTCAAAAGAGTTTTTATGAAGTTGAGCACGCCCACGTAACTCCATTTTACAATAATTTACGTGGTTCAGTGTCTCGAGATGCATTGAGACGTATTGCCGAAGAGTTAAAACGAGTTGATTATGTTGGAACTAACAAGGAAATATGTCGTTGTACTCTTAGAACAACCTACAGATTACCTTGTGCTTGTGAGTTGACAGGATATAGAATTGATGGTTTACCGATACCAATAGATGTTGTACATGTTCATTGGAGAAAACTAAGTATGGAAGTTAAGTTGGACGAAGATGTAGATGATGGATCAGAAGTGGATATGAGTAGTGCAATAGATGAGTTATGGAAAAGGTTTAAGTCACTGGATGTTGTTGGGAAAAGGGCATTAAAAAGTAGGGTTTTTGAACTTGCCTTCCCTACAATGACTTCCATGTGTCCACCACCTGAGAAAATAAAAACTAAAGGGGGAGTCAAGAAGAAAGACAAAAAACTAGTAGGATATGATGTTTATAGAGACCCTTCGTATCACGAGTATGTTGATCAAGCATCTCAATCTTCACAGATGCAATCTCAACCATCACAAAATTCGAAGAAATTTAAATTATCACAGTCTTCACAAAAGAAATCTCAACCATCACAGGCTTCGAAAAAGTTGAAATTATCACAATCTTCACAGTCATCTAAGCAGTTCATCCTTCAATTTCCTAATCACATCAGGTCATATATTGATGATGTAGTTAATGTTGTATCAGATGGTAATTGTGGATTTCGAGTCATTGCTTCATTGCATGGATATGGTGAAGATGGTTGGCCAATGGTTCATCGAGACTTGGGGTTGGAAATAATACATAATGAAAGATCAATTTTGTATGTCAATTTATTTACTGATCAGTTAGCAGTAGTGAGAGAATCTTTGATGATAGAGGAATTTGGTCCTCAGCCACCACATAAATGGTTAACTCTACCAGATATGGGTTACGTGATAGCGAATCGTTATAATGTTGTACTTGTCTGTTTAGGAATTGAATGTTGGACTTTCTTCCCTATGACATCTTCATTTTCACCGAATGTAGCAATTTACTGCATTGGTTTTGCAAACAGAAATCATTGGGTTCAGGTACTTAGTTGTTTTTAGATAATGCGATTAAACCTAATTCTTTTTCGTTATTTTTACTTAATATTGCGAGTTATTTTTTTATTTAGGTAAACATGAAAGAAGGGTTTCCATTGCCACCAGTGACAGTAGATTGGAAGAAGTTTCGTTCTCCAGCAGCAACATCTTGGATGATAGGATTTGCAGAACGTCTACAACATTGGCAACAACTTACGCCTATATTGCCAACGCATTATGAATTATAAATTATGTTACTCATTTTTAATTTCAAAACAAGAATCGTGAATTATGTTAATCGTTTTTAATTGCAAAAATGAATCGTGAATTATGTTACTCATTTTTTATTACAAAACATGAATCGTGAATTATGTTACTCGTTTTTAATTGCAAAACATGAATCGTGAATTATATTAACACATAAACATAAACTAAATAGGTCAAATTAGTCTAAAAGTTAACACATGAACATAAACCAATTAGGTCAAATCTGTCTAAAGGTTAACATATAATCATAAATATAAATAAAAGTCGTTGTGATAGACCAAGATGTAAAGCTTTGAACAAATCAGCAAACTGTGGGTCATCCTCTTCAGCACCAGTCTGCTGAAGATAACGATGTATCAATGAAGACATACGAGCCAATATAGGATCAGATGGTCCTGCTTCATATACAGGAACTGGCATCTCTGTTGTCGCATCAACAATGGGCGGTACCAGACGAGGATGCGAAACACGATAATACCACTCAAGATACCCATCATCTGTCTCATATGGGGTGGTGGCCGGTGCTGTCGGACGAATCACATTCTGAACGCTCTGATGGTAACTAATCCAGTCAACATCAATATCACCAGCCATTCGAGAATCAAGAGGTGGATGTGGAACATACTGCCTGTATCCAAACTGACGCAAACATCTGTCAGGCATGTATGGAACAATAGTTTCACCCCACCTCAGACACCCCCTATAGAGACATAACTCATCATACTGACCCATACTCTATGATTCTCGAATGGGCGACATATGACATCAGCAGATGTCAGCTCGTCCAGAATAGGCCGCAAGTCATCCACCTTCAAGGCACCTTGCCTATAGGACCATCTCATCACTCGTGGGAGACCCACATTATTAGCTGGTATCCAGTTCTCTTCTCTTTTCCCAAGTGTAGGAAAATACTCATGAATCCAGCACTGTTACAAAATTTAAAATAATTAATTATAACATAATAAACTAGATAAATAAAATTAATATACTAGATAAAATTAATTAAAACAAAATATACTAAATTAAAATAAATACCTGTAGGAGAGTCGGATAACCACCAAACTGCTTACAGCTGAACATGGAAGCATCTTCTAGATACCGGTAAAGAGTAACCAACGCAACAGCTGCCCAACTGTATCCTGATAAGCCATCCAAGTCTATAAACAGTGAGAGGTATCGTGCCTCGACAAGCGTAAACGTCTTTTCCGCAAAAATAGTGGAACCCACTAACATCAGCAAATAAGCTCTAGTGGCATAATTCCATCGAGATGCAGCTCTGTGCTCTACGAACCGATCATATAACCACTTTAGCTTATAGTAGGAACCCCTGCACTCACGGACTTGTTGCTGTGCTATTCTCTGTGACACTCCCAAATAATCAACAGCCCACTCAACGACAAGCGCTTCACTGATATCTTGAGGGTTCCAGAAGACTCCCCTGATGGGCAAGTGAAGCAGGCAAGATACGTCATCTAGAGTAATCATCATCTCATCAAACGGCATGTGAAATGAAGATGTCTCTAGATGTCACCTCTCTGCAAAAGCGAAAACTAGGTTTGTGTCTATCTTTGTTAAACTGGTTCTCTGAAGTGAAGCTAGACCAGACCTAGATATCCAGCTCTCCATCTCTCTGGGTAACTGTAGTGGAACCCTCTGAGTCAACTTTAACCCATGTCCCGCCACCTTTAACTCTTTCTTCGACCCTCTCTCCTGAAAAAAATTAAAAGTAAAACTATTATAAAATTCAATATTAAAAATTCGAATTTTATTCAATATTAAATAATTTTCGTTTACTTACCTCACCGAACCATATACGGTATGCAACATGCTGTTCGTATTTAACTAACAGAGACGTATCATACGATCCTTCGGGATATCCAACCGGCTCGGATGCTGATGCAGATGCATCAAAATGCTCTTCTTCAGCCATCCTCGATGACTCGCCACGTCCTAGTCCAGGAGGGATCCTACCATCTCTGTCTCTTGTGCGCACCACTGGAAAAAAAATCAATATAATTAAAAATTAAAAAATAAATAAATAAATAAATATAATTAGAAAACAAAAATTAAAAAAAAATGAACCGGAAGTCTTCAAGAAAGACTTCCGGAGATGAAACGAAACATTGTGTGAACCGGATGTCTTTAGGAAAGACTACCGGTGACTAAACTAAAATTTTTTATGAACCGGAAGTGTTCAAAAAAGAGTTCCGGTTAATAAACTCAAAAGTTTGTGAACCGGAAGTCTTCATGAAAGAGTTCTGGTAAAGAAGCAAAAACAAAATACAAACCGGAAGACTTACTCTTAGTGTTCCGGAAGTGTTTGTGTAAGAGTTCCGGTTTGTAACAAAATTTGAGAGCTTCCGAAAGTCTTAAAATGGAAGTGAAAAATGAAAAAATGTAAGATTATAGATATTTAACTAAGGATATTTTGGTCCAATATTTTTAAGTGTAGGGGTGTGGGTATAAGGATAGGGATATGGGATAAAACTTTTCTAATACATATGTTTTGAAAAAAATTCTCATATCCAAACCGAGACACATAAAAACCAATTCTTATATATTTGTATATGTTCTATTAATACCTAAATATATTGTTAGTTATATTATAAAATATTATTTATCTTTTTATTATTTTAAATTTTAATTAAAGTATTATATTTTTAATCTTTATAAATATACCAATTTTATTACTGTAATCATAGTTTTATTTCACTTTATTTTATTTTATTCAAGTCTACATAAATTTTATCCATATTGAAACTAAAGCACATATATATTATTTAACTTCTATTAAGAGCTTACTATTAGGACACATGTTAAAGAAATTTTTAAAAAAAAAAATTTAAAAAAACAAAATTAATTTAAAATTTTAAATAAAAATAATATATCATTTTTAAGAAATTTGTTTTATATTTAATTCTTAAGTTTAACTTGTGTTATTAATGTATATGTAAGCATTATTTTAATTTAATAGATTAAAATTATCAATCAGCAATTCAGCACAATTTCAACCTTTTATTATTTTTAAAAGAAGAATATGGTAAAATATTTTAATTTATAAATTAATAAAGCGTATAATCTACCGTATAAACGCGTAATATTGTTTTACAAGTGCATTATATTTAAACTTTTATTTAAGAAAACAAAAAAATATTCATCTATATATTCCATAAAAATTTTACACCGCCTTAATTAGAGAAAAGCGCGTAACAGTTTTATTTTAATTGCATCATGGCCGTCCAATTTTCATCCATCCGCGACAACACAGCCGCTAAACCCGATCCTACCTTCTATATAAACCTCTCTACCCTCATTCCGATATTCCAAAAATAGCTTAGTAAGTCTTTCTCTCGTTTCTTCTTTTTTAAGTTTCTTCAATTATTTTTATTTCTCGAATTTTCCAGATTGTTTGCTTCGTTGCGTCTTGATAGTTTTATCAGATGGCTGATTTCTCAAATTGCTGACAGTGTTTTCTTACATTAAATATTTTTGTTCTTGTATGTCAACTATTATTCTTGGATTGATTTCTTTACATATGTGTGTCTTGCGTTTAATTTGTTGGCAGCACTTATTGGCACCTCTGCGGTTTTGGTTTGAATTTTCTGTCACAAGGTTATTGATATAAAATAATGGTAATGTTTTGCATTTATCACCTTACTTGAATTGTGAATTGAAACTTGTACTGTTTTCTGTTATGTAATGTGTTTTGCAACAGTAGTGTATTGTAGTATCAAGCAATTGAGTGTAATCAAGCAATCAGTTTTTTTAAATATACTCTTCTTGGGTTGTGAATTGTGTTTTCATTTCATTGCTTCTATATAGAGTTTTATTGTCCTGTTTTCTCGATTTACTCCTTTGCAGATTGATATGAAATAACAGTGATATTTTGCATTTGTCACCTTGCATGAATTGCAAATTAAAATATGTACTGTTTTCTGTTATGTGGTGTGTTTTGCATCCACAGTGTTTTGTGTAGTATCAAGCTGTGTAATCAAGAAATCAGTTTTTTTAAATATACTCTTATTGGATCGTGATAGCTTTTTTCTTTGACGGCATGTCTTGCTATAGTTGGAGTTGTTGAGTTTCTGCATCAGGATCGTGAATATATAAAGCATACAAAATTCTGAAGTACATCTTAAGGAGGTCGAGGAATCGTGTTATACATGAGCATAAAAATAAGTTTTCTCAATTTACTGATGTTGTTCTTTCATGTTGTGATCTCTTCTTTGATTGAATTCTTCACGATTAGTTTTCTCAATTCTTGCACCGACACTTCCGATAAATGGTGTGTCCATGTCCGTGTTGGACATCGACACCTAGACCGACACTTATTATTATCTTTTATTTATTTATTTTTCAAATTATTATCGGTATTGCCGTGTCGGTGTTGGTGCCGTAATCGGGGTGTTCGTGCTTCATAGCACGAGTTCTATGTTGGCATCACAGGGGTTTGACTTCACTTATTTAAGCATGGTAAAAAAAATTCTTAATAGTGCATAGCGTCTAGTTTTGATTTAGTGATCTCTAATAACTTTCCGTATTTGGGGAGCATATATTTTTTGATTTGTTATTTTCCTCTTTGGTGTTACAGGAGATGTGATAGGAGATGTAATATATAGGAATATATGAACACAATTCCTTCGGGTTCAATCTTCCTCTTCTTAGAACATATCAGTTTTTAGACTGAAGTACATCTTTCTGGTCCAGCTAAAAAATTCTTGACGCTTGGTTTGGCTCACTTTGTTTTTTCTGTTTGTTTCCACTTCCTTTGTTATAATGGCATACATTATCATACTTCTTATGTTTTTATTTGGTGATCTCTGCTCTGAATATGAACTGTTCTCTTTTCTGTATTTTGGAAATTTAGTTTTCTAGTTTCCTTAAATTCCATGTGGGTGTCACAGGAAATATATGGATATGCTTTGAGCCTTAGGACTATCAACTATATATTTGTTCCACAATAGTCCTGCATGCACAACATTGCTGAACAAAATTTTGGAGCATTTCTCTTCTCACTATCTTGTCCGTTTTTAATCAAATTGTGGGCTTGTTTGATTTGATGATCTACATTATTGCACTCTTTTACTGTTTTTTTTTTTATTTCTGATATAGGATTGGAATAGGAGTTCGGTTCCTCTCTAAGGATTACATCGGGCACCATAATTCATTATTGGAACCATCATGTTCTGCACACTGTAAGGTAATCTCTAAGGAACGAGTCATATATATTTTTGTACAAATATTTTTGTATTTTGTCAGGTAAATAGTCTGGTTCGGAAAAGCATCTCCATCTGGTTTTTCGTAAGGTAAATTGTGGCTCATATTAAACATATATACAAAGTAGTTTTCTCTTATAAATTCAATCTTTCTTTAGATATTTTATTGTTCTAGTTATATTTTATATTCAACTTTAGTGAGGGTGATATTTCATATCATTATTAGAAGATATAAATTCCGCTGTGAGTCTAACAATTGGCATCAGAGCCTATAATGGCTTCTACTAGTGGAACCGTCAAGGTCGGGAAATATGAGATAGAGAAGTTCAATGGAAAAAATGATTTTTCTTATTGGAGGATGCAGATGAAAAATCTGCTTATATCACAAAAGTTGCATAAGGCGTTAGCGGGGAAAGAACAAAAACCTGTGAGTATGAAGGATGAGGATTGGGAAGAGTTAGATCTTGCAGCACGGGCAGCCATAATCTTATGCCTTGAGAGGGATGTTGTTTTCTTGGTTAATGAAGAAGCAACGACTGCTGGTGTGTGGTCAAAGTTAGAGAAAAATTTCATGACGAAAACTCTAACAAATAGGATTTACTTAAAATCTAAATTGTATACATGCAAAATGGAGGAAGGTACCTCAATCCGGGTTTATGTCAATAAGTTTGATAGGATTATATCAGACTTGAAGGATATAGGAGTAAAGATTGATGATGAAGACCAAGCACTTATGTTGCTTCTTTCGTTGACCAAAAAGTATGAAAATCTAGTTCAAACATTGATGCTTGTGGGTGATACTCTAACCATGGATGAAACTAGAACATCGTTATTAGCGGATGATCTCCGAAAGGTTGCTACTAGTGGGATGTCTGGTAATGTTGGAGAAACAATGAAAGAGGAAAAGGCAGGGGCGGCAAGTCTGGATCAAAATCTAGATCTCATGCGGAAAGAACATGCTTTAAATGTGGTGAAGATGCAATCTCTTCACAAGAACAAGACATGGGATGTGGTCTCATTGCCTGTAGGAAAGTCTGCTATCGGTTGTAAGTGGGTGTATAAAAGAAAAGAAGATCATACTAAGTCGTGCGGTACAAGATATAAGGCTAGACTAGTGGCCAAGGGGTTTGCACAAAAGGAAGGAGTTGATTACAGTAAGATATTTTCTCCAGTGGTGAAACATACTTCTATGCGGGTGCTATTAAGTTTAGTAGCTCGTGGTGATCTTGAGCTGGAACAACTAGACGTTAAGACAACCTTCTTACATGGAGATTTAGATGAGGAGATATATATGTATCAACCTGAGGGATACAAGGTTGAGCGTAAAGAGGGTCAGGTATGTCGTTAGAGGAAATCACATCATGGTTTGAAACAATCCCCTAGACAGTGGTACAAGCGATTTGATTCTTTTATGATAAAACAAGGTTACTTAAGAAGTAGTTATGACAATTGTGTCTATATTCAGAAGCTTCATGGAGGTGATTATATCTATCTATTATTGTATGTCGATGACGTGCATATTGCTTCAAAAATCAAGGTGGAGATAGATAAGTTGGAGTTTAAACTTAGTAAAGAGTTTGAGACGAAGAATTTGGGCGCTGCAAAGAAAATATTGGGTATGGAGATTAAAAGAGAGAGGATAAATCAGAAATTGTTCTTGAGTCAAAAATGTTATTTAGAACAATTTGTTGAAAGGTTTGGACTGAAAGATGCTAAGTCAGTGGTTACTCCATTAGCTCCACATTTTAGGCTTTCTGGTAATCAATCTCCCACTACAGCAGAAGATAAGGCATACACGGAAAATGTACCTTATGCTAGTGCGGTTGGCAGTTTGATGTACTCTATGGTGTGTACACGTCCAGATATTTCACAAGCGGTAAGTGTTGTCAGCAGGTTCATAGCGAATCCTGGAAAGGTGCACTGGGAAGCAGTGAAATGGATTTTGAGGTACTTAAAAGGTACCATTAATACTAGTTTGTGTTTTGGTGGAGATACATGTCAAATAAGCGGGTTTGTTGATTCAGATTATGCTGGTAATCTAGATAGACTACGATCTACTACTGGTTATGTATTTCAAATACACGGTGCTCCAGTTAGTTGGTGGTCGATGTTAGAGTCTACAGTGGCACTCTCAACTACGAAAGCCGAGTACATGGCGGTAGCATAAGGAGTAAAGGAAGCATTGTGGCTGAGGGGCCAAGTGAATTGCACTTTGACTATCACACATCAGTCTCACGCATTCTTGCTTAACACCCCAATACCTAGAAGACCCCTCAGCCACAATGCTTCCTTTACTCCTTCTGCTACCGCCATGTACTCGACTTCCGTAGTTGAGAGTGCCACTGTAGACTGTAACATCGACTGCCAACTAACTGGAGCACCATGTATTTGAAATACATAACCAGTAGTAGATCGTCGTCTATCTAGATCACCAGCATAATCTGAATCAACAAACCCGCTTATTTGACATGTATCTCCACCAAAACACAAACCAGTATTAATGGTACCTTTTAAGAACCTCAAAATCCATTTCACTGCTTCCCAGTGCGCCTTTCCAGGATTCGCCATGAATCTGCTAACAATAGCTTGTGAAATATCTGCACGTGTACACACCATAGAGTACATCAAACTTCCAACTGCACTAGCATAAGGTACATTTTCCGTGTATGCCTTATCTTCTGCTGTAGTGGGAGATTGATTACCAGAAAGCCTAAAATGTGGAGCTAATGGAGTAACCACTGAGTTAGGATCTTTCAGTACAAACCTTTCAACAAATCGTTCTAAATAACCTTTTTGACTCAAGAACAATTTCAAGTTTATCCTCTCTCTTCTAATCTCCATACCCAATATTTTCTTTGCAGCGCCCAAATTCTTCGTCTCAAACTCTTTACTAAGTTTAAACTTCAATTTATCTATCTCCACCTTGCTTTTTTGAAGCAATAAGCATGTCATCGACATACAATATTAGATAGATATAATCACCTCCATGAAGCTTTTGAATATAGACACAACTGTCATAACTACTTCTAGAGTAACCTTGTTTTATCATAAAAGAATCAAATCACTTGTACCACTGTCTAAGGGATTGTTTTAACCCATAAAGTGATTTTCTCAAGCGACAAACCCGACCTTCTTTACCCTCAACCTTGTATCCCTCAGGTTGATACATATATATCTCCTCATCTAAGTCTCCATGCAAGAAGGTTGTCTTAACGTCTAGTTGTTTCAGCTCAAGATCACCACGAGCTACTAAACTTAATAGCGCCCGGATAGAAGTATGTTTCACCACTGGAGAAAATATCTCATTGTAATCAACTCCTTCCTTTTGCGCAAACCCCTTGGCCACTAGTCTAGCCTTATATCTTGTACCGCACGACTTAGTATGATCTTCTTTTCTTTTATACACCCACTTACAACCGATAGCAGACTTTCCTACAGCCAATGAGACCACCTCCCATGTTTTGTTCTTGTGAAGAGATTGCATCTCTTCCTCCATAGAAACCAACCAACTCTCACTATCTTTGTCTTTGATAGCTTGCTTGGAGGTGACTGGCTCATCATCTTCGACTGAGAGTGCATATTCCACCAAGTTATCCTGCCCATAATGCCTCAGAGGTTTATCTGACCCAAACTTTCGAACTAGTTTATAATTTTTCTTTGGCCTAGTGGCATCCAAAGATTCTTGCTGCTAATGTTGTAACACTGTATTTTCTTGCTGAACCTCCTTATGATCACGTTTATCCTCTTCATTGGCGATAGGATTCTCCACCTGACCACGGCTAAAATCTGGTTGGTATTCAGATTCTATCTCAATAACTTGCTTATTTGATATCGTCGCATCACCATCATTAGGTTCAATAGCTTTTGACAAAGCTACCAAAGATTTTTCATCAAATGTAACATCCCTGCTTATCACAAACTTAGAATTAGGTGGAGACACGCCCCATAGGATTTGGTCAGGCGAACATGCTGATTATGGAAGACTGAAATTTTTTGAACGCACAACCTATTATCACGTTAAGGATAACAAACTTGATAATAGAGCCAAGAAAGCTATCTTTCTAGGATATGCAAAAGGGGTCAAAGTCTATCGTCTTTGGAGTGTAGAAGATTCTAAGTTTGTGATCAGCAGGGATGTTACATTTGATGAAAAATCTTTGGTAGCTTTGTCAAAAGATATTGAACTTAATGATGGTGATGTTAAGATATCAAATAAGCAAGTTATTGAGATAGAATCTGAAGACCAACCAGATTCTAATTGTGGTTAGGTGGAGATTCTGATCGCCGATGAAGAAGATGAAGAGGATAAACATGATCATGAGGAGGTTCATCAAGAAAATACACACGTGTTACAACAACAACAACAAGAATCTTTGGATGCCACTAGGCCAAAGAGAAATTATAAACTAGTTCATAAGTTTGGGTCAGATAAACCTCTGAGGCATTATGGGCAGGTTAACTTGATGGAATATGCACTCTCACTCAAAGATGATGAGCCTATCACCTTCAAGCAAGCTATAAAAGACAAAGATAGAGAGAGTTGGTTGGTTTCTATAGAGGAAGAGATGCAATCTCTTCACAAGAATAAGACATGGGAGGTGGTTTCATCGCCTGTAGGAAAGTCTGCTATCGGTTGTAAGTGGGTGTATAAAAGAAAAGAAGATCATACTAAGTCGTGCGGTACAAGATATAAGGCTAGACTAGTGGCCAAGGGGTTTGCACAAAAGGAAGGAGTTGATTACAATGAGATATTTTCTCCAGTGGGGAAACATACTTCTATGCGGGTGCTATTAAGTTTAGTAGCTCGTGGTGATCTTGAGCTGGAACAACTAGACGTTAAGACAACCTTCTTACATGGAGACTTAGATGAGGAGATATATATGTATCAACCTGAGGGATACAAGGTTGAGCGTAAAGAGGGTCAGGTATGTCGCTAGAGGAAATCACATCATGGTTTGAAACAATCCCCTAGACAGTGGTACACGCGATTTGATTCTTTTATGATAAAACAAGGTTACTTAAGAAGTAGTTATGACAGTTGTGTCTATATTCAGAAGCTTCATGGAGGTGATTATATCTATCTATTATTGTATGTCGATGACGTGCATATTGCTTCAAAAAGCAAGGTGGAGATAGATAAGTTGGAGTTTAAACTTAGTAAAGAGTTTGAGACGAAGAATTTGGGCGCTGCAAAGAAAATATTGGGTATGGAGATTAAAAGAGAGAGGATAAATCAGAAATTGTTCTTGAGTCAAAAATGTTATTTAGAACGATTTGTTGAAAGGTTTGGACTGAAAGATGCTAAGTCAGTGGTTACTCCATTAGCTCCACATTTTAGGCTTTCTGGTAATCAATCTCCCACTACAGCAGAAGATAAGGCATACACGGAAAATGTACCTTATGCTAGTGCAGTTGGCAGTTTGATGTACTCTATGGTGTGTACACGTCCAGATATTTCACAAGCGGTAAGTGTTGTCAGCAGGTTCATAGCGAATCCTGTAAAGGTGCACTAGGAAGCAGTGAAATGGATTTTGAGGTACTTAAAAGGTACCATTAATACTAGTTTGTGTTTTGGTGGAGATACATGTCAAATAAGCGGGTTTGTTGATTCAGATTATTATGGTGATCTAGATAGACGACGATCTACTACTGGTTATGTATTTCAAATACATGGTGCTCCAGTTAGTTGGTGGTCGATGTTACAGTCTACAGTGGCACTCTCAACTACGAAAGCCGAGTACATGGCGGTAGCATAAGGATTAAAGGAAGCATTGTGGCTGAGGGGCCAAGTGAATTGCACTTTGACTATCACACATCAGTCTCACGCGTTCTTGCTTAACACCCAAATACCTAGAAGACCCCTAAGCCACAATGCTTCCTTTACTCCTTCTGCTACCGCCATGTACTCGACTTCCATAGTTGAGAGTGCCAGTGTAGACTGTAACATCGACCGCCAACTAACTGGAGCACCATGTATTTGAAATACATAACCAGTAGTAGATCGTCGTCTATCTAGATCACCAGCATAATCTGAATCAACAAACTCTCTTATTTGACATGTATCTCCACCAAAACACAAACCAGTATTAATGGTACCTTTTAAGAACCTCAAAATCCATTTCACTGCTTCCCAGTGCGCCTTTCCCGGATTCGCCATGAATCTGCTAACAACAGCTTGTGAAATATCTGCACGTGTACACACCATAGAGTACATCAAACTTCAACTGCACTAGCATAAGGTACATTTTCCATGTATGCCTTATCTTCTGCTGTAGTGGGAGATTGATTACCAGAGAGCCTAAAATGTGGAGCTAATGGAGTAACCACTGAGTTAGTATCTTTCAGTCCAAACCTTTCAACAAATCCTTCTAAATAACCTTTTTGACTCAAGAACAATTTCAGGTTTATCCTCTCTCTTCTAATCTCCATACCCAATATTTTCTTTGCAGCGCCCAAATTCTTCGTCTCAAACTCTTTACTAAGTTTAAACTTCAATTTATCTATCTCCACCTTGCTTTTTTGAAGCAATAAGCATGTCATCGACATACAATATTAGATAGATATAATCACCTCCATGAAGCTTCTGAATATAGACACAACTGTCATAACTACTTCTAGAGTAACCTTGTTTTATCATAAAAGAATCAAATCGCTTGTACCACTGTCTAGGGGATTGTTTTAACCCATAAAGTGATTTTCTCAAGCGACAAACCCGACCCTCTTTACCCTCAACCTTGTATCCCTCAGGTTGATACATATATATCTCCTCATCTAAGTCTCCATGCAAGAAGGTTGTCTTAACGTCTAGTTGTTTCAGCTCAAGATTACCACGAGCTACTAAACTTAATAGCGCCCGGATAGAAGTATGTTTCACCACTGGAGAAAATATCTCATTGTAATCAACTCCTTTTTTTTGCGCAAACCCCTTGGCCACTAGTCTAGCCTTATATCTTGTACCGCACGACTTAGTATGATCTTCTTTTCTTTTATACACCCACTTACAACCGATAGCAGACTTTCCTACAGGCAATGAGACCACCTCCCATGTCTTGTTCTTGTGAAGAGATTGCATCTCTTCCTCCATAGAAACCAACCAACTCTCACTATCTTTGTCTTTGATAGCTTGCTTGAAGGTGACTGGCTCATCATCTTCGACTGAGAGTGCATATTCCACCAAGTTAACCTGCCCATAATGCCTCAGAGGTTTATCTGACCCAAACTTTCGAACTAGTTTATAATTTCTCTTTGGCCTAGTGGCATCCAAAGATTCTTGCTGCTAATGTTGTAACACTGTATTTTCTTGCTGAACCTCCTTATGATCATGTTTATCCTCTTCATTGGCGATAGGATTCTCCACCTGACCACAACTAAAATCTGGTTGGTATTCAGATTCTATCTCAATAACTTGCTTATTTGATTTCGTCGCATCACCATCATTAGGTTCAATGGCTTTTGACAAAGCTACCAAAGATTTTTCATCAAATGTAACATCCCTGCTAATCACAAACTTAGAATTAGGTGGAGACACGCCCCATAGGATTTGGTCAGGCGAACATGCTGATTATGGAAGACTGAAATTTTTTGAACGCACAACCTATTATCACCTTAAGGATAACAAACTTGATAATAGAGCCAAGAAAGCTATCTTTCTAGGATATGAAAAAGGGGTCAAAGTCTATCGTCTTTGGAGTGTAGAAGATTCTAAGTTTGTGATCAGCAGGGATGTTACATTTGATGAAAAATCTTTGGTAGCTTTGTCAAAAGATATTGAACTTAATGATGGTGATGTTAAGATATCAAATAAGCAAGTTATTGAGATAGAATCTGAAGACCAACCAGATTCTAATTGTGGTTAGGTGGAGATTCTGATCGCCGATGAAGACGATGAAGAGGATAAACATGATCATGAGGAGGTTCATCAAGAAAATACACACGTGTTACAACAACAACAACAAAAATCTTTGGATGCCACTAGGCCAAAGAGAAATTATAAACTAGTTCATAAGTTTGGGTCAGATAAACCTCTGAGGCATTATGGACAGGTTAACTTGATGGAATATGCACTCTCAGTCAAAGATGATGAGCCGGTCACCTTCAAGCAAGCTATAAAAGACAAAGATAGAGAGAGTTGGTTGGTTTCTATGGAGGAAGAGATGCAATCTCTTCACAAGAACAAGACATGGGAGGTGGTCTCATCGCCTGTAGGAAAGTCTGCTATCGGTTGTAAGTGGGTGTATAAAAGAAAAGAAGATCATACTAAGTCGTGCGGTACAAGATATAAGGCTAGACTAGTGGCCAAGGGGTTTGCACAAAAGCAAGGAGTTGATTACAATAAGATATTTTCTCCAGTGGTGAAACATACTTCTATGTGGGTGCTATTAAGTTTAGTAGCTCGTGGTGATCTTGAGCTGGAACAACTAGACGTTAAGACAACCTTCTTACATGGAGACTTAGATGAGGAGATATATATGTATCAACCTGAGGGATACAAGGTTGAGCGTAAAGAGGGTCAGGTATGTCGCAAGAGGAAATCACATCATGGTTTGAAACAATCCCCTAGACAGTGGTACAAGCGATTTGATTCTTTTATGATAAAACAAGGTTACTTAAGAAGTAGTTATGACAATTGTGTCTATATTCAGAATCTTCATGGAGGTGATTACATCTATCTATTATTGTATGTCGATGACATGCATATTGCTTCAAAAAGCAAGGTGGAGATAGATAAGTTGGAGTTTAAACTTAGTAAAGAGTTTGAGACGAAGAATTTGGGCGCTGCAAAGAAAATATTGGGTATGGAGATTAAAAGAGAGAGGATAAATCAGAAATTGTTCTTGAGTCAAAAATATTATTTAGAACGATTTGTTGAAAGGTTTGGACTGAAAGATGCTAAGTCAGTGGTTACTCCATTAGCTCCACATTTTAGGCTTTCTGGTAATCAATCTCCCACTACAGCAGAAGATAAGGCATACACGGAAAATGTACCATATGCTAGTGCAGTTGGCAGTTTGATATACTCTATGGTGTGTACACGTCCAGATATTTCACAAGCGATAAGTGTTGTCAGCAGGTTCATAGCGAATCCTGGAAAGGTGCACTGGGAAGCAGTGGAATGGATTTTGAGGTACTTAAAAGGTACCATTAATACTAGTTTGTGTTTTGGTGGAGATACATGTCAAATAAGCGGGTTTGTTGATTCAGATTATGCTGGTGATCTAGATAGACGACGATCTACTACTGGTTATGTATTTCAAATACACGGTGCTCCAGTTAGTTGGTGGTCGATGTTACAGTCTACAGCGGCACTCTCAACTACGAAAGCCGAGTACATGGCGGTAGCATAAGGAGTAAAGGAAGCATTGTGGCTGAGGGGCCAAGTGAATTGCACTTTGACTATCACACATCAGTCTCACGCATTCTTGCTTAACACCCAAATACCTAGAAGACCCCTCAGCCACAATGCTTCCTTTACTCCTTCTGCTACCGCCATGTACTCGACTTCCGTAGTTGAGAGTGCCACTGTAGACTGTAACATCGACCGCCAACTAACTGGAGCACCATGTATTTGAAATACATAACCAGTAGTAGATCGTCGTCTATCTATATCACCAGCATAATCTGAATCAAAAAACCCGCTTATTTGACGTGTATCTCCACCACAACACAAACCAGTATTAATGGTACCTTTTAAGAACCTCAAAATCCATTTCACTGCTTCCCAGTGCGCCTTTCCAGGATTCGCCATGAATCTACTAACAATAGCTTGTGAAATATCTGGACGTGTACACACCATAGAGTACATCAAACTTCCAACTGCACTAGCATAAGGTACATTTTCCATGTATGCCTTATCTTCTGCTGTAGTGGGAGATTGATTACCAGAAAGCCTAAAATGTGGAGCTAATGGAGTAACCACTGAGTTAGGATCTTTCAGTACAAACCTTTCAACAAATCGTTCTAAATAACCTTTTTGACTCAAGAACAATTTCAGGTTTATCCTCTCTCTTCTAATCTACATACCCAATATTTTCTTTGCAGCGCCCAGATTCTTCGTCTCAAACTCTTTACTAAGTTTAAACTTCAATTTATCTATCTCCACCTTGCTTTTTTGAAGCAATAAGCATGTCATCGATATATAATATTAGATAGATATAATCACCTCCATGAAGCTTTTGAATATAGACACAACTGTCATAACTACTTCTAGAGTAACCTTGTTTTATCATAAAAGAATCAAATCGCTTGTACCACTGTCTAAGGGATTGTTTTAACCCATAAAGTGATTTTCTCAAGCGACAAACCCGACCCTCTTTACCCTCAACCTTGTATCCCTCAGGTTGATACATATATATCTCCTCATCTAAGTCTCCATGCAAGAAGGTTGTCTTAACGTCTAGTTGTTTCAGCTCAAGATCACCACGAGCTACTAAACTTAATAGCGCCCAGATAGAAGTATGTTTCACCACTGGAGAAAATATCTCATTGTAATCAACTCCTTTCTTTTGCGCAAACCCCTTGGCCACTAGTCTAGCCTTATATCTTGTACCGCACGACTTAGTATGATCTTCTTTTCTTTTATACACCCACTTACAACCGATAGCAGACTTTCCTACAGGCAATGAGACCACCTCCCATGTCTTGTTCTTGTGAAGAGATTGCATCTCTTCCTCCATAGAAACCAACCAAATCTCACTATCTTTGTCTTTGATAGCTTGCTTGGAGGTGACTGGATCATCATCTTCGACTGAGAGTGCATATTCCACCAAGTTAACCTGCCCATAATGCCTCAGAGGTTTATCTGACCCAAACTTTCGAACTAGTTTATAATTTCTCTTTGGCCTAGTGGCATCCAAAGATTCTTGCTGCTAATGTTGTAACACTGTATTTTCTTGCTGAACCTCCTTATGATCATGTTTATCCTCTTCATTGGCGATAGGATTCTCCACCTGACCACAGCTAAAATCTGGTTGGTATTCAGATTCTATCTCAATAACTTGCTTATTTGATATCGTCGCATCACCATCATTAGGTTCAATAGCTTTTGACAAAGCTACCAAAGATTTTTCATCAAATGTAACATCCCTGCTGATCACAAACTTAGAATTAGGTGGAGACACGCCCCATAGGATTTGGTCAGGCGAACATGCTGATTATGGAAGACTAAATTTTTTGAATCCACAGCCTATTATCACGTTAAGGATAACAAACTTGATAATTGAGCCAAGAAAGCTATATTTCTAGGATATGCAAAAGGGGTCAAAGGCTATCGTGTTTGGAGTGTAGAAGATTCTAAGTTTGTGATCAGCAGGGATGTTACATTTGATGAAAAATCTTTGGTAGCTTTGTCAAAAGCTATTGAACTTAATGATGGTGATGTTACGATATCAAATAAGCAAGTTATTGAGATAGAATCTGAAGACCAACCAGATTCTAATTGTGGTTAGGTGGAGATTCTGATCGCCGATGAAGACGAT
The DNA here is from genome assembly GCA_963859935.3 of Lathyrus sativus. Classification (NCBI taxonomy): domain Eukaryota; kingdom Viridiplantae; phylum Streptophyta; class Magnoliopsida; order Fabales; family Fabaceae; genus Lathyrus; species Lathyrus sativus. The sequence goes on along the minus strand of OZ012739.1, from coordinate 17,602,570 downwards.
GAAGAGGATAAACATGATCATGAGGAGGTTCAGCAAGAAAATACACACGTGTTACAACAACAACAGCAAGAATCTTTGGATGCCACTAGGCCAAAGAGAAATTATAAACTAGTTCATAAGTTTGGGTCAGATAAACCTCTGAGGCATTATGGGCAGGTTAACTTGATGGAATATGCACTCTCAGTCAAAGATGATGAGCCGGTCACCTTCAAGCAAGCTATAAAAGACAAAGATAGAGAGAGTTGGTTGGTTTCTATGGAGGAAGAGATGCAATCTCTTCACAAGAACAAGACATGGGAGGTGGTCTCATCGCCTGTAGGAAAGTCTGCTATCGGTTGTAAGTGGGTAAATAAAAGAAAAGAAGATCATACTAAGTCGTGCGGTACAGGATATAAGGCTAGACAAATGGCCAAGGGGTTTGCACAAAAGGAAGGAGTTGATTACAATGAGATATTTTCTCCAGTGGTGAAACATACTTCTATGCGGGTGCTATTAAGTTTAGTAGCTCGTGGTGATCTTGAGCTGGAACAACTAGACGTTAAGACAACCTTCTTACATGGAGACTTAGATGAGGAGATATATATGTATCAACCTGAGGGATACAAGGTTGGGCGTAAAGAGGGTCAGGTATGTCGCTAGAGGAAATCACATCATGGTTTGAAGCAATCCCCTAGACAGTGGTACAAGCGATTTGATTCTTTTATGATAAAACAAGGTTACTCAAGAAGTAGTTATGACAGTTGTGTCTATATTCAGAAGCTTCATGGAGGTGATTATATCTATCTATTATTGTATGTCGATGACGTGCATATTGCTTCAAAAAGCAAGGTGGAGATAGATAAGTTGGAGTTTAAACTTAGTAAAGAGTTTGAGACGAAGAATTTGGGCGCTGCAAAGAAAATATTGGGTATGGAGATTAAAAGAGAGAGGATAAATCAGAAATTGTTCTTGAGTCAAAAATGTTATTTAGAATGATTTGTTGAAAGGTTTGGACTGAAAGATGCTAAGTTAGTGGTTACTCCATTAGCTCCACATTTTAGGCTTTCTGGTAATCAATCTCCCACTACAGCAGAAGATAAGGCATACACGGAAAATGTACCTTATGCTAGTGCAGTTGGCAGTTTGATGTACTCTATGGTGTGTACACGTCCAGATATTTCACAAGCGGTAAGTGTTGTCAGCAGGTTCATAGAGAATCCTGGAAAGGTGCACTGGGAAGCAGTGAAATGGATTTTGAGGTACTTAAAAGGTACCATTAATACTAGTTTGTGTTTTGGTGGAGATACATGTCAAATAAACGGGTTTGTTGATTCAGATTATGCTGGTGATCTAGATAGACGACGATCTACTACTGGTTATGTATTTCAAATACATGGTGCTCCAGTTAGTTGGTGGTCGATGTTACAGTCTACAGTGGCACTCTCAACTACGAAAGCCGAGTACATGGAGGTAGCATAAGGAGTAAAGGAAGCATTGTGGCTGAGGGGCCAAGTGAATTGCACTTTGACTATCACACATCAGTCTCACGCGTTCTTGCTTAACACCCAAATACCTAGAAGACCCCTCAGCCACAATGCTTCCTTTACTCCTTCTGCTACCGCCATGTACTCGACTTCCATAGTTGAGAGTGCCACTGTAGACTGTAACATCGACCGCCAACTAACTGGAGCACCATGTATTTGAAATACATAACCAGTAGTAGATCGTCGTCTATCTAGATCACCAGCATAATCTGAATCAACAAACTCGCTTATTTGACATGTATCTCCACCAAAACACAAACCAATATTAATGGTACCTTTTAAGAACCTCAAAATCCATTTCACTGCTTCCCAGTGCGCCTTTCCAGGATTCGCCATGAATCTTCTAACAACAGCTTGTGAAATATCTGCACGTGTACACACCATATAGTACATCAAACTTCCAACTGCACTAGCATAAGGTACATTTTCCATGTATGCCTTATCTTCTGCTGTAGTGGGAGATTGATTACCAGAAAGCCTAAAATGTGGAGCTAATGGAGTAACCACTGAGTTAGTATCTTTCAGTCCAAACCGTTCAACAAATCGTTCTAAATAACCTTTTTGACTCAAGAACAATTTCAGGTTTATCCTCTCTCTTCTAATCTCCATACCCAATATTTTCTTTGCAGCACCCAAATTATTCGTCTCAAACTCTTTACTAAGTTTAAACTTCAATTTATCTATCTCCACCTTGCTTTTTTGAAGCAATAAGCATGTCATCGACATACAATATTAGATAGATATAATCACCTCCATGAAGCTTCTGAATATAGACACAACTGTCATAACTACTTCTAGAGTAACCTTGTTTTATCATAAAAGAATCAAATCGCTTGTACCACTGTCTAGGGGATTGTTTTAACCCATAAAGTGATTTTCTCAAGCGACAAACCCGACCCTCTTTACCCTCAACCTTGTATCCCTCAGGTTGATACATATATATCTCCTCATCTAAGTCTCCATGCAAGAAGGTTGTCTTAACGTCTAGTTGTTTCAGCTCAAGATCACCACGAGCTACTAAACTTAATAGCGCCCGGATAGAAGTATGTTTCACCACTGGAGAAAATATCTCATTGTAATCAACTCCTTCCTTTTGCGCAAACCCCTTGGCCACTAGTCTAGCCTTATATCTTGTACCGCACGACTTAGTATGATCTTCTTTTCTTTTATACACCCACTTACAACCGATAGCAGACTTTCCTACAGGCAACGAGACCACCTCCCATGTCTTGTTCTTGTGAAGAGATTGCATCTCTTCCTCCATAGAAACCAACCAACTCTCACTATCTTTGTCTTTGATAGCTTGCTTGAAGGTGACTGGCTCATCATCTTCGACTGAGAGTGCATATTCCACCAAGTTAACCTGCCCATAATGCCTCAGAGGTTTATCTGACCCAAACTTTCGAACTAGTTTATAATTTCTCTTTGGCCTAGTGGCATCCAAAGATTCCTTCTGCTAATGTTGTAACACTGTATTTTCTTGCTGAACCTCCTTATGATCATGTTTATCCTCTTCATTGGCGATAGGATTCTCCACCTGACCACAACTAAAATCTGGTTGGTATTCAGATTCTATCTCAATAACTTGCTTATTTGATATCGTCGCATCACCATCATAAGGTTCAATAGCTTTTGACAAAGCTACCAAAGATTTTTCATCAAATGTAACATCCCTGCTGATCACAAACTTAGAATTAGGTGGAGACACGCCCCATAGGATTTGGTCAGGCAAACATGCTGATTATGGAAGACTGAAATTTTTTGAATGCACAACCTATTATCACGTTAAGGATAACAAACTTGATAATAGAGCCAAGAAAGCTATCTTTCTAGGATATGCAAAAGGGGTCAAAGTCTATCGTCTTTGGAGTGTAGAAGATTCTAAGTTTGTGATCAGCAGGGATGTTACATTTGATGAAAAATCTTTGGTAGCTTTGTCAAAAGATATTGAACTTAATGATGGTGATGTTACGATATCAAGTAAGCAAGTTATTGAGATAAAATCTGAAGACCAACCAGATTCTAATTGTGGTTAGGTGGAGATTCTGATCGCCGATGAAGACGATGAAGAGGATAAGCATGATCATGAGGAGGTTCATCAAGAAAATACACACGTGTTACAACAACAACAACAAGAATCTTTGGATGCCACTAGGCCAAAGAGAAATTATAAACTAGTTCATAAGTTTGGGTCAGATAAACCTCTGAGGCATTATGGGCAGGTTAACTTGATGGAATATGCACTCTCAGTCAAAGATGATGAGCCGGTCACCTTCAAGCAAGCTATAAAAGACAAAGATAGAGAGAGTTGGTTGGTTTCTATGGAGGAAGAGATGCAATCTCTTCACAAGAACAAGACATGGGAGGTGGTTTCATCGCCTGTAGGAAAGTCTGCTACCGGTTGTAAGTGGGTGTATAAAAGAAAAGAAGATCATACTAAGTCGTGCGGTACAAGATATAAGGCTAGACTAGTGGCCAAGGGGTTTGCACAAAAGGAAGGAGTTGATTACAATGAGATATTTTCTCCAGTGGGGAAACATACTTCTATGCGGGTGCTATTAAGTTTAGTAGCTCGTGGTGATCTTGAGCTGGAACAACTAGACGTTAAGACAACCTTCTTACATGGAGACTTAGATGAGGAGATATATATGTATCAACCTGAGGGATACAAGGTTGAGCGTAAAGAGGGTCAGGTATGTCGCTAGAGGAAATCAAATCATGGTTTGAAACAATCCCCTAGACAGTGGTACACGCGATTTGATTCTTTTATGATAAAACAAGGTTACTTAAGAAGTAGTTATGACAGTTGCGTCTATATTCAGAAGCTTCATGGAGGTGATTATATCTATCTATTATTGTATGTCGATGACGTGCATATTGCTTCAAAAAGCAAGGTGGAGATAGATAAGTTGGAGTTTAAACTTAGTAAAGAGTTTGAGACGAAGAATTTGGGCGCTGCAAAGAAAATATTGGGTATGGAGATTAAAAGAGAGAGGATAAATAAGAAATTGTTCTTGAGTCAAAAATGTTATTTAGAACGATTTGTTGAAAGGTTTGGACTGAAAGATGCTAAGTCAGTGGTTACTCCATTAGCTCCACATTTTAGGCTTTATGGTAATCAATCTCCCACTACAGCAGAAGATAAGGCATACACGGAAAATGTACCTTATGCTAGTGCAGTTGGCAGTTTGATGTACTCTATGGTGTGTACACGTCCAGATATTTCACAAGCGGTAAGTGTTGTCAGCAGGTTCATAGCGAATCCTGGAAAGGTGCACTGGGAAGCAGTGAAATGGATTTTGAGGTACTTAAAAGGTACCATTAATACTAGTTTGTGTTTTGGTGGAGATACATGTCAAATAAGCGGGTTTGTTGATTCAAATTATGCTGGTGATCTAGATATAGACGACGATCTACTACTGGTTATGTATTTCAAATACATGGTGCTCCAGTTAGTTGGTGGTCGATGTTACAGTCTACAAGGGCACTCTCAACTACGAAAGCCGAGTACATGGCGGTAGCATAAGGATTAAAGGAAGCATTGTGGCTGAGGGGCCAAGTGAATTGCACTTTGACTATCACACATCAGTCTCACGCGTTCTTGCTTAACACCCAAATACCTAGAAGACCCCTAAGCCACAATGCTTCCTTTACTCCTTCTGCTACCGCCATGTACTCGACTTCTATAGTTGAGAGTGCCACTGTAGACTGTAACATCGACCGCCAACTAACTGGAGCACCATGTATTTGAAATACATAACCAGTAGTAGATCGTCGTCTATCTAGATCACCAGCATAATCTGAATCAACAAACTCTCTTATTTGACATGTATCTCCACCAAAACACAAACCAGTATTAATGGTACCTTTTAAGAACCTCAAAATCCATTTCACTGCTTCCCAGTGCGCCTTTCCCGGATTCGCCATGAATCTGCTAACAACAGCTTGTGAAATATCTGCACGTGTACACACCATAGAGTACATTAAACTTCCAACTGCACTAGCATAAGGTACATTTTCCATGTATGCCTTATCTTCTGCTGTAGTGGGAGATTGATTACCAGAAAGCCTAAAATGTGGAGCTAATGGAGTAACCACTGAGTTAGTATCTTTCAGTCCAAACCTTTCAAAAAATCGTTCTAAATAACCTTTTTGACTCAAGAACAATTTCAGGTTTATCCTCTCTCTTCTAATCTCCATACCCAATATTTTCTTTGCAGCGCCCAAATTCTTCGTCTCAAACTCTTTACTAAGTTTAAACTTCAATTTATCTATCTCTACCTTGCTTTTTTGAAGCAATAAGCATGTCATCGACATACAATATTAGATAGATATAATCACCTCCATGAAGCTTCTGAATATAGACACAACTGTCATAACTACTTCTAGAGTAACCTTGTTTTATCATAAAAGAATCAAATCGCTTGTACCACTGTCTAGGGGATTGTTTTAACCCATAAAGTGATTTTCTCAAGCGACAAAACCGACCCTCTTTACCCTCAAACTTGTATCCCTCAGGTTGATACATATATATCTCCTCATCTAAGTCTCCATGCAAGAAGGTTGTCTTAACGTCTAGTTGTTTCAGCTCAAGATCACCACGAGCTACTAAACTTAATAGCGCCCGGATAGAAGTATGTTTCACCACTGGAGAAAATATCTCATTGTAATCAACTCCTTCCTTTTGCGCAAACCCCTTGGCCACTAGTCTAGCCTTATATCTTGTACCGCACGACTTAGTATGATCTTCTTTTCTTTTATACACCCACTTACAACCGATAGCAGACTTTCCTACAGGCAATGAGACCACCTCCCATGTCTTGTTCTTGTGAAGAGATTGCATCTCTTCCTCCATAGAAACCAACCAACTCTCACTATCTTTGTCTTTGATAGCTTGCTTGAAGGTGACTGGCTCATCATCTTCGACTGAGAGTGCATATTCCACAAAGTTAACCTGCCCATAATGCCTCAGAGGTTTATCTGACCCAAACTTTCGAACTAGTTTATAATTTCTCTTTGGCCTAGTGGCATCCAAAGATTCTTGCTGCTAATGTTGTAACACTGTATTTTCTTGCTGAACCTCCTTATGATCATGTTTATCCTCTTCATTGGCGATAGGATTCTCCACCTGACCACAGCTAAAATCTGGTTGGTATTCAGATTCTATCTCAATAACTTGCTTATTTGATATCGTCGCATCACCATCATTAGGTTCAATAGCTTTTGACAAAGCTACCAAAGATTTTTCATCAAATGTAACATCCCTGCTGATCACAAACTTAGAATTAGGTGGAGACAAGCCCCAAAGGATATGGTCAGGCGAACATGCTGATTATGGAAGACTGAAATTTTTTGAATGCACAACCTATTATCACGTTAAGGATAACAAACTTGATAATGGAGCCAAGAAAGCTATCTTTCTAGGATATGCAAAAGGGGTCAAAGTCTATCGTCTTTGGAGTGTAGAAGATTCTAAGTTTGTGATCAGCAGGGATGTTACATTTGATGAAAAATCTTTGGTAGCTTTGTCAAAAGATATTGAACTTAATGATGGTGATGTTACGATATCAAATAAGCAAGTTATTGAGATAGAATCTGAAGACCAACCAGATTCTAGTTGTGGTTAGGTGGAGAATACGATCGCCGATGAAGACGATGAAGAGGATAAACATGATCATGAGGAGGTTCAGCAAGAAAATACACACGTGTTACAACAACAACAACAAGAATCTTTGGATGCCACTAGGCCAAAGAGAAATTATAAACTAGTTCATAAGTTTGGGTCAGATAAACCTCTGAGGCATTATGGGCAGGTTAACTTGATGGAATATGCACTCTCAGTCAAATATGATGAGCCGGTCACCTTCAAGCAAGCTATAAAAGACAAAGATAGAGAGAGTTGGTTGGTTTCTATGGAGGAAGAGATGCAATCTCTTCACAAGAACAAGACATGGGTGGTGGTCTCATCGCCTGTAGGAAAGTCTGCTATCGGTTGTAAGTGGGTGAATAAAAGAAAAGAAGATCATACTAAGTCGTGCTGTACAGGATATAAGGCTAGACTAATGGCCAAGGGGTTTGCACAAAAGGAAGGAGTTGATTACAATGAGATATTTTCTCCAGTGGTGAAAGATACTTCTATGCGGGTGCTATTAAGTTTAGTAGCTCGTGGTGATCTTGAGCTGGAACAACTAGACGTTAAGACAACCTTCTTACATGGAGACTTAGATGAGGAGATATATATGTATCAACCTGAGGGATACAAGGTTGGGCGTAAAGAGGGTCAGGTATGTCGCTAGAGGAAATCACATCATGGTTTGAAGCAATCCCCTAGACAGTGGTACAAGCGATTTGATTCTTTTATGATAAAACAAGGTTACTCAAGAAGTAGTTATGACAGTTGTGTCTATATTCAGAAGCTTCATGGAGGTGATTATATCTATCTATTATTGTATGTCGATGACGTGCATATTGCTTCAAAAAGCAAGGTAGAGATAGATAAGTTGGAGTTTAAACTTAGTAAAGAGTTTGAGACGAAGAATTTGGGCGCTGCAAAGAAAATATTGGGTATGGAGATTAAAAGAGAGAGGATAAATCAGAAATTGTTCTTGAGTCAAAAATGTTATTTAGAACGATTTGTTGAAAGGTTTGGACTGAAAGATGCTAAGTCAGTGGTTACTCCATTAGCTCCACATTTTAGGCTTTCTGGTAATCAATCTCCCACTACAGCAGAAGATAAGGCATACACGGAAAATGTACCTTATGCTAGTGCAGTTGGCAGTTTGATGTACTCTATGGTGTGTACACGTCCAGATATTTCACAGGCGGTAAATGCTGTCAGCAGGTTCATAGCGAATCCTGGAAAGGTGCACTGGGAAGCAGTGAAATGGATTTTGAGGTACTTAAAAGGTACCATTAATACTAGTTTGTGTTTTGGTGGAGATACATGTCAAATAAGCGGGTTTGTTGATTCAGATTATGCTGGTGATCTAGATAGACGACGATCTACTACTGGTTATGTATTTCAAATACATGGTGCTCCAGTTAGTTGGTGGTCGATGTTACAGTCTACAGTGGCACTCTCAACTACGAAAGCCGAGTACATGGCGGTAGCATAAGGAGTAAAGGAAGCATTGTGGCTGAGGGGCCAAGTGAATTGCACTTTGACTATCACACATCAGTCTCACGCGTTCTTGCTTAACACCCAAATACCTAGAAGACCCCTAAGCCACAATGCTTCCTTTACTCCTTCTGCTATCGCCATGTACTCGACTTCCATAGTTGAGAGTGCCACTGTAGACTGTAACATCGACCGCCAACTAACTGGAGCACCATGTATTTGAAATACATAACCAGTAGTAGATCGTCGTCTATCTAGATCACCAGCATAATCAGAATCAACAAACTCTCTTATTTGACATGTATCTCCACCAAAACACAAACCAGTATTAATGGTACCTTTTAAGAACCTCAAAATCCATTTCACTGCTTCCCAGTGCGCCTTTCCAGGATTCGCCATGAATCTGCTAACAACAGCTTGTGAAATATCTGCACGTGTACACACCATATAGTACATCAAACTTCCAACTGCACTAGCATAAGGTACATTTTCCATGTATGCCTTATCTTCTGCTGTAGTGGGAGATTGATTACCAGAAAGCCTAAAATGTGGAGCTAATGGAGTAACCACTGAGTTAGTATCTTTCAGTCCAAACCGTTCAACAAATCGTTCCAAATAACCTTTTTGACTCAAGAACAATTTCAGGTTTATCCTCTCTCTTCTAATCTCCATACCCAATATTTTCTTTGCAGCGCCCGAATTCTTTGTCTCAAACTCTTTACTAAGTTTAAACTTCAATTTATCTATCTCCACCTTGTTTTTTTGAAGCAATAAGCATGTCATCGACATACAATATTAGATAGATATAATCACCTCCATGAAGCTTCTGAATATAGACACAACTGTCATAACTACTTCTAGAGTAACCTTGTTTTATCATAAAAGAATCAAATTGCTTGTACCACTGTCTAGGGGATTGTTTTAACCCATAAAGTGATTTTCTCAAGCGACAAACCCGACCCTCTTTACCCTCAACCTTGTATCCCTCAGGTTGATACATATATATCTCCTCATCTAAGTCTCCATGCAAGAAGGTTGTGTTAACGTCTAGTTGTTTCAGCTCAAGATCACCACAAGCTACTAAACTTAATAGCGCCCGAATAGAAGTATGTTTCACCACTGGAGAAAATATCTCATTGTAATCAACTCCTTCCTTTTGCGCAAACCCCTTGGCCACTAGTCTAGCCTTATATCTTGTACCGCACGACTTAGTATGATCTTCTTTTCTTTTATACACCCACTTACAACCGATAGCAGACTTTCCTACAGGCAATGAGACCACCTCCCATGTCTTGTTCTTGTGAAGAGATTGCATCTCTTCCTCCATAGAAACCAACCAACTCTCACTATCTTTGTCTTTGATAGCTTGCTTGAAGGTGACTGGCTCATCATCTTCGACTGAGAGTGCATATTCCACCAAGTTAACCTGCCCATAATGCCTCAGAGGTTTATCTGACCCAAACTTTCGAACTAGTTTATAATTTCTCTTTGGCCTAGTGGCATCCAAAGATTCCTTCTGCTAATGTTGTAACACTGTATTTTCTTTCTGAACCTCCTTATGATCACGTTTATCCTCTTCATTGGCGATAGGATTCTCCACCTGACCACAACTAAAATCTGGTTGGTATTCAGATTCTATCTCAATAACTTGCTTATTTGATATCGTCGCATCACCATCATTAGGTTCAATAGCTTTTGACAAATCTACCAAAGATTTTTCATCAAATGTAACATCCCTGCTGATCACAAACTTAGAATTAGGTGGAGACACGCCCCATAGGATTTGGTCAGGCGAACATGCTGATTATGGAAGACTGAAATTTTTTGAATGCACAACCTATTATCACGTTAAGGATAACAAACTTGATAATGGAGCCAAGAAAGCTATCTTTCTAGGATATGCAAAAGGGGTCAAAGTCTATCGTCTTTGGAGTGTAGAAGATTCTAAGTTTGTGATCAGCAGCGATGTTACATTTAATGAAAAATCTTTGGTAGATTTGTCAAAAGATATTGAACTTAATGATGGTGATGTTACAATATCATATAAGCAAGTTATTGAGATAGAATTTGAAGACCAACCAGATTCTAATTGTGGTTAGGTGGAGATTCTGATCGCCGATGAAGACGATGAAGAGGATAAACATGATCATGAGGAGGTTCAGCAAGAAAATACGCACGTGTAACAACAACAACAGCAAGAATCTTTGGATGCCACTAGGCCAAAGAGAAATTATAAACTAGTTCATAAGTTTGGGTCAGATAAACCTCTGAGGCATTATCGGCAGGTTAACTTGATGGAATATGCACTCTCAGTCGAAGATGATGAGCCGGTCACCTTCAAGCAAGCTATAAAAGACAAAGATAGAGAGAGTTGGTTGGTTTCTATGGAGGAAGAGATGCAACCTCTTCACAAGAACAAGACATGGGAGGTGGTCTCATCGCCTGTAGGAAAGTCTGCTATCGGTTGTAAGTGGGTGTATAAAAGAAAAGAAGATCATACTAAGTCGTGCGGTACAAGATATAAGGCTAGACTAGTGGACAAGGGGTTTGCATAAAAGGAAGGAGTTGACTACAATGAGATATTTTCTCTAGTGGTGAAACATACTTCTATGCGGGTGCTATTAAGTTTAGTAGCTCGTGGTGATCTTGAGCTGGAACAACTAGACGTTAAGACAACCTTCTTACATGGAGACTTAGATGAGGAGATATATATGTATCAACCTGAGGGATACAAGGTTGAGCGTAAAGAGGGTCAGGTATGTCGCTAGAGGAAATCACATCATGGTTTGAAACAATCCCCTAGACAGTGGTACAAGCGATTTGATTCTTTTATGGTAAAACAAGGTTACTTAAGAAGTAGTTATGACAGTTGTGTCTATATTCAGAAGCTTCATGGAGGTGATTATATCTATCTATTATTGTATGTCGATGGCGTGCATATTGCTTCAAAAAGCAAGGTGGAGATAGATAAGTTAGAGTTTAAACTTAGTAAAGAGTTTGAGACGAAGAATTTGGGCGCTGCAAAGAAAATATTGGGTATGGAGATTAAAAGAGAGAGGATAAATCAGAAATTGTTCTTGAGTCAAAAATGTTATTTAGAACGATTTGTTGAAAGGTTTGGACTGAAAGATGTTAAGTCAGTGGTTACTCCATTAGCTCCACATTTTAGGCTTTCTGGTAATCAATCTCCCACTACAGCAGAAGATAAGGCATACACGGAAAATGTACCTTATGCTAGTGCAGTTGGCAGTTTGATGTACTCTATGGTGTGTACACGTCCAGATATTTCACAGGCGGTAAGTGCTGTCAGCAGGTTCATAGCGAATCCTGGAAAGGTGCACTGGGAAGCAGTGAAATGGATTTTGAGGTACTTAAAAGGTACCATTAATACTAGTTTGTGTTTTGGTGGAGATACATGTCAAATAAGCGGGTTTGTTGATTCAGATTATGCTGGTGATCTAGATAGACGACGATCTACTACTGGTTATGTATTTCAAATACATGGTGCTCCAGTTAGTTGGTGGTCGATGTTACAGTCTACAGTGGCACTCTCAACTACGAAAGCCGAGTACATGGCGGTAGCATAAGGATTAAAGGAAGCATTGTGGCTGAGGGGCCAAGTGAATTGCACTTTGACTATCACACATCAGTCTCACGCGTTCTTGCTTAACACCCAAATACCTAGAAGACCCCTAAGCCACAATGCTTCCTTTACTCCTTCTGCTATCGCCATGTACTCGACTTCCATAGTTGAGAGTGCCACTGTAGACTGTAACATCGACCGCCAACTAACTGGAGCACCATGTATTTGAAATACATAACCAGTAGTAGATCGTCGTCTATCTAGATCACCAGCATAATCTGAATCAACAAACTCTCTTATTTGACATGTATCTCCACCAAAACACAAACCAGTATTAATGGTACCTTTTAAGAACCTCAAAATCCATTTCACTGCTTCCCAGTGCGCCTTTCCAGGATTCGCCATGAATCTGCTAACAAAAGCTTGTGAAATATCTGCACGTGTACACACCATAGAGTACATCAAATTTCCAACTGCACTAGCATAAGGTACATTTTCCATGTATGCCTTATCTTCTGCTGTAGTGGGAGATTGATTACCAGAAAGCCTAAAATGTGGAGCTAATGGAGTAACCACTGAGTTAGGATCTTTCAGTACAAACCTTTCAACAAATCGTTCTAAATAACCTTTTTGACTCAAGAACAATTTCAGGTTTATCCTCTCTCTTCTAATCTCCATACCCAATATTTTCTTTGCAGCGCCCAAATTCTTCGTCTCAAACTCTTTACAAAGTTTAAACTTCAATTTATCTATCTCCACCTTGCTTTTTTGAAGCAATAAGCATGTCATCGACATACAATATTAGATAGATATAATCACCTCCATGAAGCTTCTGAATATAGACACAACTGCCATAACTACTTCTAGAGTAACCTTGTTTTATCATAAAAGAATCAAATCGCTTGTACCACTGTCTAGGGGATTGTTTTAACCCATAAAGTGATTTTCTCAAGCGACAAACCCGACCCTCTTTACCCTCAACCTTGTATCCCTCAGGTTGATACATATATATCTCCTCATCTAAGTCTCCATGCAAGAAGGTTGTCTTAACGTCTAGTTGTTTCAGCTCAAGATCACCACGAGCTACTAAACTTAATAGCGCCCAGATAGAAGTATGTTTCACCACTGGAGAAAATATCTCATTGTAATCAACTCCTTCCTTTTGTGCAAACCCCTTGGCCACTAGTCTAGCCTTATATCTTGTACCGCACGACTTAGTATGATCTTCTTTTCTTTTATACACCCACTTACAACCGATAGCAGACTTTCCTACAGGCAATGAGACCACCTCCCATGTCTTGTTCTTGTGAAGAGATTGCATCTCTTCCTCCATAGAAACCAACCAACTCTCACTATCTTTGTCTTTGATAGCTTGCTTGAAGGTGACTGGCTCATCATCTTCGACTGAGAGTGCATATTCCACCAAGTTAACCTGCCCATAATGCCTCAGAGGTTTATCTGACCCAAACTTTTGAACTAGTTTATAATTTCTCTTTGGCCTAGTGGCATCCAAAGATTCTTGCTGCTAATGTTGTAACACTGTATTTTCTTGCTGAACCTCCTTATGATCACGTTTATCCTCTTCATTGGCGATAGGATTCTCCACCTGACCACAACTAAAATCTGGTTGGTATTCAGATTCTATCTCAATAAATTGCTTATTTGATATCGTCGCATCACCATCATTAGGTTCAATAGCTTTTGACAAAGCTACCAAAGATTTTTCATCAAATGTAACATCCCTGCTGATGACAAACTTAGAATTAGGTGGAGACACGCCCCATAGGATTTGGTCAGGCGAACATGTTGATTATGGAAGACTGAAATTTTTTGAACGCACAACCTATTATCACATTAAGGATAACAAACTTGATAATAGAGCCAAGAAAGCTATCTTTCTAGGATATGCAAAAGGGGTCAAAGTCTATCGTCTTTGGAGTGTAGAAGATTCTAAGTTTGTGATCAGCAGGGATGTTACATTTGATGAAAAATCTTTGGTAGCTTCGTCAAAAGATATTGAACTTAATGATGGTGATGTTAAGATATCATATAAGCAAGTTATTGAGATAGAATCTGAAGACCAACCAGATTCTAATTGTGGTTAGGAGGAGATTCTGATCGCCGATGAAGACGATGAAGAGGATAAACATGATCATGAGGAGGTTCAGCAAGAAAATACGCACGTGTTACAACAACAACAGCAAGAATCTTTGGATGCCACTAGGCCAAACAGAAATTATAAACTAGTTCATAAGTTTGGGTCAGATAAACCTCTGAGGCATTATAGGCAGGTTAACTTGATGGAATATGCACTCTCAGTCGAAGATGATGAGCCAGTCACCTTCAAGCAAGCTTTAAAAGACAAAGATAGAGAGAGTTGGTTGGTTTCTATGGAGGAAGAGATGCAATCTCTTCACAAGAACAAGACATGGGAGGTGGTTTCATCGCCTGTAGGAAAGTCTGCTATCGGTTGTAAGTGGGTGTATAAAAGAAAAGAAGATCATACTAAGTCGTGCGGTACAAGATATAAGGCTAGACTAGTGGCCAAGGGGTTTGCACAAAAGGAAGGAGTTGATTACAATGAGATATTTTCTCCAGTAGGGAAACATACTTCTATGCGGGTGCTATTAAGTTTAGTAGCTCGTGGTGATCTTGAGCTAGAACAACTAGACGTTAAGACAACCTTCTTACATGGAGACTTAGATGAGGAGATATATATGTATCAACCTGAGGGATACAAGGTTGAGCGTAAAGAGGGTCAGGTATGTCGCTAGAGGAAATCACATCATGGTTTGAAACAATCCCCTAGACAGTGGTACACACGATTTGATTCTTTTATGATAAAACAAGGTTACTTAAGAAGTAGTTATGACAGTTGTGTCTATATTCAGAAGCTTCATGGAGGTAATTATATCTATCTATTATTGTATGTCGATGACGTGCATATTGCTTCAAAAAGCAAGGTGGAGATAGATAAGTTGGAGTTTAAACTTAGTAAAGAGTTTGAGACGAAGAATTTGGGCGCTGCAAAGAAAATATTGGGTATGGAGATTAAAAGAGAGAGGATAAATCAGAAATTGTTCTTGAGTCAAAAATGTAATTTAGAACGATTTGTTGAAAGGTTTGGACTGAAAGATGCTAAGTCAGTGGTTACTCCATTAGCTCCACATTTTAGGCTTTTTGGTAATCAATCTCCCACTACAGCAGAAGATAAGGCATACACGGAAAATGTACCTTATGCTAGTGCAGTTGGCAGTTTGATGTACTCTATGGTGTGTACACGTCCAGATATTTCACAAGCGGTAAGTGTTGTCAGCAGGTTCATAGCGAATCCTGGAAAGGTGCATGGGAAGCAGTGAAATGGATTTTGAGGTACTTAAAAGGTACCATTAATACTAGTTTGTGTTTTGGTGGAGATACATGTCAAATAAGCGGGTTTGTTGATTCAGATTATGCTGGTGATCTAGATAGACGACGATCTACTACTGGTTATGTATTTCAAATACATGGTGCTCCAGTTAGTTGGTGGTCGATGTTACAGTCTACAGTGGCACTCTCAACTACGAAAGCCGAGTACATGGCGGTAGCATAAGGAGTAAAGGAAGCATTGTGGCTGAGGGGCCAAGTGAATTGCACTTTGACTATCACACATCAGTCTCACGCGTTCTTGCTTAACACCCAAATACCTAGAAGACCCCTAAGCCACAATGCTTCCTTTACTCCTTCTGCTACCGCCATGTACTCGACTTCCATAGTTGAGAGTGCCACTGTAGACTGTAACATCGACCGCCAACTAACTGGAGCACCATGTATTTGAAATACATAACCAGTAATAGATCATCGTCTATCTAGATCACCAGCATAATCTGAATCAACAAACTCTCTTATTTGACATGTATCTCCACCAAAACACAAACCAGTATTAATGGTACCTTTTAAGAACCTCAAAATCCATTTCACTGCTTCCCAGTGCGCCTTTCCTGGATTCGCCATGAATCTGCTAACAACAGCTTGTGAAATATCTGCACGTGTACACACCATAGAGTACATCAAACTTCCAACTGCACTAGCATAAGGTACATTTTCCATGTATGCCTTATCTTCTGCTGTAGTGGGAGATTGATTACCAGAAAGCCTAAAATGTGGAGCTAATGGAGTAACCACTGAGTTAGTATCTTTCAGTCCAAACCTTTCAACAAATCGTTCTAAATAACCTTTTTGACTCAAGAACAATTTCAGGTTTATCCTCTCTCTTCTAATCTCCATACCCAATATTTTCTTTGCAGCGCCCAAATTCTTCGTCTCAAACTCTTTACTAAGTTTAAACTTCAATTTATCTATCACCACCTTGCTTTTTTGAAGCAATAAGCATGTCATCGACATACAATATTAGATAGATATAATCACCTCCATGAAGCTTCTGAATATAGACACAACTGTCATAACTACTTCTAGAGTAACCTTGTTTTATCATAAAAGAATCAAATCGCTTGTACCACTGTCTAGGGGATTGTTTTAACCCATAAAGTGATTTTCTCAAGCGACAAACCCGACCCTCTTTACCCTCAACCTTGTATCCCTCAGGTTGATACATATATATCTCCTCATCTAAGTCTCCATGCAAGAAGGTTGTCTTAACGTCTAGTTGTTTCAGCTCAAGATCACCACGAGCTACTAAACTTAATAGCGCCCGGATAGAAGTATGTTTCACCACTGGAGAAAATATCTCATTGTAATCAACTCCTTCCTTTTGCGCAAACCCCTTGGCCACTAGTCTAGCCTTATATCTTGTACCGCACGACTTAGTATGATCTTCTTTTCTTTTATACACCCACTTACAACCGATAGCAGACTTTCCTACAGGCAATGAGACCACCTCCCATGTCTTGTTCTTGTGAAGAGATTGCATCTCTTCCTCCATAGAAACCAACCAACTCTCACTATCTTTGTCTTTGATAGCTTGCTTGAAGGTGACTGGCTCATCATCTTCGACTGAGAGTGCATATTCCACCAAGTTAACCTGCCCATAATGCCTCAGAGGTTTATCTGACCCAAACTTTTGAACTAGTTTATAATTTCTCTTTGGCCTAGTGGCATCCAAAGATTCTTGCTGCTAATGTTGTAACACTGTATTTTCTTGCTGAACCTCCTTATGATCACATTTATCCTCTTCATTGGCGATAGGATTCTCCACCTGACCACAACTAAAATCTGGTTGGTATTCAGATTCTATCTCAATAACTTGCTTATTTGATATCGTCGCATCACCATCATTAGGTTCAATAGCTTTTGACAAAGCTACCAAAGATTTTTCATCAAATGTAACATCCCTGCTGATCACAAACTTAGAATTAGGTGGAGACACGCCCCATAGGATTTGGTCAGGCGAACATGCTGATTATGGAAGACTGGAATTTTTTGAACGCACAACCTATTATCACGTTAAGGATAACAAACTTGATAATAGAGCCAAGAAAGCTATCTTTCTAGGATATGCAAAAGGGGTCAAAGTCTATCGTCTTTGGAGTGTAGAAGATTCTAAGTTTGTGATCAGCAGGGATGTTACATTTGATGAAAAATCTTTGGTAGCTTTGTCAAAAGATATTGAACTTAATGATGGTGATGTTAAGATATCAAATAAGCAAGTTATTGAGATAGAATCTGAAGACCAACCAGATTCTAATTGTGGTTAGGTGGAGATTCTGATCGCCGATGAAGACGATGAAGAGGATAAACATGATCATGAGGAGGTTCATCAAGAAAATACACACGTGTTACAACAACAACAACAAGAATCTTTGGATGCCACTAGGCCAAAGAGAAATTATAAACTAGTTCATAAGTTTGGGTCAGATAAACCTCTGAGGCATTATGGACAGGTTAACTTGATGGAATATGCACTCTCAGTCAAAGATGATGAGCCGGTCACCTTCAAGAAAGCTATAAAAGACAAAGATAGAGAGAGTTGGTTGGTTTCTATGGAGGAAGAGATGCAATCTCTTCACAAGAACAAGACATGGGAGGTGGTCTTATCGCCTGTAGGAAAGTCTGCTATCGGTTGTAAGTGGGTGTATAAAAGAAAAGAAGATCATACTAAGTCGTGTGGTACTAGATATAAGGCTAGACTAGTGGCCAACGGGTTTGCACAAAAGGAAGGAGTTGATTACAATGAGATATTTTCTCCAGTGGTGAAACATACTTCTATGCGGGTGCTATTAAGTTTAGTAGCTCGTGGTGATCTTGAGCTGGATCAACTAGACGTTAAGACAACCTTCTTGCACGGATACTTAGATGAGGAGATATATATGTATCAACCTGAGGGATACAAGGTTGAGGGTAAAGAGGGTTAGGTATGTCGCTTGAGAAAATCACTTTATGGGTTGAAACAATCCCCTAGACAGTGGTACAAGCGATTGGATTCTTTTATGATAAAACAAGGTTACTCAAGATGTAGTTATGACAGTTGTGTCTATATTCAGAAGCTTCATGGAGGTGATTATATCTATATATTATTGTATGTCGATGACGTGCTTATTTCTTCAAAAAGCAAGGTGGAGATAGATAAGTTGGAGTTTAAACTTAGTAAAGAGTTTGAGAGGAAGAATTTGGGCGCTGCAAAGAAAATATTGGGTATGGAGATTAGAAGAAAGAGGATAAATCAGAAATTGTTCTTGAGTCAAAAATGTTATTTAGAACGATTTGTTGAAAGGTTTGGACTGAAAGATGCTAAGTCAGTGGTTACTCCATTAGCTCCACATTTTAGGCTTTCTGGTAATCAATCTCCCACTACAGCAGAAGATAAGGCATACACGGAAAATGTACCTTATGCTAGTGCAGTTGGCAGTTTGATGTACTCTATGGTGTGTACACGTCCAGATATTTCACAAGCGGTAAGTGTTGTCAGCAGGTTCATAGCGAATCCTGGAAAGGTGCACTGGGAAGCAGTGAAATGGATTTTGAGGTACTTAAAAGGTACCATTAATACTAGTTTGTGTTTTGGTGGAGATACATGTCAAATAAGCGGGTTTGTTGATTCAGATTATGCTGGTGATCTAGATAGACGACGATCTACTACTGGTTATGTCTTTCAAATACATGGTGCTCCAGTTAGTTGGTGGTCGATGTTACAGTCTACAGTGGCACTCTCAACTACGAAAGCCGAGTACATGGCGGTAGCATAAGGATTAAAGGAAGCATTGTGGCTGAGGGGCCAAGTGAATTGCACTTTGACTATCACACATCAGTCTCACGCGTTCTTGCTTAACACCCAAATACCTAGAAGACCCCTAAGCCACAATGCTTCCTTTACTCCTTCTGCTACCGCCATGTACTCGACTTCCGTAGTTGAGAGTGCCACTGTAGACTGTAACATCGACCGCCAACTAACTGGAGCACCATGTATTTGAAATACATAACCAGTAGTAGATCGTCGTCTATCTAGATCACCAGCATAATCTGAATCAACAAACCCGCTTATTTGACATGTATCTCCACCAAAACACAAACCAGTATTAATGGTACCTTTTAAGAACCTCAAAATCCATTTCACTGCTTCCCAGTGCGCCTTTCCAGGATTCGCCATGAATCTGCTAACAATAGCTTATGAAATATCTGCACGTGTACACACCATAGAGTACATCAAACTTCCAACTGCACTAGCATAAGGTACATTTTCCATGTATGCCTTATCTTCTGCTGTAGTGGGAGATTGATTACCAGAAAGCCTAAAATGTGGAGCTAATGGAGTAACCACTGAGTTAGGATCTTTCAGTACTAACCTTTCAACAAATCGTTCTAAATAACCTTTTTGACTCAAGAACAATTTCAGGTTTATCCTCTCTCTTCTAATCTCCATACCCAATATTTTCTTTGCAGCGCCCAAATTCTTCGTCTCAAACTCTTTACTAAGTTTAAACTTCAATTTATCTATCTCCACCTTGCTTTTTTGAAGCAATAAGCATGTCATCGATATACAATATTAGATAGATATAATCACCTCCATGAAGCTTCTGAATATAGACACAACTGTCATAACTACTTCTAGAGTAACCTTGTTTTATCATAAAAGAATCAAATCGCTTGTACCACTGTCTAAGGGATTGTTTTAACCCATAAAGTGATTTTCTCAAGCGACAAACCCGACCCTCTTTACCCTCAACCTTGTATCCCTCAGGTTGATACATATATATCTCCTCATCTAAGTCTCCATGCAAGAAGACTGTCTTAACGTCTAGTTGTTTCAGCTCAAGATCACCACGAGCTACTAAACTTAATAGCGCCCGGATAGAAGTATGTTTCACCACTGGAGAAAATATCTCATTGTAATCAACTCCTTCCTTTTGCGCAAACCCCTTGGCCACTAGTCTAGCCTTATATCTTGTACCGCACGACTTAGTATGATCTTCTTTTCTTTTATACACCCACTTACAACCGATAGCAGACTTTCCTACAGGCAATGATACCACCTCCCATGTCTTGTTCTTGTGAAGAGATTGCATCTCTTCCTCCATAGAAACCAACCAACTCTCACTATCTTTGTCTTTGATAGCTTGCTTGAAGGTGACTGGCTCATCATCTTCGACTGAGAGTGCATATTCCACCAAGTTAACCTGCCCATAATGCCTCAGAGGTTTATCTGACCCAAACTTTCGAACTAGTTTATAATTTCTCTTTGGCCTAGTGGCATCTAAAGATTCTTGCTGCTAATGTTGTAACAAAAGGAAGGAGTTGATTACAATGAGATATTTTCTCCAGTGGTGAAACATACTTCTATGCGGGTGCTATTAAGTTTAGTAGCTCGTGGTGATCTTGAGCTGGATCAACTAGACGTTAAGACAACCTTCTTGCACGGATACTTAGATGAGGAGATATATATGTATCAACCTGAGGGATACAAGGTTGAGGGTAAAGAGGGTTAGGTATGTCGCTTGAGAAAATCACTTTATGGGTTGAAACAATCCCCTAGACAGTGGTACAAGCGATTGGATTCTTTTATGATAAAACAAGGTTACTCAAGATGTAGTTATGACAGTTGTGTCTATATTCAGAAGCTTCATGGAGGTGATTATATCTATATATTATTGTATGTCGATGACGTGCTTATTTCTTCAAAAAGCAAGGTGGAGATAGATAAGTTGGAGTTTAAACTTAGTAAAGAGTTTGAGAGGAAGAATTTGGGCGCTGCAAAGAAAATATTGGGTATGGAGATTAGAAGAAAGAGGATAAATCAGAAATTGTTCTTGAGTCAAAAATGTTATTTAGAACGATTTGTTGAAAGGTTTGGACTGAAAGATGCTAAGTCAGTGGTTACTCCATTAGCTCCACATTTTAGGCTTTCTGGTAATCAATCTCCCACTACAGCAGAAGATAAGGCATACACGGAAAATGTACCTTATGCTAGTGCAGTTGGCAGTTTGATGTACTCTATGGTGTGTACACGTCCAGATATTTCACAAGCGGTAAGTGTTGTCAGCAGGTTCATAGCGAATCCTGGAAAGGTGCACTGGGAAGCAGTGAAATGGATTTTGAGGTACTTAAAAGGTACCATTAATACTAGTTTGTGTTTTGGTGGAGATACATGTCAAATAAGCGGGTTTGTTGATTCAAATTATGCTGGTGATCTAGATAGACGACGATCTACTAATGGTTATGTATTTCAAACACATTGTGCTCTAGTTAGTTGGCGGTCGATGTTACAGTCTACAGTGGCACTCTCAACTACAGAAGTCGAGTACATGGCGGTAGCAGAAGGAGTAAAGGAAGCATTGTGGCTGAGGGGTCTTCTAGGTGATTTTGGTGTTAAGCAAGAACGCGTGAGACTGATGTGTGATGAGTGAAAAGCTTGCAGTGCCCAAGCGAATTGCACTTTGACTATCACACATCAGTCTCACACGTTCTTGCTTAACACCCAAATACCTAGAAGACCCCTCATCCACAATGCTTCCGTTACTCCTTCTGTTACCGCCATGTACTCGGCTTCCGTAGTTGAGAGTGCCACTGTAGACTGTAACATCGACCGCCAACTAACTGGAGCACCATGTATTTGAAATACATAACCAGTAGTAGATCGTCGTCTATCTAGATCACCAGCATAATCTGAATCAACAAACCCGCTTATTTGACATGTATCTCCACCAAAACACAAACCAGTATTAATGGTACCTTTTAAGTACCTCAAAATCATTTCACTGCTTCCCAGTGCGGCTTTCCAGGATTCGCCATGAATCTGCTAACAACAGCTTGTGAAATATCTGCACGTGTACACACCATAGAGTACATCAAACTTCCAACTGCACTAGCATAAGGTACATTTTCCATGTATGCCTTATCTTCTGCTGTAGTGGGAGATTGATTACCAGAAAGCCTAAAATGTGGAGCTAATGGAGTAACCACTGACTTAGCATCTTTCAGTCCAAACCTTTCAACAAATCGTTCTAAATAACCTTTTTGACTCAAGAATATTTTCAGGTTTATCCTCTCTCTTCTAATCTCCATACCCAATATTTTCTTTGCAGCGCCCAAATTCTTCGTCTCAAACTCTTTACTAAGTTTAAACTTCAACTTATCTATCTCCACCTTGCTTTTTTGAAGCAATAAGCATGTCATCAACATACAATAATAGATAGATATAATCACCTCCATGAAGCTTCTGATTATAGACACAACTGTCATAACTCTGTCTAGAGTAACCTTGTTTTATCATAAAAGAATCAAATCACTTGTACCAATGTCTAGGGGATTGTTTCAACCCATAAAGTGATTTCCTCAAGCGACATACCCGACCCTCCTTACCCTCAACCTTGTATCCCTCAGGTTGATACATATATATCTCCTCATCTAAGTCTCCATGCAAGAAGGTTGTCTTAACGTCTAGTTGTTCCAGCTCAAGATCACCACGAGCTACTAAACTTAATAGCACCCGGATAGAAGTATGTTTCACCACTGGAGAAAATATCTCATTGTAATCAACTCCTTCCTTTTGCGCAAACCCCTTGGCCACTAGTCTAGCCTTATATCTTGTATCGCACGACTTACTATGATTTTCTTTTCGTTTATACACCTACTTACAACCGATAGCAGACTTTCCTACAGGCAATGAGACCACCTCCCATGTCTTGTTCTTGTGAAGAGATTGCATCTCTTCCTCCATAGAAACCAACCAACTCTCTCTATCTTTGTCTTTGATATCTTGCTTGAAGGTGACTGGATCATCATCTTCGACTGAGAGTGCATATTCCACCAAGTTAACCTGCCCATAATGCCTCAGAGGTTTATCTGACCCAAACTTATGAACTAGTTTATAATTTCTGTTTGGCCTAGTGGCATCCAAAGATTCTTGCTGCTACTGTTGTAACACTGTATTTTCTTGCTGAACCTCCTTATGATCATGTTTATCCTCTTCATCGTCTTCATTGGTAATAGGATTCTCCACCTGACCACAACTAAAATCTGGTTGGTATTCAGATTCTATTTCAATAACTTGCTTATTTGATATCGTCGCATCACCATCATTAGGTTCAATAGCTTTTGACAAAGCTACCAAAGATTTTTCATCACATGTAACATCCCTGCTGATCACAAACTTAGAATTAGGTGGAGACACACCCTATAGTATTTAGTCAGGCGAACATGCTGATTATGGAAGACTGAAAATTTTTGAATGCACAACCTATTATCACCTTAAGGATAACAAACTTGATAATAGAGCCAAGAAAGCTATCTTTCTAGGATATGCAAAAGATGATCAGAAGGGATGTTACATTTGATGAAAAATCTTTGGTAGTTTTGTCAAAAGCTATTGAACTTAATGATGGTGATGTGACGATATCAAATAAGCAAGTTATTGAGATAGAATCTGAAGACCAACCAGATTCTAGTTGTGGTTAGGTGGAGAATCCGATCGCCGATGAAGAGGATAAACATGATCATGAGGAGGTTCAGCAAGAAAATACACACGTGTTACAACAACAACAGCAAGAATCTTTGGATGCCATTGGGCCAAAGAGAAATTATAAACTAGTTCATAAGTTTGGGTCAGATAAACGTCTGAGGCATTATGGGCAGGCTAACTTGTTGGAATATGCACTCTCAGTCAAAGATGATGAGCCGAGCACCTTCAAGCAAGCTATCAAAGACAAAGATATAGAGAGTTGGTTGGTTGCTATGAAGGAAGAGATGCAATCTCTTCACAAGAACAAGACATGGGAGGTGGTCTCATTGCCTGTAGGAAAGTCTGCTATCGGTTGTAAGTGGGTGTATAAAAGAAAAGAAGATCATACTAAGTCGTGCGTTGCAAGATATAAGGCTAGACTAGTGGCCAAGGGGTTTGCACAAAAGGAAGGAGTTGATTACAATGAGATATTTTCTCCAGTGGTAAAACATACTTCTATCCGGGTGCTATTAAGTTTAGTAGCTCGTGGTGATCTTGAGCTGAAACAACTAGACGTTAAGACAACCTTCTTGTCTGGAGACTTAGATGAGGAGATATATATGTATCAACCTGAGGGATACAAGGTTGAGGGTAAAGAGTGTAATGCCCCGATTCTGAATTTCCCATTTTTATTGAATCCGTTTTGATTTATTTGGATAATTGGTATTTTAATTATGGAATTTATATGTTGATATGTTTAATTTCAATATTGTGCTATTTTACCGATTCGGAGAGTTTTCAGGGAAAATAGAGTAAAGGGTATTTTAGACATTTAGTATTAAGTGTTAAGTGGATTATTGTGTGAGAATTAATTGGTAAGTGTTTGGAAGGAAATGGAGAGGAAAGAAAATAGAATATGAGATAAGAGAGAAAAAGAGAAAGATAGTAAGATAGAAGAGAAAGAAAAGGGGAGAAGAGAAAGAGAAGAGAAAAGAAGAGGAAAACCTAGAATCATCAAGAATCAACCTTAGCTTGCGATTAATCAGGTAAGGGTGAGAAGTTTTATCATCTTCATAATGTGTATGACCATGTATGTGCTAGATTGGATTTGCTGGATTGTTTTCTATGTTTCCATTTCTAGATCGGAAGTTGATTTAATCGGTAGAAACTGAGTTTTATCGGTTAGAATTTGGAATAGACGGTGTAGGATAGTCGGGTGATGAATGGGTTGTTGTACTGGGACTGATTTGGATTAAATCGATCAGTTTGTGAGGTTTAGGCTTTTGGACAGCCATGGGAGTTCTGAGTTCGCAAGTTCGCCAGGCGAATGGCAGCGAAGCTTCGCCGGGCGAAGCCCAGTGAGCAGCAGGCGAACCAAGTCAGAAGTATCCACCCTGTCTTTGCTGGCAAGTTTGCCATGCAAATGAGAGTGGCGAAGGTTCACCAGGCGAGTATGCTGGCGAGTGCTAGCGAGTAATTCCAAAATAAATCCCAGTGGTCTTCGCTGGCAAGTTCGCCAGGCGAACGGAGTAGCGAAGGTTCGCCAGGCGAAGGTTAGCGAACGCAGCAACATATTTTCTTTTCTTGTGTTTTCCATTCGTGGATCGGTTGTGTGGTTTGGTTGCGATCACTCGTTGTCTGAGATGACTAATTATGTGTGGTTATATGTGTTGTGGGTAGCCGTATGGTGTGAATCCTAGTTTGTGAATTTTGAAGTGTGAAATGTGGCCGTTTGGCAATTTTGTGCATTATTTGAATTAAGTAGAGATGCATGGCGAGATTGATTGTGAATGTGAACCATGTATGAAGACTGGTGTGAATGGATGATGAATATATATAAGCTTTGTGATATATATATTTGAATGCATAATAAATATATGCGATGAATGTGATGAATGCATGAGTATGTTTGTAAACATGTATGCATTTCAAGAGTGTCATGAGTCATGTTGCATGTGAAGCATCATGGTATGCATGCTTGTGTCGATTGATCCCTCGGTGGATTTGCAGAACCTCATGTGCCCTTGTGGGGTGTGAGCGATGGTTATTTATTGATCCCTCAGTGGATTTGCAGAACCTCGTGTGCCCTTGTGGGGTGTGAGCGATGGTTATATTTGATTCCTCAGTGAATCTACAGAACCTCGTATGTTGTGATGGTTATATTTGATTCCTCGATAAATCTGCAGAACCTCGTGTGCCCATGTGGGGTGTGAGCGATGGTTATTTGGTTCTTCAATTGAACCTGCTGAAATGAGTCGGTACCGCATTTGCATCTACATAGAGTCGTGTGTCGGTCTCTGTGAGTGGCATGTAGTCATCCGTGCATGATGTATGGTGAATAAACATGAATGTAGATGTTTATGTAGATTGTTGTTAATTGGCATGAATGGAAGGCTTGAATATACATGTATGTGTGAATATATATGTATATGTATGCATGTTTATGAATCGATATAAACGTTGCTGATGCACATTGTATATGCTTGATGCTCTATTTGTAAATAGTTAAGCGTGAATACATTGTGATGTACGGTGTAGTGAGATGAGTTGTGGTGAGAATGCGGAAGACGTTTTAGGACGTTATGTGTGTGTGTGTGTGTGTGTATATATATATATATATATATATATATATATATATATATATATATATATATATATATATATATATATATATATATATATATATATATATATATATATATATATATATATATATATATATATATATATATATATATATATATATATATATATATATATATATATATATATATATATATATATATATATATATATATATATATATGTTTATGTGCATTATGTATTATGATATTGTTTCTCACCCTTCTGCTGTTTTATAATGCTCTATGAGACATTGCAGATTAGATTGCTGGAGTCTTTGTGAAGCGAGTCTTCACTTCTTTTGGTCAGATGGTTCTGATATGTAACACTAGGTAGTTAAGAATTATTTTGATTCTTTTGTGATGCATTTGTGTATGTATCTGCTGATGAACGTTTTGTAAACTCAAACCGATGAATTGAATTAATCTGAACGATGTATATGATGCTTATGTTATTGAAGTGAATTCAACGTTTAGATGTTTCCGCTTTATTCTAAATGTTGATGTGTGGGTTTTAAGCGCTATGCTTTATTTTTAGTTGAGATTTACCCCTTTTGTTACATATCTTCATGAGCTGGTATTATTTATGTTTCGTTTCGATGATAATGTGATACGCCTCTTTTATACCCTGTTATAATTATACTCTGATGGAATTTTTATTAGTGCCTAAATGATTTAATTGTTTATTTGGGGTATAGAAAGGGGTGTTACATTAAGCGGTATCAAAGCCAGTGTTGAGTCAGCTGTGTCTGTCTCGTCGTTTTGTTGGTTGGACGGTTGTTTAACCTTGTTGTTATTTTTGGGAATAATCAGAATATGGTTGGCCGTAATGACAATGTGATGGCTGCTGCATTGGAGGCAATGGCTAGGGCGGTGCAGGGTGCGCCAAATGTGAACGCTAATGATGAGTTTAGAAGGAATCAACCGCCGGTACTCAAGGGAAGATTTGATCCGGACGGTGCTCAGATTTGGTTAAAGGAGATCTAGAGGATCTTTAGAGTTATGATTTGTGATGAAGGGAACAAGGTGAGAATTGGGACTCACATGCTGAGAGAAGAAGCCGATGACTGGTGGGTCGGTATGAGACAAGTTCTTGAAGTAGACGATGAGGAAATCACTTGGGATTTATTTCGCACCGAATTTTTGAGAAAGTATTATCCTGAGAA
This sequence comes from Lathyrus sativus, assembly GCA_963859935.3. Lineage (NCBI taxonomy): Eukaryota > Viridiplantae > Streptophyta > Magnoliopsida > Fabales > Fabaceae > Lathyrus > Lathyrus sativus. The sequence goes on along the minus strand of OZ012739.1, from coordinate 17,574,691 downwards.
TGTGAAGGGAAAGAAGGAGATGGAGTTCCTGGAATTGAAACAAGGCAATATGTATGTGATAGACTACACAACTAAGTTCACAGAGTTAGTGAAGTTTCATCCTCACTATGATGCGGTGACGGCGGAATTTTCCAAATGTGTCAAGTATGAGAACGGCTTGCACCCTGAGATTAAGAAAGAGGTGGGTTATCAGAGGATTAGGAGATTTTCGGACTTGACCGAATGCTGCAGAATCTTTGAAGAAGATAGTAAAGCTCGTTCCACTCACTATAAGAGTTTGAATGAGAAGAGAGGGAAGCAACCGGTAAGGAGTGGACCTTATGTGACGCCTGCTGATAAAGGCAAGCATAGGGAAAACTTTGTTAAGAGGTCCGGAGGTGGAAGTTCTGGTCCCATTAAGTGCTTTAGGTGCGGTGAACTAGGGCATAAATCTTTTGAGTGTAAGAAGGATGGAGCAAAGTGTGCTAACTGTGGAGGTATCGGCCATGCTACAACTGATTGTAGAAGGAACATGGTGAAGTGTTACAACTGTGGGGAAGTTGGTCATATTAGTACAAAGTGTACTAAGCCAAAGCAAGCTCCAACGAGTGGGAAGGTATTTGCATTAGCCGGTGCAGACACTACTAATGTAGATCGGTTGATTAAAGGTACATGCTTTATTAATAATATGCCTTTAGTTGGTATTATTGATACTGGAGCCACTCATTCATTCATTTCTTTTGAGTGCGCTAAGCGTTTGGGTTTGTGTTTGTCTTCTTGTGGTGGTGATATGGTTATTGAGACGCCCGCTTCAGGATCGGTAACTACATCTTTGGTATGTTTAAGTTGTCCTTTGACCATATATGGTAAAGACTTCATTATGGACTTGGTGTGTTTGCCGTTAGAAGGATTAGATGTGATCTTGGGTATGAATTGGTTGCAGTATAATAGAGTCCGTATTGATTGTTATCACAAGTTAGTAAGGTTTCCTTCCTTGGAAGAGGATGAGGAAGAGAGTTCTATATCTACTAAAGAGTTGAAGAAACTTTTGGCGGATGAGACTCAAGTGTTATGTTTGTTTGCATCATTGTCGGAAGAGAGTAAGGTTGAACTGGATATGGTTCCAGTGGTGTGCGACTTTCCAGAAGTATTTCCGGAGGACATTGCGGACATACCGCCGGAAAGAGAAGTCGAGTTTTCGATTGATCTAGTTTCGGGTACTAGACCGATTTCGATGGTGCCGTATCGCATGTCGGCATCAGAGTTGATGGAATTGAAGAAACAATTGAATGACTTATTGGAAAAGAGGTTTGTCAGGCCGAGCGTTTCTCCTTGGGGTGCATCGGTATTGTTAGTAAAGAAGAAAGATGGGAGTATGCGGTTGTGTATTGATTATCGGCAGTTGAACAAGGTAACTATTAAGAACAAGTATCCGCTTCCTAGAATTGATGATTTGATGGACCAATTGGTTGGTGCCCATGTTTTTAGTAAGATTGATTTAAAGTCGGGCTATCACTAGATTCGTGTTAAAGATGAGGATATTCAAAAGACGGCTTTTAGGACGCGATATGGTCATTATGAATTTTCAGTGATGCCATTCGGAGTTTCTAATGCGCCAGGTGTGTTTATGGAATACATGAATCGTATTTTTCATGATCCGTTGGATCGTTTTGTGGTTGTGTTCATCGACGACATTTTGATTTACTCTAAGTCCCCAGAAGAGCATGTAGAGCATTTAAGAGTTGTGTTGCAGTCTTGAAAGAGAAGCAATTATATGCTAAGTTGTCGAAGTGTGAGTTTTGGTTATCGGAAGTGAGTTTTCTCGGGCATGTTATTTCTGGTAATGGTATTAGTGTTGATCCGTCCAAGATTGATGCGGTAATGCAGTGGGAAGCTCCTAAGTCAGTTACGAAGATTCGAAGCTTTTTGGGATTAGCTGGTTATTATCGGAGGTTTATTGAAGGATTTTCGAAGTTAGCACTTCCGTTGACTCAATTGACTTGTAAGGGAAAGACCTTTGTTTGGGATATTGAGTGTGAGAAGAGTTTTGTTGAGCTTAAGAGAAGGTTGACAACATCGCCAGTTTTGATTTTGCCAAATCCGATGGAGTCGTTTGTGGTTTATTGTGATGCTTCTTTATTCGGTTTAGATGGTGTTTTAATGCAAGATGGGAAAGTGGTGGCTTATGCTTCAAGACAATTGAGAGTGCATGAGAAGAACTACCCTACGCATGATTTGGAGTTAGCGGCCGTGGTGTTTGTTTTGAAAATTTGGAGGCATTATCTGTATGGTGCGAGATTTGAAGTTTTTAGTGATCACAAGAGTTTGAGATATTTGTTTGATCAGAAGGAATTGAACATGAGGCAGAGGAGATGGTTAGAATTTTTGAAGGATTATGATTTTGGTTTGAATTACCATCCGGGTAAGGCAAACGTAGTAGCCGATGCTTTAAGTCGAAAGTTGGTTCATATGTCAACATTGATGGTAAAAGAATGGGAATTGTTGGAAAGTTTTAGAGATTTGAGTTTGGTTTGTGAGATAACGCCGAGTAGTGTGAAGCTTGGTATGTTGTATGTTACGAATGATTTTCTTGCTACCGTGTGCGAAAAGCAAAAGTTGGATTTGAAGTTTGTTGATTTGATGATGAATGAGAATGAGGACTTCAAGGTTGATAATTTTGGAGTTTTGAGATTTCGTGGTCGTATTTGTATTCCCGATGATGTAGAGTTGAAAAAGATGATATTGGAGGAAGGACACCGGAGTAACTTAAGTATTCACCCGGGGGCGAATAAGATGTATCAAGATTTGAAGAAAATCTTTTGGTGGTCTGGATTAAAGAGGGATGTAGCTCAGTTTGTGTATTCGTGCTTGACTTGTCAGAAGTCTAAAGTGGAACATCAGAAGCCTAGTGGTTTGATGCAACCGTTGGACATTCCAGAGTGGAAATGGGATAGTATATCGATGGATTTTGTTACGGGATTGCCTAATATGCAAAGAGGTCACAATTCTATTTGGGTGATTGTTGATAGGCTTACTAAATCTGCTCACTTTATTCCGATAGATATTAGTTACCCTTTGGAAAAGTTAGCCGAGATTTATGTTGGTGAGATTGTGAAGTTACATGGGATTCCTAAGAGTATTGTGTCGGATAGGGATCCTAGATTTACTTCGAGATTTTGGGAAAGTTTGCAAAAGGCTTTGGGTTCTAAGTTGAGATTGAGTTCGGCTTATCATCCGCAGACGGATGGTCAAACCGAAAGGACGATTCAATCATTGGAAGATTTGTTGTGTGCTTGTGTGCTCGAGCAAGGTAGTGCTTGGGATGGTTATTTGGCATTGATGGAGTTCAGCTACAACAATAGTTTTCACTCAAGTATTGGTATGGCACCATTTGAGGCTTTGTATGGTCGGAGATGTCGAACACCTTTGTGTTGGCATGAAACCAGAGAGAAGTCGGTAGTTGGACCGGAGATGGTACAACAAACGACGGAGAAGGTGAAGTTCATTCGGGAAAAGATGAGAGTTTCTCAGAGTAGGTAAAAGAGTCATCATGATAAGAGAAGAAAGAATCTTGAATTTCAAGAAGGCAACCATGTGTTTTTGAGGGTTACACTGGTTACAGGTGTTGGTCGTGCTTTGAAGTTGAAGAAGTTGACTTCTCGTTTTATTGGTCTGTATCAGATTACTGCATGGGTTGGTGATGTGGCTTATCGTGTGGTGTTGCCTCCGAAACTTTCGAATTTGCACGATGTGTTTCATGTTTTGCAACTTCGGAAGTATGTTTCGGATCCGTCACATGTGATTCCGATGGATGATGTGGAAGTGAGGGATAATCTTACAGTTGAGGTTTTACCGGTTAGGATTTTGGACCGTGAAACTAAGAAGCTCAGAGGCAAGGATATTGCGCTTGTGAAAGTAGCCTGGGGAGGTGCTGAAGAAGGCAATATGACTTGGGAATTGGAGAGCAAGATGCGAGAGTCGCATCCGGAGTTGTTTGGATCAGGTAATATTTTCGAGGACGAAAATTTCTAAAGTGGGGGAGAGTTGTAACGCCCCGATTCTGAATTTCCCATTTTTATTGAGTCCTTTTTGATTTATTTGGATAATTAGTATTTTAATTGTGGAATTTATGTGTTGATATGTTTAATTTTAATATTGTGTTATTTTACCGATTCGGAGAGTTTTCGGGGAAAATAGAGTAAAGGGTATTTTAGACATTTAGTATTAAGTGTTAAGTGGATTATTATGTGAGAATTAATTGGTAAGTGTTTGGAAGGAAATGGAGAGAAAAGAAAATAGAATATGAGATAAGAGAGAAAAAGAGAAAGATAGTAAGATAGAAGAGAAAGAAAAGAGGAGAAGAGAAAGAGAAGAGAAAAGAAGAGGAAAACCTAGAATCATCAAGAATCAACCTTAGCTTGCGATTAATCAGGTAAGTGTGAGAAGTTTTATCATCTTCATAATGTGTATGATCATGTATGTGCTATATTCGATTTGCTGGATTGTTTTCTATGTTTCCATTTCTAGGTCGAAAGTTGATTTAATCGGTAGAAATTGAGTTTTATCGGTTAGAATTTGGAATAGACGGTGTAGGATAGTCGGGTGATGAGTGGGTTGTGCTACTGGGACTGATTTGGATTAAATCGGTCAGTTTGTGAGGTTTGGGCTTTTGGACAGCCATGGGAGTTCTGAGTTCGCAGGTTTGCCAGGCAAATGGCAGCGATGCTTCGCCGGGCGAAGCCCAGCGAGCAGCAGGCGAACTAAGTCAGAAGTATCCACCCTGTCTTTGCTGGCAAGTTCGCCATGCGAATGAGAGTGGCGAAGGTTCACCAGGCGAGTATGCTGGCGAGTGCTAGCGAGTAATTCCAAAATAAATCCCAGTGGTCTTCGCTGGCAAGTTCGCCAGGCGAACGGAGTAGCGAAGGTTTGCCAGGGGCTTCGCCAGGCGAAGGTTAGCGAACGCAGCAGCATATTTTCTTTTCTTGTGTTTTCCATTCGTGGATCGGTTGTGTGGTTTGGTTGCAATCACTCCTTGTCTGAGATGACTAATTATGTGTGGTTATATGTGTTGTGGGTAGCCGTATGGTGTGAATTCTAGTTTGTGAATTGTGAAGCGTGAAATGTGGTCGTTTGACAATTTTGTGCATTATTTGAATTAAGTAGAGATGCATGGCGAGATTGATTGTGAATGTGAACCATGTATGAAGATTAGTGTGAATGGATGATGAATATATATATATATATATATATATATATATATATATATATATATATATATATATATATATATATATATATATATATATATATATATATATATATATATATATATATATATATATATATATATATATATATATATATATATATATATATATATATATATATATATATATATATATATATATATATATATATATATATATATATATATATATATATATATATATATATATATATATATATATATATATATATATATATATATATATATATATATATATATGCTTTGTGATACATATATTGAATGCATAATGAATATATGCGATGAATGTGATGAATGCATGAGTATGTTTGTAAACATGTATGCATTTCAAGAGTGTCATGAGTCATGTTGCATGTGAAGCATCATGGTATGCATTCTTGTGTCGATTGATCCCTCGGTGGATTTGCAGAACCTCGTGTACCCTTGTGGGGTGTGGGCGATGGTTATTTATTGATCCCTTGGTGGATTTGCAGAACCTCGTGTGCCCTTGTGGGGTGTGAGCGATGGTTATATTTGATTCCTCGATGAATCTGCAGAACCTCGTATGTTGCGATGGTTATATTTAATTCCTCGGTGAATCTGCAGAACCTCTGTGAGTTGCATGTAGTCATCCGTGCATGATGTATGGTGAATAAACATGAATGTAGATGTTTATGTAGATTGTTGTTAATTGGCATGAATGGAAGGCTTGAATATACATGTATGTGTGAATATATGTGTATATGTATGCATGTTTATGAATCGATATAAACGTTGCTGATGAACATTGTATATGCTTGGTGCTCTATTTGTAAATAGTTAAGCGTGAATACATTGCGATGTACGGTGTAGTGAGATGAGTTGTGGTGAGAATGCAGAAGACGTTTTAGGACGTTATGTGTGCGTGTGTGTGTGTGTGTGTGTGTGTGTGTGTGTGTGTGTGTGTGTGTGTGTGTGTGTGTGTATATATATATATATATATATATATATATATATATATATATATATATATATATATATATATATATATATATATATATATATATATATATATATATATATATATATATATATATATATATATATATATATATATATATATATATATATATATATATATATATATATATATATATATATGTTTATGTGCATTATGTATTATGATATTGTTTCTCACCCTTCTGCTGTTTTATAATGCTCTATGAGGCATTGCAGATTAGATTGTTGGAGTCTTTGTGAAGCGAGTCTTCACTTCTTTTGGTCAGATGGCTCTGATATGTAACACTGGGTAGTTAGGAATTATTTTGATTCTTTTGTGATGCATCTGTGTATGTATCTGCTGATGAACGTTTTGTAAACTCAAACCGATGAATTGAATTAATCTGAACGATGTATATGATGCTTATGTTAGTGAAGTAAATTCAATGAGATTTACCCCTTTTGTTACATATCTTCATGAGCTGGTATTATTTATGTTTCGTTTCGATGATAATGTGATGCGCCTCTTTTATACCATGTTATAATTATACTCTGATGGAATTTTTATTAGTGCCTAAATGATTTAATTGTTTATTTGGGGTATAGAAAAGGGGTGTTACAAAGAGGGTCAGGTATGTCGCTTGAGGAAATCACTTTATGGGTTGAAACAATCCCCTAGACAGTGGTACAAGCGATTTGATTCTTTCATGATAAAACAAGGTTACTCAAGAAGTAGTTATGACAGTTGTGTCTATATTCAGAAGCTTCGTGGAGGTGATTATATCTATCTATTATTGTATGTCGATGACGTGCTTATTGCTTCAAAAAGCAAGGTGGAGATAGATAAGTTGGAGTTTAAACTTAGTAAAGAGTTTGAGACGAAGAATTTGGGCGCTGCAAAGAAAATATTGGGTATGGAGATTAGAAGAGAGAGGATAAATCAGAAATTGTTCTTGAGTCAAAAATGTTATTTAGATCGATTTGTTGAAAGGTTTGGACTGAAAGATGCTAAGTCAGTGGTTACTCAATTAGCTCCACATTTTAGGCTTTCTGGTAATCAATCTCCCACTACACCAGAAGATAAGGCATACACGGAAAATGTACCTTATGCTAGTGCAGTTTGCAGTTTGATGTACTTTATGGTGTGTACACGTCCAGATATTTCACAAGCGGTAAGTGTTGTCAGCAGGTTCATAGCGAATCCTGGAAAGGTGCACTGGGAAGTGTTGCACCCCAAAATTTGCTCAACCTTTTCTTACCTGGTTTGTGTTTCATTACATTATCATCTGCATAGTTATATCATTTGCATATAATGTTATCATTCGTATAGCAGGGGATCAAGTGTTATTCTTCTCAAAAGAAGCCTAGCAAGAGGTCTCATTCAAGATTGAGAAGTGGTCAAAGTCATCAGAAGGTGGTTTGAGTGCCTAAGGGTTTAGATGTTTGAATGTGAATCTTCTCCTAACTTGAGGATCAACTGAAGACCATCAGAGGGTTGGAAATGTGGAATGTGAGAAGAGGATGTGTATGAAACTCATTGAACGCCTAGAGGGCCATGGGAGATCTCAATCAAGTCATTATGACAAATGCAAGAGCCACAGATGAGGTGCAAGCAGTTAGGGTTTCATCTGGGTTAATCCTAGGTCAACTGGACAATTGAGGAGTATCAAAGCCTACTTTTAGGTCATGTAGGTCATGAAATTATATGATAAGACATTTTTGGTGTTTTTCCAAGATCAAATCAAGAAGAGTCAAGAGTGTGGGAAGTTGCTAAATTAGGGTTTCAGTGCAAAATTCCCTGTTTAGTGCCTAACTTCATGACCACATAAGTCAAAATAAAAGTTTCAAATGGATATTTGGCCAACATGAAACTTGTAGAGTATCTCAATACCTTTAATTTGAGTACTAGAAGTCCTCAAGGGGATTTATAGAGCTCAAGTTATGACCCAGACAAGTTACAAGTCCTCAGATGCTTCTGAAATTTGTCTGTGAAAATCATCTAACTTCAAAGCTTTTTTTGACCTAGAAGGAGGTTTCACCTGAACTTTTGTCCAACATGAAAGTTGTTCCTCATGATCTTAGATTTTTAAATTGTACTATAAGTCTTCCATATTATTTGTATAACTCAAGTTATGAGGTTTACAAGTCAGGGGTATTTTGGGAAAGTGAGATTATAGGTCATTTTCAATCATAGGTCAAAATCTCCAACTTGCACTTGTCAAATGCAATTTTGTTCAACATGAAAATTGTTCAAAATGGGGTTTTTAGGCTATCAAATAGGTCATGATGGATTGAATGAGCTCATAGAAAGACTTGGTTTGAAATGGTTTCAAAAAGGGAAATTTTCAAATGAGTTAAGGAGGGAAAATGCCAATTTTGAGTTATGGGACCAAAACATGTCAAGTAACCACATTTTTTGAATGGAAATTGAATTTTGGACACAATGACATTAGCAGAATTTTGAGTTTAGGCCAAGTTTCATGAGTTGTCATGTAGTTGCTTCAAATGCAAGTTACATAGCCAATTCATTCTACAATGCAATTCAGGTTGTGCTATCAATCCAATTTCACTCTAAAATCAATTTGCAAGCTGATAGAACCTTCTAGAGCAAGTGACATAGCCTGAAATTGTGACTGTTACATTGGATTTCAAGGAAAAATCAGAAATTGCAATTGGCTGGATTGGGCTTCAAACACACTTCAAAAGCCCACAAAACCATTCTATATATTCATTGCATTGATTTCAGATCAATTTTGGCATTCATTTTGGTGAAAAACACTGAAGTTGCAGTTGAGTTTTCAAGAGGAGAAAGTGAAATCGTGTTTTGAGTTCCAGGCTGATTCAGAGCAAATTGAAGCTTGCAACATCTTTCTCTTGCATCCTTGAATGATTCTGGAGAGTTTTGAAGTTTGATTCGAGTTCTAGCTACCTCTGTTAGTGGATCTACATCAGGTTAGTAAAATTCAAAATTCCTCTTGATTTAGGGAGATGTAGGTCATATTATGCATGTGGTTAGGATCTAATAGAGGAATAAGTCGTTTCTGGATTGAAATTGGAGCAATTAGTGACAATTTAGGTTGAAGTGAATTTTCTGTTTGGACACGAGTTGATCTGATCTTAAGGCTATAACATGATTTGGATAGATCAATGTGATGTATGAAGCATAAGGAAAATTTCTATATTATTAGATTTGTAATTGTGATGTTTGATCTGGATGTGTGTTCTGAACATTGCTTCAAATTTTGAAATCTTTGGAGAGTTAGAACATATGGATAGAAGATTTGAATTCCTGTTGAAATTCTGGAGAGATTGATGTAAGGATTGGTGATGTTTGACCACCTGCAACCACCTGCTCACCGGAGAAGACGAACAGAGTCTTCTCCGGCCACCACACTGAGTCTCACTCAGGCCAGGTTGAATTTTGGAGAAGATGAGTCCATGGCCATTAGATCTTCCTTTGACCAAAGACTTTCCACCAGATCCATTGGTTGTGTTTTAATCTGAGAAGTGAGATTTTTAATTCAAAACGCAGGCGTTTCATTTAATGAGGTGGCACGCTCTCAGCGCTTGGATCAGTGGACCAGTCTCCTCATCTTGTGGCTCACGTTTTATTTCAGAGTTTTATTTTCTTTTATTCATTTTGTTTTATTTTAAATGCTTTATTGATTCAAAAAATCACAATAAATTCAATTTTGATCCAAAAATTATTTCAAAAATATCTCCATGATCTTGAGGGAATTTGTGATTTTCTGAAATCAATAAAATGCATTTTCATGCATTTTTCAATTTAATTTAATTTTTCTTATTTTGTTTAATTCTTTTAATTTTGCATATTTGACCATCTGTTTTGTTGAATTTTGTTCTTCCAATTGGTGATGAATTTGGCTTTGATTTTTTAGTATGTTTTAGGGTAGATATTCATGTTCCCTTAGAATTTTTGTTAAAATTTTGGAACAACTTTAGGTTCAGTTTTAGGTGTTGAGATTAGAGCCTTCCCAAACTTGTGGATTACTTTGTTACCTTTCAATTTAGAATTTATTTAAGTGACTTAGAAGTTGAATTAGGCTCTGATATTTTAACCCTAAGTTGTTCAATCATGTATGATCCCCTAGGAATTTTATTAGAATTTTACAATTTGATTTCTATTTTAGTTGTATTTTGCAAATTGCTTGTGCTTTTGGTGTTCTATTTTGTGTGCCTTTGCTTGCTTGGTCTTGTTGGTGACTTCGGAGTTGGACTTTCTTGGTTTCCTTCTTGGGAGGTATTCTAGACTTGGTGTATCTGCTGTGGCTTGAAGATTGGAGCTTGGATTTGAAGTTTCCTTTTCTTTTAGGAGTTGTTTTAGGAGCTTAGGAAATTAGGGTTTTAGGAAGAGCCATTAGAGCTAGTTTTGATTCTTTCATCAAACATATAATGCATTGTGTGCTTCTATTCTATCCAATGATGTAAAGTCCTCCTAGGGAAACTCTATATCTCCTTTGGAGGGATGTGTGGTATGCCCATAGTTGAGTAGAACTTTGAGGATACCTTTCCATTTCAATGTTGGTACTGGATGATTTCCTTTGGTTTTCATTTGGTTCTCAACATTGCAACCTTGATCTTAGTGATTATCCTTTGCTTGGAGGGTGCTTTCTAGAGCTTGAAGATGGAGTTGATGAAGCTTGAAGATAGAAGCTAGCTTGAGGATGAAGTCTTTTGCTGTCAACTTTGCTGTCAAGGAGATTTGCTGTTTAGAGCTGCTGCTGTTGAGTACTGAAGTTGTTGTCTGCTGAAGACTGTTGTTGTTGCTTGGGATGCTTTCTCTGTTTCTTTTCTTGTGTTGTTTTGTTTGTTTGCTTGTGTTGATTACCTCTAGGTTTAAGGTGGAGCTTGTCTCCTCTTGCCTGTTGTTTTCTCCTTTGCCTCACTTGTACTATTGCATAGCATGCATTTTACTGTTTACTGTTTACTGCTTGCTTTCTTTTGTTGTTTCCCCTAGGATCTCTGATTTCCTCTGTGCAAGAGGGAATTATGACAGACATTAGGTTTTGATCCATGTATGATAACTGTAGGTAGATTCCCTTTCGACCATATTTTTAGGGTGTCTTTCTTTTCTCATCTCAAAACAATTCAAAAACACAGTAATAAGGTTAATTGAAGTCGTATGTTACGAGCCTTAAGCTATCTGGGAAAAGGTTGGTGGATGGTCTCTCTCTAGTAATATGGATGTTAGTGTGGTACCCTTTGGGTGACATACGAAGCGTTCACTCCTGGGTCATAGTCTCTAGTGCGACTGAGATTGCGAACATCCTAAAAAACAGTTCTTTCGTAAAATAATTCAAACAAACATTCAAACTTTGTTTTACCCTCTTGGACCTTTAATCAGGAAAACCCTTTCTTAAGGAGATGAAAAACTGTCAGACAAACTTGTGTCTTCCGTAGCCCGAACTACGTTTGCTCTGATCTTTCATGCCGTATAAAAGTACGTAGGCACGAGATGCGACATCTGGGTGAGCAACCTTCCCCCCTTAACCCGTAGTTAAGCGAACTACGTTGACTCTGATTTCTCATTCCAGACGGGAATACGTAGGCATAAAGTGCGCTACTTTGCTGAGTCATTTTCTTTTCTTTAACCCAGACCTTTAGAGTAGATAGATAACACACCCTTAGACAGAAAACAAGCGTGGATCCCGTTGAGTACGACGAACGTGATGGGTGCTAATACCTTCCCCTTGCGTAACCGACTATCGAATCCAGGATTTGGTTGCGATGACCATTCCTTTCCCTCTTTGCGTTAGGTTTACTCTGAGCATTTCCTTTCCCTCTTTTGGGATAAATAACACACGGTGGCGACTCTTCTGTCATAGCCGGCGCCAATTTTCGCAGTAGCGACAGGAAGCAGTGAAATGGATTTTGAGGTACTTAAAAGGTACCATTAATACTAGTTTGTGTTCTGGTGGAGATATATGTCAAATAAGCGGGTTTGTTGATTCAGATTATGCCGGTGATCTAGATAGAAGGCGATCTACTACTGGTTATCTATTTCAAATACATGGTGCTCTAGTTAGTTGGCGGTCGATGTTACAGTCTACAGTGGCACTCACAACTACGGAAGTCGAGTACATGGCGGTAGCAGAAGGAGTAAAGGAAGCATTGTGGCTGAGGGGTCTTCTAGGTGATTTGGGTGTTAAGCAAGAATGCGTGAGACTGATGTGTGATGAGTGAAAAGCTTGCGGTGCCCAAGCGAATTGCACTTTGACTATCACACATCAGTCTCACGCGTTCTTGCTTAACACCCAAATACCTAGAAGACCCCTCAGCCACAATGCTTCCTTTACTCCTTCTGTTACCGCCATGTACTCGGCTTCCGTAGTTGAGAGTGCCACTGTAGACTGTAACATCGACCGCCAACTAACTGGACCACCATGTATTTGAAATACATAACCAGTAGTAGATCGTCGCCTATCTAGATCACCAGCATAATCTGAATCAACAAACTCGCTTATTTGACATGTATCTCCATCAAAACACAAACCAGTATTAATGGCACCTTTTAAGTACCTCAAAATCCATTTCACTGCTTCCTATTGTGCCTTTCCAGGATTCGCCATGAACCTGCTAACAACAGCTTGTGAAATATCTGGACGTGTACACACCATAGAGTACATCAAACTTCCAACTGCACTAGCATAAGGTACATTTTCCATGTATGCCTTATCTTCTGCTGTAGTGGGAGATTGATTACCAGAAAGCCTAAAATGTGGAGCTAATAGAGTAACCACTGACTTAGCATCTTTCAGTCCAAACCTTTCAACAAATCATTCTAAATAACCTTTTTGACTCAAGAACAATTTCAGGTTTATCCTCTCTCTTCTAATCTCCATACCCAATATTTTCTTTGCAGCGCCCAAATTCTTCGTCTCAAACTCTTTACTAAGTTTAAACTTCAACTTATCTATCTCCACCTTGCTTTTTGAAGCAATAAGCATGTCATCGACATACAATAATAGATAGATATAATCACCTCCATGAAGCTTCTGAATATAGACACAACTGTCATAACTACTTCTAGAGTAACCTTGTTTTATCATAAAAGAATCAAATCGCTTGTACCACTGTCTAGGGGATTGTTTCAACCCATAAAGTGATTTCCTCAAGCGACATACCTGATCCTCTTTACCCTCAACCTTGTATCCCTCAGGTTGATACATATATATCTCCTCATCTAAGTCTCTATTCAAGAAGGTTGTCTTAACGTCTAGTTGTTCCAGCTCAAGATCACCACGAGCTACTAAACTTAATAGCACCCGGATAGAAGTATGTTTCACCACTGGAGAAAATATCTCATTGTAATCAACTCCTTCCTTTTGCGAAAACCCCTTGGCCACTAGTCTAGCCTTATATCTTGTACCGCACAACTTAGTATGATCTTCTTTTCTTTTATACACCCACTTACAACCGATAGCAGACTTTCCTACAAGCAATGAGACCACCTCCCATGTCTTGTTCTTGTGAAGAGATTGCATCTCTTCCTCCATAGAAACCAACCAACTCTCTCTATCTTTGTCTTTGATAGCTTGCTTGAAGGTGACTGGCTCATCATCTTCGACTGAGAGTGCATATTCCACCAAGTAAACCTGCCCATAATGCCTCAGAGGTTTATCTGACCCAAACTTTCGAACTAGTTTATAATTTCTCTTTGGCCTAGTGGCATCCAAAGATTCTTGCTGCTAATGTTGTAACACTGTATTTTCTTGCTGAACCTCCTTATGATCATGTTTATCCTCTTCATCGTCTTCATTGGCGATAGGATTCTCCACCTGACCACAACTAAAATCTGGTTGGTATTCAGATTCTATCTCAATAACTTGCTTATTTGATATCGTCGCATCACCATCATTAGGTTCAATAGCTTTTGACAAAGCTACCAAATATTTTTTATCAAATGTAACATCCCTGCTGATCACAAACTTAGAGTCTTCTACACTCCAAAGACGATAGCCTTTGACCCCTTTTGCTTATCCTAGAAAGATAGCTTTCTTGGCTCTATTATCAAGTTTGTTATCCTTAACGTGATAATAGGCTGTGCATCCAAAAAATTTCAGTCTTCCATAATCAGCACGTTCGCCTGACCAAACCCTATAGGGCGTGTCTCCACCTAAACTAGAATGTGGGGATCTGTTTACTATATAACAAGCTGTAGCCACCGATTCTGCCCACTATTCTCGACCTAACCCATAATTAGAGCGCATACACCTTGCTTTCTCAAGAAGTGTACGACTCGGTCTTTCTGCGACTCCATTCTGTTGTGGTGTGCCTTTGACCGGCCAGTGTCTAATAATGCCTTCCTTATTACAAAACCTCTTGAAAGCTCCATCTGTATACTCTGTACCATTATCTGATCGCAGATTTTTCAACTTTCTACCCGTTTTATTCTCAACTATTTCTTTCCAACACTTGAAAATATCAAATACCTCATTCTTTTGCTTAAGAAAAAAATTCCAAGCATACCTTGAATGATCGTCAACATATGTAACAAAGTACCTGGAACCACCCTTAGAAGTAACTGGAGCCGGATCCCAAACGTCAGTATGCACGTAGTCTAATATTCCCCTGCTTTTATGCTTGCTTGTAGAAAATCGCAACCTATGTGCTTTGCCATACACGCAATGTTCAAAAAATTCCATGCATGGCTTTTCCATGTTCTTCAACAAACCTTTCTCACCAAGCAGTGATATACCCTTTTCAGACATATGCCCAAGACGCATAAGAGGATAAAGATTCATGTGACGAACCCCCTTCATCACAACCAACGAACCACGAACAACCTTTAAAACTCCATTTTCCAAGATTATTTTGCAACCATTTTCCTCTAATACACCAAAAGAAATAAGGTTTTTCCGCAAATTAGGGACATGTCTCACGTTCTTCAAAGTTCTTACCGCTCCATCATGCATCTTGATTCGTATTGTACCATACCCCATGATTTTACAGGCTTGGTTATTCCCCATTAAAACTGTACCACCATTTGTGCTTTCGTAGGTAGTAAACCACTTCCTATTTGGGAACATATGGTGTGAAGCTTCTGAATCAAGCATCCATCTCCTGGAGATATCACAGTCTTGCTCTGAAATCGAGAAGCAATCATCCTCGCCATTTGAGACATAACTCGCCTCCTACAAATCTTGTTGTTTACCTTTGGAGTTGTTTTCGTTGTTGGTATACTTCTTAAATAATACCCTCTTACCTGGACAATTTGCTTTAAAGTGCCCAAGTTCATCGCATTTAAAGCATTTTCTTTCCACATGAGATCTAGATTTTGATCTAGACTTGTCGTCCTTGCCTTTTCCTCTTTCATTGTTCCTCCCTCTACTAGCAAACAACCCTTGTGCTTGTTCATTATTTTCTCCAACATTACCAGATATCCCACTAGTAGCAACCTTTCAGAGATCATCTGCTAATAACGATGTTCTAGTTTCATCCATGGTTAGAGTATCACCCATAAGCATCAATGTTTGAACTAAATTTTCATACTTTTTGGTCAACGAAAGAAGTAACATAAGTGCTTGGTCTTCATCATCAATCTTTACTCCTATATCCTTCAAGTCTGATATAATCCTATCAAACTTATTGACATAATCCCGGATTGAGGTACCTTCCTCCATTTTGCATGTATACAATTTAGATTTTAAGTAAATCCTATTTGTTAGAGTTTTCGTCATGAAATTTTTCTCTAACTTTGACCACACACCAGCAACCATTGCTTCTTCATTAACCAAGAAAACAACATCCCTCTTAAGGCATAAGATTATGGTTGCTCGTGCTTCAAGATCTAACTCTTCCCAATCCTCATCCTTCATACTCACAGGTTTTTGTTCTTTCCCCGCTAACGCCTTATGCAAATTTTGTGATATAAGCAAATTTTTCATCTGCATCCTCCAATAATAAAAATCATATTTTCCATCGAACTTCTCTATCTCATATTTCCCGACCTTGACGGTTCCACTAGTAGAAGCCATTATAGGCTCTGATGCCAATTGTTAGACTCACAACGGAATTTATAGCTTCTAACAATGATATGAAATATCACCCTCACTAAAGTTGAATATGAAATGTAGCTAGAACAATAAAATATCTAAATAAGAAAGATTGAATTTATAAGAGAAAACTACTTTGTATATATGTTTAATTCTTATGTTGTTGTATCAGACAAACATAAGCTTACATTTATATAGTAACTCATGTACTATAACGTGAGTGATCTACATTTCATACAAATATCAGTCTTTCTCTTCATATTATTACTCATTATGTTGAATGGAGTATGTTGCATTTACCACACTCAATGTTTTCATATTTAGCTTTGCTAAATATTCCCTTATTCCCACAAATGAATTAAATTTTTTTACTAAATTATATTGTAATATTTTCTTTATTATGTTGTGTGTTTGGTTAGGAATTGAAATATGAGTTTGTTTCAAGCATTATGTCTATTTTGAAACAATAATATAAAGGGAAGTACCATGCTTCCGGTTAAATTTGGTATACTAATCTTAAACTATAAATTTTAAGATCCTTCACTTAAGTTGAGCTAGTTATTCATCCTTATGCATGAGCATAACTAAAAAAATTCTTTAACATAGAAATCCTATTTATCCCAAATTGCATTAGAAATCAGTCCACAACAATCCTGAGTTCTACGATTTCCTAATTAGTTTTAGATCTACCAAGTATTCTCGATTATTTTAGGATTATGTTTGGGTTTATTCTTGTGATATCTGTCGGTCAATTCAGGGTAGATAGCTCAATTGTACACTGGACTTTGAAGTTTTGATGGAGATTATCAAAGACTTTGTTTACTTTTTTCTTTTATAGTAAAAAGTCCTCTTTTAAGGATATTCTTTTTGTAGTCGAGGCACAACAAAATGTGATATATGAGAATGCTTTTGAATGTATATTGATTTGTTAAAGTTTCAGGTAGTCTTGGAATAAAATGGATCAATTTTCTGTACATATGTATTTTTTGTACTAGATCACTTAGGAGCACTCTAGAAAACTGAGATTATGGACATATTATCATACCACAGATAATTTTAGGATGAAGATAGTGGGATGAACTGTTTTCTTATGGTAAATTGTTAAAATTTTGCTTGCAATTATTTCACATTAATAGTCCATTGTGCAACAATAATATAACTGTTTAACAAATCTATAAAGTAAGTATTATAGAAATAAAAATATCACTAACCTTAAAGTATGTTGTAGTTGTAAATTGAAAAAATTGTTCTATATTACCCAAAATAATAATTGAGAATGAATTCATATAAATCAAAATTCTAAAATGAATCCTTCTTTTTAATTTTGATTCTAAGACATACGTTCTGAATTATGAAGCTATTTCTCTGCAATGTGGTTTCTTAACATATAAATGTTATTCATAGCAACCTCAAGTTTTAATGATTTTGATATTTTTGGTTTTTTAATTGAGGTTTGATTTAGTATTTGTTGGTTATAATTTTGAAGTATGTCATTCCTATTTTTATGATTATTTTATGGTTTGGTAGTGATGTTGAGTTCATTTGGGTGAGTTCATTTGGGTGTTTGTTTTGGGTTGGTCAAAAATTCATTAAGACTTGTAGCAATTTCTATTGTCTAGTCTAGACATAAAAGTCAATGCTCATGGACAAGAACACCACCCTCTTTCAGCTCAATTGATCTACAACTATTGGTCTACACTTCACGCCAAACAAACCAGAGATAGATATAGTATCTCTACTATATAATTGCGACTATGCGTCACAATCAGGTATGTCTTTACTCATATTTGTAAAGTTTTATCTCATTCACATATTAATTTGAGCGTCGGAGTGTTAATGTTTTTTGCAGGTACCTCTCTGACCACCACCACAAAGAAACTCTTAACGCGGGTAGTTGTTTTAGTCTTACGTTGTTTTAGTATGAAATAGTTATAATTGAGTGTTCTTCTAAATCTTCTTCATACATGTCTTTTGAATGCATGCGAGTTATAGAGTTTTGAGATTATATTTGGGTTTATTCATTTGATATATGTTGGTTATTACAGGATAGATAACTCAACTGTATGTCGGGATTTGAAGCTTTGGTGGAGATTATCAAAGACTTTGTTTAATAGTTTCTTATATAGTAAGAAAGTCCTGGATATTATTTTTGCAGCGGAACCAACACAAAGTGTGATATATGAGAACGATTATGAATGTATAATGAGTTGTTAAAGTTACATTTGGAGTTACATTAAATTTTGGAATAAAATGAATCAATTTTGTGTGCATATGTATTTTTTGAACTTATTTCGTACAAGATAACTTAGGAACACATCTTAGTAAATTTGATTTGATGATCTTATTTACATCTCATAATTAGAATCAAATAATGACTCGTAAATCACATTAAATTAAAAGTTGATTGTTCTCTTAAAGATGAGCCTATAAGGGAGAAAAATACACACCTTTAATTGCATAAATTATATTTTCTAAACAAACTTGATTGTTAGTGTCTCCCAAATATACAACCTCCTATTGAAGAGTTGTGACCCTTACTATGTATCACTTTAAGTTCAAGAATTAATTGGCCACTTTTAAACTTATACTTAAACTTAAACTTGACATCCTCACATATTTTCTTAATAAATTGAATTGCATATGGATCAATTTTGGTTAAAAAGTATGAACAAAATTTTCGATAATTAATTTAAAATTCAGTAAAAATTAAAATTTCCAACAGTATAATTTAATATTATCAGTATTTAATAATACTTGAAATTTTAAAGAATCCAATATCTATAAAATCATATCACTAATTTAAAATTCTCCTTGTTTTACCAAAATTTCAAAAACTGAAATTTTTAACATGTTAAATTTCTAATAGTTATGATTTTGCCGATAAGTTTTTACAATCGTGATTGCACCAATCATTTTTTAATTGTTCATAATGAATTCAAACTTGTATAAATAGGTGTCGTCTGAGAAACTCAATTTTTAATTAAGGTAGAAGTGTATTCAACAGAGTGAAACTTCATGTAGAGTTTCGACTTTCAAAAGACAACGTTTGCCTCACATTCTTGAGATTCAAGTTTAATTGTTGTCCGACATCAAAAATAGAAAAGTGTGTAAGATTAAGTTTCGTGCATAATGAATTAATACTGATGAAAAGGTGAAATACGACCTTATAGGATAGTCAATGCAATGCACCCCTAAACCCAACTGGTATGCTAAAGGATACTGAATAGCCACAGGTGTCAAGCCTCAAATTAAACATGAGATCTATCTGAAAAGAGAGTACATGCCACTAGATGTATCATGTACACCATTGCAGGTTTCTCATACATTTGTGCCTCCACAAACTCGATATACTTGTCTCAAAGGAAAGACATATGAAAATATGCTACCATACAGTCATCAAACTCATTGCGCACGATCGCCTTAATAACTCCTAAATTCCATATAGTCGTGATACAACCTCTTAGTTAATAACATGAGCGGTGAAAAATCTACCGAAGATGGGGAGATGGAATAGGGAGGAGACATCATCCAAAGTGATAGACATCTCCCCAAATGGAAGATGAAAGGAAGATGTCTCTTTGTGCCATCGCGTAACAAAGGTTGTCAGAAGTGAAATGTCAAGCGTTGGTTTAAATAAGGAGTAATTTGTCTAGAAAGGGAATTGAATAGACAGATAAACTTCTTTTCGATTTAAAAACCAGATTACGCAGGCGGAAACGAATATGGTGAAAACTTGTTTTGAAATGGTTTTAAGATATTGGGAGAATATTGATATTATATACACACCAAAGATTTGTAATGAAGTAATAGACAATGTAATGATTAATGGTTAAAGCTTCAAATAAGATGTTTAATATCTTTAACAATTTATCAAACAAAAGCAAATCCAATTACAATTCTAACAAATTAATTAACAACAAGATTATTTCAAAAGTCAACTATAATCAAACATAAGCATTTATAAATTAAGACTACAAACAAAATAAACCAATGGATTAAGATAGAAGGGAATACCGAGTAATTGGTCGTCAGTAAGAAAGAGGGGAATGCCTCCCTTGGAAACCCACAAAGGCCTATCTTCGAGTTCTAATATTGTGACAAGGTGGGAAAAATTTCAAATGAGATATTCCCTTTGGTAATAACAGTGACCATAGCCAACTTTGACGTGTCCGGAGTTCTTATTGATGGGGAAAGTTCTTGCAACATCGTGTATGCTAACCTCTTTAAGAAAATGGGATTGAAGAAAGAAATGTGATTAGCATATGAAGGGCCAGACCTAAAAGCCTTTAATAGACGATTAACTAGCCAATGGGGATATGTGGAGCTGATGGTAACCCTAGGATAAGGCCAGAATGTAAGAACTGTAGACGTCGAGTTCCTGGTCATCTTGTGTCGTGGTGTTTATAAATGCATTTTAGGTTTAACCTCCACTTAAAGATGAAAAATCAAAATATACACTATGAACAAGTTACAATTAGTGCTGACTTACCAAAATCTAAAAGGATTTATCAAGCCTTTGCAACAGAAGTAGAAAGAAGACGAAACCACCACCATGAAGATGAATGCAGCCTCAATGGTTAAGTAGTTGAAGGTGATGGGAGTCCAACCTCCAACAAAGAAGTGGACACAAATGTAATTCACAAGAAGAAGAAGGTTGACGACCTTACCCATGAGAGAAACACGTGCTTAGATAAGGTTCAAGACATTTCCAATTCCTTCCTCGCCATTGAAGTTGCCTTGAAACCCCTGGGATATTCTGGTTCTTTTCTTGAAAAGATACAATGGCTTATCCAAGTAGTTGTTGACAAGGACAAAGCTCTAACTGAGGCGAAGTAGTCCTTGGAAGCTGCCTAAAATAGGGTTAGGGATTTGGACAATTCTTTAAAGGAATCTTGAGACGATCATCAAAAGACCAAGGTCAAACTTACAAACATGCGTGAATAAATATTTCTCTTTGTAAAGATCTTCCTAAGTATTTATAGGAATGTTTCTCTATGGATGAGGATGTTTTTGAAAATTCTCTTCAACAAGTTAAATATTTCTACTCAATCGACCCTATTTCTTGAGCTCAGGTCCGCCTCAACCAGATTATTGTAGACTGTCAAATGGTCCTTTTGGATAAATGTGTGTGTGTATGTGTGTGTGTGTGTGTCTATATATATATGTGTGTGTGTGTGTCTATATATATATATATATATATATATATATATATATATATATATATATATATATATATATATATATATATATATATATATATATATATATATATATATATATATATATATATATATATATATATATATATATATATATATATATATATATATATATATATATATATATATATATATATATATATATATCGGTCCACCCATGTAACTATGTCCTTGATAAAAAGACGCCAACTAAACTTTTAAGTCACTTTTTTGAGATAAATCTTCGTCCTTGTACTGGCATAACCCGACTCCGGTCAAGAAATGACCCTGAGTCCAGTATTTTCGAAATATTTTCGTGCAAGAAGAAGGAGTCTCTAGATCCAAGATCCATAATTTTGAAAAGGCCTCCTGGGTGAAAGGGATCACCAAGAAAAAAACGATCTATGAAACTTTTACTTTATCATAATAAGGCTCAAAATGTTTAGTATATTGCCGTATAGAATTAATGCTAGAGCCATCTGCAAATTTAGAACAACTATGTACCCCCGAAAAGGTGAATAAATAAGGTCAATGTTGGTTTACTACCTTTATACTTGCACCGGTGTTGAAAAACCTTTAAAAAAGCCCAATTTACGAGATGGAATTGTGAAGGAGCAACCATCAAAAGATTCAAGACACTAATATCAAACTCGTTTAAAGGGAATCGATAACTAATTAAGGAGAATATATATTTGTGAAACTCATTTAATACGAAATGGTTCAAGGCACTAATTTTGAATTTTTGGATTTTAACATGATATAAAATAATTAAGAACTTCATTTGGTAAGAATCATAATACCTTATTTCTCAATTTTTCAAAATTAGTCTGGTATTCTAACTCTTGTTGTCTTAGCTTAAAAAATTAAGTTTGATGGTGTT